>UELW01000444.1:9774461-10974461 GCA_900490495.1 Danionella dracula
TGAGTTCCGGCCCCCCCGTGTCCCCCCCTCACCGCCCCTTGACAACCACCCCGTCACCCTGAGCTGGCCGGCACACCGCAGGCCCGGGCCCCCCTAGACCCCCCAAGCCCCACCCTCCATGGCCACCGCCAGCCAACGGAGGAGCAGCCAGCCAACCCATCTTAAGGCACCCTGCCCTACCCCCCACCGCCCCGGGGTGACAGCAGCCTTAACCCAGATGATCCAGTCCAGATACAGGACTCAGCTCAATGCAGACAGTCTCTAACTAGAACTGGAGGTAGCTGGGGCATTAATAATTAGAGAAGTTTACAGTTATTTAATTGAAAGCAGATAACGTTTCCAAGGTGAAGTAGTCTATTAGAATGTTAGTGTACTGAGTGATGCATAGTTTCTTTTTAGTTTAGTTCAAATAAATTAAATCTCCCCCGGTTAAATTCCAAACAGGGAAAATACTCCTTTAGTTACCATGCAACCCACAGATGGAACCAACTTCCAGAGGAGATCAAGGGTGTCAACACTTTAGTCATGGTTTAAATCCAGGCTAAAGACTCACCTGTTTAGTTGCGCTTTTGTCAACTGAGCACCAACGTCCGAACAACTTTTTTTTTTTTGTTTGTTTTTTTACACTTCATCTTCGTTTTAATTGATGTTTTAAATTTCAGTTTTTTAATCAGTTTGATTTTATGACTGTTTAATGCTTGATTTTATTAAATGTACTTTCTCTTTTTCTTTATTTCCAATGTAAAGCACTTTGAATTACCCTGTGTACGAAATGTGCTATACAAATAAACTTGTTTTGCCTTGCCTACAAATAACATTCGGTTAAAAAGCAAATTACAAATCTAATTCAACAAAAAATATCAGACCCTCTCACAAAGTGGCTCATCCAACTCATGTCCGGAGCTCAATCAATAAAATCTTCAAACTCCTAAAAATCTCACTTCTCCGACCCCAAACTCTCCTCTGGACGTTTTACCTTTTTGGAATTTTTAATGCTTGCTAATCTTGCTAATGTGATGAGAGGTACATTTTTACTAAATTGAAGCTTTATGTCTTTAAAACATTTTTTCTCTCCTATCTGTCTCTTTAAATTCTAAAAAACACTAACACTCTCAAACCCTTTGGTTTGTCTTACTTTGTGAAAAAAATACTCAGGTGAAATGTGCCCAAGAGAATGTTTACTGTTTTTTTCTGTATCTTTAATATAAGAGCTTCATACAACAGTTATCAGCCTAATTGGACTTTATCAGTGTCCTTATTTCATTCTCAGGAAGATTTAACCTTTTTACTGCCCAAGTTTGTAATTAGGAAAAAAATAGAATTGCAATTTTGTAAAATTTGTTTCAGAAGGAGTGTCATGTAATTAGCAACAATAAAACTGCTTAAACGAAAAAACTTTCTCATTGGGGGTTCTCGGGCCCAGGTCGCTCCCAGTCCCCGGGGCCTTTCCTGGAACAGCTCGCCCAGTACACTTCTTATTGCTCGCCAAAAATGTTTACGATTTGATGTAAGAGAACTCATGAAATAAACATATTATATATTGTGCTATACAATATATATTATATTGTGAACCTTTTGAGTCTCGGTCTAGTGTGCTCTGTGTTAGATTTCAGTTTCACACTCCTGTCATTGGAATAAAATACTCTAATGCAACAGTTGGGTTGTTTAGGAACTAGTATAAGAAGGTCACTGACAGACTGATATCCCAATAATAAAATTGCATCAAGACTAGGGGTATACCTGCTTTGAACCCCTTATCAGATCAACATTTACCCTGTCTAGCATTCTCACATTTATATCAAAGTAGCTAGTAATCATGAATTTTTTTTATGTCGTAATGTCTTGCGCTCCTAAATTCTCAATGCTCAATATAGAAGTGCTTTCACAAGATTACAGTCTTAGTGCTACATTCATTTTTATAAATCTCAAAAAAACCTGAAAGTCTTTCAAGATGTCATTTATTATTTCAGTTCACAGGGAATATAGAATCTGCTATGACACGACTGTACTTTGAGTGGCATAAGAGCTGTATTCAGTATTCCCGTTGCTCATCTGGAGATAAATCCCCAATCCTTAGCTTCAGGCATCTATAGAACACATAGTGTTCCCCCACTGCTTGTGCTGGAGACATGAACAACATGTTTCAGCTCTTGTTTGAGTTATTTTATCCCTCTTTTATCTAACATCTCATGTTCATTAGCTTCTTTGAACCCTCTATAATGGCCAGTGGTACGGCTTGAATTAAAATTGCATTTCTACTCAAAAGCCACCGCTTTGCCAGTGGGCAGAAACAATGCTAATGCTCCGACTGATTAAATCCAAACTTCTCTTAATGTTGTTTCGCACTCTGCTGAAACCTACTTGATTGATTATGCAAACGAAGGGGTCTCTCAATAAGATTTTAATTATTTTGTTTACCCTTGGACAGATTTTGCAAATAATCACAGCTTTGAGAAATTGAAACTGCAGCGCACCATTTAAATGAGGTTTCTGGTCCAAATTCCATCTGAATTAGTTTTGTTTAAGACTAACCTTTAATAGAGATTCAAAATCGTTGTTATTATGAAGTAATCCATTATTAACCTTTTTTCAGTTAAAAGGATTGAATTATTTAGTGCGGTCTAAATGACTTATAATCTATCGTCCCTCATAAAAATGAATTATTCACAGCTCAATGAGTAGGGTTTTCAATTGGAGTTTAATTGTTCAGTCTGCCTCTATTAAAAATAACCTCTAGGTGCTTTTAGATCTTATCACCTGGAGTGAATGATATCATCCCTCATCTGAGCTAATCCTTTGAGTGTCTTGACTGCAGTTGATCTCTTGTCTTTTATGATGGTAGGTATCAACACCCAAAAGCTTTATCTTAACAGTAAGCTCCACTCTGACACCCTGCTGGCCTTCTTCTACTGCTAGCATCATTAGCTACTAGCATCAGCTTTTTGTCAGAGCTTAACATCCTTTATTCTGAACTGGAGGGGCTGCTGGAAGGCATGAATTTGGCCTGTTTTTCCTTTCTGTAGTCATCTCTTAGAGCCTGAGGCGCAGCTGGACCTGTCTGAGTAGCGTTCGCTCTGGGTCATCTGGGTCAGTAGGGCATGCATTCTCGTTTTCTACACCCTACATACTAGCGTAGCTGAACTCTGTCCTTGTGACACTTGTTCAGAAAAGGTTGAGGCGACACACTTTGTATTTGGCCCTCAGGACTTAGGTAGCAGCTGTTCATGCTTCTAAGGCAACTCTTAAAAGGATTGAGGCAAAGTCCATTTTGTTCAGTTAATTAGCACATTATGCAGCTAACACATTTGAGGGTGTTAAATATAAAAATTGTATCCAATTACATTTGGTTTATCACCAAATTGTTGGTTGCTTTGTCTGAATTAAACATAAAATGACATAGCCGAACATAATGTAGCAGAACATACATTTTTATTGTGCCACCATCTTTCTGAATGCTGACTTCTGATCAGAGTTGGGTAGTAAATAAATACATTTACTTGGTTCCATTTACTTTAGTATTTGTTTATGGTAACTATTACTTTTGTTTATTTAAAAAAATTTGTACTTTTACTTTCACTCAAGTACATTTTTATTGAAATATCTGTATTTTCACTACATTCAGTTGCATTTGACTGTGTTTCTCTGTTGCTAAAATCATGAAAATAAATTAGCTATTTTAACAAATTAACAAGTCTTACTAGTTCAGAGGTTTAAAATTTAGTTTTACAAATTTACATCAAAGTACTGTCTTGTTTGAATGACAGCCCCACAAGTTTTGTTCAGAGCATCGTATTTCACATTTTAAATTGCTACTTTTCACACAGTTCAGAATAGCAGGTAATTATTTATTGAATGTAAATAGAGTGAACATTTTAAACTAATCACATGTTATATAGCATTTTTATTTACATACAATAGTTATTTACTTTTTTAATATTGCATGAAAAACACATCACAAAGGGATGACATCATCACTGTTGCGATTCAAATGATTAGGGATTAGTTTAGGGGTTGAAACTATGGTTCAAACAATGGAGTTCTGTCAAAGAAACAATTGTTTCAAGAAAGAGTCGCCACAACAATTTTCAGAATTGTGCATTATACTATGCTGGTTCAAGAGCAATGGGTGAATTTGTTTGGGAAACACACTCCAGATCAGAAGTAGCAAATAACTAACCACTTGAGTAAATGTTTCTTTAGTTATGTTTGTACTATTTTAAATAATTTGTTGGTTACTTTTACTCTTACTTTAGTAAATATTTATTTACAATATACATTTTAATACCTTAATTTAATATTCCACTAATTAATTGTAAACCACATATTAATGTTAATTGTAGTGTATTTGTGTTGGCAAATCATAGCATAAACCGGATACTTGTTGGTCAGGTGTAACTTCTATAACAGGGTTCCCTAAATCCATTTCTGGAGGACCGGAGCCCTGCAAATTTTAGTTGTTCCCCTGCTCTAGTATGCATATTACTCTAGCTTCAGAAAATCAGAGACAACCTTAAATAGTCCAACAGTGTTTTATGATGGTTGAACCAAAATTGTGTAAGCCTCTGGCCCTCCAAGGCCTGATTTGTAGACCCCTGTTCTCTAGTTTAAATGCACAAGCCTAAGTGGAGTGTTTTGGCTAGAGAAACCTGAATTGATTTGTTTTTGTTGAAGAAATGACTGCCGTTGTACCTGTGTATTATCAACACAATCGAATTGTATACATTGTGAGTTGCATGATTAGTTGTTGTTTTTTTTCTACGAATTCAGACATCAATGTATAGGCCTATTGTTAAATAATCATTAAAACACTGGGATGTTAATAAATAGAATTATTTTATTGCATGTGTTTGGGTGCATGTCTGCATTTTGCTTCAATTCAAGGGATGTGTGCACTTGGTCAGTCAATACTGTGATGGCTATTAGATCATCGTATTCCGAACAAGCCCCCTGACATGATTTAGAGAGCCGATTCATTCTGAAAGCTTGGCAGAAATGAATGATTCATTTAGTTATTAAATATTGCTCCAAGTGGCAATTAAAAAGGCCCTGGCAATATGGCGACCAATGTCTCTAATTAGACGCAAGATCAAGCCATGACACATCGTTTGTCACACCTGCGCATTGACTCATGAAGGCTGTGTAATGCAGCAATGATACGGCTCTTGCTAGTCATGTTTGTTTACTCAGACTGCACCATTTATCCTGATTGTATTTGAAGAGTCATTAGAAAATATTTTCCCCTACTTTTTTTTCTCATTTACAGTCAGACTGGGTTGTAGTAATAGTAGTTAATAGTTGAATTGTAGTTCTATGAATCTCTCTTTTGGTTTAAATTTGGTTAATTTATTAACATTTAAGGTGCATTTTGAGGGAAAAATCTATTACAGGTACACAGTATAAAAGAATATTACTCAAATGTACATTTTATCTTAACACTTGCAAAGTGTTGTTGGTTTCACTCCATAAAGTGTCAGCGCAATGCTTTTTAGAGTACAGATATCTTGATATTGGTAAGGGATATTTTTTTTTTCTCTCCTATAGTTAAGATCGTAATAAACATTAAAGAGTGTTTTTCTCAACTCTCTCAGTGTAAAATTTGAACACTGCAGAATGTTTGATTTAACTCTTATATGTTTAAACTCTGATAAAAACTTAAATTAAATGGACCATTTAAGCTAAACAATCATTCATTTTTGTAGTCGACCTGCTACAATGCAGCAAAGGTTTCCTTAAGTTTTAAGCTGAATTAAGCTAACATGTAAATTCAGTCTCTTGTAATTTCAAATTATAGTCCAACAAGAAATCTAGCATTTCAAAACTAAGCTGCAGCCAACAAATTATTTTTAAGTTTACAATCCTTGTTTTTGTCTGATCCACCACACATCTCTGATCTCCGAAACGTTAAGTACTTTGCGTTTAGACGTGTCACAACTAGCAACCTTTAGTCTGGAGTGTGGGGGGTTACCACAGGACCTGTAGTACCAGTTTTGGCCACAAACTTGCATAATTGTTTTAGTTAATTTTCAAAAACCACCGAGTCAACTGAATATGATTTTACTTAAAATAACCCCTTATAAGACATAAATTCTGTCTAATGTTTCTGGGTATAGAGGAGGGAGGGTTTCTATTCTCTCTCTTCCTGTTGGACACCCGCATAAAGTTTGCAGTGTTTGAGTTAAAATACCGTCTAGCGGTGCTTCCACTATCATCCGTGTCTAATGGTCCCAGTCTCAGGTGTTTCCAACTGCCTGAACGGCTGGCCTTACACAAGCGTTCAAGGCCATTCTGGAGAGAGACTCTCACAGAACAACAGTGATGGGAGGGAGGGGTTCACAGAGAAGTCTGGCAGCTGCAGTCTCTTTTGGTTGTGATTTAGTCTCATCTCTGATATACTGTATATGTCTTCTTTACCCTTCTAGTTTACTCTAGCATTTGCATATCCAATCCCCCATCCCCCACCCCAGCCCAGCATGCTGATTCCCTCTTTTTCATGTTGATAACCAGTTTGGGTTCGCACACATATATATATTTATATATAGAGAGAGAGAAAGAGTGAGCTCTGGTTCTTTTTGTCAGTGAACTAAGCACACCTCACCATCCCTCTACCCTCCCATATTTCCAAACCCCATCTCCCCCTCCCCTCCCCTCCCCTTCCCCACACCTCTCCCTCTACCCCCCGCATCTGGTCCATTCAGCCAGTCAGCAGGCGGTATTGTAAATTTTATCTTCTCTTGCAGAAATCATTTCGTCTTCGTTGCAGCAGATGAAATTTCTTGTAACACCTCCTCAGGTAAAAGAAATAAATATAAATGAATACCAAATCACCCTCACTTTCTTAATGCACCCACGAGGGAGCGAGCATATACTGTATCCCTCCTTTTTTATGCACCTTGACAGTGAGTGCTCCTAATGCCCGGCTGTCTTCTTATTTCTTGCCCCTCCTTTGATTGGTAGATGTTACGTTACTTGGTTTTTCTTGAATGCTCTTTTTTGGACGAGTGGAGTAGTTCTGGAGTTCTGCATGAGGATAGCTGGAAGGCATCGCATTCACAGTTCTCATCTTCTGTTTCTCTCTCCCATGGCACTGCTTGGAAGAGGCATGTGTTCCTTGAAGAGTGAAATAAACATGCTTGTCACAAGCTTGGATTCTGTGATTTTTACTTACGTTCTTGTGTTCCATCGTTGCTTTACGTTTTCCTCCATTGCCTTCCCTCTCCTCTCCATAATATCTGTGTTTGTGTGTGTGTGTGTTTGAAAGAGGGAGAGGGATTTTTGGTTGGTTTGTGTATGTTCTTGTTTAACAAGCCTGTGGTGCTAGTGATGTTGTCATTGTCGTATCCAGGTTGCTCATGTAGTGTATGGTGTCTTGCACATTGGCTGTAGGTGGCTAGATCTTGAGAATGACACGATTGTGATTGTTACTGGTCTGAGTCACGGCCTACCAAGAGGAAAATGGACCTGTCCATCCTCACATTGATTTTCTGACAACCCTTCTCCCCCCTTCCCTTCCTCGTCTCCCTTTTTTCTCTCCCTTCTCCAGCAGGGAAAATGAATATGCTAACGAGGCTGTAATTTAGCTCATTCTTGAAGACATCAGCTGTTTTCTGGAAAACACAATTGGAAAGTGTAATTTGGAGTCTGAAAAACTTGCAAATGATGGTCTAATTGTCCCCGCTCAATAATTGCTGATAACCTCCAAGGCCATGCAGTTGCAAACCAATGTAATCAGGGAGTGTGCGGAGATAGAAACTTGCAAAAGTAAAGCCAGGCATTGTTTAAGGAAATCATAGAAATGCTGGCTGTTCGGTCTCCTGGTGGGAAAAGTCAATACATTTAGAGGAATGGCACTGCTGGAGCACACATTTTCCAAAATAATGAGCATCTAGTCAATAATGCAGATATATCCCAGCCATCCGAGATTTATTAACCTGTATCTCAGGACCCAGATCTAATTTAGCTGTATGTTGGAGTCACTGGTGTTCATTAACAAACATACAGCTTACCCGTCTCATAAATCAGGGCTTTTTTTTCCCTTTCAACCTGTCTCGATGGGCAGCGGGAGGAGTCTAGAAAGGAACAAACCAATACTCACGAGGAGGTTTTAAAGAGCATGTTCTTGTGCATTTCCAGCAAGCTAAACACATTTTCAATGTCCTTCAAAAAGCAATTAAAAAAACACTGTTCTTGCATTTCAGGTGACTCATCCAATTTTTGTTTGCCTCCATCATTTAATACTTAAGGAATAATTCACCAGGTGCTACCGGATATCTTGAGGGTCACCTTTTCAATCTTAGCTCCGGAAGAGTCCTGGTTTGATCACAGAGCTGCATACTCATTAAAACTAACCCTTGTAAACACAGATAACGCAGGTCAAACAAAATACTTGGCTGTGCATTGAAATATGAAGACAGAGCGACTGTGGAGTGAATAACAATGTCTATACTAATTTGTAGTGGATTAACTTCTTAATCGCCAGGAGTGGAAGGATATGTAAATTGCTTCATTCGGCCGCCCTCTGATTGGCTCTTTATCTGGTCTGAAAAAACCATGCATGCATAACAAGCCTCTAAGGGGCAAAGTTGTTTTCAAGTGCAGTGATCTTAAAGTCTACTAGCTCTCTTAGGGAACGCAAGGAGAGATCAAGGGATAAAATGCTCCCAGAAAGGGTTTAAAAGGGATTCCTCTGTGAAAATGTTTAAGTTGCTGCAAATTGCGTTCATGTCAACCAATATGAAGACTATTTCTTTTCGTAAATTAAGGGAGGTTTTAGTTGCTTTGTTTAATTAATCCTTGGCATATTAAGAGTAAAAAATAAATGTATTCTTAAACAAACGATAAGATGTGTTATAAATAGTTGTTTTTCTTTATCCTATCAATGCAGCTTAATTCAGCTTTCATTCAAAGCAATATTTTCAGCTTAATATGTGCTTTGGTGTTTCACTTAAAATTACCAATGTACAGAGTTAGTTTAGCCAAAACTAGATATGATGGCATCTAAAGGACTTGCCCATTAAGTTATTTGTATATTTTTTGTCATATAAACAAAGTGTCAAGGTCTGTGGATAAATTGACGAATCAACACATTTAGGCTAAACCTTTGATATGTTTCTTAGTATCTACATTACAAATTAATAATTGATACATCACATATTAATATTATTTTAACAAAATCTTTGAGCTGTTATGATGGTTTACCTTATTCTGAATCATTGAGTTGATTTTCACAATATTTGAATTACAGCTTTCTAGTTACACTATTATGCAGTAGTTAGATGTGAACCCACTAAGAAAAAAAAGCAATCTAAAAATAATGTTGGACCCCTAAAATGGATTCTCCAGCCCAAAAACTAAGACTGAGTCATTAATCACTTACACCATTATTGTTATAAACCTATACATTTTTTGTTCTTCCTTGGAACACACGTTCAATTCTGTATAATTCTGAGAATAATTGCTTATTAATTTATTTGTGGATTAACTCTGTGACATTTTGATTTATTCGTTGATATTATTGTTATTCTATTTTGGCATTATCAAGATGAACAATTTTCAAAAGCATTTTAAGATAACCTAAAATGTGATCCACAGAAACATTAAATGTTTTTAAATACATTTTTTTGTTTACATTTATTCATTATATCATACAGAATTTTATTTGTGTTTTATATCACAACTGTGTTGTGTTTAGAATTGAGAATACCTTTTTTGTTTTGGGTTTTTGTGTGTGTGTGTGTGTGTGTGTGTGTGTGTGTGTGTGTGTTATTCATTTGATTAAAACCTCTAAACATATTGACAACTCAGTGTTTGGACTGTTCTAAAACCTTGACAAGTACATTTCAGTAGATCTCAATGAAGCAATTCCCTCCTTCAAAAATAAGACCTGGGTAATGATGAGTAGATCATGCTTTTGGATTAATTTTGTTTAATTCACGTTCATATTAAAGAACCAAAAAATCTTGTTTTGTTTTTTTTAGAAAACAAGATATTAATCAAGGATTTCTGTTTTTTATTTTGTGGGATTTTCCATTTTGTAAATGAATTCGCTTTAATTGTGAAAATGTAAAGGTTATTTGAGTAAACAGATATATGCAATAAAACAAGGTTCCAATTGTTCTAGAGCCTGTACATGCCAAAACAACCGTCCTTACAACACAGGAGTCCCATAATCCTTCATTTAGACCAAACCAAGTGATTCCTACATCCAGCAGTGATGTCTTCCTCTGAACACAACAGCAGGAAATCGACTTGTGATCTTTCCTCTCTGACATCATTTGATCATCATTTTCAAAACACTCGAAATCATCTCCATGCTGAGTTGCTCCACTCCGTAGTGATGAATATGACTTGATGATGTTTGTGTATGCAATATTTAACAACTGTCAGCACAATTTAACCATCTCTCCATCTTTCTACAGTTACGGACGAGTTTATGCTGCCGACCCCTACAACCACGCACTTGCTCCAGCAGCCACATACAGCGTTGGTGCCATGGTGAGTACCATCTCTTCGCTTCGCGTCACCTTTTTTCAGTTTTTTTCTATTTCCTCATTACCTCTTTTATAGATCCCTTCTCTGCTCTTTCCTCACTGCATGCTTGTCATGTACTTTCATTCTTTTGCCTTTTCTTCCCACCTTTCCTCTTGCATGGATTTTAGCACTGCTGACATCTCCTCACTTAAACTTAATTGAATTTGTCTCTTGTGCTAACGGCAGCTGAAATGCCACATTAATCCTCCCAGTAAACGTGATAAATGTCTTAATTTCTTGGCAGTGTAGTGCATGTTAGTTATTATATTTCTAATTTTGCGAATATCACCTAGCCGAGCGCTCCCCTTAATGGAATAATTAGTCATTTTGATAATTAAATCCATCACCTAAGTGGTGCTGTAGAAACAGCTAAAAGAGGGAGCGAGCGGAGGGGAAAGACGATGTGATGAAAGAGTTGAGACCACTGAGAGTCTCCAGGCACCCACTGTCATGCACGACCGCTTTGAACGTGAATGCTTCTTATCCACGTTGAATACAAAGCACAGTTTCATTTCTTGTCCGGGTTAGTAAAGGAACGAGTCTATTTATTCAGTTTTGTACTTAATTTAAACATGCATTGGTGCAATTTATTGACATTATTTTATGTACAAACCACTCCGTTTTGTTTTATGTTTAAATTCACTGTTAATTTCAAGTGTCAATTCACACTTTCAAAAATATTGTATTTCATAGTTGATCCTTTAGTTTTAAAATTCATTTTATTAAAAATTTAAAGCTCTTTATTATATGGAGTGATGTCTCTTGATCCACCACTAATGAGCATTATTCATCTGGCTGGCATGACGGCCCCCATTCTGCTCCAGAACACTCTCCATACACCAGCTAATGGTGGACAGGAGACCTACAGTGGGTAACCAATCAGAGTAATGTAGATAACTAGAACAATTAGTTGCAAAACAATTTTTTTTTACAATCTTAAAGACTTAATATTTATCTGAGATTTTTTTTTTCATGCACAGCTACTCACAGCCATTTTCACAGTGAAGATTTTTGAGGCATCTTTTACCCAGGTTACAATAATTATATTGTCTATTGTGTTGTAATATTTAAAAATAAAATTAAACACAGCCTTGTATAGTGTTGGGGGTGTATCCCACAAAATTGTAACAAAAAAAATTATAAATAAAATACAATGTAATACAACTTTAATTAAAAAAAGTCATTTATAGAGCACTACAAACTTAAAACCGAAAATGCTTTCCAGAAAAGATTAAAAACAATATATTACGATTTAACAATAACAAAGCTTGTTTTTGTTTACTCATCTTGCTTTATTAATATTAAAAAGTTATACCAACTTTGGTGGCTCTGCATTCGTTGCTCGTTTTTTTATTTGCTCCGTTAACTCTGTTATTTCTCTCATCCCTTTTGGGTTTTTAAGTAGTGGATGCATCTGTTGTGGCATGAGCTGTGTCGGTATGCTTGCTGCATGATGGAACGTGATTGCTTTCGTCTGCCGGGTACAGTATATGCACGGAATGCTAGCCCACGACTCATCTGAGCTCCAGCAATTAAACCTGTCCAAACCCGTGACTTCTCTTCCAGAATGCTTTCGCACCATTGACTGATGCCAAGACCAGAAGCCACGCCGATGATGTGGGTCTCGTTCTTTCTTCTTTGCAGGCTAGTATATATCGAGGTGGATACAGTCGTTTCGCACCATACTAAAAAAACCAACCCGTTTCCAAACCTAATGAGAATCTTCCTGTGTGGGTAAAGAAGGAGTAATTCAGAGGCCTGGGTATTGCAATACATGCAGTAGTGCATCATTTTAGCATCTCTTGAGAGAGAGAGAGACGACAAACGGATATTTTTCATCTTATACCTCAGATATTTTGTGCTGTGTATTTTAATATTGTGGGTTTTTAATTTCTAAAGATAACATAGATTGTTGGCTGTAGAGGTTTCTGTGGTGATCTAGAGAAGCTGCTAGATTAAAAAAAATAAGATACAAATTGTTAGGGCTTTATCATGTAAATGAGTTCTGTATGATAAATATTTGAGTCACTTCGGGGGTTATCTTATTTTGTAAGAGTGTAAGTGACTAGAATCGTCCAGTGGTTTCTAATTTCATTGACATCGCCTTCGCGTCCTTCTTTTTTGTTTTGTTTAAGAGTTCTGTGGTATAAAAGGAGGAGCTTGCGGAGGGTTGTGCGTAAGAGTAGATATGGGGGTCCTCGGAGAAAGGAAACGACCAGGAGCTATCCGGAGTAGCTCCTGAAGTGCAGGGGCGACACAGAGCCAACCACGGAGGCGTGGGTTATTTATGCTGTCTTCTATCAGTCATTACTCAAAGCCAAAGGTTTTGTTCCTGGGGTCTTCGGTGTGTATATTGCGATTATACAAAGCAGCTCGTAGAAACTCCCCGAAAACTCAACTCAACAGTAATTTACTGTTTAACTCGTAAGTCAGACCCTCGCTAGTTTAGGCCTATCGCAAGATGTTCTTTTTATAATGCTGTACTTCCGTCGATTGATATCAATGCTGAATTTTATAACAAGGGAGCAAAAGGTGAAAATGGGAAAAAAGATGGCGACGGTAACGCCAAATCTATTTTTTGGTTTTTGTTTTCGTTCGTTTGGTTTTCTTTTCAGAAGTTATGATTGTTTGTACAAGTCGGGAGCGGGAAAAAATGAAGAAACAATGTATTTAATTTGATATGTGCAGTGAAAATGTTCTCTTATATGAAAAACACAACTGTATAATGTTTTAGATTTAGTGTGGTAGAAACTGTTAGAGAAAGGTGTCTCATTTTTTATGGAACCATACACAGATTTATATCAACACTTTACAAGTAATGCAATCATTATGTAGATATAATCATAGTATTTTTGTCAACTGTACAATTTTGCACACACAACCTGCAATTTTTCCATCATCATGACTTCTTCTCACCAGTTGTCGGTTTCCGTTGGGTTCTCTGCTTTGTTTGAGGGTTTGCGTTGGAGCTCATTTTTAATGTGACATTCTTTGTACTATTATTTTCTAGAACACAGCCTTTACACTTTGAAACTGTTTGATTATGGAGAAACTGAGATATATATGACTTGTGAAAAAGATATCTATATGTAAATAGGAATAATGATAACTATGTCATTTACAAGTGCTACACAAACAAGCTGTGGAGGTGTTCTGGAAGATTCGCAGCTTGCCTGTGCATACGCAAAGACTTCCCTTCATGTTGTTTACAAGTATACCTAATTAGAGGTGTTTGTCACATATCGCTTTTTTCTTTCTTTTGTACTTATAAAACTTTCAATTGCATAAAATACAAACAAAAAGAGCAGCTTCCGTTTATCTGGCTGCAAATATCCTCTTGTGTACTGTGTGTCACATCACACAACTTGGCGAAAACTATCTTACCCACTGCTGTGATTCTGCTCTTTCTGCTTTAAGTACGTGTTGTGGACAGGCTTTCTCCTTGTCATTGTATGTGCATGCACTATGATCTGCATAACAATAACCATCAATAAAAGTTTCTCAAGATAACGGGAGCTGGTCTCTGAGGATTCTTCTGAGATGGTGTTTGTGTTTATCTTCTGATCTGATTGACTTCTATTGCACTGAAAAGCTCAAGGCGAGGAAAGAGGAACTGCCCATCTCTGAGGAGCGGGAATTGATGCCGCCGTCTGCTTTGAGGTGGTCATATGAGCCACTTTAAGAAGAAGGTGCCAAATCAGATTCAGTTGGGCTGATTGTGTTACCCCACACACTTCATGTGATATGAAATGTCTCTGAATCTATTTTTTTCCACTCACTGAAGACACAAAGTTTTTTATTTTTTATTTTATTTTGAAAAATATTTAGCTGTACATGCCATTTTTACAAATTAATACAATACTGCATTGCTTTAAGAATGTATGTTTACTCATTGTGACACTATCATATTTCCTTAGACAATCAAATCTGTGGTTTTGATTCCTCTAGCTTAAAGCGTAGAAGAAAAGGAAACAGACTTGTATATGTTAAATCTACACCATACATTTTTTATATCAAAATGCAAATATTTAAAATGATTTGTATTCTATTCTTTTCTGGTCCTGCTTTGACATAGTTCATTTTGCTCTTTGTAGCAGGTTGTAATTTCTTGTCTTCGTTTCATCACCTTTTAATATCTTATTATGAGCACTAAGCTGCTGTACATCTATATTTTTTCTCCAAGACCTAACTTTAATGTAAAATGCTACCTTTCTATTCAATTGATTTTACAGAGCTACAAGTCTTTTCTTTTTACAAAGAATTTGTGTTTTTCTAATGATTTTCAAAAAACAAAAATATTACTTTTTCATGCATCTATATACTATCCCCTCCAGAGAACAACCAGGCCTGCTTACTGGGGAAGAAAATCCAGTAGGGATGCTGATAATTAGAGTTTATTTTTGTTATATTATGACTTACATTGGCAAACACGTGGGTGTTGTGAAGAAAAAGTTATGATTTTCTCTGAAATAGAACGTTATGTTCATAGCAACAATTTATTTCATTGCTTCAAGCCTGAATTGAGTTAGCACAAAAAAGTATTGAAGTGAGAGGAAAAATACCACCTGCACTTAACCTATTCAGTATAATAAAAAAAAACTGTACGTGTTTTGCTTCTTTTTTTCTACTTGACCTTGAGCTCCTGTGTTGAATCAAATATTGCTCTACACTAGAATCCAGCACTATACCTTACTCAACCTACACTGCATGTTTAATATATTAGGAAAATCCTTGAAGGTGAGAAAGCTTTATGATGCAAATGTCAAAACATTATCATTTACAAATTGTTCACTGGTGTAAGTGCTTTGAGGTCAGAACAGTAACGGCAAGGAACCAAGCAGAGGTGAGCTATAATATTTATTTGCATAAAAGGCAAGGTTTACTGTAGCTTATGCCCTTTAATACAGCTTTAACTATACAATTCAACATGCTAATATCTTTCAACTTATAGCTTAGTTTAGTAGCAGTTGACAGAAGGATATTGTACTCACACATCCACCTGTTGAATTGCAGGTTTGTATTCTGCTGCTTTGAAGAACATTGCTTGGCAGGACAACATAGCCCTCTTATCATCAAACCTGAACCTTTCTAAATCCCGCAATTGTATGTAGCAGATAGTCATTATCTTTCATTTCATAGAAGTGTGATGGACTTTCATAAATGATAGTTTTAATTGAAGAAAAGAGGAGTTAACCCACAGTCTCGATTTGATCAGCGTAATTGGAAAAACTTAGCCAGAGGTTCCTCGTAAAGATAAGCATTATAAATGTTTAAGTGTGATGAAGGAGTCACATTATGCTAGGTAATTACAACACCTCTTCACAGAAATGGCTGATCAATAATTAACGTACCGTGGGTCACAAGTCGGGGACACTATTTAAAATTGGTTATTAATTCCATTATGAAAAATGGACGTTCTTTTGCGATTATGTGTTCGAGTCCACAGGGAGCAGTAGAGGAGGTCTGATGATTTTAATTCAGTTTCTCACATTCATCTTCCCTCCCATCAGCACTGGAGTTGCCGGTAGTGTAATGACTATTGTTTCTGAATTAAATCACAAAATAAATGAAGTAATTTGGCTCTCTTTGCTAACTTTGATTTGGTGACTAAGGCTTGATTGATTATCATTGCAGATTGTACTCTAGTCATGTCAAAGCTACTCGGTTACTTCTCCGAATAAGGGAATGTTTTGGAAGCTGTGCGGAATCCTTTAAGGATTCATTTTTCTGAATCAGGTGAGATTTTCAATGATTGTGAATATTAAAAAAATAATTACTTTCTTCCTAAAAAATATTTATTCTGGTTATCCATCTTGAACTTCAAGGACTTTTCAAACGAATGAATTGCAGACATCTGTTCGTCCATGCAGGCAACATAGATTATCCTTCGAGTCCTTGGTTTTGCCCTTTAACTATCATCAAAAAGATTTTTGGATTTAATTAATTATAAAATTGCAGAGATTTCCTTATATTTAAGTTATGATATCCATGCTTATATACTTACATTAAACCTGATAACCAGAAAGTATATGTGTTATTAGAAAATAATTAAAACATATATGACTATGTGCTGTAATAATAATTATACTTTTTTATGCTGTCGATCAATTGAAAAATTAACTAACTAATAGCATGGTTCTCCAAACATTAATTGTCATCAGATGTCATGGTAAGATTAATTATTATTGCAGGTTGGGAAGATTTTGAAGATGTGCAATTCAATATACAGTTAAACTACATTTTATATGCAGTTGATGGCCAAGCCTCGCTCAGTGCTCACTGTCATGCTCTGTGATCATGGATTTCAATTATTAGAAAAAGAAAAAAGCAGTCCATGACCCTTTTAAAGGTACCATCCTATGGATATCGAACTTAACTTTTCTGACATTTATAGCATGTTTTAGTGTTATGCCATCATCAAAAATCAAAAGCATATTCCAAGTTGTATTCACATTTGTTGCTGCACGTTTGTGTAATTTTATATTTGTGTAATTTCTGGGGGCAAAAAAAAACCAGCTCAATAATCATAGCACCTCCTATCATTTACAGGACAGAATTGCCAATGCTTATCCAAAATGCAGAAATGAACTGACTTTCGGTTTACCTCAAAAAATGTAACAGGAGCAGACCAGCAACGCATTATTTAAAAAGTTTTAAAGAATCGAATGACATTGATTTTATCGCCTAATTCCAACTGACAGATGAGGCTCGCTCAGAAGGGAGTGTAGTAGGAAGGAACAGGTGTAAACAGCACATTTGTTGGAGCCCAATAACTTGATGTTATTCAAAGACACGTTCATTGATAACTACTGCATTTTAAAGGTTATAAGGCAACGTTCAGACTGTAGCTCAAAGTGACCCATATAAAAAATAAATGTGCCCATACGCGACCTGTTCCTGACATTTTCATGACATTCTAAACAGCTCAATTGCAATTTTTTTCTAATCTGACACAGGTCACTTTCATATGGGGTTCTGAATTTTTTCCCATGCGACTTCAGTCTGAACAGCCAGAGCACTTCTAACTCTGCTATTACTGGAGTAAGCTGTAATGTGTTCTTTTCGGTCTCAAACTTTTTCTTAACATTGCTAGATACTAATAAAGTTAGCTCTGACCAGATAGTTACATCCACAAAGCCTCTAGAGTGCCCGCCAGCTGGCTCTTTATTGTTTACATCTGTTAGCAGTGCATTCTGGTGAATGTAGTTTCCCCTTCTGCGCACATGTGTCACATTGGAGCTGCATTTTGTTCACACAGAAGACAAATAGCAGACACATGTTATTTGTAATGTGAATGAATTTCACAATAAAAAAACTAATTGGGCACTAAGAACTAAAGTCTAAACATAGCCTTAGATTGTTAGTATAGGGCAGGGGTGTCCAACGTCGGTCCTGGAGGGCCGGAGCCTGCACATTTTTGGTTTAACCATCATGAAACACCCCTGTGGCACTAATTATGGTCCTCTGATTGGCTGAAGTAGAGTAGTATGCATACTACAGCATGGTTGCAACTAAAATGTGCAGGAAAGTGGCTCTCCAGGACCAACGTTGGACACCCCTGGTATAAGGGATCATTTAATTGAATTAAATGCTTTTTAAAAATGGCACAATTTCGCCTATAAATATGCCTGCTTCAATTATCTCATTGCAAATATTCAATAGGAATTAAAAAATCTTGTAAAAAAAAAAAAAAGAAGTGAACTATCCACAAGCAGCAAAAGACTCTGACTTCCAATGAGTTCTGAACATTTGTGCAGCTTTTCTCTACTTTTTTTCCCGCCTTAAACTTAAACAGCCTATCAGATTCTACTTGACATTTAAAAAGCAATGAGAAAGCCAAACATGAAGTGAACATCATTGTGCATTTGTGTAGAGGCTAACATAGTAATTGTTCTTGGATTCTCCTGAGACCCCCTATTGCATCCCAACCACTGTTTTCAAATGTTAAGCAGTCGTAGAGAAATAAACTGAGGGATATATGTTCATTAGAGAGGCAGCGGGACTTGGCTTCCGCAGGGAAAATGTCTTGCGTTACAACACTAATAATTACACAAAGTGTCATTTCAATGCAGTTTACATAACATCTCTGAAGCCGTTGTTCACATGAGTGGCTGGCACGAGCCGCTGTCAAATCTATAATTTGTGCTCTCCATAAAGACACTCCTCACGTGAGCTCTATCGGACCTTTGCACTTAAATTGTCACCAGGCGGCTGTATTTCATGCAAACTTTCTAGGGTGTTCGTGACACAGGCTGATCCAGTAGCTGTGCAGTATGAAAGAGTGAGTGACTGAGTGAGAGAATGAGCTGGAGGGAAGCAGGAGGCAGCAGGGCAGAAGCTAATCGCCTCTCCATCATATCTGTTCTGCTCCACTTTCTCCCGCTGAGTCTCTGATAATAGACATTTCATCAGAGATTAGGCACCAGGCTTCTAAACACTGCTCCGGGGAGAGCCCTTGCCGACCCCCACCACATCTTCCTCATCTTCCTCTTCTTCTTGTTCCTGCAGCTCTGTCTTTCTTTCCAGAGTCTCCATGTGACTCATCAGACCCGCAATGCAAATTAGAGCTATGTTGAGATGTCTGCCTCTTGTTCTCCTTCGTTCGGAGCCCGATGGAATTCATGAGCGCTGTGATGCGACCTGACGCTTTTCATTTCAAAAAGCCAAAGTTTCCCTGTCTGCTGAATTTAGGGATTTTTTTTTCTGAAAGCTTGTGAAGGTCACGCGAGGCAGTGTGCAGTGGAGTTTGTCGGCATTGCTGCGATGACATGAAGAGCTGATGTGGGCAGGGGGTGTATGCAAACAGTAATGCGCATCAGTCATTGTGAAGACATCAAGAGGACAGTTCAACTGCTGAGTGCACTGGATATTTGAGCTCTCTTCTGCTATCTGAGTACAAGCCGAAGTGGATAATCCTATAGCTCTAGATGATGTTTGCATGATATAGTGCTGTAAATGGTTTAAAATAGGAATTGTTGTGCAGTGGTTAAAGCAACATTACTTTGTGGGTTGGATTGAGAACTGAATAATGCAAATCAATTTGAATACTAAGCTTTTCAAAGTAAAATAATTAAAGTTTAATTTTATTTGCTTCCTGTTTATATGATTTTGCTTCCTGTTTATATGATTTTTCAGCCTTTCAAAAATGATGAGTCACGTTTTATTCTTATTTATGCTATACCACTTTGTTTTCTCTTTATGGCTGATTTATCATTATCAATTTAATATGCTTTTCTTAGATCATTTTATCTTTGCAATTAGTTGAATCAGAAAAAATCTCATTTTATATTATCTTTGTTGCGATTATTTCTAATTCAGTATCATTAAAAGCAAAAAATATATACATCCATTTTCTTTACCTGTGTTACCTTGGTCTTTGTTTTGTGAGGCAGACTGCTAGTGAAGCTCTGGGACATTATTATTGTTTTTATTTTTTAAACCAATCTATAGACCTGGCCAAATCATATAGTCAACCAGTTGATTGACCTTTGGGACACCATTCATAATTCAAAACTTGATATTATTTAATCTGCTTCGGTTAATGGGATAGTGAAGAGATCATCCACAGTGACATGACTGTACACATGTAAATCAATTAATGAATATAAAATAAAGATGTTTCCAACATTAGTAAGTATTTCTTCCACGTAAATTGTTAAATAATTGGTCACTCTTAAAAACTAGAATGAGTGAGTCTGTAAAAGCAAGGATTAGACGTTAGATTGTCGAGATGTGTGTCTCACTACTTTGAACCTATGCTGTGACAAACAGCTGCAGATGCACTGCAAAGGCCAGCTTACACTAGTCTCACTAGTTTTAAGGCATTATATCAGTTAAAAAAGACCTCCTTTCTGTGATCACCCACTAGAGAGCAATGTTAACATGAATCTCTGCTGGTATTGAAAATTGTTGAAGAGTTGTCAGTTCCATGATTGAATTTGTCTCCAACCTGATATAATGAGCCTCTCCTCATTGAGGTTGATTCCATTTTAGAGCTTTTTTGTTGTGGTTGTTTGTTTGTTTGCTTGTTTGTTTGTTTGCATGGGTGCAGTTTGACGTTATGCTCTAGACACCCTGTCAGGCTGAACAGCTTTAGGATAGCTCTTACTCTGTATGGTCATAGAGTATTACAGTACCTGGGTTTTGGATTTCTGCTTTTATTTCAGAAGTTCAACGTGTTGTACTCATGACTTCCCGAGCTACTCAGACAATATTGCATAGGGAAACTGTCATTTATCACTGTCAAGGAAAGGCAAACCACTGCTTTTACATACCTAAGTAACTTTGATATTTCATTGCTTGCTCCACAAATATAACGTTGTTGTTGCTGTTGTTGTTATTGTTGTTGTTTAAAATACAATTTTGATTTCTGAAAGTGTTCTAAAATGTCTTAAAACTGCTTGTTTTCTCAGTACATGATCCCTTTAAATGGCTGACACTATAACCATCCGTGATCGTGATTTGTTGTTGATCGAAGAAATTTGTTCATTGGGTCAATTTTTTACAAGGGACATATACTACATCGTGGCATTTTGCACTCTTTAACATGTTTTCTGCAGGGTGATATAAACAATGTGCTTTATCCATATCACACTAAATATAAACATTTATTCCACAATTGTTCTCTCTTTAGCCTTTTGTTTTTGTTGAATTCATTTTCTGTTGAAAAATATATAATAAAAGTAATATAGTTTCTACATTGCCACACATCTAGGCCAAGAAACGTATAAAACAGAAATAATACTTATTAAATAAAATTGTTGCATTTATTTCCCATAAAACCAATGCTTTAGAAATATCTTAAATATCTTAAAGTAAAGCTGCACTGGAAAAATTGTTTTAATGCATTACTACAGACCAGTTTTCAAATCAAAGTCAGTGTGCACACTGTAGATTAATAGTAAAGTGTGTGCACACATGGGAACAATTTTTCTTGTAAACACAAATAATGAGTCGGTGCATTGCTGAAGCTTTTATTGTGAGAATGGAGATGATTTTCAATCGCTGTAAGTGTGGAGGGATGCACTCTTTTCCAGTGCTTTTCCATTATGAGCTTATGTAACTGTGCCTCAGGAGCTGAAGGAAGTGATGTGGCTTCTAATATGCCATGTGGCATCAGCTCTTATTGATGTGTTTGCAAGAAAATTCCATTGACCATTAATACATCTGTGGCATTCCTCTGAGCCTTTGTCTGGGAAAACAAGATTATAATTTTGTTTTGTTTTTCTGTCAAAATACATATTGGAATTTTTTGGGTGAACATACTATCAAAGTATTTTCTTTCCATGCTGATTTAAAAACACATTTGTTTTTATTTATTATTTGGTCAAAGCATCATCCATTATAATGTTGATGTTGTTTTATAAAAGCCAGACAAATGGTTAATTATTTTACAAATGATCAGAGTGAATATTGTTAAAAGCAACTGTCAAAATATTACCCTACTTTTTTTAAATGATTGTATATTTCAGCTTATGAGTAATAAACTAATGAGTAAAAACTGCATAAGAATAAAAATAAACATTTCTAAATAGCTGGAGTGTGTACATCCTGTTGTAGTAATATTTATTTTAATGATATAATATTGTATACTTTTTAAAAATTAACATAAAACAGATCATGTTTAGTAGCGAATTGTGACAAAATTAGGTCAAAAGCTTTTCTTGGTTGTGTAATTCTATTTAAGACTGAATTCAAAATAGCCTTCACTTTGAGTAAAAGCCTTTGGCTACACAGAAAGGATCTGTTGTTTTCTTTCTGCCGTCACTCATTTGATGTGTGGAGTTCAAGAACATCTGTTCACATTTTCCCATGGGCTTTGGATTTGGTTAAAACATCAGGAGCATATTTTAAATATTGTTCTCAATTACGCACTTACGTTCTCTATTGTGAGCCCATTTAATAGTTGGCTATACGTTTTAGTAAAAACCCTTGAGACCTTGTGAAAACCCTTCAGAGGGCTGTTGTTTATTTCTTGTGGTGCATTTTGTCACAAATCACAGTCCTCACATGTCTAATAAAATCCCATGCATGAGATTTGCATCTGATTTGTGCAGTGCAGAAAGTGAGCAATGATTTTCATTGTGAAATGCATGGAATACATGAGCATGAAAAATCTGATTTTCATGGTCTGATAATATGCAGGCATTCAAGAAAAGGCTGTTTTTGAGCCATATTGTCTCCTTTCCATTCTCTGCAGCAAAGACTTGCCTTTTTAAACATTTCTTTATGGAAAGAAGGTATCTCCATTCTCTCTCTCTGTCTCTCTCTCTCTCTCTCTGTCTCTCTCTCTCTCGCTCTCACTAGTTTGTTGCTTTTATCCAAGTACATCACTCAAGATGCTTTTAGGGGCACAATAGAACATCATTCATCTATTTTTACTGGAACACATGTTATGCACAATCCAATGCCTCAATATTCCATAAGTGTTCTCTCGTGAAATACTGAAACACTGAACGGTTTTATTATCTTTGGAGCAAAGGTGCTGGTCGGTTTGATGGAAAGAGTTTATTACCACTATTGTAATTTATTTCAGGCTTTTACTGGCTTTTCTCATCGACCACTCTCACTTGATTCAGACAGGATCAGAATTTCAGATGGGCCACAGATTGTTCTTTCTGCAGTCTTCTACCACCATCTGCTGGTTCTATTTAGAACAACTTTTTGTTTTTGTTGCCGTTTTCTCCAATAGATTTTGTGTTTATTTATTTATTTATGAATGGGTTTGTATTTACCCACTATGTAAATGTGTAAAAGAGTGTTTGCAGGTTGTTGTTTTTTTTTTCATTATTTGTTTTTTTATGTCTGTATTGAGTCTTTTTGCCTATATAGGGAATAATTGCATTGTCCAGGCTGTGCACAAAGCTACAAACTATCAATATTTTTACATTCTTTCCTCTTTTACACAAAAGAGTATGGAAGAGGACTTAAGTAGTGTAATTCTAATTAGATTTCTTGGAATACTTATTATTCTTATAAAATAACTTTTTGCTTCTCTTCTTTGGTGGCTCTTTAGACTCTTCTTTTTCAGGACTCTGCCAGTTACCTTCCCAACATATAAACTTAAAATCCATCAACGAAAAGTTCGCCGGACAGCACCTGAAAATACAAAAACAAAACAAAATAACAATCAAAGACAAAACAGAAACTAACAAACAAAATTCAATGGTTAGAAAAATGTAACTGACAACAATCAGGGGATCAGCATCAGCTGAAGGATGAGTGATAAATGATGAGGATAGGTTATAGAGGCACAATGAACCATATTGTTTTTTCACCAGCTTGTATGTTTATAGCCCTCAGACACCATATTCGTTTTGACAAATACCAGGAGTCAATTATTCGAATGCTTGATTAAACAATATGTTTTTAATGTTGTTTTGAGTGTAGCAGAGCTCCGGACAACATCCGGGAGTTTGTTCCAGAGCTTCGGGGCTCTATATGATAACGCTCTTCCTCCTTTAGTGGATTTACTAATCTTCGGAATAATCAGTAGTCCTGTTTCTTGTGATTGAAGAGCTGGAATATGTTGTGATAGGCAACTACTCAGGTAGGCCGGAGCCAAGCCATTCAGCGCCTTAACCTTTGTGGGATATTCCCATTTTGAAAGCTATTAAAAATCTAAATTTTACTCCATAACACATTAACATAAATGACACAATATACAATTAACACAATATAGAGAATATATCTTGAATTATTGCAACCAGTCCCTACTAGAAAATAATATACACTTGTAACATTTTTATTCTTGTAAAAATTATAAACACACAAAGGATAAAGGCAAGGAGCAGTATCTTAAAGTCAATGAGATACTGTACAGGAAGCCAATGAAGAGAGCACAAAACTGGTGTAATGTGATCATATTGTTTTGTTCTTGTGAGAACTCTAGCGTTCTGGACTATCTTCATTTTAGTAGCGTGCTACGCTAATTAACAGAGCATTACAAGAATCCATTCTGGAGGTCATGAAAGCATCCACTAATATTTCTGCATAAATATGTGTGCGTGTGTGAGCGTGCGTGCGTGTGCGTGCGCGTGTGTGCGTGCGTGTGGGGGGGTGCGTGCGTGTGTGTGTGTGTGATATTCATTTTAGATAGCTCTAAAAAAAGGTAAAATCATGTTTGAATTTAACTATAGGCTTGACCATCCTCTGTTGACTCCATACTTTTGCAAGTGGCACAAGGCTGTCAATACCACTGAGCAGGAGAAATTTTATTTTATTTACTGTTTATTTATTGTTTAACACCATATTTATTTCTTCTTCGACTTTTTAATATTGTTTTACACCGATCTGAATAGATTTTTATTTTATGCGGCATACTTTGACAGTGGACACACACATGCACGCACGCACACACGAATAGAAATCTGACAGTTCAGTGCAGCATGTGGGCCACGCAGGACAGGTGTTCACATGGCAGCAAACATATTACAAGCACTGTAAGAGTGCTTTAACTTCTCCACGATTTTTCCATTCTCTCAAGACATTGATCCACACATGCCTCCACGTACTGTTGTTCCTCAGATTTAGACACAGTTAGAGGGAACAAATGCAATTTTAACAAAGAGTGCTGTGATGCCTCAGTAGTTGTCATTGCTCACAGAAGCCCAGCAGTGCCCAATGTGCGTCGCGTACTGTAACGTGTCCATCCTCCGCGCATTCACATCAGTGCATGAGACTTATTCATACTTTGTTTAAAGAGCCGTCAACCATAACAGGAAGCAGGAAAAACGGCAACCGTGTTAATAACGTAACTTTTTAAACGCGTTATACATTTCAAATTAATTGCATGCAGTAACACATTATTTTAACAGCACTAGTTTTCACACATAAAACTCATTTTATGCTCAAATCAATGTTCACTTAGTAGTAAAAAAAACTAGACCTGCCACCATTTATCTTAACAATTTTTCACTATTCTACAAGTTATCTAGAAGCTTAAGCTCAGAGAAGGAAGATCATTTTGTGTTTCCTTTTAAGAAAGACAAAAAACCCTCACAAGAACCTTTTCGTTTACTGTCCCCGGCTGGTGGGACAAGCTCCAGATCTAATCAAAAAAGCAGCAAAACTAACAACTTTCAAAACACAAATTATAAAAACTCTTATCTTCCAGTAGCACTTAAACCTTAGATTGTTCCTAAATGTTGATGATATTTGTTTAAGCAGTTGTGGTCCGTGGATAAGGAGATTGACTTGTGATCTGAAGGTCCTGGGTTCGATCCCCAGATCCACCGAGTTTCAGTTGGTGTGAGCGATGAAATACTTGCTCTCCCATCTTCAACAACCACAGCTGTGGTGCCCTTAAGCAAGGCACCAGTTCCCCTGACTGCTCCCCAGGCGCCGCAGCCTTGGCTGCCCACTGCTCCGGGTGTGTGTTCACAGTGTGTTTGTTCACTGCTGTGTGTGTACCCTGGGATGGGTTAAATGCAGAGCACAAATTCCAGGTATGGGTCACTCCATATCTGGTCGACTGGTCAGTTTCACTTAGCCATCAGTAGCAGCCTCTCTATGAACTACTTAACAAATAGCATTATGTCTCTCCCTCAATTGTGAGTCAATATACATAAAAACATGAATTAATGTAAATGTAAAGATTGTGTGCCTAACTTTGTGCTTAACTAAATAAAACAATTTTAATTTGTCTTCATTTTCATTTTAAAAATTAATTTATTTCATAACATGTTTTGTAAAAAAAAAATCATTTTCTTTTGTACAGAACAAGAAAAACAGGCAAATCTTGTATTTGAATTATTATGGTCATGATTTGTCTGGTCCACTCTTCCCTTCAATATAGATTGATATAGATGTACAATATGTAGCCCCTGAACTAACGATTGATAATTGTTGTGTAAATGCCCAAGTCATCATATGATATATAGCTTAACAATAAAATCCTGATAATGCCAAGCTAACAATGTTTTAAATAATGTTACATTACTTTAACAAACAAAAAAGTTCTCAAAAGAATACCTCATTGTCATCTGGAGTTACATATAGCCGTTCTTTTTATTGCATTAGGTTTACACTTTTCCATGACACATTTTTCATTTTTTACTGGTTTTACAATTGAACATTCATCATTACATGCTATTCTTAAAATGTCTTTATTTCTTAATCTCTAAGTGTCTGTGAGACAGAATACAAAATTTTACAGCTTCTCACAGAGTGGTGGAATACTATAGCTTAGTAGCTGGGCTTTGTATTCTCTATGTCATATCCAACAGCATCTTCGTAAAAAAAATTGCTATTAGATGAAGATTTAGATCCTGTTCCTTCTCTTCATCTTCAAGCCCATCCTACTCCTTTACCTACAATCTACACTTTATGGCCCTAGCAGTATCTACACACCTCAGACATCTCGCTCGAGAGTCGTTTGACATGGTAAGTGATCCACTCTTTTATCCTCTTCTCTTTTTCATTAACTGTTGCTTTCCCTGCATCCCCGACTTCATGCACACCCACTCTTTCCTCATTCTTCGTCTCTCTGCTTCCCTCTCTCTCTCTCTCTCTCTCTCCTCTCTCTCTCTCTCTCTCTCTCTCTCTCTCTCTCTCTCCTCTCTCGCTCTCTCTCTCTCTCTCTCTCTCTCTCTTCTTATCTTGCTTTTGGCCTCCTCACACCCAGCAGCTCCAGATGCTGCTCTTTAATATTTGATCAGCTCCATCTTGTCTGCAGCAGCTGTGAACGACGGAACAGCAGAAATAATGTCTCCTGTAGCTCCTGCAGCAGCACTGCATAATTACACACAGAACTGATGAGCCAGAGATGCTTTGTTTATTTGCAAACTGCTCGCAGTAATGGATGCTAGGGAAAATTGTGGCTACTTCTTCATGATGCTCTGACCGATTTAGATTTTTGCATGGCTAGCTTCTGGAAGTAGTCAGGTTGTGTCTGAAGAATTAAAAAAGAATAGTTGACAGAAAAAAAATCTGGGTTTTTATTGTTTGTTTGTTTGTTTGTTTCATGCATCCCAGCCATTATCCATCCTTAGAAAGAAAGAGTAATTTTCTACATAGGAGGACCAACAGACAATGTTGGGGTAAAAAACCTCACTGTAAATCAGTCATGCTGTCAATTGATAGTAGAGGTGCCAGAATGTGTGTGTTAGTGTGTTTTTTATATTCTTCAAAACCTCGGCTCTCCTCTGATGTCCAGGAGTTTAAATCCTAGTTATGAAATCTCCAACTTCCATACAAAAATTCAGAATTTTATTGTTAGCCTAAAAATACGCAAATGTCCACTAAAATAAGTAAATGTTGTGGAAAATAGTGGAAATATTCAAGAGGGGCAGGGGGGGTGTAAAACACACTATATTGTTTGAAATTGATATAAGGCACGTTTTGCCCCATATTTCGGTGCTGCCCAAAACCAAGTGCATTGGTGATTTATGGAAGATGTTAGTATGACCCCTAATGCTTGATGGACAGATACACTAAATCTTGAAACACAAGCTCCAAATATATTTAAAATAGTTTGGATGTGTTTAAGATAAACTGTAACATTTGTCACAGAGGATTGTCTCTGATGTAATATGACAGAACAGAACACATTTTATGGTATAACGGTGAAAAAGGAGTTAAAAGGGGTTGTGATAACAACTTGGACTTCATTAGAGCTTTAAATATGTCTCTGAGTATCTTTCTGTAAACTATTTCTGTTAAAAATTGCCTACTACAGCGACTCGTATCTGTGAGAAACCATGTTTAAGTTAGACTTGATAAAACAAAACCCAGGCTGGCCACATTGAAGGCAATGCATCAACTTCTAGACTTGGAACATGTTTGGTTCACATACTGCTTTTAACGGATCAGATTTTTTTGCTGTCTTAGATGGTGATTTTTGTGGCATAGTTCTCTCGCCACTAATTTTTGACCTCCTAAAATTGCACTGTATTGTAATTGGCTGCCTCAAACACTTAAAACCCATTCATATGAACTCATCCATTTTTAGGATGGTATTTTCTGGGACCTGGTAATCCAGTATAGCATCCAGGAGATGGAGCTCAAATGCAGTGTATAGAGATATTGTAAAGGTACTTACTGCTTTTTAAACAGATAGGATGCTGCATACCTTTAAAAATGTGTACAGTATTATATTTAAAAACTATTTTCCTTTTTTATAAGGGTTTTATCTAATGTGTCTTTGCTGTTTAAGTGACTAGTTGACATTTGAAATGTCCATTACTTGGTACACTTACTTGAGATCAACTCAAAGTTGTTTCAATAACAAGCATCTGCTAAATGCACAAATGTAGATATGGGCATTGTATATTTACAACATAAATTCTTTAATATATAGATAACATTATGTTTTACGTGAGTAAAGTGTACAAATGAACAATTGGAAATAAAAAGTGTAAATGAAAAGAAGCTTTGTCGACACTAGTAGATGCTGACTGGAACTCCTTTAGATGATCACGGAGTTGTGTTTGAAAACAAGTGACTGACATCATCAGGAACATTGTACGAAATTCAGCCATATAATCAACGCAAACTCATCAAAGTGCTGACTGAAACTCATATTGATTTGCCCAAGACTGTGTTTTGAGATAAGCCACACTAAATTAGACCAAATTTTCTTTGTGTCCACAACAGACTGATTGGGGGTCCAAGGAAATCTTCTGAGCTGATTTATCAAGTTTATTCCATGTGTCAGGAGGAGTTCAGTGCTTCTGTTTATTGCTGGGTAAATATTTGACCCAGTCTGTTTTTCAATTTTTGTGATGGTTTAGGAGAGGGTGTGGGGTTAGTGATTTAGAATTTCTTTATAGATTATAATCATGGGGATCTTGTTGACCGACAATTTGGAAGAACTTGGATTGCATTTCATGAACTGGCTTGTAGTTTTCAGCTTGAGGACATTCAGTAGACCTTTAGGGTTGTTCTATTGTTGCTTCAGCTCATATGTCAAAAACATGTCAGACACTTTTAGGTTCTTTACAAACCCCTTTAATCGTGTGCCTCGCATTTCTTTTATCAAATTAAAAGGATTTGTGAATAAGTACTCTACCAAAGGAATTAAGGCTGATAGAAATCTCTCTATGAAAGACTGATAATTGACAGAGTTACAATAAACATTAGCTTCTTATGGCTGCTGAACTGGGATATAGAATAGCAAAAAATTATTGCCTCTACATAGTTCTAAAACCTAAATATAGTCATTTCTTTAGATAGGGTAATCACTGTTAACCTTTTGAAAGCAAAAAATTTCTCTTACAGAAATCATGTAAGATGCAAAACATATGACCACAATCACAATAACAACTTTATGCCATCCATCCATCTTCTTTGTCCCTTTTGGGGTCGCCACAGCGGAAAGAACCGGCAACTCTTCTGGCATATGTTTTACACAGCGGATGCCCTTCCAGCCGCAACCCACCGGGAAACAATCACACATATCACATTTATACTCTATGGACAATATTTTTACCCAATTCAATTATACTACATGTCTTTGAACTTGTAGGGGTAACCAAAGCACCCGGAGTAAACCACACGATCGCGGGGAGAACATTCAAACTCCATACAGAAATACCACATGCTGTGTTTTTTTAGTGAAATGAAAATTAAAAGAGCATTTGTTAGTATGTGGAAATATCTCATGATAGTTTGATCTTTCAAGATAATGGTAATTAATACAGCTGTTTTCAGCTCTCTATAAAGATTCATTAAAGTTGTTTGTGTGACTCTTTATGGCATGTTATTTTTAGCCCATAAAACAAACTGTATTGTTTTTCAGTTCATTCATATAAATATTTATGTAAATTCATACATTAAAAAATATGGTTGGTGGCTTGAAATGTTCCAGACAACCTTACTCAAAAACTCCATTGTATCTTTGGTATAATGCATTGTGCTTTTATATATGTTCTGATAGTGTTTATTGAATAAGTGAACATCGTCCATGTAAAATATAGGTTTGGGTTTAAAATGATTCCAGCTGAATTGTTTTGGAGAGCATCAGGTTTAAAAGGCAAAAGCTCTCTTGCAGTGCCTGCTGTAGATTTGTTGCAACCTAGCATTACACTATGAATCATGAACAAGATATATAATACAAGTCAAACCACCTCAACCGATTTTTGTCTTACTTCCACATTAGTTGGAATTGTATGTGAAAAATTGAAAGTGTTTAATTACCAAAAACAGCTTCCAAACATGTACAGCAGCTCAGTACACTGCAGTAACCTTTGGTTCTAGGTTGAGCTATTGTTACAGGAATTACTGCAATAGTAACTACCGTTGTATTCACCATTTACTATAGGTAACTATAACTACTAGTAACTACCATGATAATTAATATCAGCTGTTGAATTTAGCACTTTGTTATAAGGTAATTACTGGGAATCTATCTGGAAGAGTCACTGTGAAAAAAAAAGTAAATGTCTGACCAAATAATTACCATTTTTATGTGAAAAATCCTTCTAATACACTTACAGTTAAGATTAATTAATACTTCCTGATAAAATACTTATATTTAATGATTTATTGTAGATAATGGGTATTTGTAAATAAATTCAATAGTTAATGGGTGATAACCTTAGTAGTAACTTTTTCAGTATAGTTAATAATTAATTATGGGCAACTAACTAACATTAATTACTACATAGTTAATGAATAGTTATATGTTAGTTATGAGGTAGCCCTCTTTTAGTTATACAGAAAATAAGGAAAACTATTGTAAAATTTGTTCCAATATTTTCAGGAAAAAAAAATGTAATTTCTTTCTTTACACCAGCAGAGGGAGACAAAGATCATGGATTTTAACATAATTTTGCTTACTGTAAAAATGCACAAATGAAGATCTAGTCAATGCTACCTTTCTGTTATCTGAAATCCACAGTAAGAGTGTTCAAAATCACTGAACATAAATGACAAGTTAAACACGTTTCTTTTCATAGCAGATATTTTCAAATACAACAACTAAATTACAAAAGAATATTTGGAGTGACTGTCTCTGATTGTGGAGCTGCTACTCAAAACAACTAAGTGTTTGGTTGTTCATTTAAATGTAAATCTTAATTTCTAATGAAATCATGCCAGAGTCCTAAAATGTAATGTAATTGTGTTTATTTAACCTCTATTTAACCATTATAGTCTGTAGACGTTGGAAGTTTTTCCTTAAATTGTAAAAGAGCAATTAAGGGGGGAAATCATCATAAATATAAAATGTTGCCTTTCCTTTTACAATAAATGTAGTTAATAACTACATACAGTTGCATGTTCCATGTCCCCTGTGTCTCTTAAAAAAATCACCATCTTACCAGGTGATTGTGATGATCAGGATGGTTCTGAATTGAGCAATAACTCCGAGTCCAGAGCCTTCCTCTGGACAGCACAGCCAATCTGCTTGCTCCGTGCCTTGCATGCCAGATTTAAGGAATTTGCATTTTGATTAGATATTGATTTAAGACTGTAAGGGAAGCTCCCAATCCTTGAAGACCTCTATGAAGCCCAAATTTATACTAAATTAGATTCGAGATGTGATCTTTATTCAGCATTACTAGCATATCAGGTCATTGTTCGACCATAAATTCATTCATTTAATTCTTTTCCATTTTCAGAAATTAGCTTTATAAATTTGAAGTCGCAATATCTTATAGAATAAACTGTTTTTGAAAGAAGAAAAAAAATTTATCCAAATTAAATCCAGTTTCTCAGGTAGCAAATTAACCAATTGGAGGTTAGCCCAATGGCAGATGGAGACATTTGATGGTGTTTTAAATGATTTTAGACTTAAAAATCTGTATGACAAAGAGGAAGTCACAGGCTTCTTGGATTATATACAAATGATCTTAAAATGTGTTCATAGAAGGAACAAAACCTTAACTGGTCTGGAACAACATGGGGTAAATGATTAATGACTACATTTTCATTTTTAGGAGTAATGTTTATCTTTAATAGAAAGCATCCAGACTTAGAAAAACCTAGCCATGTTGAAATCTGTTTAATTCATCTGGAAATGTATTAATTATAATGACTCGTGTGATTATTAAATGACTCATTTCAGAAAATGACATGAGTGACAAAAAAGTTACTATAGCAACATCTTAACCTCAAACAACAATTATTAAGTTCTGCTTCTCAATTTTGTTGATTAATTGTTATAAATAAAATGGCAAAATGACAATTGAACAAGTTTCGGTTTCAATTGTTTTAAAAAAAATTCAATTGTTTGATATTTTTGGGAACCTTAGGTAATGAGACTAGTTTATTCATTTGATTGAGTAAAATTACTAAATAATTGAGGCAATACCTCTTACTTTATTGCAATTTAGGAAACACTGCTTTTTTCAGTAAAATAAAGACAAATGCACTTAACACAAACTGTTTTCTTTAGCACAACTTTTTCGTGAAATTGTATCATGGTAATACTTTCTTTACTTAGATTTTTAAATTAAATTCATATTTGCAGAATTAGCAGTTGTAAGAATCATAAAATACAATTATGACGTAGGAAATCATCAACAACAGCTATCTGTTTGGTCTACATTATTACAAATTAAAGTTGAAATTAAGTTTCTCAGGAACACAAAAAAACAGATGTAAACATTGACTTAATTCTCAGTGTTTTTACAGAATGCTGATTTGCTCTGTCTGGTCTGTTGTCATGAGTGGGTTGATGTTCTTTATTTGCAAGAGTCACTGGTCCTGATCCTGACCGCTGAGCTGACTCAATCTTGCTGAAATGAGCAAGAAAGCCCCCGCCGTACACAGTTCTCCCACAAAAGAGAAAGAGGCAAGAATCAAAGACCAGCCAAAATAAATCTTGATGTCCTCCAGGGCTTTATGTCCTGAGATGTTAACAGCTTCTTTGAAGGCAGCTGCAGAGTGTGCCATGTATACACAGATTCCAGCCAATGAGAGAACAGCTGTAGGAGACATGGTAGGGTATCAGGAAATGTTCAATAGCTTTATATTTGAAAAGCTACCAATCAATAAATAATCACCCAATTAAATGTTGTTTTGACTGTCTAGTTGATTAAAGAAAATGTTACATGAATGTACCAATGGCTCATTTTTGCAGCTGACCTCTTAGGATAAATAGGCTATATATAATTTCCCACAAAACTTCAGAAAATAAACACAACAAAAGCTATTAATGACAATAATGTTTATACTAGACTCCATTTCCCAGAAAGCCCTATTCCAGGTTCCCGTCACCCTTATAACCATTTATTTTGTGCTATTATCTCTTGTATAAATTTCCTTTTTTGTCTTTCCTTTGTGCAAGTTGTAGTTGAAGTATGACTTAGAATTCTGATTCTGTCGCCAAAGTTTTTCTTTTGTACCTGGTTCTCTACATTGTGTTTTTGCTGCCTGGTTTTGAGAATGTCTCCTTAGATTTAGTACTTTTGGATTAGTTTGCTTGTGAATTTAAAGCTGTTGGATATGTTCGGTAAATGAATATTCTATCTCAGTCACAATCCCTCACCTCACCTCTGAAGTAAACTAAAATGCATATCTAGTCTAACTTAAATGTTAAACAGTAATCTGATATACATTAAAAATCCAAAAGATTTGGTGTATTTAAACTCAATTATTGTGTCGATAATATTTACATGTGTTTAAAAAGAGCACATATCTTTATGTATTTTTGATGTGGAAAAACCATTACATTAACCTTTTATTGCAGATTCAGCACCCTTGCTGCTCTTTAAAAGAAGCTACTTTACTTTTTAAAAACCATGAATTGAAGAGCCTTCATTATTATTATCACAAGAGCCCATCAGGTCTTGTTGGTCTGATGAATAAATTCTCAAATGATTTTCTTATATGTCTGTACTCTTTTATGTCAAATTAGGCCATGGTTGCATATTTTGATTTCAATTTTGATTAAGTTCAGAATCCAGGCTGGTTTTTATTTCCTTGATGGAGCTTCTTTAAAATATACTGAGTGACTCTTGAAAGAGAATGCCTTTTATCTTGAAAGGGATTTCAATAACCTGTATTTTTCTCATGAATTATTCTACTATAGGTACTGGTACATTAATTCATGTTTAAGAATGAATCTATATAATAGAGTAGGAAGTATGAAATAGCTTCCCTCTGAAATATTTTTCTTAGTCATTGTGCTTACTTGCACTTTTAAGATAAAACATGCCTCAGAAGGATAGAAGTTAAATAGTGCTTTAAAACTGGCATAATACAAGCACTAACATAAGAAATACATTTTTTAAAAGTATCAAATTGAATTTTATTTTAGAGAAGTTTTATTTCTGTATATTTGATAAATCACTGCATTGTTTGCTTTTATGTATGTTCTATTTTTATGCATGTTTTATGTTTATGTTTAAATTTAATCAAAACAGCACAAAATTATTCTTTGGGTGTTTATAAAAATGTATTAAATCTACAATTATCTTAGATCTTTAGGGTTTAAGGTTGAATGATGAACTAACTAAGATGTGACATTCTTACAGAAACACAAAACATTCACACAACTTTAAGTTGCATTTGTTATGCACAAGTGTGATTGATTTGTTCGAAATCTATCAGCTTCTTTTCACAAAATTCTACTGTTTGATTTTGTTTAAATTAAACATTAAACAGATTTAAAATCTGCTAACTCTCAAGTAGTTAAATAGTCTTTATTTTGTTGTAAACAGACAATGATACATTCCCTCTGTCTTAATTACCACATTACACAACTCCAATGTTAACTGATGAAAGTAGTGGTTTTGCAAGCGATATTAACACTGAACTATAAGGCATACTACTTAGTTACTTTTCAAGGATCAAAATATTCCCAAAATATTATATATATTAATATAATTAGGGTATCCTGGCCAAATTGGTTACATTTTTTACTATCCGTATGCATCGTAACAATTCCCACTTTCATAACACACTCTCAACACTGGTTTCATAACAAAGTCTTGCATCCCTTAATTAGCTTGTTTTCTGGTGCGTAGATGTATTTCCAAGGGAATGCTGCACACTCATGGCTGATCAGAAGAGCTCCCTCAAATGTTTTACTGTTTCTATGTTGCGGATTTATTTTGTTATCCCTAAGGTTTTTTTTAAAGGTTAAAATCAGACACAAGGATGATTAAAGGGGTTGATTTGTTGTCAACTGAAGAAGGAAAAAGGTTTGCTGAAATATGAAGGTGAAAATTTGGATTGGATGAAAACATTCCTTAAAGTGTACCTATTACCATGACTTAAATTCTTATTACATACCAAGTTATTGTTCAGTTCAAAATGCAAATCAGATCTTTTACTATAATGTTTTAAATATTCTAGTTAGGGGGCATGTCACATTTGCTCTAATTCAACCTCAAAAGGATGACCGCACAGTATCTTTTCAGAATTGTGGCATTATGGGAATATTAAATGTATTGCTTATTCTGTGGAGTAAAGCAAAAACAGAGTTGTTTGAATTATCAGGAATAAGGAATGACAGAAATCTCCTATTCAATGGTTTTTATTCAAGCAGTTTTTGCAAAATGATCATCTGCACTTGTTTGTACTGTATTGAATTGTAATTGTACTGTAAAGAAATATAAACATGTTAAGGTCAGGAAATAATATTTGTTTCCTCTGACTTCCTAGTATAAGGCCATTGTGAACTTGAATAAAATGTTTGATTCAAAACTCTTCTCATGAACATGGGCTTTATGAGAAAGTGGTTTATTGATTTATATATAGACATGTTAAAACAGTTCAATTAATCAGATTTTTCGCTTGCTTTGTGCAAGTAATTTACATCATTTGGCCATTACATACATCTGTAATTCGTTAAAGGTGGGCATGTCTGGTGTAGAAATTATAGCAGTTTCCAATATGTTTTGTTCCATCTGGTGAAGGTTTAATGAATATTTGTTTAATACTCTCTTTCTGTGTTTGTGGCTTTGCTAATATCACTATTGTACAAGTTGGCCACCACGTGGCATCAAACTGTGAAATCAAATAGTATACTTTTATAGATGTTTTTTACAAAAAAAAACATATTTTACAAATGTACTAAATTGTCGAGTTTACTTAAAACATTTAAGTAGTTGTAAAATGTTTGAATAAATATTTGCGATTAATAAAATGTCCTACATGTCCTTGAGCATGTTTACTGTTTGTGGCAATGTCTGCATCACCTCACCTCTTGAGTTTCACCTTGTACAATAAACAGGTGTTTCATATTTTACTTCTTTATCTCCTTATAAGGGCACCAGTGTGACTATTTTTTTCTATCTTGAACCTTCTCTTTTAATTAAAAAAAGCAACTCTTTGATTTTATGGGGCAATACTGACACTAGTCAAGGCCTCAATGATGTATAAATATAAGCATTGTGTCTATGCGTTGTTTTTTTTAAACTGTCTGCATTGTTCGTTTTATAATCCCCTCTATAGTTGACTTTTAGATTCGTATTGAGTGTCTTTTGTATTTTCAGTCAGCAGTACTTAAACATATATTTTGTTTACTTTGGAAAAACTTGAGAAACTAATTGTAATTTGATTTTCAGATCATCATTATGTTAAATCTAAAATTAAGTTCAATGTACTTGATGTAATGAGCTTACTAAAATTTGAAGTATACTAACTTAAATTTACATTCTACATTTATTTAATATTTATTAGTACATTTACTCTAACATTATTTATTATATTTACCTGCTGTTATTTGTATGCATAATTGCCCCCTCAGTTGTGATATTTGTTAATGAATGAGAAAGGGTTGATGATGTCTACCTCCAAACAGAAGCAGCATTCCAGTGAGAAGAAGCAGCATGTATGCCCTCGCTAGAAGACCGATGAACCCCAACATCCCTCCAACAAACAGGACAATCGCGCTAAGAGGCAGTAGGATGATGAATGTCCCCTGCATGTCTGATATAAAGAGAAGAGAGACAAAAACGTGTCAGTGAGGGGCTATAATCTCAGTTTATTTAATCTGCTGTTTTTCTCCACCGAGTCCCATCTTTGTCATGCTGGGACAGTCTTCTTGGAATGGAGATTGAGAGTATGCCTACTTTCATACAAAAGCATTGAGCTCTTAAAAATGTTTGATTTATTCTTTCTGTATGTAAATCAGGAAGGCTAATTAGCATCTTTTCAAAGAGCTTCTAATGATAATTGCTCCCCATTGTGAGACACATCGGGAGTTTGTGTGGCTGCATACAGTTACAAAATGTCAGAAAGCTCATACTCTATAAGCTAGTTCTTTATCATTTTTCCATTTAAAAATCATAGTTGGAGCCAAAAGACTAGTCTAAACATGTTTGGAGATGTCATGTATTCCAAAAAACATTAATATTTAAAAGATAAATAGTTTTTCATCATAGATTGTCATGTTGCGCAGCTAGAACCCAGCTTACAGGGAAAATTCTCGTGAGATTCCCTAACATTCTTTAAAGACTGTCTTAATGTTAGCTCTAATGGTAAAATAAAAACGTTACCTAAACAACATTCTCAGAACATTCCTAGAATGTTTTTTGAGAGTGATGAATGTTCTCACACAGTGTTGAAAAAAGATTTTCTGGGAATAATGCTCTCAGAACATTCCTAGAATGTTTTTGGAGATTGAATTTTGAAAAATGTTTTAATAACCTTGAGAAGACATTTATGGAACATTAAAAAAACTGAACAAATTAACTTTTGTGCAACATTAACATTTCCAGAATGTTCTTGTAACATAAACTTGTTAGCTGGGAAATATCCCTGCTGTTTGCTTGCCTCTTCCATTATGAATTTAGAATTAAAAATACTAAATATAATAATGCAAACCCTGTGTTTGATAGAATTTGAAATTAAACATTTCCCTTGATACGTTCTGTCAGCAGATTCCTTTTGATCAAAGTTACTTTGAGAGGACAGGCTGAGATTCAATCAGCATTCAGCATCAGCAGTCAATTTCACAAATTGCTTTTCAAAATGGTATTTTTGGATAACGTTGCATAATCATAAGTTGGAAAACTGTTTATTGTCTTTCAAAAGAATTTTGCACACCAAATGACAATATGAAGTGCTCGACTCTGTTCAGGTAATATATCCTCTAGAAGTCAAGCTATAGAAGTCCTCAGGACACCAATAAGGAAGTGACACAACATGCAATTTATCAGCTGGAAGGGTTTGACTTGGAACTTATGCATAGTCCCCATCAAAATACTCGACTTTAGAGAATTAGAAAAACTTTTGAAAAAAAATGTAAAGCCTGGTACCAGAAGGTTTTTGTTGTATTCATATTGGTAAAATATGATGTTTGTTACTCATTAGTTTAAAGCCTTGGATTAAGCCGGAAAAAAAACACATTTAAATAGTTTTTTGTCATCAGAGTTGTTTTCCTATTTTCCTACTATAGTCCTGAACCCAATACATATCTGTTTTCTCAGAAGAAGAATAGCAGGGCCATGTTATTTGCAATGTGAACAAATGCACCAAACAATTTCATCGAAACATCAGAATTGGACATTAAGACCAGCAGTCTGAATCTAGCCTCAGTGATACTGTAGATGCTGTCCAGCTTCTTAACATTTGTTACTTACATTTTAAGTCAATGGGAAGATGTTATCTTGAATTCATACAGGAAAAGCCTATTTGTGTTCGATGTCAATGGAAGGTGAAATATCTGAATTTAGCCATATATTAGCGGTGGATAAAGCAAGTGAATAGTTTTTTCTGCATCTTTCCCATTCCTGGCTTAAACACCACTTTAGCGTGTACACGCACCAGGCAATAACAGCCATGCAGATTTGGATGGTTATTTTTACTACCGTCTTGTGCACATCTTGTTTCATTCCTCTCTGTCAATTAACATTTAAAGTTAAGGTCAGTCAATTATAAAGGATTGAGTTACTTGAGTGAGAACTACTTGCCAAGTACAAATGTTTAGTGTTCAATTTTAGATCCACCAAATAAAATATTTTTGCCCATTTTTGCCTCATTTGCTTTCTGCTAAAAATCTATGGGTGACATCATGCTTACTAGGTACATGTTATATACAGTCATTGCTCAGAACGTAAAGTCCAGTTTTGGGCTCACTTAAAGGAAGCCATGTCAAGTGTGCGTACACCCTTTGCAAACACTACAGGCAAGGTGGTCTAAATCCTAGATTATTGTTGGCTTTTTAATCATAGAATCAGTTTTCTATAACTGCCAAATTATCTTTAGTTGAGGTGTCCATTTATTAGTTACAGAATTAGTAACAGAGCTAATCGTGTTTCAAAAGGTACACCTGCCTTTAGCAGGAAGTGATGTTTCATCTGCTCCCCTACAAACCTTGGAAGATGAGAGTGTGTTAAATCATGCATTTCACTGTCTAACCACTGTAAAACGAAATCATTACATTTCATAGTCGAAGAAGTTAATATCAATCATTCGCTGGAAGGATTGGGGAAATAATGACTCTGTTTCAAGTAGTCCTACTTTAATAATAACACTTACCCTGACACTATTCATTCTAACAGCTTGAAACTGCAGGCAAAGGTGAATGCGCCTGAAAAGCACATGAATGTCCCCGTGAACCCTAGGCTTTTAAAGCATCTCCCTCCAATATTGCTTAATTGCCTCTGATCAATTCTACGAAATTCTCTTTTCCTCTCTGTCGAACAAGCTGAGAGGCTAACATTTATCACCAACTGCGATCATGCGTTGAAGGTGAGAAGTTAATCTAATTAAAATTTTAAATATTTTTTTTTAATTATTCATCAAACTGGTTATGAGTAGCATGTTATTGAATGGGGACTTCAACCAGTTTGATTTATGTTTATCTGCAAATAAGCCACCTGCTGAAATTATTCAAACTGTGACACAAAATGTGTGCATATCATGAACATAAAAATGTGTTGTATATGTATTTCAATCACAGTTTAAATCCAGGGAGTTGGTTGCAGCATGTCTTAAACTCCACTTTCCCAGTAAACATTACATTTGATACCTGTTGCATTAAGCTATTTAATGATAATTTTGCTGATTTTATATAAGATATATAGATATTATATTATATATCCTATCAAGGATGATTAATAAGAGTTATAATTCAAAGAGGAGATTTGCTTGCCATGTCAGTGACTGGATTTTACTCATTTATACTATAAGCAATTTTCCTTATGGTCTGTGAACCCCTGTGCCCTAAAGGCTCAAAATCAGGTATTTAATCCTTCTCATTAGGTCAGTACGTGTTGCTGTGCAGGGGCCATGTTCTTGACTTGATGTTCTTGACTTGCTTTCAAAATAGGGATCTGGTGACTGTGCTAATAGCCAGCTTATAATTAGCAATAACTGACATTGTGGGTATAGAGTAAAATATGAGTACTGTACTTGTGATTACCTTTACTGGTAACACAACTAGGTAAAATTAATAATTCATTTTTATGTTGAGTTATTGTTGCATAAATGATGAGTTAACATGTGTATAAATGATGATCTCATTCATTTTTGATGAGCTCATTCACGAATACATGATTAGTTTCTGTGATTTAACTAATGTACTAATTGACACTCTGAGGTAAACTACATTTTAAAATGCTGTTGTCGAAATATGGTCAATAATTAGCTAACGATAAATTAATGATAATGTGCCCCTTAACTAAATCATCAATGGGAAAAAATAAAACACAATAAAATATATTCCAAAGTTCACAATTAGTACAATCGGTATACATTTTATTAGAATCTAAAAAAAAATTATGTTACAGTGAAAAAGGAAAAAACACCAAGACAATTATCATACTAAACAACAAAGACTAGACTAAACTATTGATTTTGGACACGACTAAAAGTGAAATGATTCCACCATCTGTCATGGACACCTGCAGACATAAAGAGGTGCATGTACAAACATTTATTGACAACACATAATAAATTTACTTTCATGTGGGTTTATTGCTACAGACGTGGAGGCACCAGGTGAAGACAACACAAAACAGGAGTGAAAAACAATGATGATGAGCGGATCAGGAGATGACACAGACACCTAAAGTAAGGACGATCAAGCTTTGGAGTGAGTTAGCGATACAATGTAAGATGAAAGTAGCAGGTAAGAGTCAGCAGGTTGTTAGCAAATGGAGTTCAAAGTCCAACAGAGAGGGATAGCATCAGGGAATCGTACAGGAGTACGGTTGATGATACAGTGCTTAAAGGGAATCCAAGATGGCCGCTATTGATCAGTCTAATGAAGAGCTTTTGCTAGATAGCAGGATCTCATTGTAGAATGAGTTAGCAATCTCAACTTTGACATTGGTTTAAGATACCAGTACAAAAGTACAAAATGCAATAGCTATACCAATCAGCAAAAGCTGCTTAGCAAAGTCGACTAAATGGGAATAATTTTGATTATCCTCAATAACCCTTTAGACAGGCTGAGACAGCAGAGATTACTCTGAGCTTTATGTAAAAAAAACCTGCCACTCCTGTAAAAAAAAAGTTCATCTGTAACACTGTTAGACTTTTACTTTGACTTTTTTTTACTTTATTTGAATAGTTTTTAAAGGAGTAACTCTTGAATCCGACAATTTGTACTCTTTCCACCCTTGATTAATTTCATGTCAAGACCTGATTTAAGATTTTTAACTTAAACTTATGATTTTTACTGCATGCACCGTACAGAAATGAAACCCTTGTACAACAATCAGAATACTGTGGATAAAATTCTATGTATCTATTAGATCAGAGGTTGCCTAATTAATGTTATGGTATGTGCAGATGAAAAATAATAAAAAGTCTCTTTATACCAACACTTTAAATAAAAGTAGTTCTTGACCTGTGTCTCTTGACACATCAAGCCCATTTTCTCACAGAAGTAAAATTTTTATAATATGCACATAAAACAGTAAAAACTACAACAAAAGTTATTTTACCAGAGTAAATGTTTTTAGAAATTATATGTACTTTTACTTTATTTGATAAAAAAAATCTCAGGTTAAGTTCTGTGCCTTCCAATATTTTGTTTCATGTAGAGCTGTAAGCCATCAAACCTTTTTTAGAATCTAATTCGGGAAATGCATTATCCACTACAATGCAAGATTTTCCTGGAAGTTATTGATTAAAAGGTTTTTTAGCAAAAAGATGAAAAGAGTCATGCACATCTATTACTAAGATATAGAAGTGAATGTTCCAGCAGATGGATTTTCTTTAATGGCTTTTCTATAATCCTCTTAAGGCTGTTAGTAATGATTGGAATCAAGATACATAACATGTATTCTTGTAGTCTTCACTTATTTGTAAAGATCCATTGACTGGAGAGATTTTTTGAAAACAGTAAGCAAATCCATAGATGTTGATATTATATAAGAATGTGAAGAGGATGTTTTGTTTTGTTTAATTGAATCATTGTGTAGATTATTGGACTCAACAGAAATGTCAAATTCAAATGAAAAGCAAACTCTTTGTTCTTTCAGTCATACCAACCTTTGCTTGTCTTTCTGAGATTTTTCACATGTTTTTCATCGTTGTATGTCATTTTTCCCTAATCTGAAACACTGGTTAACATAATGTTCTCCACGTGTAAGTATAAGAAATTCCTTTTACAATTCCTCATAAGATTATCTCTTGGGAAAACAGCCCAGCATTAGGAGTACTAATATATATTGAACTTCCTTCAGGGGTGACTTCAGCTGAGCCTAGTGCAGACGCTGCTATCTAATCAAAGCAACATACTGGGAGAGTTATTGAGTCCATTGTTCAAAGCAGAACAGCAACCCTATCCAATTTCATCCAGTTTAAGAACTGAAGTGCAGATAATCTTCCTTCTACAACCCAGAAACAGGTGCATGAAGAAGATACTGAGTGTGTTGAGTATGGACAGAGGATGTGAATCGAACAGTGTCAGTCTTTATAAAGGACTTTAATGGTTTGTACATTATATTCCTAATGATACCAAATGTTATTGACAAGATTAACTTTTTTCTTACAGTCTATTCACCGGTGGGATTTGGATACTACTGTTGTTATTTGGCTCTAAACATGGGGGGACTATGAGTGTAGTTAGATTTAAGTGTTAGTTATAGCCTACATCTATCCTGGGATTTTACATGCAAACAAAGGTAGACATGAAGCGTAGGTGAGACACATCATATCAATCACAGCGATGCATCTCTTACAGCTGTTCAAGAGCATCTGTTTCAGGCCTCTGATTGGGTGTTTCCATGACAATCCAATACTGAGATAGACTTAAGTCCTTCAATTTTTTAACAATTTACATAGAGATGTAAAAAAATCCCAGACTGACGTGTTTCATAAATGAAAATACACCACACAGAACACACCTATCTCAAGATCCAAATACACATTTTGAACTCTGAGGCGCCTTTGCAATTTATTAATACATTTATTAATCACTTTATGATTAAGGAAAGAAAGCTCATAATGTTCTTTTTTCTGTCACTTAATTAGTTCTCATATTGACACAATATTTTAAACAGATGTTTAATTATTAGGCTGTGGGCTGTGAAGGGGTGTTATGGCAACTGATACTGTTTTGATAAACTGTTGCCATGTGACTTGCTGACAATGATATCACCTTTATGAGATGTGAATGAAAGACCCATTTTTCTTCTACTGATATATCAAAGTTTGTTACGCTTTTATTGGCAGCTTTGTCTAGAGGTCGTCTTTGCAATCAAACAGAGAGCATCAATGTTTTCTTCGATAACTTAAATATTTCTTCACTTTGATAACTGTTACTGTGCAAATGTGCAGTGTTTGTTCTGAGTTACATTATTTTTGGCAGCGGTCTTGAATTAAAAAGAGAAGATGTTTCGCATGGAATTTCTGTATTAAGACTTCAAAATCAGAATCGAGTTAAATGAGGGTAAAATCCTGCTTGAAAAGAAAACATCTTTGAGTTTGCACATTGTGTACTGTGTATAAGAAAATAGTACACACCCAATGTAATATCGCTAACAATTAATAACCTTTAAAATGCTATACAACTAGATGATGATGATGATGATGACGATGATGATGATGATGATGATGATGATGATGATGATGATGATGATGATGATGATGATGATGATGATGATGATGATGATGATGATGATGATGATGATGATGATGATGATGGGAAAAGTCACAGATCTTACTCAGTATCTGCCTTTGTGAATCTGTTAAGTTTCCTCCTGATCCATACGGATTCATGAACGGCCAGCATTGGTTACGATCTGCAGAAGAGAGAAACTTCATCCTAATGGTAAGTCCATACTGGGAAAAATCAAAATCAAACCTATTAACTTACAGTTACAAGTCCTCCAAAGTCCAGAATGGGAGCTCAGAGACACGGATGAGTTGTTTTCTCTCATAGAAGTGTCTATAATGTACCAAAAATCTGTTCCAATTGCCAGAACGAGCCCAACAAAGCTGAGGACACCAAACACGGCAACTAAACCGGCCAGACATGCGAAAGTAGCTTTCATTCTGTAAGAGAGGAAGGAAACCGGTCGTGGCTGAAAAGTAACTCCCTCTTTTCAGCGAGTCTCAGGAGAAGAGGTGCTTTTCCCTCATCGATGCTCATGTGGATGAGATGCTGCGGGTTTGGTCCAGCGCAGGGTATCAATTCAATTCATTCTTCGACTCTGAACAGCGGAGGGCAGTACGAGACACTTTGAGAACTCTCTCTCTCTCTCTCTCTCTCTCTCTCTCTCTCTCTCTCTCTCTCTCTCTCTCTCTCTCTCTCGAACAATTTTTGGATTTTTGCCACCTATAGCATTGCTCATGACACAATATTATTTATTATTTAGACTCTTTGTATAGAAATGCATGTCAGCCTAAAATTGGGTTTGCATTTTATAACGTTACATCATGAACTGTAGATGAGTTTTAAAAACCAAATACATTCCATGTATTTGATGTGTGGACCCATTTGGCTCTCAAGCTTTTTCTCTTTTTTTCATTAAAGGTGATGGGACCAATCGTTACCATACGGAACTATTGGCAGAGCGTTTTTTCGTACCCGGTCAGCTTAGAACGAAACACTCGCGCGAGTATAATCTTCTTTAGGCGACATTGAACGTCTCTCTATTTCTAGTTTTTATTTTCTGTATCTTGTAAGTGAAATCTGTTACATTTTCTCTTTCATTAAAAATATGACACCTTTTAAGCTAAATAACCGATTTATTGGATACTTCTAAAGGCAATCTTAACCCTGTAAGTTCAAACTTTTTGATGTTCTTTATAACATACGGTAACATATCTGAACATAAATGAATATAATTTATTTTAATTCAGGTTCTACCTTTCGTGTTAACATTTTTCAGTGAACGAGTTTTTTTCTAGTTTAGTATTTGAGTCACGCCCCTTTTTAAACAGCAACACGTTTGTCGACGTTTTGCAAAAAGTAGTTGTTTTAACATTTTATATATTCCCCGTTCTTTATTTTATTGTATTCAGCATTGTGACGAATATTGAAGCGTGTGTCTGAAATATGACCTGTTTCCTGAAACAGCACTCTTGAGATTGTGCTATGAAGGGACAGTAATGGACCTGGTCTCGTTTAGATGTGACACTGTTCTGTCTGATGTGCACCTGCTATTACCAAATGTGTCCCATCTCATGCAGAGGCTCAACGGAGTAGGACAGCCAGGTAAGGTCATTCTTAAATGTTTCAACATATGTGGTTAGAATTAGTAGTCAATCTTCTGTTATCAACAACAACAAAAAATAGACCAATACCAGTCCACCACCTACTCCCCTGAAAAACATATTCTCCCTTTCATCAGATATTTTGATTATTGGGTTGTTATAGGCTGTGTTTGAAAACGATTTAAAAGGAACCTAAGATTTTTTTATTTTATTTTATTTTTTTGCTTAATTTCAGAATTTTCATCTAGTTTAATTAAAGGTGCTGTGAAAATTTCTGTTGAGCAAGTCCTGTCAGAACCAAGACAAATTGTTAAGAGCATAATATTATATAAAATTATCATGTCTTTGTTTTGGTGATTTAAATGTCGATGCTGGCTCAGAAAAATCACAAACTGCACATTTAAGCTATTGTATATTCTTTATTGTAATCAGTGACACATCTGGAACACATACAAAGTCATCCTTTTACAAAAAGGTTCCTAATTTAAATAATAGAGCATTTTAGCTTAATAAATTACAATGTAAACATGGTTTTATGTATTGTATAATTTATTATTGTATATCTGAAATTTATATCTGAACATTTTTTTCCCTAAAGCTGCTTCAATAAAAAGACAAATTCAACACGGTGTATTTGGTTAAATATGTGCATTCAATCCTTAGCCAGTGGCTTCCACTCTTGCACTGTAATATGAGGTTGACCTTTAAATAGTCAGCAGGCAGTCGTGACAGATTGGTTCTAAAATTCTTATGGGGGAAATAGTGGCCTTTAAACCCCCGATGTGTCCAAGAGTGCAGAAGCATAGGCTGTGGTTCATTATTCAGAGAAGAGCAGCTAGGCTCTAATGAAGCTGGTATTGAACTGTACAGGATTGCTCTATTCTTAGAAGAACAACAGGACAGGTTTAAATGTTCTAGTGCTGCTAAAGGTGATTTTGTATAATGAGACGCACACTGTCTGGATTGCAGCATTCTGAAATGGTCATCAAATTAGTCTTTTTTTCTTCTTCACTCACTCTAAAAAATAATACTTAATAAACGTTAATAAAGTTTTAACCTCTTCTGTCTCTACCGCAATCACAATGGACATTTTTGTTTTATTTTGCTACTGGATTTCTTTTTATTGAAAGCCTGTTTTCCATGATATTTGGTCAGTTTAGAAAAATGTCATAAAAAGCACTTTAAAATGATTACGAATAAAGTATAAAGTTTTCACTAACAGATTGTAGTCTTCATTTCAACTATATAAGATAGATTGAAGAGTTTTGATTTGATGTTAACGAAAATTTCCCTGGTGCTTAGAATGTAATTATAGTTTGAAAGGGTAAAAAAAATAGACTAATCGATTGCTGCATCCCAATCCGACCACTATGCACTGCACCCTTAAAGCAGATACTCGTTTTCAGAAGAAAATGTACTTACTTTATAGTGTGTGAGATGAGAGTGTGCACAATCTGGAATGCACTAAAAGATCACGTGTGAGATCACGGACGACGTGTGTGCGAGAACTTAACTCCATTCTTAACTTTTCCGAAAACACCAACTCTCTGTTGGTGTTATTTATTTTTGTACATCTTCTTTAAATATGAGTCGTATTACAGAGAGTGCTCGTTTGTTTGGATCCTGGAAAAAACTCCTTCCGACCGAGCAAAGGCGATTGTTGGTAATATCAGCGCATTCATGAATTTGCACTTCAAAATGTAACACTTTTTTTATGTATACTACAATTTGGACACCCTAGTTGTCATATCGCACTCATAAAAGTGTGGATAGTGCATGAATTGGGATGTAGCATATTTGTTTTTCTTGAATTTACTCTTCTCACTGGTTCATTGTCACACTTCTTGTTCAGGGAAGGGATGCCAGTAGTCAAATACTCTGCTAGAGTGAATGCCTAACATGATGTTCTGTAGGTTTTTACTAATGCATCAATTTATAAAAAAATATTTAGAGAGTAGTGACTCATTTCTGAAGAAACACTTGCCTTTTGTTTACCCACTCAAACCCTGCATACATTACAACGGACACAGTTTTATCCAAATATTTCTCTTAAATGACATTGTCCGGAACGTTGATGTTTTTGTTTTTTTGTTTTTTCGAAGAAAAATGACTGGAAAACGCAAAGGAAAAATCAATGGCTCCATTTTTCTTTTAAAGCAACTTCTCGGTATTAGAGTGAACATATAATTATAAAATAAGTCAACTTTTAAAACCTCATTATAACATTTCAGCTAATTTGATCTTCATCAGAATAGACAAAAACAACAACAAAAGAATGTGGCTTTATAAATAATAATTTTTGAGACCTAGAAAATAATTAGGTCTGAAGGGGTTAATGTTGATGGCTTAAAAAGTCTTTAACACCTCATTGGTAAAATATTGTGTCTGACTTAGCCCAGATGTATTAGATATTACCAGTTAAAGCCAGATCTCTTTAGTTCTTCTGTGACTCCAGTGACATCTCAGTATTTATATATCTATATAGTATTTTTAAATGCACTTCCCTTTCTATATTTCCCCAGTTTTCACGTCAAAGTTTAGAATATTACAGACTGGTGAAGGTAATGACTCAAGTGATGATTTTCTTGTGCGCGAGAGCTCTGAAGCCGTAGATGTTCCACGGGATGAAGATGGAGACTTGGATGTTTTGAGGAGGCCCAGACACACAAATTTACTCCGAAATATGGTATGTCCAGTAATACTCAGTCAATCGTCAGCCAATTCAAGTAATCCAGATGACGATTCTGATGAAGAAGAGAACTCTCATGACATCATTAAAATTGGTGAGTTTCTTTTGAGGTGTTTGTGAGGTGATAGATTTGGTTTGCCACATTGTATCATTTCTGTGTTTGTTTTTTTAAAAGAACACACCATGGCAACGACTCTAGAGGATGTAGGAAAGCAGGTGAGAGTACTTGCATGGAGAAAATAGTGCTGCAGATTTATTGCACTCTTTTTCCAAACTTATAATTTTATTGCAGATCTGGCGTGGTGCTCTCCTGTTAGCCGACTTTATCCTGGGACAAACAAGCCTGTTTAAAGATGCCACTGTCCTTGAGCTTGGAGCAGGAACAGGACTGGCCAGCATCGCTATGGGAAAGGTGGCCAAAAGGGTGTACTGCACAGGTGCAGATCATATGAAACAAACATTTGCATCTGAAAATTCTGTTAGAAATTTTGTGTTGTTACTTATACATTAAACATTTTTTATAAATTAGAAAATTGCTCATATTTGATAGAAAATATTCAGCTTAAAAAAATATTCCATGCAAAGATAATTTTGAAAGTTTCAAAGGTGAAAGTGTATATGTATTAGCCAGTGGACATTTCCCATCACCCAATAATATTGTGCCAGCTACTTAACCTCTCATATTCAATAAGCTCTGTGATGAAATCAGCTTATTAAGATCAGCATATAGTAGTTATCGTTCTACTATTGGATACTAATATGAAAATATTGAATGATGTTTGTTTACAACAAAGTTTAAGGGAAGTATGGAGAAACTCAGCTTTTTTGGGACACAATGCATCAATTTACAAACAGAAGGACAATAAGCTGCTGAATTTTCTCAAATGTTCTTTGTAACATTGAAATTTTGAACGCAAAGAAGCAGATCAATCTAAGCAATTAATATTATGTTGTGTTGTACTAATGCTGTTTTTAATGTTACTGTTGGTGAACGTGAACATGCAAACCTACACCAAGGATTAGCGTTACTATGAAGCAAGGCATTTAAACATTTAACCATGCATTAATATTGTTAAAGTTACATAAGAGAACAGTTGTGTTTTAGTGAGAGCTAATATAGTTTGACTGTTTATAATTAAAGTGATATCAGTAACTTTAACTCTATAATAACTCTGTCTGTTAAAGAAGAAGCAACTTTTTTACAAATTTGCACGGATAAATGTAGTCTCTTTATTGGTAGATCATACACGTATAATGTTATTGCCAAGGAGTTAATGATACAGACAAAGAGGTAGCTGAGAACTGAACACAAATTTTTGGAGATTATTTAACATACATTTACAATCCTGTGCAATGAGGGTTGTGATAGAAACACAAGGTTTTGTTGTACTCAAGAGAAGTCGGTTGTGCAGGGGTTTCCATGTTCCATCCAGTTTTCCAAAGACCTTACGCTCTTTCTCGCGGTCTCACGTAAACCCCTCAATTTGAATGTAAAATTTCATTATTCATGTTCATCACTGATGATGAACAACACAGTTGTGACTAAAAAGGAATTGGTGAGTGACTATAAAAACTGATTTTAACCACAATATAGATAGCCAGTTGATTTATATTTTGAAGATATTAATGTAGGTTATTAAAAACAACACTAATCAAAAGATTTAAATGAAACCCCAAACTGTTGACTGACACCAAACCAAAACTTCACATCTCTTTCAAGGAGAACACAGACACACTAGTAAATGATGTTGAAGCAATGAATACTTTGTTTCCTTTCTCACGATGATTGCTGCAATTTCATCTATTGGCTTTTCCTGTACATTTTTATTTCAAAGATTCTTTGGGAAGATGGTTATTACAGTCTTCATGACTGCAGTGTAGTTTTCTGCACATGGGACATGATGGTGTTGTCATTTTAAAGACATTAAGGTAGATTGGTAGCCTCTGTGTATTTGGTTCAGGACAGCACTATCATCAGAGAGCCTCTATATAGCCCCTTGTTACTGAGACCTCAGAACAAGCCTCTAGGAATGTTGACTGGCATCGTTGAACCACAGTGCATGTGCATGTAGATTGAAAAAAATGGATTTCCTGTAGATTTTTAGTTTGAAGCGTGGAGGAGATTGATTTATTCTTCAGCTTGGACTTCAGTAGTGTGGCTTGTGTTTTGATTGCTTTGTGCGGATTCGGTCACAGTGTTCATTAACACACTCCCTCCTGTGAGATTTCTGCTGGACATTTTTATAATTTCACTTTTTATCTCAGCTCCTCTACAAGGACTTAAAAGAGATTACCGTGGCTTAAACTTCAAACATGTTTGATAATGGTTTGGTAACAAAACTAGAGATGAATAATGGCCATAGGCTAATGAAATTGTTATTGTATTGGTTTCAGTCACCGATAAGGAAATAAAAGATTCAGATTCAGTCAAAATCTAAATGTGTTTTCTGTGTTAGTAATTCCTATGTATTTGTTTAATTTCTAGTGATTATTGTGATAATATTAGCCTGATTTCACTCTTAATATTAAATAAACATAGCTTTTATTGGATTCATTGAAAAATGCTTTTGTTTCAGATTTAGTGCTAAAACATGCTTGGTACTTTTTGTTGTTGTTGTTGTTGTTGTTGTTGTTGTTGAAAATTCACTCGGAAGATGAACAGAAAAGAAGTCAGTCTAAAATCCAAGCTGCTCGTCACAGACATTGATTGGTCTTTCAGCTCAGTTCTCAAGAATGGCTCTGCAGCTTTTCACAACAGGAGAGTCTGCTAAGAGAGTGAGACAAAAGGTTGGTCTGGGCTTGAAATTGTGACTAATTCGAACAGTAAAAGACTTACTTAAATGCAGGCTTTGTTGGTGGAGAACTGTTGATTGGGTAGTTATACTCATTTATGCATTATGCAGCTGCAGCAAAAAGAAGTGTCTGAATAGTGCAAACGAGTAAATAATCTTTGACAAAATAGTTGATAAAAATGCATTTTGATGATGCAAGCTAGTGATTTACTGAGAGCTGGTTTAAAATCACGTCATATTTTGGCCATTCAAGTCGTTTGACATCTGGAAGCATTTCTATTTTTTTTTTTCAAGTTTGTTTAGTATTGATTAGAGTGAGTAGTATGTGCTTTATTTCATTTAATTTATAGATGGCTAATATATTTCTACAAAATTGACCTTCTTTTAAGTGCTTGCCTATGCTAACACAGCTACTTTGGATGTTTTATTTATAATTTTGTCTCCATAATGAGCAAAGATTTATTTTTATATGGAAGATAGAAAGTAATGATTAAAAATGCAGTAATTTTAATTAAAAGTGGAGTTAAATAAATAAATACATGTATTTTAAACTAACGTAAACACCAATTTACTTTAAGAAAAATTACTTTTAAAAGTACATTATGAATGAACGAAGTATAATGAATGAAAGGCTAATTGTGTTTAAGAACATTTTGAAGCTTAAAGTTGTCTCTTTATACTACTAGTTAAGACTTCATTTTGTCGCTGTGCAATTATACTAATATAATAACTGTCGATATTAATTTTCACTTTAAATATAAATTCAAAGAAAATATGCAATTATACATTTACATTTGTTTCATTCATTCATTCATTCATCTTCATGTCGGCTTTCTTCCCTTTCGGGGTCACCACAGTGGAATGAACCTCTGGCATATGTTTTACACGGTGCCCTTCCAGCCACAACCCATTGCTGGGAAACATTTGTTTCATATCCCTTGATAAAAAATTTTTTGGAAAAAAACACCAGAGGCTACTAAAGGGAACCCTATTCAGTCATGTATCAGGTTAAATGTGCTAATTGTCCTTATCACTATTTAACTTTAATTTTGTACTATGTATAATGCAAAGGAATAACATACATTAACCATCTGATGACTTTAGGGAAAAGCTATTTCTTTTCATGCATGTAACAGTAGCTAAATGTAACTAAATGTTTTTTTCTGAAAACAAACTGTAAAAAAAAATAAAACAGTTTATTCAAAAAAACTTGTTCAAAAATATTCAATATTTGAATGAAATTTAAAAGGTGATGTATTTTGTTGGTTTCTGGTAGGTATAACTATATAATTTACCTCCACCCGAAAGCTGAAAGTGGACCTTGAAAGTTCTTCAACCCTGAAGATTTTACCTGCAGAATACAGTCAGGATTATGAAAGCCTTAATAGTAATGCATACTAAGATCAAGCATTCTAGAATATGAACCTACATCTTTTTATACTACAGTAATAGCACACAAGCAAAATAGCATGTGTGGGCCGTACATGTAATGCAATAAGGCGATGAGATACAACTTCATTTGCAATACACTTCTAAATACTTAAGCTTTGTTGCATTAAAATGCATTAGCTTGTTTTGGTTGGTGGTGAGTTACTGCATTAGCCTACTAATAAGCCTTTTTGGTTTGCAGATGTTGGAGAGGATCTTTTGAGCATGTGCCAAAGAAATGTGACTCTCAATAAGCAGCACTCTGAACTTCAAGGTAAACATGAAAAGAATATAAGGATTTCTAATCTAATTAATGAGAGCTTTTAGGCCTTTCTGTGAGGATAATATGCATCAGAAGAAGGCAGTAGTTCCTCTGGAAGGCCACCAGAGCTTTTATGCATTAGTATAAACAAAGTCGTCTCATTAAATAGTGGGGGAAAAAAATTATATATATATATATATATATATATATATATATATATATATATATATATATATATATATATATATATATTTGTTATTGAAGAAAGTAATGGTGTTGTTTTTAAGATTAATTAAGCTTGTTAAGAACGCGCAAAGAGTCCATGCAACAAACTTGTATGAATATAAAATACTTAGTGTGCTCGAAAAAAAAACAAGACTCCAAGTTCACAGTTTGCCAAAGATGGAAAATAAACTCAAAGATATAGTCATGGATGCTCTACCATAAGGTCAAAACTGTTTGCTGTCATTATCAACTTTCTTGAGAAAGCAGTTATAGGGTGTCTTCGTGGCCAGGATCAAAATAACAGTGAATGGCTCCTATAGTAGTCATTACACTTTATGAACATTATGAGTGTAGACTGACTGAAAGCTGAGTGGAGGAGAATGAAGGCTGAAATAACCACAAGCTTGGGATTTCAGTCACTATACCAGGCTGAATGAATGATGAAGAGCCTCTTAGGGGTGATCTATTCATATTGCTCACTGGCTTTGTTTTAATCATCAACTTAATTATTTAATATTGGGAGAAGGTTGATCGGGTAAAACATGAGCTCACAAATCTGATTCTTTGGATTCAAAGTACCTTTAATCAGTGATGAGTCATTTGTGAACATCTTCCATATGAAACAATATTTAAAGTGACTTGTGAGCACCTTGTCATTTTAAGGTGTTAATCATTCTCAGGGGTATAAAGTAACAATTTACAAATACTCACGTTACTGTAATTGAGTTGGATTCAGGATTTGTAATTTAGTGAGTAGTTTTAAAAATGTTTACTTTTCTTTTTTAGTGCATTTTTAGTGCAGTAATGGTACTTTTACTGTGCAATTTTTCTTCAACTTGGCGCCGTTACTTTTGTATTTGTTTATATTTATCTATATGATTGGCACCTACGCTGCCCATTCAATGTATAAAATACGCTATACCTGATGTCAACACGCCTGTCTCTGGCACCAGGGTTCACTTAGTCAGGGAGAAAGACTAAAGATTTAACATATAAACAGAAGTTCAACATCCATGAATGTACTTGAAAGAGATTTTCCAACTGGAGGAAAAGAAGGGCAACTGTCTTCATGGCGTGCAAACTTTGCTTTCCCAGATTAATTGAAAACTGTATCAGCTTTCAACAATTCTACATTTAATTTGAAGAAACACATATCGGTACCGGTTAGTTTTGTATGTTAAATCTGCAATAAATACAAACCTCCCCTCCTGTAATATGTGGCGTAGAGGCTTTATAAATGCTGCAAATGTGTAAGTTAACATCCATGTGGTCAAAATCATTACATGCAATTACGACCTAAAAACGGTTTATAAAGTTAGTCATGTAGTAGGACCTCTGTATGACTGGAAACGAGGGGTATCACCCTTCTATGTCAGCGTATTATTTTTTCAGATATAATATATGTACTAAACATATTATGTACAGTTGAGGGAAAATGATTAGCCCTTGTAGGGTCCCGGTGCTTGGCCCAAAAACGGATACCAGTCGGCACTGAAGGCTCACGTGTTCTGTCTTGAAACAGTGCTAAAGGATTTTTAATAATTCACATAAATGTATATATCTGACTCCATAATTGATTAAAAGGTTTTATCTTACCGTTATTCTTGGTCACGGCCAATAAATTAGCATGTTAATTATTGATGATGATATTAAGTTTTAACCCACTCAGTGACCCTTAAATTTACTCACACTTGACGTTAATATTCTTATTAACCCTTAAAAGTGTTTCAGTAAAAGAAGAATGACCGAAAAAGGTTCAAACATTTATTATCATTGATGTGTATAACAATGCATTACATTATACAGCCTATGAAATATGAACCAAGAATAAGGAGTTATTGTCTACACTTAATTTGGAATTGGATCATTCTAAAAAAGGCATTACATTTTAACTCCAAGTTTACTACATGATAAGGGGAGCTCTAGAGCTCTTCCTTCATGGGCCGATTTCAGAGACAAAAAGGGCCAGGATTTCAGTCTGGCTATCTACTTTTGAAAGCTTCTTCAGACCAATCTCCTCCCAGAGAGGTGTGACTTAATTAGGAATGCGAATCAGGAGAGCATTAGCCAAAGCTGTTTGGAGTTTTAGATATTTAAGGCACACAGGATTGGCTCTCTCAGAGAAAAGGTGAGGCTCATCGAAGAGACAAAGCTGGTGAGATGTAGGTGTAAATTTAGGGCTAGTCCCATGGGCTTCTGATAATCAAACACACTCATATGCAGATTCAGTAAACACAGCGGGGCACATATTACTCTGACACCCTGAACTGGTTTTTGGCTCTTTGCATTGTCATTTCAATTGGCTCGTTTTGCATGGTGAGCCTGTGAAAAGATAGCAGTTCGCATTGGTTCCTGTGCTTCGTTTGGTCTTTTCAAGCAGATCATACAACGACATAATTCAGTTTCTTACAGACGACCCCTTTTGATCGCGCGAGAAGGCCACAGGGGATTGAGTCCTTGGTTTGGAAGTAATGCGTGCACAGGTGCCGGTTGGGAAGTGTTGCAGAAGGGGAGATGGAGTTAGTTGTTGCTCAGGGAAGAGGGTCAGGTGTCTCAGGATGATGTACATGGGTTTCGATGTAGGGCACCCCATAGGTGATGGAGCAGAAGCTTCTGGAGGTATGCTCAACAGATGAAGATACCGGTTGCTCGGTAGGATGATGAAGGAATGGCCTGTGGTGATTATCAGCAGCTATGGAGAAGCGGTTGATGTCAGCAAGCGATCCGGCAGGCACAGGGAGATGCTGAAAACCCTCTGTATACACACTGAAGAATGGCCTGTGGAGATCAGCAGCTGCCATGGATGTTTGTCGGCAGGTACGGGGAGACTCGCTGGTGTAGATGTCTAGAACTTTGTCTCTGAAACCCGTGCTCGGATGGAGGAGGTCAGCAGCAGCCATGGGTGAGCCGATGACATCAGGAAGGGACCGAGCAGGTAGGGGGAGACGCACCGTTATAGGTGTCTGGAGCTCATCTCTGAAACCCGTGTCCAATAACTGTTGGGCCCTCTGGTGTCATGGATGGATCATTGCTGGATCTGGAGTTCACTTCTGGAGCTGGACTGATAGCTGGCTGGAGCTGCTTTGGGGCTACCTCTGGAGCTAGGATGATGTATCCCTCTGTGGTCTCATGATGCTCGGAAGACACCTGCCCAGGAGAGTGGCACCTGCGCTACATTCTCATTGTTAAAGGCATTGCAGAGCTGGCACATGGAGTGAACTAATGCCAGGGACAATGTTGGTCAATGTCCTCTGTGATCTGACAGTGTCCCGAAGTATTCCTTTGGTTCAAAGCAAATATGGAAATGCAAACATTCAAAGCTGAGCAAGTAGAAAAAACTGGCCAGGTTTATTTTTCACCTGGTCCTAAACAAGATGGAAGTAATCCTTTGGTTAAGTTCATTGTCCTCTGAATCCTGTGTTCCTTGATTGAATGAAGGGAAGGGTTACAAGCACATGTCAAACTTTCACACAAAAAGGAATACATCATTGAGTATAAGAAACCTAGGTAGCATTTGAATGTCCATATATTGATTGTACATTGATTGATTTGTTGTCATTCGAAGATACGGCCTGATGGCATGTTACAGGCAAAGTAAATATCAATCAGTTCAATTAATGAATACGTTTTAGAACCTTTAAAGACATGTAGACCACTAGGTTGTCCCACTTGATTATCTGATCTCTCACCATTGAACCTTTTAGTTGTATTTATGCAGACTTTACATTCACTTGATCTGGGGTGAATGAGTGGAAAATTATGACCACAAATAATAAATCACAGCATAGTAATTATACCCAGTATCAGTAATTTCTAGTACACCATTTGGATTTTCCATGAAAGCTCTCTGAATCGCATTCCGACTGTTTGGTCTGAGCTACCCAAGGGAGAGGACAATCAGAGTTCTACAGTACAAGTTGTTAATAGATCTATAATACGTTTTAATTTTTTAACTTTAGAATTCTCCCAAAAGGTAACCATAGGTTATGCAAGAAACTTATTGTGCTATTATCTAAAGTATGATAGATAGATTTTTTTTTTACTATAAATGAAAAATGTGGCTGCATTTGAGAGAGAGAGAGAGAGAGAGAGAGAGAGAGAGAGAGAGAGAGAGAGAGAGAGAGACGGTGAGCCTTTGGTCTCACAGATTAATCTTGAGATTTTCAGTTTAAAAATTGTGAATCTTGAAACTTGTTAAAATTAAAAAAAAATCTCAAAGTTTTCAAAGTAAGTTTTTCCAGAATTGAACAATTGTGGGAGAAACACTCTCACTCTTGTTCATTTTGATCTATGTGTTAAACAGAAAAGTGTTTCAAAGTCTATGTGTTTGTATTTAACTGTGACTATGTGTTCATTTTAAGCATACTCAACGAGGGAAGAAATTTTATAATTGTGTTGTAATTTTGGAAGCTGTTTTAAAACAGAGGGGCCACTTTAGAAGTGTGCATGAAGTATGTAAAGGCCCATTTAGGTTCAATTCCATGTGAGTATGCATGAAGGTTCTGGGGAGGTTTTTTATCTCATTGATTGTCCAACAAAATTCTCTTTCCTGACTTGCAACTGCAACATATTTAATTTGAATTTTGCATTACTGGTCAAAGCAACGATGGGCAACTTGAATATCATCCTTCAAAGTAATCAGAGGTTTATTTTGATCATCCATATTTTCATACGTACAACTTGATTATTTGTAAATCAGAGGTTAATTTTATCATCCGTATTTTCATACGTACAACTTGATTATTTGTAAATCAGAGGTTAATTTGATCATCCGTATTTTCATACGTACAACGTGATAATTTGTAAATCAGAGGTTAATTTGATCACCCGTAGTTTTCCTACGTACAACTTAATAACTCATTGATGTTTTTCAGAGGTTGCACTAAAGTTGGATTGTTGTGAAAAATGAATCTTGATCATGAGCTGTCACATAGGTTATTATAAAAATGGTCCAAGAGAATTCACAGTAGCAGCAGCATACGGATACAGACAATGGACTTACAATTATCTGTGCGAAATCACTCACGATGACAGGATAAAAAATCTTTGATTATTTCTAGATTGTTAGCTTATCAATATCCTTAATTCTCAGTGTTTCTGAAAAGGTCATTAAAATACTAGGCTTCACACTATGCTGATTTCAGTGGGAGCAAGCTTTTGTCTTCAAAAGGCAGTTCTGAGGTGTTAACGTCAACATCTGCTGTTATTTGCATTTAAAGAGAGAAAACAGAGCTTTTGTCTTCAAAAGCCCAGTTCAGAGGTGTTAACATCTTATGACATTTGCATTCAAAGAGAGCAGATAGGCAAAGCCATTTTTTGTGCTACAGTATTTTACTCTATAGGAATTTATAGTTTCAATTTAGTTTTTTTTTGTAGTTTTTTATTTGCTCTGGAAATGTGTAGTAAAAAATTATTTGATTTGCAGATTTACTTTGGGAATTTTTGTTAATTCACACTCTAGACATATGCGATCATTTTATTCAATTGTAGTTATAAAATTGAATGTTTAAGTTTGTAAAATAATGGCGGCAAACAGAGAATATTTCCCATGAATGGGCGCAAATTCTTCAATTATAGTTATAAAATTTAATGTTTGAGTTTGTAAATCGATGGCAGTAAACAAAGAATATTTTTCCATGAATGGGCACAAATTCTGTCCCTTTTTACTGCAATCGATATCAAACTTGTAATAAATGTTGTTTTGTTTTCTGATGTGGGTTAAGGAATCGCTGATAAAAAATATACTTTATTCAAATATGCAGACATTACTATCTCCGTTCCATGAGCCTGCGTGCACTCAAACTCACAGACAAAGAACACAACCTTTGCATTTTAAAGACCAGATCTTTAAAACAGCGTGTTTATAATACATGTATCTTTCTCTTTTAGCACATTAACTGTTTGACTTTAATCACAAATGATTCCAACATTTTTATTCTGATAAAATATAATTAGGTTCTGAAGCACTTTACACTTCAGTTGACTTAATTAGACTGTTAAATGTCTGTAATAAACAAACTCGTCTCTGCCATGTCTCAGAACCAAATCATAGTTATCAAGTAAATCTTAAGCCTTATGCTTTTCTTTTCTTTTTTATGTCCAATTTCAAAGGCTAATAGTGGATATTGTAAGGAGCAAATTATGGATGTTTTGAGAAGCTAATTATGAATGTTTTACGAAGTGAATTATGGGTGGAGGAGATTTGTCTTTGTTTAATATTCACTTCCAATCAAGTTTATTAGTTGTCTCATAGGACTAGCATCTGGGAATTCATTGCAAGAGCGTCTCTTGTGTTTTCTGTTGCAGTCTGAAACAAGATGATTGGGTCTCAGACAGAAAATACATTTCTTTATCTTCATTTTTGGTTTGCGCTCTTGTGTCTGAAATCCTTCACATGCTTTGGATCTGGAATGCCATCTACTTTCTATTCTTGATCCCCACTTAACAATGCCTTGAAACGTGTGTTCAGCTGGATCAGCACCAAATAAAAGCGCATTTTGAACTCCTGCCTTGTTCAATAACAGGTCCAGGAGCGGTACATGATTTTGGTGTACATCTTCAAAGCCTGAATATTCTTTATAAGTTACCCAAAGCCGCTCAGCAAACATTTCAAATGGTTCATTGCTTTCTTGTTCTACTTCGAGAATCTTTGCCCAATTTGTCTGCGCTGGTCCTCTGAGGTCTAATAATGCCTTTTTGAGACGGAGAAATATTGTTTCGTCACTCTCGTCCTCTCTTTGTGTTATTATGCTGCCGGACCTCATTTCAGGGGTTAATTGCGATCTGAGGTCCTCCGGAATAGAGATTATGGCTATCTGCCATACATCTCGGGGCTCTAGCTGATACACTGTGTCTTGTAACATTAATTTGTCCCAGTATGGTTGGAAAGAACCGGATTTTGGCAAGGATCCCACAATCTCTGTGTGTCTTGAACACTCAACAATTGTTAGAGGACGACTCACGGTGCTGATTTTTTGTCTGCATTTTTAATTTTTTTAAAACTGCTACTCTGTTTGTTTCTGGTGGAACTTTTTTCAAGAACGCTGGTTTTGTTGTGCTGATCTCCTCTGTCTCTCTATGATATTTGATTGCGGCTACTTGTACAGTGGGAACTTGGGTTCCGGTTTCATCACAAATTTCTCAAGAGCATAAATCTGATCTTGCCTATTCTGCAGCTCCTCTTTTAGGTTCTCGATTTTGCGCATTGTTTCCTCCTCTTTTTCTCATCCAGTTTAGATTCTCAGATTCAAACGCGTTGACGTTCGCTCTCAGTTTTCCAAGCTCGTCGGATCGCATTCACTCTATTTCTCTGGTGCTTTCCAACGTGCACTCATTTCTGGCTAAAGTCTCGAGGTTGTTTTTGAGAAGGAGATAAGCCATAGCGGTTGGGATTTGCTTGTATTTTGTCTTACACATCAACCATTTACCTTCAGCTAAATACCACGACATTAGCTCAGAATTACTCCATTGAGAATCTAGCCCTTTAGATTTTAGTTCTACAAGGAGGTGTTTAATTTGTAAAGAAAGAGTTGTCATGACTTCCTGTTCTGCGCAGCCGCGGAGCTTCTCATGCAAACCCATTTACACAATTAGCAGTCAAAATTTCTTAACTGGATTTCAACGGTCTCCAGTCTAAAGAGCATTCCGGCTCATGCTACAAAAATCTGCTACAAAATTGTAATTACATTGCAATACATGGAAATGGGAATTTTTTCACTCACCACGGCTGATGCAGGAAAGGGAGCTTCAAACCACTCGTTCGATTTAAATCCAGTTTTTAGCACATAAAGACTTTTCGCTTGTGCTTTGCAGGCGATCACGGAGGCAGGGTCACCACTTTGTAGGGTCCCGGTGCTTGGCCCAAAAACGGATACCAGTCGGGACTGAAGGCTCACGTGTTCTGTCTTGAAACAGTGCTAAAGGATTTTTAATAATTCACATAAATTATATATCTGACTCCATAATTGATTTAAAAGGTTTTATCTTTACCGTTATTCTTGGTCACGGCCAAATAAATTAGCATGTTAATTATTAATGATGATATTAAGTTTAACCCACTCAGTGACCCTTAAATTTACTCACACTTGACGTTAATATTCTTATTAACCCTTAAAAGTGTTTCAGTAAAAGAAGAATGACCGAAAAAGGTTCAAACATTTATTATCATTGATGTGTATAAACAATGCATTACATTATACAGCCTATGAAATATGAACCAAGAATGAGGAGTTATTGTCTACACTTAATTTGGAATTGATCATTCTAAAAAAGCATTACATTTTAACTCCAAGTTTACTACATGATAAGGGAGCTTTAGAGCTCTTCCTTCATGGGCCGATTTCAGAGACAAAAGGGCCAGGATTTCAGTCTGCTATCTACTTTTGAAAGCTTCTTCAGACCAATCTCCTCCCAGAGAGGTGTGACTTAATTAGGAATGCGAATCAGGAGAGCATTAGCCAAAGCTGTTTGGAGTTTTAGATATTTAAGGCACACAGGATTGGCTCTCTCAGAGAAAAGGTGAGGCTCATCGAGAGACAAAGCTGGTGAGATGTAGGTGTAAATTTAGGGCTAGTCCCATGGGCTTCTGATAATCAAACACACTCATATGCAGATTCAGTAAACACAGCGGGGCACATATTACTCTGACACCCTGAACTGGTTTTTGGCTCTTTGCATTGTCATTTCAATTGGCTCGTTTTGGATGGTGAGCCTGTGAAAAGATAGCAGTTCGCATTGGTTCCTGTGCTTCGTTTGGTCTTTTCAAGCAGATCATACAACGACATAATTCAGTTTCTTACACCCTCCTCTGATTTTTTATTTTATTTCTCTGTTAAAACATTATCTAAGTGCTGCACAACAGAGCAATGGGTGGTGGTACTTGGCTTTTGCTTGAAGAAATGGGATTGCTTCACTCATTTCCTGTGGTGAAAAATCTCTTGCCTGCTTCTGCAGCATGCAGCAAGAGAGGTGCTGGGTACCTGTTCACCCCAAAACGTGCAAAGCTGGATCGTACCAACTTTGAGAACAAGCTCATTGTTAAATTTAACCAAACTTTTAAAATGTAGCCTTGTTTTTTGATGCCACGTCTATACTTCGGTTGCTTCATATTATTTGTGGACTTGGCTGGACTATTAATTTCAGTTTCATTTTCTTACTTGTACTACCAGATTTTAAAATAATTTACTAAGCTTTGCAACCTTATTTTAAGTAAGAAAAATAGTTTTGTAACATTTTAAGAAGATTTCTGTACAATTGTTAACTGATTACTAATTAATAATTCAGTACCTTCGATTGGCAATAACTGTTGAGTGAAACATTTCTTTCTTTATACTTTTACATTTACATTACATTTGCATTTATGCACTTGGCAGACGCTTTTGTTCAAAGCAACTTACAGAAGGGGAGAGACGATATGCAATTTGTTACACGGTCAAAGTCCAGCTCAGCTTGCTCATAATAAAAGTTGTATCAATAAACCATGGCAGGAAGAAAATAAAAACAGAGGAAGAGTTCTTCATCAAAGTAGAGATGTCGTTCAGGCACAGTCAGTTATGCAGGTAGTTACTGATTGGTCATCTGGGGGAACGACAGATAGAGTTGAGTGTCATCAGCATAGCATAGGTACGAGAATCCGTGTCTGTGGATGATAGGGCCCAGGAAGAATGGAGAAGAGAAGGGGACCAAAGACTGAATACTGGGGAACCTCGGTGAGTTTGACTAATTTCTTTGAGTAAATTGTCTTGAATTATCCACTCAAATCAGTCCTCACATGATTGGATGTCATAAAGTGTTGAACCCTGTGCCAGCATCTCCCACAGAGCTGATCAACGCTTAATACTATGGTTGGTTGCTGTTTGTATGCGCACAGTCCAACTTAGAGCTTTGAATATACCTGTTTATTCAATTAAAACTGTTTACAGAGTGAAGTTTGCAGCCTGCCATGTGTGTTTTTTCATCAATAATTTAAGTGTTATCATTAAAGTATTTTTACTCTCCTGAAATTCTGTTCCTGCTGTCCTGAAACTTTGATGTTGCGACCTATTGGTCTGCGCTACTGACATGCTTTTATGGCTACGAGTACTTGTGCTTGGTATCGGACCTGATACCTTTATTGGTACATCCCTAATTAAAACTTTTTTTTTTAACTTTCAAAATAATATTTAACTTTAATATAAATGTATTTCTTGTTTTTTTCCTCAAACAATAAGGATGATAATAAAAATGAATCCAATGTATTTAACACTTTTCCAGGCACTCAAATATACAAATTTCAGAGCAAGGACTCTATACGTATCTGCAAAGTTTCTTGTGATGTACAAAGAGAATTTGAGTGGGAACAAACATACACACGGATTGATATATCAACATTTTGTTGTGAATACTCAATACTTTTGTAAGACATCTTACTGAAGTACATCACTCCTTCTTTTCTGTGGCCGGGTACTTTGCTTATCTTGTTTCTAATCAAACAGGGAACAGGAACTTTACAGAGGGAAATGTAATATTTCATGATGCTTGTTCATCAAAAAAAAGATAACTTAGTTCTGAGTTTATGCCTGATTATAGACTACATGTTTATTTTGGTTTTGATAGCACTTTGGACAGTTTTTGAAAACCCACAAGCTTCTCTTAATGTGGAATTGGTTTGTGTTCCTGACCTTGTCTTAATTTGTACTCTATTTGTTCTATAGATAGTGAAATAAAAGTGAGACAGCTGGACTGGATGGCGGATGATTTTAGCACAGGTATGAATTGGTGGCAATTTTGGTGTGAGATGTTAATTGGTGTAAATAGACGATAAGTATTCACTTGGTTAGAATCTGTCGATCAGATTTTTGAAGTCTTGTCACTTTCAGTTAGAATCCATTTGCAGGTGAAAAGCCGAGACTGGCAAAGGATCGTGCTCTCTCGAATCATCTGTGTACTTGGCTTGTGCAGTAGGGCTGGACCAATATGTGACCTGATATTTCGTCTCCACTCAGATGCTGTTTTGGAGTTCAGCTGGACTGATGCTGAAGTGGCAGACTTGCACGATAATACAACCTTTGTGATCGCCGCAGATGGTATGCTTTCCATAATTATAGTGAAAATCTCAAAATTGTGAAGCTGCATCAGATTGCTGAGTGTATTAGTGTAATGGATGAATTATATCAAGTACTCTCGACAGGCCTAATGAAAGCCGGAATGATATTACTTTGTTATTTGTTAAGAATGTTTTTGTGCTTTCATTCAGTGTGTTATGATGACGATCTTACAGACGGACTCTTCAGAACCCTTTATAGGCTCGCCAGCAACATGCGGCATCCCAGCACAACCTTCATCTCTATAGAAAAGAGGTCAGTTCAGATAGAGACATTTCTGTCTGTGTCTGATTTGCTCGCTTTTGTATTCTTCATTGTTACTATAAATAATAACCAGAAATAATTTGCCTAGTTCAATTCAGCCTTATTTCTTAACCATCTTAACACAAGCATAAAAGTTGTCCAGGGCACTTAACAAAAGTACACAAATAATGAATAAATACTAGACCCCATCCTATGTAATATTCATCTAAAAATTCATGTTTTCAGCCTAGATTTAAAAGTGGCCAACTCTCATGTTCATGTTGTAGTCCAATGGATGGAATGCATGTCTAGCTAGTTTGTGGCTTGTACACTTTTTTTTTTTTTTTACTTTTTAGTTTCTCAGATCATGACCCCTGGCAAGTTCTTGGCTAGTTTTTGGCTATTTCAAGGCTAGTTTGTGGAAACTTCACATGACTAGTTAAACAAATTTATAGTTTCTTAGAGCATGACCCCTGGATAGTATAAGGCTAGTTAATGGATAGCTCATTACTAGTTTATAGTTAGTTCATGGCTAATTCAACATGGTTAGCTTAAGACTAGGTCATGGCTTGATCACTTTTTGGTTTCTCAGATCATGATCCTTGGCTAGTTTAAGTGTAGCTAGTGGCTAGTTTATGGTTAGTTCTGCATAGCCAGAGCATCCCTGAAGGGTTTTGGCAACTTTTCTTGTCAGGACCCACTCATGAGACTGTTTAATATGACAAACTACTAATCATATGTCGTTTCGCATAGCATCATGTTTTTGGGTGTGAAATGTTACCACAACAATAGTCTCACTATTTTAGTTATTCTTTAAATCACACATTTTCAATACACATATTGCACATATATTCAATGTACTCAATCATACACCTCCACATTGGATAAACTTACCCAGATTTCCAAAAGTAGTGAGTGTCACATTTTACATTCTGCCCACAAACAATCAAACCAAGACTACAAGATTTTTTAAGTGCTGCTTAGCTAGTTGAAGGCTAGTTTATTGTTGATAAAAAAATATATAATATTTTTAATTTTATAAATATTGATAATGTTATGTGCATATAATTGGCTTTTGGGGTCCTGTTTTATGTTGTTCCAATATTCTTAAGTCCCAGCTTAGACTTTTTTTGTGCAGATTGAACTTCACGTTGCAGCACTTAGATGTGTCCTGTGAAGCCTATGACCACTTCCACCACTGCCTTGACCAGTTAAAGGAGATGAAGGATGGAAAGATGAGTTTCACTGTTCAGTCTGTGAATACCTGCTTCCCTCAGTTCTTTCAGTATGAAAGAATGGAGCAGCTGGTGAGGACTTTTCTTAATTCAGTTCATTTCACTTCGCTTAAATTACTGCTTTTCCTCTTCTTACCGCCTTAGTTAAGCTGTTGTGCCTTGATTCATAGCATTAATATTTATTGGATTCTCTTCTCCTTGCAGGAGCTTTGGAAGGTTACGACACAGAGACTTTAATATATGGGTCTGCAGGTTTTTAAATTATTTTATTACAAAAATCAGATTGTCTTGGTTAATTAAAAATTAAAAGTTGCTGCTGATTTAGTTGCAAAATTATGGAAGTTCTTGACCTAATCCCTTGTGTCTCAAGAACCACTTTTGCAGCAACAATTCTGAATAACAAATTTACAACAGAACATTTTTAAGTCAACAATCCTCCAAGTTTGTTTTCTCTTTGAATAATTTATTTAGAGTAAAGGGCGGGTATTTAAGACATGCATGTTGTTAGTTATGCATGATTTGTTGTGACGGAAAAGATTGTTTGTGGTATATTTTGGTATTGCAATAGTATTTTCCAAAGGACCTTTATCAACAGACTCTGAATATTTTATATTGTAAGCCATTAAAATAGTACCTTGTTCAAAGTTGTTTGCATTCATTTATGTGTTTCTGTCATTTCAGAGGTGCTCTAAAATGTTAGCTTTAAAAGACATATTAATGCTCCAGTCTTTAGGGAATTCCTTAATTTCCTTAATTTTACAGCTTTATCATAAAACACACACATTTTGCTATAAAGTTAAAAATACTATATACAAAAAGTTTCATTAAATGATAAAGAACCTGATCATGTTGACATTTAATAGCTGGTGAAACAATAAAAAATCTTTCAGAGCTCAACAAAAACAATGTAACTGTCTGAAATAGGCAAAAATTAGCTTTAAATGATTATTTAATTTATAAAGCAGCTACTATTATTTAAAAGATAGTTGTATATGCAAAAGTATACACATTTTATGTGGGTTTCTGTTGAAGTAAATGTCGTTTTAGGGGTTATTTTCACATAAATTATACATTTATTTAAAGTGTATCAACAAAATAATTGATATATAATAAGTAAAATTTCAATAACTATTACATTTATGTATATTTTGGGAGTTTATACCTATTAAACGAATTTTCTAATACTTTCTTGTATTTTTGGGGTTTGGATATGATTATGCAGAATTTACTACTCATTAGGGGCCCTATTTGTCCCTTTTTGCCTAGAACCCTACTAGCTAGCAAACTCTCTGAATGATTGCTGTCTAAAGGGGAGTGGCTTTGTGGTTAATGTAAAGCGTTACTGCTCAATGTTACCTAAATATTTAAGTATGCTTTACAGGGACACTGAAGACATTTCGTTATCAACTCAATTAGGTGCTTGTGCGTTTATTTTTGTATGCTTTTCAACCACTAGATGGTGCAAGAGTTAATATTCTGAATTTATTCACTCGGGGGGAAAATTAAATAATCGTCGACAAATGTGACCCATATTTTCATTGTTCATTGAACCATTCGGACTAGGTCTTTAAAACTATTCGTTACATTCACCTTTAGCAAAAAAAAATTGCAAAGGGTTTGTTACAGTTTTGTGGTTTGATTTTGATTATTCGAAAGGTTGTGCTTCAAAACACAACCTGTTCGATATCTCTCATAATTTGTTATTTATAAGGAAGAGCAGAAACGAACACCGACGTCTAGACGGTGTTTCGTGTTTAGAAGAGTCACTCAACAGAAATTCTTGCTAGTTAAGACAAGGACTGACCAATGTTTACATAATAAGAAAAGAGAATAAAAAAAGCTGACGCTCCACTCAGAGCCATGTACCTAGAACAAACAGCTGTTTGAGCGTCGCGTAAACACGCAGACATTTCCGGGAGTCTCCTCGCTTTCTATTGGCTGGTTCCCCAACAGAACCCTCCTCTCAGAGAAAAGACCACGCTTCTAATGATGTTTTAAAGTGAACCTCTCTTCGGTTAGCTCCCTTTTCTTTTTCGTCGTTTCGTCAAGAGCCTGCTTTTTCACTCTCGGAACAACACAAAGGTGAATCTTTAAATATTTACTGTATCTTTAGCATGGATGGCAGCAAACAAGCAACGTTAACAAAAAAACGCGCTCTCTCCCTCCACCGACAACAAGCGTGCGGTTTATATTTGTAATTTATCATCATAAGTAACGTTAAGATGATGTAGGGAAATGAGCAAGTTGAGGAATAGATGCTGAAGCAGCTTGATGTAAAACGACGCGGTAGATACAATAATTTGTGTCTAATGCGGTTCTTTTAAAGCATTGCAGCGTTGAGCTGGCCTGGTGTAACATTATCGATTGGTTTGTTCCATGAATCTCGCTCTCACGGAACCGTTTGACAAGTCAGATCCAGTCGAGACCGGATACTGGTGCTCTGGGTCCATTTCCAATCAGAAACTGAAAACAGCTGTTATTTACAGCAACCAGTTTAACCGCGCGTGATTAAAGTGGCGCTAAATTTCTTGTCAGTTTGTCCCTTAAACCATTTTTTGTTTTGTAAAAAAATACCTATTTTAGTAATACGGTTATAAGACAGACAATGTGTGCATTGACATTGTTTATTGTAAGTACAGTATACTTCAGAATTATGGTATACCATTTTAGATTAGTTTCTATATCTTCATTCTTAACAGCACAATGAACAAACAAAAATATTAATGTTTATTAATAACCAAATTGAGGTCGAATAGAGGCCGGTTTCTATGAGAGAACATCTTGTGCTTATGGTGAAAAGAAATGTAATCCATATTGTGGGAGATGCTCCATGAACGCAGGGTCAACGTTAAAAATACACTTGTAGATTCCTTTGGATTTTGCCATAATTACAGTGCACTTGTGGCATATTTTGAAGAAGGCATTAATTTCCCCCATCAACTCACTCGTAATCTGTCTTTTAAATCTTACATTTGCTTTTTTTTGTTTTGAAAATAACAGTATTTGTGTGATTGCAAAGTGAATGAAAATTTAACTTGTGTATGTATAGGTGTTCGTATAATAGATCATATAACTGCTTCACTATTGCGAAGTTGTAAGGCAGCGTTGTATGCCTCTGTTAAGAAAGACTTAGTAAGCTAGATATAGAATGTTTTGTAAATCATTCATGTTTTGTAACTAAGTCTTCTGTTTATAATTCACAAAACAAAAGACTACTTCTTGAACCGGACAAGTGAGTTTTGCTAATGCATATGGATACAAAATCAGCTAATTAAAATAACACTTTTGCTCATAATTACAGCAAATGAAAGTAAATAATTTGTATCTGTTAATTTACAGTTTCATTGTTAGTCATACTCCAGTAAAGGTAGCATCTATTACCTTTTATATATATTATAGATATTGGAACAGTCTTGGTTAAACAACTGGTTTTTACATAACTCAGTGGATTTATAGCTTGACCGATAGAAGACCTGCATAGTTACTTGACCATGAAGCCATTTTTCAAGAATGCTTCTCCGAAGGCACTTTTATGGTGACCGATGAATTTGTCTGTACATGTGCGGAGTTGACATGGACTGTATTATGCTCCCATTTGTTGAACACAGTGTTTTTCTTTTTCACATTGTTGCTGTTTGACATGTATTGTAAAATAAAAAAAAAAAATCATTGTATAACCTCAAAAAATAATTAGTTCAAAACCTGTTTTTTTTTTCTAGAAAAACAGGCAGCCATTTTATTTGATTGTTATTTATGCTGTAGCTACTTTAGTTAGATTAGTAAATGAAAAGTTTCAGGACTGTCCCAAAAAATGTTTATAAAGTGAATTTGCTCTATTGGTAAAAATCCTTTGATTTATGTTGCAAAAAAATTTGATTTACTACTCGTTTTGCCTGTTGCATCTTTAAAACATTTCACAATTTGATTGACAGTTCAAATTAGACATCTTTTCATCAAGCTTTATTGTGTGGCGATTGATGTCAGTGTAATGAAATGGACTGGAGAAAGCAGATATCGGAAGGAGAGGCTTTAATCTGTCTGTGTATTCGAGGAGCATGGATAGAATTACTTTTCCTTGAAGGCTGTTTATATCATGCAAAGGGAAATCCATTTAATGAAGTTCACCAATGGGCTTTAAAAGGGTAATGAAGCTCGAATATAAACTCATGGCTCAGATGTAAGATGAATGTTATCTCTAGCTCCTGATCAAAGTTCATTTAGTGGCTATATCTGATCGAATACAAAGCACGCACAAACTCTGAGTTACCTTTTTTTTCTTTTTTTTTTTTTTACTGATAACAATATGTTCAAATCAATTCTCAACTCTGGATTTGGAAATTGATCTTATTTTCTGGATTCTGTGGACTCATGTCTTGTTGCTAACGAATGGAGATGTTATCTGGGATCCTCATCGAGAAGAGCTACTGTCATGTCTGTGTTATGTAACATGAAAAATTAGCATTAATGAAATGGCTGTGTGTTGTTTCTCTGAGGGCTAGCTCACGAAGCCAAGAAATTGAGGTGCAAAGAGTTGTGTAATCTAGCTCTGGAAGCCATTGTTTGTTGTGAAATGGTCCCCGTGTAGAGTGACCCTGCGAAGACTCGTAATGAATATCGATTAGCTGAGAGTCATGTGATGGAATCAAAGTGCTGGCTTGGAAGTACAAACATAAAATACTATTTTACTTTTATAATGAATTGACTCAGATGAATTCTAACTTTAATTATTTTTGCTTTAAAGGCTTAAATAAATTTTTTCTTGAGTTTATTAACATGCAATTCTCATTAATGAATTAATCTCATCAATGCAAGTTAAAGTGCTACTACATCAGCCTTGCACAATCTGTATTGATAGCATAAACCTTAGATGGGTGGCAGGGTGACATTTTCAAACAAGAAAACTATGAACCGTGGTGTAACCAAGTCCCCATAATGGAGCAGTGCTAACAAACCTGTAAATTGATTTGAATAATTTTAAATAATAAAAATAATTCATTTTATTTGTTGGCGCTTTTCAAGATACCCACGGTCGCCTTACAGAAATTCACCATATATATCTATATATGCAGAAATACTGAAATTATACACCATATAATACAGAAATTAAAAAGGGGGTGGGAACGCCTATTATGAATACTTAACCTTTAGAAGGTGTTTGGCCATAAATGTTTTTATGAACGCACTCATGTTACAGAAGTTTAAATCCGTCAAGCTATTTGTGTACATACCGCTAATATTTTTACCTCTAATATCTAACCTCTAACAATGTTAATTAATTTTTAAAAATCTGATAATTTTAACAACTGTTTTACCATGTCTCTATAAATTAATGAACAACTTTTGCAAATCCATGTTTATATGAGGAGCTTTAAATCACAGGCAGGTCATATATTCTGTACTGTATATTTCTGTAAATGTACATTATTTCTTTACAGTAATAGCAAATGCAGCTGCTTTTTCTTTGTTTTGGTGATTTTTCAAAAAAACTGCTTGAATTAGAAAGCGTGAGTTTTAAGGTGGCAACAGATGGTAGTGGACTTCCTAGAACCATTGTATAGACAATTTAAGTCAGATAATTAAACTATCTCTGATTCTGCTTTACTTCATGAGTAATCATTACATTTAATATTCTCTTTCTGTATAAATATGATGTGAGTTGCTGTTCATGTGAGGAACACGACAAGTTTAAACATTATAATTAATGTTCTGATGTGTGTTTTGAATTTAAACATAACTTTACACGTTCTGGAAACACATGAGATTGATATACTTAAAAAGACAACAACTTTACCCTTTATACATGATGTAATTTCAGTTTTTACTAAATAGTTAAAATTTGTGCAAGCAATTCTTGAATTTGTTTGTTTTGTCTGAAGCAGACCAATGTAGTTTGTGTGATTAATAATTAGACCCAAACTTTTGTGATTGGATACTGTGTTCAGCTTTAAGAGGCCAATTAAACATTATCAAAACACAGCACTCTTGTGCTCTATCTCATATAAGAGGTCCTCGTTCTGATTCCAGTGATTACTGTAGTCTCCTTAAAACAGGCCTTAAAAATTGCTAGATGCGCTTACTTGACCACAGATCTTTGTCTCCACAGGATTATGCAACTAGAATCTGTTGAGGCTTAATCTTTTGTTTGAGTCAACACCAGGGACTTTCACATTTATGAATCAAAATGGATTTTGAGAATTTGAGCCATTTTATCCACCACATGTTACAGAATACGGCAAAATACACTATAGGGAAGATAGCTTTAGCTCTTTTCCAATCAAGGAAAAAGCCAAATAACCTCCATCAGTCAAGTTTTTTTGCTTCTGGGCATCTGAATGAACTGAACTCATGTTGCTTAGCATTCTCAGAGGCTCATGAGAACAGACTTGTGTAACGCATATCTTCACAACCAGTTCTATCTGGTCTATGAGTAGTCTGTTTGGGATGTTTCTGAGAGATGGAGCGTCTGGATTTTTCTTGTTTTTTTTTTTCAGACTTGATTGCATAAGCTTTTTCAGATCTGGGGCACAACCGAGATGCTTTTCTTCTGCTTGTCTTCCTTGCATGAATTGAATCGCTATTCATGCAGTCGTCTGTCCAGTGGCAGCCAGTTCTCCTTATTGAATCAATTGCTTTTCAAACACAAGGAACAAGGAAGGCAAAGAAGAAAGTATACAAATGTGGTTAAGCAAATCCTGATTTAAAAAGTAATAATAATGATATAAACAATTTATTAAACAACATTGCTTTAAAAATTTTGGATAGACCTCTGAGCTCTCAACGGTATATTTGTTTGCTCACGTTTTTTTTTCCCCACCATTTTTCCCACCAGATTTTTTTAGAAATGGCATGACTTGACTACGTATTGCTTAGCGTGACTCACCATGATTCACTTTTGAGTTTCAACTGACTTTTAATATTTGTTCTGAGTGAGCTTGTTTTAGGCATGTCTCTCATGCTGCTATGTCATTTAAGTTCAGTGTGGTGGCAGTGACCGGAATGCACAAAGCTGATCGCACACAACACAGAACCAGGAGGCCGTCAAATGAGTGGTATACTTCATGCTATTTATTTGGTGTATTTTCTCGCTTGAACAAAATTATTTGTAAAAAAAAAAAAAATTTTCGGGAGTCGTGCTGAAAAGTACTAGGGGCCTCTTTGGTTTCCTACAATGAATTCAATTAATCCAATCAATGCTGGTTTCACCACTACACCGGTTTAATGGGGCACTTTGGGGTTTCCTATAGGTTTTTTTGGGGCGGGGGAGAATAGTGTGTCGTGACCAATGATGACAGATGTTGCAGTGTAGATAACATACATTTACAAAGTATGCTCTAAAAGAGGTGAAAAATGTATACAAAATCTTGATACTTTCTTTTCAAAGCTTTGTGCTCATTCGTTTAGAATATATCTCAAGCGGTTGGCCTTTTCCTTCTCCATTTACATTCCCCTCTAGCATAAGTCTTTGTCCCTGTTAATCTCAGCACAATGCACCTGTGAACAGAGCTTGTTAGAAAGCTTTAGTATTGGTTTAAAATCAGTTAGATTCTTCTGTCAGCTGCCCTTTGACTTGATTGTGTACAATAATGTCATACCAGTTGGCTGGTGAAGAGCCAAGCTATGTTGTAATTAACACCAGTGAGCCATGCTTTAATTAAGAGCTGTGGTGTCCTGTGTGACTGTTGGGTCCACTGAAGCGATGGTGGGTCTGGGTGGGCATGGCTGAACCTGCTGCCTAAGGAAAGAGGAACTGTCTAGGACCCTGAAGTCAAAACACAGCCCTGTCATTTTCCAAACTGTAAGATTTGGATCCATCTGTTTGTTCATTAGGCTCAAATTGCCAGCTAGCGCTATGTTCTTTTTCAGTCTGTCAGTGGTAAGGTAAAGCTTGCGATTATTTACTAAATACATGGTTAAATAACACGTTTTAGTGTGAGTCGGATGCATTTTCATTGTGTATTGAATTTTAAGTAAAGTTATCATTAACAGCCACCAATTCAGGGCTTCCTGGGCAGTGCTCAGGACTAAAATGCCCAGGTTCATGGAGTTCGAATTCCACCCATGAAAACCCATATTTTAATTGTAACAGTATACAATACCGAAATATCAGTTAAATGAATACATGTTTTGTGAAATTACATAATTATTTTTAATAGAGTGAAAAAAAACTAACAAGTTCAGGTAATTTTCTGTCAGTACTTTCTCCTTTTTTTAATGGATTGTTTTTACAATTTATAATACATACTATGTAATTGAGAGACAATTGAACATAATTATTGATTACTCTATAAAGTGTAAGTCTTTGTCTAGTCTTGTCAGCTTTTGGAATTTGGTTCATAGCTAGAGACTGGAGCTCTTGAATAATCACAATTTTTCTATATCAATATTTATGTTTTTGGCTGAATACAAACTTATGAATTAGGTTACAGAAGGACATAGACTATAAAACATTAAATAAAACATTAATATACAGTGTGGTATTGTTATCAAATTAATTAAAGGTGTCTTATCTGTTTTTCCTTTAGGTGAAGTGAAAGACAGGTGCTGTCTGTCTCTCTCTGTCTAGTCTCTGTCCACATGGCTTCCTCTCTCCTTTCCCGCCAGCTGGCTGCCTCTCTTCAGCAAAATTTGCGTATTGCTTCACCAAGTAAGAATAGTATACTTCACAAGCATTGAACCAATGTGAAAGCTGTTGTCATTTAGACTCTAGCTCTAGAAGCAATTGCTTCCTATAACATGACAGTGATATTTGAGTGTGGGGCTGTAAATGAGTTATCTGGTACTGCCCAGCTCAGACCAGAAAATGCGGGATTTAAAGAAATGTAGTGTTCGTTCACTAGCAAGTCACATTGAGGCTTGAGACTGAAGCCACAATCCAGCCAGATTCCGTTATTAATCAGTAGCCCAGTGGAGACATGCTGTTCTGTAGCTTTTGAAGGGCACAAGGGTTGAACTGGTCAAAGATCAGAGGCCCTATGAGTCTGCTAAGTTATATTTGTCTGCTTTTGTTGACCTGATCTGAATGAATATTCAAGATATAATGACAGGATACAGTGAACTTTTGATCAATAATAATAATAATATGGTGACTATCATAAGTTTTTTCAAATTATTTTTGAGATGCACTGTGCATTTCTTTCCTGATTGTGAGTCAGTTTGTTTACCTCTATTTTGTATAGTTAAAACCAAGATATATTTCCAACTGGCTTTGTCTTTAAAAAGTTTGTTTTAGGTTTCAAAAGGACACACGTTTCGTGTTTTTGTTGTTGGACAACAACAACTACAAGATAAACAAGATATCCTCACTGTTATCATCAGTCAGCCCTTCACGTATTCTCTGTGTATTTTCCTTAGCAACTGAGAGTAGGTAGATATTCTTGTTCCTTTGATTTGTTGGTGGTAAAACCAAACTACAAACTAAAGTGGTGCAAGTACTTTTTTTCCATATGGTCCAAGACCATATCATCTGAAACAATTATGGATCCAGACTGCCAGAGACAAAAAAATGCTCACATTTAGGGATGCGCCGATGCCGGTATCGGGTATCGGCCTCAATACCACATTTTCTAAAGTACTCGTTAAAAGACCCCTGATACCGAAGACCGATATTACCGTCTGAGAAATGTCTTTGTTTGGGCGCCGTGTAAGGGATTAATCACAAGTGCCAAGTCCCCGCCCCCCCCACACTCCGCTGCAGTTCTGAACGTATAGAAGATGAGATGACACATGCCAGCTATGTGGAACTATTTCAAAGTGAATGAAGACGACAAAACAAAGATGGACTGTAAGTTCAGCGAAATTGTCTAGAGGAGGCTCAAAAGGTAGCGCATTTAACAAGTAATTTATTCAAGCACCTAAAATCCCAACTTGACAATAAGTACAAAGATTTTACCCAATCTTTTAAGTCAACACAACCCACATTGCAGCAAACTCTTCACATGCTGTGAAAACCACACAGGCAATTATTACATAGCATAGAGTGACCAGCCACTCTCTGAGTTAGAAAATGTGGAGTTCCTGCGTCTATGGAGCACAAATATGATGTTCCAAGCCACCGCTACATGACTGACATTGACCTGCCTAAATTACTCAGTGACTCAGTGAAAAAAACATAATTATCCAAGGTCTGCTGCAAACCTCCTCTGCATTTAGTTTCATCAGATATTTGGACAAGCAGTGTTAACCCCGTATCGCTAATTAGCCTAACCTCTTTTACGCCACAACGAGCCATAATGCATGCAAAACAATTATGCGGCTCGAAAACCAGCAAGGCTTAATTGATAAGAATTACGATTTAAACCCTTATTTTTTATAATCATTTATTCTGTAATATGTTGCATACAACATGCTTTTCATTGTAAATAAATGGTCTTAATTCCAAACTAGTGCCTTTTTTATTATATGACTAAAGCTGTTACCTTACATTTACATAATGTTTTTATTAAGTATCAGTATCAGTGAGTACTGAAATGCAAGTACACATTCTCATTTTCCAAAACGCTGCATCCCTACTCACATTGACGGTTATGTGATGATATGTGCAGTAGATAAATCCAGATCTGAACTGTAATCCAAAACAGCTTCATCAATACAGTTTTGAATTTGTGTTCATGATACAAAATCCCTTAAAAATGCTTGGATAGGACCTGATACAGATTTACAATATCCGGCAATTTACAATATTTTTTTTGCATTTAAGATTTTATCATCCAAGAAACAGAAAAGCTTTATAATACAATTAACACAAAAATAAAGAACAGTTCTTTTCCTGCATCCTTATTTAACATAATTGAAAAATAATGTGTGTAGTTTTGTATTCAGCATTTAATAGATGTCGCTGTAACAATGGAAGGAAAAAGGGAATTGTAACCTTGTCTTTGTTGACAATTGAATGCGCCACCCCAAGCACCTTGGAATCCTCAGCTGAAAGGTTTTGAGTAAATATGCTTAGTGAATTAGGTCTCTGCAAGGACATCTGCAAAGTCTACTCAAATCGCATGCTTTGGTAAGATGATCATTCTGAGAGTTGGACTCCCCTGTCTTACTGTCCTGCAACTCAATGTAATACATTATTTGGTTAGAGATCTTGGCATTGTTAAACATTAAAACTGTTTTTTTTTATTAAATAAAGTATTCAATTGCTTTCATTCATATTCTTTGGTATTTTTTATTATTAATTTTATCAATTAACTTTCCTTTTTCTAGGTTCCAGATATATCAGTAAAACTGCCACAAAGACGGTTTCCGAGTTTGAATACGATGCCCCTTGTATGAAGACGACGGTGCCAGGTCCAAAATCAAAGGTCATTACCTCTGTTTTCATGTTTAGATTCAATGCCACCACATACCTACTGTTATTATCAGTAAATGCTTTGAACCTAAAAATTTGGACACTGAAACAAGCTTGCGCATCAGGCCAATGGATTGGTGCGAGTGAACAAAGACTAATGAAATCAATGAAAGTTGGCTCTTTTGATCACACGTTCAGAGGACTTTTGAGACATAACAAAGAGCAACTGGGCTCGATGCAAACTCTCATGTCAACTCGCTACAGGAAATAGCAAAGAAGTGTTCGAAAGAGATTGTGGATATTGAAAAGCTCACCATGCTTGAGTAGTTATCTGGTGTTGTTCGATATATTAAAAACCAAGTATTTAAAACAAATGTCTACCTCTCAGAGATACGAATTTTGACAGCTATGTTTGTTTCATATGATTTTAGTAATTTCAAATTATGGTTCAATTAAAATCACACATTAATACTGACAAATATAAAAATGTGTGTAAATCGACTATTTTTAGAAGCTATTGAAACTTGACGTTTGAATTCCAATATCGATGTCTCCTTTAATTGTTCTTTATTGAAATAAAATATTATGCAATACACAAATATCTGTAAAATGTAACATTTTAAACATTTCTGCTTATACATTTATGAAAAAATGGAAATGGCTTTAATGATTTTCTACCAGAAAGTTCTTGGGGGGGGGGGGGGGGTTTACACTGTGGTAAAATACCTGAGCAATGTTTTGATAAAGATTTTGGGAAAAATTGTTATGGTAAAATGTATTTTATTCAACAGGAGCTGCTGAGACAACTTGGAGAGATTCAGGTGAGAAACATGGAAATGAACTTTGATCTTTAAAGTGATCTATTGGTGTGTGCGTGTGTGTGTGTTTATGCTGTTACGTATTACCCAGACAAGGTGCAAATGCAGTTTTTTTTTTACCTGGTATAGAGTGATTGTAAAAACACTCCAGAGAGTTACTAAGGGAGATGACAAGACTACTGGTCTTTTATGACTGAAATGATTATGATCTAAAAACAAATTTTTGTGCTGAAATCAAGGTCATTGATATATGGTCACATGCTCTAAGTTTCAATAATTTCTCCAGACCAGCTGTAAATCTGCTGTGTCACAAGCCTTTATTAACAGCGACATCTCGCATGCTATGTAGCCATATTTCACCCTGTCTCTGTTTTGAGCATATTGATTGATGGATGTATTTCAGGAAGTAATTTATCTCCTGTCTGGACAAGCATATTGAGGACCTTCACAGTAATCTTGTGACTGCTTCTTTGAGGATGAGCACATAGATTTGAGCTGACAGGCGACGATGAAGCTAATTTCACAGATTCGCCTCGCCTTGTGTCTCCTGTACACAGGAGCAGACCGAGGAAGAGCCATTACCTATTCATCAGTTGAGCTAAAAATAAGTCTTGCATTAGGCTATATGGCACATATAGCAAAGTGCTACTTGATTAATCTTTTTTTTTTCAAGTAAGTGTAAAATGTTACACTATTCAAAGGATTGTTTTATAACAGAATTGCTTATTATAGTTTCTATTCAAGGCTTTTATCCCCCCAAGTGATATCATGATAGCTGATTATAGGTGCACACAATTATATCCTTTTAAATGTCTACAAGATCTCAATTCAAATAACTAATTGCTGAAGCTTCTGATTTCCCCTCTGGTAGTTTACTGATACGAAGCTGGTACTGGTACTTTGCCAATAACAGGTGTGGAGGTGTAGCTCATAAATTTAGTGGATTATTACATTCTGTTTTGTTAAGAGGAACTCAGCGTTTTTCTGTCCTACATTACAGAACACTGGAGCAATTCACTTCTTCTGCAACTATGAGGAGAGCAGAGGGAATTACCTGGTGGATGTGGATGGCAATCGAATGCTGGACGTGTACACACAGATCTCCTCCATTCCTATCGGTGAGGACAGTTCATTAACTGATAGTCCCAGTTCACAACACAGTTCCAGATACGAACGAAATATTTTCATATAATTATTTTCTGCAATCAAAAGTCTTTGTGTGCTGCTTAAAATATTCATGCGAACATTATTCTCATGCTTATTTATCAATGTATGTTGTATTTTAAATATATATACATTTTTATGTGATAAAATCTGTCAAGAGAAGCAAGAGGATGAGATGCAAGTTAATGCTCAGATGAAGAGGCGAGTTTGACTCCTGAACAGTCATTAAAGGTGCCATTTCATGCCCTTTTTAAATTCATCCATCCATTATCTTGTCGACTTTTTCCCTTTCGGGGTCACCACAGCAGAATGAACCCCCCAACTATTCCGGCATAAGTTTTACATGGCGGATGCCCTTCCAGCCGCAACCCATTGCTGGCAAACATTCACACACACACACTCATTCACATACATACACTATGGACAATTGTTTTTCTCAATTCACTTATACCGCATGTCTTTGGACTTGTGGGGGAAACCGGAGCACCCGGAGTAAACAAAGGGAGGCCTGCCGCAACCGCTGTTCCCAGGCAGTTTTCCATCCAAATACTGAGCGAGTCCGGGCTCGCTTAGCTTCCAGGATCGGGCGTTGTCGACCCGGAGTGGCCGCAGACCCCTTTTTAAATCATTAATAATAAATATTTGGTCACTCTAGACGATCACAGCACCTTTTATTAACATTCAAAAGGTATTTATCATAAAAAATGTCTTTGAATCACCTTAAATGGTTGTACTAATACACCTAATAGAGGCGTGCTGATATTTACAAGCATTCAATTTCCATCCACATCCACCAGATAATTCCCTCAATTTACAATATTTATCCTCCATGCTGAAGAGATGCAACAGCAATGCAGTGTTGAATAAAGGGGGCCTTATGCCTAATGAGAAATCTTCATAATCCAACTAATTTGATGCATGTTTTAATTTATTTACTTATAACCTACAGGGTAACAAGTGTTTTTTATATGTTAAAGATGTATTGACAATTAAGGTGAATATAAAAACATTTCAGTTTGATCATGTAAATCATGTTAATCAATTGCCTCGTTATATAATACAGTATTTTAGGAGTTGTAAAAAACTTCTTAAAAATTTAATATTTCAACAGGATTGTTTAAAGATAAACAATGTGCAAAAACAGTGCAGTGGTAAGCTGCTTGAGTCAACGCTTGGTGGAGAACAGGATCAGCTTTGAAGTTATGGATACAAACTCAAAACGTGCAAGTAGAGCCTCAAAAGTATCAAGCACAGATTGAGGTTGGCACATACTCGTGCAAATATATCTCACACAGTTTGTAAACATTTAATTACAATTACCTGAAAAACGTAGTCAAATCAAAACTGTGAACCAGTTTTCAAATGAAATCAGGTGAAATGCACACGTGTACGAATTCAGGGGAGTATTTAAGCTTTACTTGAAAATGTACGAACATTGTTTTGAATATTTAAATTGGATTTTGTACATTTGAATTGTGCTATGTATTTATGAACAGAATTGTACATATTCAATCTAATTCAGATTGTCCTGGCTCCATATGAGCAAATCTGTTTTTTTCTTCCTAAATTTACCACAGGATCACCAAATACGGTCCTGGAGGTCTGGAGGCATTCACATTTTAGATGCATCCTCGTAAGCTAATGTGAGACAGAGGGAAAAGATTCAGCGCATTTCGTCTCTCTGAATGTCATTCCTGCAGTCTTTCATCATACTTTAATTTAATCACCATAAACAAATTGTGTAAAGCCTCTACCGCTCACTCAGAGATGCCTTCAGGTGCTGACTCATTTAATGAGCTTGATTGGTCTTCTCCTGGGTCATTTATACAGATAAGAGTTGTCAGATATTGTTATTATTTGTATATTGTATGCACTCTTAGCACTCGTTGTTCACTTAACCACTTGTTGTTTTGGGGTCTAAAGCATTTTGTGGATGATTGTAAAAAAAAAAAGGTTTAGCTGCCCTTGCTTTGATTTTACTTTTTTCAAATTTATAAAAGTGAGATGTATTTCTAGTCAGTTATTAAAAGTAAAGCTCATGGTCAATCTAAAGATTTGTTACTAATGACGTTTATTAGTGCACACATTAAAAGTGAATCAGTTAGATGAAGATTTTTATAGATTGTTTTTTACTAATGTAATAATTATTATACTACTGTTTACATTGACAGCTAAAAGGGGTGTTCTAGGCATTCTTAACTCAGCTTGTTTGATTTGTTTAATTTTCAGTGTTGTGTAATTTGAAAATACAACTTTTTGATGCTATTATTTTAACAAACAAACATGCTCTTATTTTGATTATTGATGTTTTTTAAGTGATATTAAATTGAATATAAGATTTAGCACAATGTGAAGTCATAAACTGATGTACAATTTATAGGTTATGTGTGTCATGAGCTACACTTATTGCAATTAATTTTTAGGATTAAAATGGAAGAGAAATCCCAATGAAGCATTTTTTATAAAAAGGGAAAGCCTTAAGGGACAAAACCAGCTAACAGTTTTAAAACTGTTAACTTCTATAAAAAGCGGTGAGAACAGAGTGAACTCCTCCACATGCAGCCTGAGGCCAAACTACCCAGACATGTGCTTCAAAGCTCAGTCATCATTGTCTTCACTTCAAGCCAGGGATATCAGCTTATGAAAATACCCTTTTATTTTATGGTGATTCTGGAAGCTGTTAATTAAATCCGTCTTGTTTAAGATGTGTAAAAGTCTCTCGATTTCATGCCTAAAATCAAATGAACTCAAGCTCTCTGCTGGTGGAAGCTGGAACTGCTCTGCAGAGGTTTATGTAACTTCAAAAAAGAAGACATCTAGACTCATTTTTTACTTTTGATGATGATGATATGTCAGCCCTAAATGAGACACATTTTTACGTAGAATATATTATGCCTTATATCATGTTTTTTTTTTTATCTAAACTCATATTCATCTAATGGTACTTAATAAAAAACATCCTTCACTCTTATTCAAATACAATCTGCTGACTTCACTTTATTTTCAGTGATAACTGTTGATATCCCCTTCTAGGTTACAATCATCCAGCCCTACTGAAAGTGATGACAGATCCAAATAATTTGGTAAGCTCACTATTAAACCAGTGTGGTGTAAATTATAGTGTATAATGGAAACTTAGATTTTGCAAAATTATGTGCATGTGTGGGAAACAAGTATTACAAAGTGTTATTTTTGTTTCCTTCATCAGAGTGCATTTGTCAATCGGCCAGCTCTTGGTATTTTGCCTCCTGAGAACTTTCCAGATAAATTGGTAGAGAGTCTGCTGTCGGTAAGTTAAACGTCAATGTAATAAAAGTTTACCCCACACATTTGTAAAAAAGCTGATTAAGTTAAGTGAGACAATGAATTATCACTGTTGAATCTGAAACAACTTATAAATATGCTTCAAACTATCTACATGGTCTGGATTTTCTTGGACGAACAGATTGATTTTTTTTTGTTTAAAAGCTCTTGATTCCATTAACCCTCTTGCTAGAAGTGACTTGTTGTTTGTGAAACTTTTCATTTTCAGATTGCACCCAGTGGAATGTCACGGGTACAAACCATGGCCTGTGGTTCCTGCTCAAATGAGAACGCGTTCAAGAGTATGTTCATCTGGTACAGAGTGAGTGGCACTTCCTCTCGTTACTTTTCCATGCACTGCCATTATATTTTGTAAGAAAACTATTCTTACCTAAAAATAAAGTTACTTGGAATTAAACCAAACAACAAAAGAGCACTGTCTGTATTATTATTGATCAGGATATTTTACAAATATTTACATTATAGTGTGCGATTGAGCTAAATTAATCTTCCTTTATTTTTTTAAACACGATCCCAAGGTTTATAATGTAGTTACTTGATTATTGGGTCTAGGTTTCAAATATGTGATTTTCTTGAGCCAATGTTAAGTGGTCACATACCACACCTTTAAGCACTTGGTGCTTTTGCAACTGGGAAAATGATTGAGTTCATGTGAAGTTCTCAATTGGGAGACGTGATCTTTGATGAATGATAACATCTCTATAATTTTTTTCGTTGTCTAATCGTTTACATATCTTTTGATTGATGTCTAGAATAAGGAGCGAGGATACACTACCCCCTCTCAGGAGGATCTGGGCTCGTGCATGATTAACCAGGTGAGAAAAGGGGACAACATTTGTGCCGAAATGATCAAACATTGTAAGATTTACTCGTGTTTTTTTTTCTCCCCATTTTAACTCAGACTCCTGGGTGTCCAGACTTGAGTATCTTGTCTTTCATGGGAGCCTTTCATGGGCGCACTTTGGGTGAGTGCTCAAAGGCCAGATTTTAAGGGGATTGTCCATACACTTGTTTATCTGGATTGAATAGTTTAACAAGAGAATCCATCAATCGGATTCGCTCTTGTGTGGTTTCATATCAAAGGTTGTCTGGCCACAACACATTCCAAAGCCATCCATAAACTGGACATCCCATCTTTTGATTGGCCCATCGCTCCCTTTCCAAAGCTGCAGTATCCCCTGGAGGAATTCGTGAGGGAGAATGCACAAGAAGAGGCGCGCTGTCTGGAGGAGGTCAGACTCACTAAACTCTCTTTCACTTATAATTAAATAAGCTCACAATTCAGAAAAAATACATGAGCTCACAATGTTCAAATTAGATTATTGGAAGCTTTTCTCTAAAGACATTTAAATAAAGATACATGCTGTTTTTCTCTTACATTTTTTTTTTTCAGTTCAAATTTTTGAGTTTGCTGCTAGTAATACTTTTCATATGTTAAGTGCTTAAATTAAAAACTTGACCTGCAAATCTATAACAAAAGACAGAGCTGGGGTCACTGCATGAAAGTTGAAAAAAAAATGAAATACAATAAATCAGTGTTTGGAAAAAATTATATGTGGAATATATTTGTGAAGACTTTTTAATTATGACAAAATATTGACATATTACAAGATGTTTATTGAAATTATCAAGTTATCAAACGTAATTGAAGAATTAAAAATACATATAAAGACCTATTTGGACAGTTTTAAAACAAAACGAACGACCGTCATTTCAGCTTGTAAGCAGATGTAATTGGTAAGAGCTAACGGTGACTTTTTTTTGTTACCGAGATCAATGGCTTTTAATTGAAAAACTGCTTTAAAGGAATTTCTGCATGTGTTTTCCATCATGCTGGTAAAGTGATGTTATGCCAAAAAACTCAAACTTGAATTAAGTATGCTTTAACTTACCTCTCATTATCTTGCTTTTCTTGGGAGAGCCCCAAGACTGCTTTTATCCCAAAATAATTCATAAATTAGAAGCTTCCCATTTTTAGCTGGAGGATTCGATAAAGTAGAGGCCTAAAGTCCAGAGAACATAGTCCTTAAAATTGTTAATTTAACAATAGTTGCATAAATCAGTAAACTAACTAAATATTGGTGAGCTTTAGTTCTTAATAAAAGTGTACTTTTACTTTTTTATATTAGTTGGGAATATTATTACTATTTTATTTTAGTTTGTAGTTTTAAAAGCTTGGAATGTCAGTAATGGTGTTCTATTACTTTTAAAAGCCCTCCACTCATTTTAAAAATGAAATTATTCTTCTTTGCATCAGGTTGAGGATCTGATCGTTCAGTGGAGGCAGAAGGGGAAGCCAGTGGCTGGAATTGTGATTGAGCCCATCCAAGCTGAAGGAGGAGACAATCATGCGTCCCCGGACTTCTTCATCAAGCTCCGAAACATTGCGCGCAAGGTAAAGAAAGCTCTGATAAAATCCTCTGCAGTGTTTAATCACCAGGTCTGCATTTTCAAGTATTTCAGATGCGCTCTAAAATTCCACATAGCTCACCTAAAGCTCGCTGGACTCTCAGTTTTATGAGAATCTTTATCTGCTTAAAATTGCTAGTTGACTTGATTTAACTGTCATTTCCAGCATGGCTGTGCTTTCCATGTGGATGAGGTGCAGACAGGTGGAGGAGCCACTGGCAAGTTCTGGGCCCATGAACACTGGGGCCTGGAGGACCCTGCAGATATCGTCTCATTCAGTAAGAAGCTGCTGACTGGAGGCTACTATCACAGAGACGAGCTGATGCCAGATAAAGTGAGCGCTTCAATGATTCATGATTGTTTCATAATCTGTCTTGTGTCTGTGTGAAATTGAGCACTGGCACCCTCTGCTGCTTTAAACATGTTTTTTGTCTTTATATGTTAGTAGTTAATCTACAGACCTTATAGCTTACATTATTTGTTTAGATGTAGCAACATGTTGCACAATACTTCGGCTTAGGTTTATTTATTTGGTTTTTATCATATTTCTTTATTTAGAACAAATGTAAAGGGTGATTTAAAAAGAAAAGGAGCACTGTTTTATCTGTCATCAATTTAAGGAAGCGCTAAAGTTTTTATAACAATGGTTCCATCGTGTTTCTTTGATTAAATACAGATTTTCATAGTTGTGATGTTCTTTTGAATCACCCTATACTCGTATTTAAAGGGTCTTCTTAAAAAAAGTAAATGGTAAAAAAAAAAAATATTTTCAAAGACATCTAGGAAGTGACATTAACAAAGATCACCGGTGCTTCTGTGAGAACAGGTCTCACAGTTGATGTGATCTATGAGTTTGGTGCTCCTCAGCCCTACAGGATCTTCAACACATGGATGGGAGACCCCTCTAAGAATCTGTTTTTAGCTGAGGTGCTGAACGTGATCAGGAGGGAGAAGCTTCTGGACCAAGTTACGAGCTCAGGCAAAGCTCTTCTGCAGGGCCTCTATTCTCTTCAGGTACAACCACTAATCCAAGCCTTCAATAAATTCCCTCTGTGTTCAATAAGGTTGTTTTTCTGTTGAACGCATAAGCTACCATCATATCTAGAGAAAACTAGTATTTTTGATCATGTAAACTAATGTGCTCAGCAAAGAAAAGAACCTTAAAAGGTATGGAAGCTTTACCTTTAGGGATGTCAATATTTAGGTCCAAGGTAGGGAATACATGGAGTTACAAATTAGTTTGTTTTATTTTTATCATAATTTTGACACAAAAAAATGTTGTTGTCTAATAAAGTTTAGAATTAAGAGTATTCATATGCAGTCAATGGTGGAATGAGGTGTTGTTGCTGTGCAGAGCCAGTATCCTCATGTGCTGAGCAGAGCTCGTGGTCAGGGAACATTCTGCGCCATTGATGCCTGCAGCGATGCCATACGTGATGCTATCATACTGAAGGCCAAAAACAAAGGTACAGAATAGTTATAAGTGGATCATAATTTGCAAATTTAATATAAGATCATGAAAATAAGGCTTTATTCGTTGTTGCCTTGAATCGTTAAAGGATCATGAAATCCTTAAAGGTTCAGTGAGATTGCATTATCTTCAATAATATGTTGTTCACATTGGTCTAATTGTATGGGAGATGTTACTTAATCTTAATCTTTAACTGAAGTCTAGTTTAGTCTCCTAATTTCTAGCCCGGGCTCATTATGAAAATGGGCTGAGATTTTCATTCTGCAAACTTCATAATCACTCCCCAGTTAATCACCTATTGGTTGGTGATTTGCATATTCATTATGTGTATGCAAAGTTACTGTCTGACGGTCGAAGTAGATTTGAGAGATAGAGGGATTAACTACTAGCAAATTCACTAACCCACGAACACAGGGCTAGCAACATTGATTGACTCTCTAATGGCATTTAGAGAACCCTATTATATGACCTTATCTCAATGAACCAGTCAAATGATGTTTGGTTTCTATACACCCTGGAATTGAATATGTTGTTTTAATCCTTAAAAGTCCTTTTAATAACCTCCTTTTAATCCTTTTAATAATACAAGTCCAAGTTGGGTGCTACTAGCTCCGTCTTTCACTGTTTGATTCGTGCACGTTTGTTTCCGCATATCATGCCAGGACAATACAGTGGGACTTGTGTGACATTGTCAATCGCATGACTAAAACCCGTTTTAAAAGAAGCAAATTTTTTTTTTGTTTGGGAACTTCCATGGTTTGATTTTTGATTCAATTCACTCTTATAAATCAATATAAAAGTCACAAAAAGGAAAGATTTTCTCAGTCTTTCTCAGCGACAGTATTGAGTGTGCCCTTAAACCCACATTCCTGCTGCATCAGAGCATTATTCAACAATGAGAGAATTTTCTAGCAGAATTTTGTGAAAGTGGAATTGTGTGGAATATTTAATTACAATTTTGTTTATCATCACACATTGTCTCTGTTGAAGCTGTTGCTTTGCTTCTCAAGGTCAATCCCCACTTGTCATTATTTTATTTATTTTTTTGTCTAGGAACACTTTAGGCAAGACAAGTAGTACAATCTTTCTTGTTTAAACACTGTTAATGGGGCCATAAATAATTACTGTAACACTGTAAAAGACAATGAAGTTACATGAGCATGCAGTAGATGAGCAGGATAAGTCACTTTTTAATAACGACTCCTGTACCTATTTGAATTCCAACAGGGCTTTGTGACCCTTTTTAAAATTGTTAAATTGCATAAGATGAAATCAGCATTAGTATTTTTAAAACTTATTTCAAATATATTGAATTCAAATGCAAGACCATGCTATTGTACACATAATTGCACAACATATCCCGACAAAAAAGGTTTATGGGAAACTTTTTGGGTTCTAGGTAAAATAAATGTTAATTCCTACTTGTTGTTAAGACCATGCGTTTTTTTTTTTTTTTTGTGCAGAAAGGTAAATAAAACTGCATTTTATAAATTGGTTGACATTTTCTGTTGATTTAATCTGTAACTGAAGTAAAAATCCTTTTTGTTCTTAGGTTTAAAACATTTTTTTACAAAATTTGGTTTTAAATGAAAAGCACATAGCATACCGCTGCCTCTAATAATGGTGTTCTTTCCTCCAGGCGTGTTTCTGGGTTCCTGCGGTGAACGCTCCATCCGCTTCCGCCCTGCACTAATCTTCAAGGAGTATCACGTAGATCAGATGCTTAATGTCCTGAGTGATGTTTTAGCTGAGCAGAAGTAGACCAGCAGAGAGGAGGTGCATACACATGTCTCTCGCCCCTTCCCCTCAACTCTTTCTGGTCATCACCAAACAAAGAGAGCAAGTGCACACTTCATCTCTTCTTATTCAGCCCAAACATCCCATCTCTTATGAGTGAGGAGCTGAAGGTATTAGCCTAGTCAAATGTGACTGATTCAAAACAAAGGAAATAGAAGATCTGATGTTTAGCAATCAAAGACCAAGAGCTGGATAATGCAATATTAGAGGATATATAGAGAGGATATGATTTCACCCAGAGTTTTAAATTCTTTAACACCAGCCGTCCATTTGAAAGTTTGCATGAAGAGAAGTGTTCCTAATCTAAAGTAGAGATTGCATAGAAATAAGTTGGAAACAATGGCAAGGGAAAGTCTGTAGACTTAATGTGAAGCGCATGTGAATAGTAACGATTTGAAAAATGTTGAGAAATGACAGCTGCATAATCTCATTCCTCCAGTAGCCTGTACAGATGACTGCAATGTTCAGATTTCCGTCCCAGTGATTAATGAACAGGGGGAAAAAGCACAAGGCTGGTTTTTTTTTTTTTACTTTCCACATAACTTAACAGGGTTTAAATTGACAATGAAACAGTAACAAAATGATTTAAGAGTGTTACATTAGCACAAGCCAACATTTATTTGGCATTATGTCGATCAGGTAAACATGACCCCCTAATGTATGGAAAAGCTAGAAGAGGTATAATGACATTTGTTACAGTGCTTTCTTTTTCTGACTGGTCATGAACTTTGGGGTGATTTTCCTGAACAATGACATTTTTCATTGATTCTTGTGCAACCTTCTTGCTATAGAGAGTTCTTCTTGTACCTTTTTGTACTAACCCCAGTGTGTTCGCTGTCTGCATGTTTGAAATGTGCATGTACAGTATAAACTGTGGAAATGACTGAACACTTTCATGGATTATAATCCCAGTAAACTTTCAACGTGTTAAGAAACCCAAATTTATACTGTACACTTGGTTTTGTCTTTAAGCTTGGAAGATGTGACACTAATCCTCTAGATTTAGTTATTTTTGAGTAAAATAGCTCCATTTGATTATTCTAACAGCACATAAAGCCAGCTGTAAATCCTATTGTGATTTTACAATATTAATGGACTAAATATTGTTAATCCTTCAAATCACATCACAATCAAGTTTGTGTCATTCAAATAGAAACTAGTATGAAGCAGACGTGATTTTGTCTGTTATTTCAGCATAACATACTTTTGTATTATTTGTGAACAAACGATACGTACCAGCTGTGTCCTGTCTCAGTAGTCAGTATTTCATTGGAAAACTGTGTTTAATGTTTTTAAAACAAAGGTTTACATTATTGTAAGTAATCAAATCAGAAAAATATATGGATGTAATTTCTACATAAACTTTAAATGTTGTCAGTAAATATTATAAAATAAATTTCTAATATTAACTACCAGTGGATGAATGTATTATTTTTTTCCATCTTTGATGTGTATTGAATAACCAGGACATCCAAGCCTAAATAAACCTTATGTCTTAAATGCACTGTTATAAATGTTTAATTATTTTTCACGGATCTTATTTATCTTATCTCCATGTAAAGCTTATCTGATTTCTTTATTTGCTTGGGGTTATTAAAGATGCTCTTAAATGCAAAAAAAAAAAGATGTGCATAATTACTCAAAAATATAAAGTCATGTTTAGGGTTGCCAAAGAGTAAGAAAACTTTTGTAAACCTCAAAAACATAAAAGTGGGGTTTAGTACTGTTATAGATTGAGAAAAAGCTCATCTACACTCATATTATTAGTTAGTTAAGTTTAAGATTGGCAAAGTTTGAGAAAATCTTATGAAAAAAATCACAAAAGTGCTTCAAATTGTCAAATATTGACATTAGATTCATAAATACATTTTTAAAAATGTATATGAGATTGTAAGGATTGCCAGAGATTGCGAAGCCAGACATCAATGCTCAAATCATAAAATTGATTGTTCAGGTTCCCAGAGCTTGAGAAAATGTGCCTAAATGTACTAAAAACTTAAAAAGATGGTTAGGGTTAGCAGAAAGTATCTGTAGAAGGCATGGTTAGGGTTTCCAAAGTTTGAGAAAACCTTTGTAAATGCTGAATAATATGAAAGTGATAGTTAGGGTTTCAAACATTGTATTTGAAGCATACAGTTCCTAACACAAAAATGGTTTTGTGTTTTTATATGATACAGGTATTAAATATGATTCTAAATAGTCTTAAAGTCTTACATTTCACCTAATTAAATCATCAGAAACCTTGATAACATTAAATTGCAAGATGAAAACATTTTATTAGCACAGTTTATGAGAACAGTGAGTAAAAATGTGATATCAATTTCAGCATCAAATCTTCACATTCACATGGTTGTTTAAGAGAAGCAAAAGAATTGCTCATAGTACAAAGTCAGCTTCTTTATGGTTTTCTCATGCTGATATTTAATTTCTTTGCTATTAAATACAAAAACATCAAATGAAAATGTTTTAATTGTTGTTGTTGTTTAACTACTGGATTTCCTATGTTTATTTTTCCACCCATGTTTCTAAAGTCAAACCAAAATAATGAGCAAACAGTTCTGCAAGAGCTGTCTTTTCTCATTCTGAAATTCCAAAACCGTTTTTCTTCCTATCACTGCTTCACACACTCATCCATCCTCTGGGGCTCAGGACTGAAGGACTGCTCCAGCCCAGGTCTCATGTTTGCTCCCGGGTGCCAGGTGAGTGATGCTCACCTCTACTGCCTGGATCTTCTCATGCTTGGGAGGGATGGAGCAGATCTTGTAGCTTACTTCATCTCCCTCCACAGGCACATATTCCCCATCGATGCTGAAGAAAACCAAATAGAAGCTTCAGAAACAGACAGCTGTTTGAATCTGACCTGATGTGGAAAACACAGCCCATAAACTGGCGTTCCAAACCAAAAGTGACATGAGAACATCTGTTAACTCAGCGTACAGCATCTGTCACTGAACTTTTCAGAACTCAGGAGACAGGGAGCTGCAGTGTTTTTGTCTGGCTTAGATCACAGATGTGCAGTTTCTTTACATAAAGCTCATTGCACAGACAAGGAAATTAAAGTTAAAGTAGAACTCATTGTCTTGAAATGCCATTTTTACCCCTAATTTTGAAAAGTTCATCATTTGGTTTTAGGAGTCTCCAACAAAAGGATTGAAATGGTAGTATCACCCCTGCCAGTTGGAGATTGAGAGGATATATAGATGAATGGGGGGGGGGGCAAGTTTTGCATTTGTTTATATTTCTGTTTAACAACCGAACAAAAGTGAGAAAATGCCTAGAGTGAACTATGAAAGTTTGATAGATGGTAAGAACAGTTTGCAACCTAAACCTACTCTGATATGTGGACGAAGATGTCATTTCCTCCATCTGCTGGTGTGATGAACCCATGTCCTTTGGAGCGCGAAAAGCACTTGCAAACACCCGTGAAGACAGGACCCTCAGCCGCACGTGCCGCACTGATTGAGAAAGAAAAAAATTCACAACAGAATCACACTATTTGTATAATAACCATGTTTCATTGTCTGTTTCAAAATCTATTTGTGAATATTTAAATCTATTCGTGAATATTGTGAGGCCTCATCTGAAGGACAAGGGATCTAAAGGATATCATTTTCACTCACGCAGAGCATGTGCGGTTGCGGCGAGTTGGCATGGGGCTGGGGATCAGCTGATTCCTGATGGGTGAGGGAGAGGGAGAGCGCTCTCTATGGAGGCATGGAGGTAGACGCAGTGAGCCTGGTGATCCAGGAGACAAGGGAGATGCTGGATGAGTGCCAGACTTCAGTGGAGATGATGCTTCTGATGACATGCTGACACGTCGACACTAGGGAAAACAGAGAGAACTTCAGTTTTATGGTTTGAAATGTGAACTTAAAATGAGAACATGGCTCTTCTGATAGTCATGCAGATTTAATTTAATCACACAAGCCAGCACTGTGAACACCCATCAAAACATACCAAAACTTACCAGTTATGCAGGCAAAAAAAGTTATGCAGGCAAAAAAAGTTATGCAGGCAAAGAAGTCTCAAGGGTGAAAGTTGAAATACAAAAACCTAATTTGGTGAAACCACCCCAATAGCTGCAAAGCATAAGGAAGCCAGGTATGTTTAATAGATAATGGCAAATTTGTGCCAACATATAACAGCAGACATAAATAAAGTTTTTTTGAAACTACAAATAAAGGTTAGGCAAATAAAACCCCTTACAGCCATTTAGGCAAGTAAGACAATATGGACTAAAATAGTTGCTAAATTATTTTTATTTTAAAGTTCACTAATCTCTGCTAAAGAAACAGGTCCAAGTATATCAATGATTGGGAAGATGGGCATATCTGAAAGAGAACTCTCCACTGCTGGTAAACTGAGCAGAAAAATTTAATTCATCTGATGCCTGACACTAACACAGACCTCAGCTCCTCTGGAAACTCAATCTCTCTATTATACTCAGCAGTGGAGGAAAGAGCCTGCAGCAGGAGCCACTGGCAACCAAACCCTGCACTACTCAAGAGCTGCAATTAGTTCCTGAAATATGATACTGGAAGCCTGGATTGCCTACTCTTGGACATGGTCATTTACAGCAACAATGGTGGTTTTGTTAAGGAATCTACGATTAAATCAAGAAAGACATTTTTAAACAATGAATGTCTGAAAAAGTAAACCATGAAATTTACAAAAACTTAAGACACAAAAAAAGATTATTTAATTGTGTACTTAATTTACTCTGTATTAGTGATTATTATGTGCAGAAATAAATCTAGAACAGATTCAAAACATTTGCGCTTCTCATCTTATTATTAACTTCTAATTAGAGCCACCATGAACCGATGTCTGGTGCTGTAGATGTAGGTTAGTTAATACATTAACATACTGCAAGTTAGGGCGTAGCTTGTGTTGTGGTTTGCCTCTGACTTGGTACTTCCACTTAAGGTCATTAACCAAATATACAAGATGACTGCACAAACTCTAATGCCAATTTAGTTTAAACAATCTCTCGTTCCACCCCTTCACTACTCTTTTTCCTCGGGAGGATGTTCTTGGCCCAACTTGCTTCCTGGTCCAGAACCCCTTAATCGTATATTTGCCTAGTACACTTCTACATTGCTCACTACCTTCACTTAAAATCACACACCCATTCAAACTTTTGGTCTGACATTCATCATCAAGTACAACATCAACATTTTACAGCAGAGAAATGAAGCTATCTAAAAAGCACCCGGCAGAGAACCCATGTAAAGGACAGTGTGAATTTCAATTTTAAGATTTTATTCTATTTCAACAGATAATTCATTGACCTGGTTACATTTTGGACATATTTAAACTTAAGAAAACGATTAGAATTTCAGATTTTATGATACCAAAAAATGTATATTTAACCAAATAGCATCAATTTGAAGAACCGAGATTAATGCCAGTACTATACAGTAGCTACAATATTCTGCACCCAAGATCCATAGATTCTAGGGCAAATTTTCAGTTGAAATACAAGCGTCACAAAGCACTTTGTGTACATCATCTGTGCTTAATACAATGGATTCCAGATCCATTTTCGACAACATGAAGTTTATTGTTGATGCTGCAGGCCTCGGTCAGCCTCTTCTGGATCTTTTTTCCATTCAAAGTCCTTCTGTGGCTGAACTAGAAGTCTTATCCGGAAGCGATCTGTGTTTTTCACAAAGCATTACCAACAGGTCATGTCACCAAGCAGAAGCATAACCGTACAAACCCCCTCCCACACACCTCCAAGCCATTACATCCCACACAACCAAAAGAGTGTATGGACTACAAAAGATGTTCTCTAAGCTACGGAGCACATGAAATAATAATTGTATACATTTCAAATTGCACCGAAGAAGCTGCAGATCGACTTTGTGAATCCTCTCCGGCTTACTCTGCCATAGCAACCCAGACATCACAGGCTCCCAAGAGAAAAGCGGGAGTAGAATGAGCTCTTTGTACCTCTAGATGCATGACATCAGCACAATTACAGTTTTCTGCCATCAGGCTCTGCAAGCCAATAAACACTGAAGCAGTCAGAGTGTCAACGCCAAAGCCAGTTGTACACAAGACTGACTGCCTGCAAAGGGACTAATATGTTTGGATAGAGTGCATGAATGATGTAAATACCCTATTGTTCGAGAGATTTAAATTAATAACTTGCTAAATTAGTAAAAGCAAAGTGGCATCAAAATGAGAGTTTTAAATTACGATTTTAAATCAGGTGGAGAACGGGCAGCTTGTGTCCTTATACTAGGAAGTCAGGGACAATGAATAGCATTTCCAACACTTAAACTGAGAGCAGAAGCTTCATTGATTTGATGACGCAAAAACTGTTCGACAATTTTTACCAGCAACTTCAAACAGTTCACTTCACTTAACTTAACATCAAAAACACTGTTTAATTATCTTTTAATATAGATTTACATTGTGGATTTTACGACGTAAGCAATGCAAACAAGTACATAAGAATGTTAACCCAATGTAACCTGAGGTCAAAAAATTACAGCTAACTTACTAACTTAAATGTAAAATAATGGCCTATTAAAACAAACAACTAAGCTGTTCAGAACTCCAAATGTTTGTTTTTGTTTGAGCCATGTCAGCAGCTCATGGTTAAACAGTTCTAAAACATACTTAAAATACAATGTTTGTTTTGATAAGATATGACTATTTGAGCTTTGATTAAAAGCTTTAAATGAAATTAAAGCAAAGAATGCTTTAGAACCAATTCTGATGAGGGAATGGCTGTGCCACAGCTTGGGAACTCTAACTTTTTCTCTCTCTCGCTTGAGATCAGGGTGATCTCAGAGGTGCTTGTTTTTAAAGTCAAGATAAAGACTGCTTTATCCCAATCAGCTTTCTTGTCTTTTTAATGTGACTCAAGTGTTTTTTGTTTATTTTCTGCTTCTATCTTCTTGTTCAAACATGTATTTTGATACTGTATTCTATTTATATTCTAAACTATTTGTTGTATGTGCATTACTTTGACTGGCCTTTTATTGTAACTGATGTTGTAGGTTTATGAATAAGACAATGCAGTGCCTTGGTCAACTTCTGTGGGTTGTTTTTGGTACTATATAAATAAAGTTGGATTGATTGATTACAATAAAATAGTATATGTTGATGGACTTTGGGTGTCCACAATACAGACATGAAGATTACCTCTCTGTAATTAAAACACTATGCGCAAGTCTTGAGTCACCAGTGATGCATGTTGTAAAAACAACTTGCTTGTGTCTGGAATTAAAATGCTTAATCTGATGCAGATTGATACTTATACAAACATACCATTTTGAAGAATATGCTTAGGAATAACATGCCTGAAGCTGGTAGTTCAAAATTGTTAGTTTCTTTGTTAAGGGTTTTCTTGGCTTCAACATCAGCACATTCGTTTCCTAGGATCCCAGACTGCTTTGGGACACTGCAGAATAAAATACCAAAAAGTCTAAATTTAGTTACAATTTTGACAATTAAGGGATCTGTACATAAAAATGTCAAAGCCTGTAACCATGATCGTAAATCGGGGCAGATTCAAATCACTTCATGGTTGGTCTTTTCCATGTTGACTGCTAAAAGTAAGACATGCATCTCAAGTAAAAACAGAGGATTCTCCTGGAAAACGAATATCATAATTAACCTGTCCTGATTCCATTGCAGTAGGGACTTTGTTGTCCATCTTCGATCCATCTGTAAATATTGGTTTTTTGTGATGGAAATTGAGTTCTTAGATCAGCAAATACTTGCTGACATTCGTTTGCCAATGCTTTGGATTGTCTGTGGAGTCCAGAAGGTTCCATTTTCCAAGGGAGTTTTAGTCAAAACTGTGTTTAAACTAAACAGTTTGGGTTAATATTCAGGGTCTCCATGTAAGGTCTAATGCAGATTTCAAAAGACCTTACTTATGGTGGTCTGGCTTGTATAGCTCAATATTTGGAGGTTGAAATTAGCTGGATTAACAAGGTTCTTTTATCAATTTAGTTGCCAGTTTCAGGCATCTGCTGTCAATAGATGGTTCATGCACTTCCACATAAAGCATCTGTATTGGGGAAGATCTGTATGTTCCGAAGCCTAATCTCAGACCTTGAATGTGGACACATACTAATTCATATGTAAATAAAATGGCAAAACAGTTATTTGAGGTTAGCAGAGAAAATGAATTCACTCTGTCGTGAGTGATATGAAGAGAAAACAATGCCTCACTCAATTCCCCAGCCACATTTTTTTACCCATCTCAACTGAAATGAAAGCTTACTTGGCTCGCATGTGTTTCTTATTGTCTGGACCATTTACCTAAAACCAACAGTGAAACAAAACTAAATCCCACATGGTTAAACATTCAGTAAAACTTACACAGCTATTATCTCTCCCTAATCAGTTCAGTCATGCAACATCTTAGCCATAGGAGGCAGCTCTTTCTATCACGTATTGGACTTGTTCGCAATGTTGTACAGATGTTCTCAGTCAGATAATATAACCATTTCTGATTCTGCCTTACTCCATGAACAATGATTACATTTACCATCCTCATAAAGGAAGCATTCTGAAGAAATGCAATGTTTAACTGCTGACGTTTATGTGATCAACACACCCAATGACCAAGCCAGAATCTGAAATGCCCCAATATTAGACTTGTGCATCCAGGAGACCCATACGATTGATTTTACATCATGTTAAAAAGGCATATTAGGTCACCTTTTACGCCTGCTGATTGGTTATATGTTTTGGTTCTGACAGAATCTGCATCAGCAGAGTTTTCAGTTACCAACATGCTGCATGTGGAGCGATTGCCTCTCATAGTCGAGCGTTGCCTTGCATCCCTGCTGCTGAGAATAATCAGGAACAAAGGTTCCCATTAAATTTAAAATCAGTTTAATCTTTACTTTTTAACAAAAATATTTCACCTCATCCAGTAATTAACCTAGAAATTTCAAAACCCTTCCTTTTTTTTTGCTTGACTGGATAGAACAGAGACTGAACTAGCTGGGCGTTTGTTTGCTCTTCAAAAGAGGTCAAACCGCAACTTTTTAAGACAAAAGTGAACAGAGGGAGGAAGAGGGAAACTCAGGATGAGCCCAGAGACCTCTCCGTTCAGGTCAGCTACAGAACTGACTGGAATTTTCCATCGACCCCACCTCTCCTACAAGAGTTTGTTGTTGAAAACTGCCAGCGTAGGCAAATAGCTCATCTGAACCAGGCACAATAGAAGCACATACCTCTAATGGGTTTCCTATGATACCAGTTATTTTAAACTATTCCAGTTTGCAGTATGTAACAAATTAAAATATACAAGACATTACTTCATTTCTATTTCATTCAACTTTTTGTTACACGTATATCATGAAATAAATATAAATATTAATCACTTTTTCTTGATGAGATGATATAGAGATGTAGATAATGAGGTTGATAACTGTTTGAAAACCAGGTTGCCAACTGCACTTCTGTGTCTGTGGTTTGTTTGAAGTCTAAATATATTTTTGTGCAAGTTTACCACAAAAAATTTTATTGGTTAGAAGCAGTTCTTTGACATCATAAAGATGCAGAAAACAAAACATCAGGGGAAAATTGATAGCTCTTGCTTAGAGAGACAAATGTTGAGCTAGAAGAAAACTATTGACTAAGAAGCAAAACCATAGTTTAGTGTTTTGATCTATTCATTAGATTTTTATTATTCTTATGAACACACCCTAAATGTGAAACTTAAATGAATAATTGATACATTTCAATGACTAAATAATTAGTATTTTCTTTTAGCAAAATATTTTTTAAATTACTGTTTTTTTAATTGTTCTGATCAAACAATAAAACATCAAACATTAATGCCAATTTATCTTACAATGTCTACAAATCCATCAAAATGAGAAACCAGTCTCCTTTAAAAAAACAAAAAAAAATATTAATCTGGCTCTGTAACATTATAATGATTTTGCAAATCCAATAAAATGATCTAAATTGATCTGGTTTGCAGCATTCAGTTCAGAGCAAAAACTTGCTTTTATTTGTACCAGTGCCAGAAATAAAAATAGACTTAAACATATTTATTGGCTGCATCATTCTGCCCTGCTTTCAACTACTCTATAACTACTCTACAACATCTGCAGTGTGCAATTCAGCACAGCATCAAGGATCTTTAGCGTCATGCCACAATCACAGTTTTCATCACAATCATCAGGTTTCAGAATCAGCATTCATAAGACTTTCATATTCTCAAATGAGAGTTTAAAACTGGTAAAAACATCTTAACCAAAATAAACACATTTGGATTGACCACTGAACAGGAAACTTATCCAGTATGGCATGGCAGCAATGCATCCAGAGCAAAAGCTTATTCTACTTTTGCTTGTAAATGCAAATTTCATTAACCATTTTCATTGCCAACCATCAGTTTCACCAGAAGCCAACCCAGATCTTCTGTGCAAAAATCAATGGAAACCGTTAAATGGGTAAATACGTCACTTAACCCTTGAACCAATGAGTTTACATGAAAATTGAGAACTCTATGGCAGCAGCTATTCATAATTTTAAATAATTTACAACTATAATCTAGCAGTTATTAAGATAAGCTGTTTTATTTTTCTCATCTTCTGACCAAAATGCAACAAAAAACAAAACTGTATAAAACTAAATAAAAGAAACACATATGAATTGTAAAATACTTTTTTCTGCATTCTGCCAGGTTAGTCCAACAAAGCCATCCTTTATGTTTTCATTTACTGCACTTTCAATCAAATTCACCTCCGGATTCAAAGAGCGAACAGCTAATGCATACTAGGGGTTGCAGGGGGAGGGGAAACCATGATTAAACTAAAAAGTGCAACACCTTTACCGTAGCATACCAACCTAATATTTGTAGAGATGAAATTGCAGTGCTTGAATTAATTTAATTATTTATTTGCATTTATTATGCCAGTTGCATACTGTATGCAGTGGCCTTGAAGAACCAAATGTGTGTGGGTGAAGGTATGAATTAAAAGTTATTTACATTTCTTTACTCTAAAAACCTACATCTGATCGACCAAACATCTAAGAGCCTTTAACACATAGTTTCTCTCTCCAAGGTCACCATATCCAAGCAACCTGAACTGACCTTTCTGTTTCTGTGAGTAGATTACAGAGCATAAACAAATAAAATAGAAAAGAGGATTATTCCTATGACTCCTCTAAATATTATTTTAGTTATGGTTTAAGCATTAAGATATTGAAAACACTGAAAACTAAGCTCTGACCAAAAGATCAACAGATGGGTTTAACACACACTCTAAACTGACGACACCACAGCAGGAGGCGCAGAAGATGACCTTTCCTGTCTGTTTAAGCCTCTTGAAATCGAATGAAATACTTGTCTCAACTACAACCCTGTGCAAACCAAGAGAATAGTTAACACTGTATCAAAAATTAAGTTTGAAACTCATATCCAGCAAAAGCACTGAAGCAACGCTCGGGGAGTAAAGGGGGAAAACGTTTTGAGGAGACCAAACATAGGAAGTTATTCAAAGAAACTGTTGACTGTAAAAAGTTGCATCTGTTAAAGGTACAGTGCAAGTCTGGAGGAGACACTTCCATCTGCAGCCACCAGTTTCAGATCTTCAGTGCTGAAGCTGGGATTTTAGTCTAGGCATCGCTAGAAATGATTGAACTTACTGGAACCTCAACTAATTCATCCTTTACTTTACTTGTAGGGCTGGGCGATATGAGCAAAAGGTATATGACAATGACTTCATTTCATATCAATCAATATTAATTATTATCCTGATATTGTCAAATCTTTATTTGTAGTAGAAATAGAAGCAGGAGCACGGAACACGAAAGTGTGGTTAGCAACACCCCGATTTGTACGGCTGTTTGAACCATTTTAAAATCTGATTTACATAATTACTTTCAATTCTGGTGAAATTGATCAACTGAATAAATGCCCCTTCATCATCCATACTGAAGGTAAAAACCTGTCATTCCATTTACAGCCCTTTGTTTTATCTGACCTAACAAATAAATTAGTAACACGTAAACAGGAAGCTCTTAATGTTTTTAAAGGAAGTACATCCCCGTAACTCGATCGGTCACTCACTCGCTTTCTACCTTCTGGGCGGTGCTTCGGGGTCAAGGTGTTCTTCATCTGGATGTTGAGTTGCCAGGCTACAGAACCTCCTAAGAGACATTGGATTATGTAACAGGAAGTGACACACAAGTATGTGGAGAGGAATTCAGTAAGGGGGATAACTGACCATTTGTTTGCTCATAAACAGTGAGCACCTGACGAGTCCAGGTTTTTAACTACACAGGAAGTGAGCAAGACAGAATTTACTGCCCTTGTTGATTACACCACTTTACATTTACATAAAAATGTAAGAGCTACTTAACTAAATCTGGCTTAATGGAGTAAAACAGCTATAATTTTCACAAATCATTCCATCAACCTGGGTTGCCCTCAACTAATCACACGCCTACACCTGCTTGTTTTTTTTTTCAAAGAGGAAATTACATCTGAAAATATCTGACAGCTGCAAATAAAAATCAGAAATCCGTCCATCACCCGTTTATGAGTGATGTAGCTTATTTACTTTATAGTTATTTAAGAAATTAAACATTTTTGTAAGAAATTTTAATTAAATCATCATGCAGCTAGACGCAATGGCATATTCAGAGGGATGACAAGGGTTACACTATGCACCCCTTTGAAAAAGTTAACAATTCTAAGCCTTTTGCTTGGCATACGATATGATGAACACATCCAGGACTTCTCGTGTCAATATTGTAAATCCATATTTTATATTATTATCGTCTTAGAAGTTGAAAACTCTAACATGAGCATGTTCACATCTATCACATTCATAGATTTATTCTCAAATAACTTTGAAAAGGTGATTTGGCATAATAGAGGTCATTTAATTGACAAACACTGAGTTTAGTATAGGTCGTTAATTAAGGTGGAGGAAAGAACACTCAAACTTAAAGATCTTAATCCCATTAAATGTAACAAAAAAAGATGAATAATAATAATTAGAATCATTTCCTCATGCATGCAAATCAACAAACACAAGCATACCACAAAATACACATTTGCCTCAATCATATAATGGTAGGTGAAAAAGAATATTTCTCAATCAATAAATTCTGCTGCAGGTGAGCTTCAATTAGCGCCACCCTGGAAACACTGAGCAAACACAGCATGAAGATCACACCTGCAGCTCATTATATAAGACTGCACCTGTAGCTCGTTAAGGGAGGCCCAAAAAGGTCTCACCAGGAGAAAATAGTTGATCTAACTCCAAACTGAGAGCTGCATGGGAGAGAAACTTCCAGCAAAACCAATGGATTGATTACGTTTTGTGTTAACTCTGTGTAGAAGTTTCAGCCGCAACAGTAAATGCATAATTATATAATTTCTTTGTCTCAATTTATGGTTTCACTTTTTCTTTTATATTGCTAATCAAGAATAAGCTCTAGTTCAAGTTATAAAGGTAATTGTTCACAATTTTTGTACCTGAAATTTAAAAAAGTCTCAAACTGAGTAAAAGTCCAGAAATGCAACCTCCCACCGGTGCATCTGTGGGTGTTTCTCTTCAGCCATTGTACAATTAAAACCAGCTCATTGGTTCAGGGGCAAGGTCTCAGCTCTTACAATGAAGGAGCAGTGAATGAACACACGTCACACTGCTTTCTCCACAAGACTGAAACGGCCGAGGATGTAGAACACTGACTCACCTCCATTTGAATATTTGCTAGATTTACTGACTTATTTTTCTTTTGAATTAATCATAAGAAGTGGACAAAAAATACTAAGTTTATGCTTGGCAGACAAATATGTCTAACAACTATTTCTATAAAAATGTTTTTTTTCTTTATTTGTTAGTTGTAATTGGTCAACTAATCTAAGCTACTTGACAAAGCTACTGATAAATACTAAGTAAAAAAACTACGTTTAGGTTTGTACTTAGCATATATTGTTGTACATTTTCATATTTTATTAAAAAGTAAAAGCAATATAGTTGGAGTAAACTATTGAATGTGATCATTGTTAAATTTGCCAAACACAATGTTGAACTCAATTTTATGTCAAACAAATGATTCAAAAAATGGTACCCAAATAACAACCTGTTGCAGCTAGATGAAACATAACTGTTCTAACCTCTAATACTATAAAGTATATCTTCCTTACATTTGTAACTGAATCTTATTTCGTTTTAATGTTCAACATTGTTATTTATGGAAAAAATAACACCAAGCTCCATCACGCCACTCACCAAAAGCAAGAAAAAACAATGTGTTTAGCACCAACAGAGCCAACATCATGGGCTGACCTTTGTTATCTTTCTTTATGCCCGGTTTACTCGGGTCACCAACTCTGGTCCTGGAAGGCTATTGCATACTGCACTTTTAAGCAACAACCGTGTTCTATTATGCCTACTACTCTAGCTTCAAAGAAGCCACGAGGATCTTAATTAGAATAACAGGCACTTTGTGATAGTTACATTTGCATGGTAATACTGGTAGCCCTACAGAACTAAATATGGTGCTGTCCGCTCTAGATTACTGTAAGACACTTTTTAAGTATATATTTACTTTTGATGTACTATTTGCTACCTTAATATACATTTATTAGTAGATTTACAATATACTATTGTAATCCATTTTATTTGTAATTAGGTTTTTATTGAATTTGTCTGAATATAAAATTCAGTTGGCTTCAGCCCATGAAACTTGATGGTGTTTGCATTGCACAGCTAGGATAAAAACGCCACGAGTCACTCGTGTGAAAAAAAAATTCTTCAAAGGACATGTACAGTATTAAGTGTTGAATAACAGAATAATCACCTTCACTCATCCTTATTTATTGTCATTTTCTTCTTTCGTGTGTCCTCTGACTCAAAAGAGATTGAGACCAGTGGAAAACATTTTTTTTTAAACTTATGGTGCTGTATACAACTTTTTTTGAAGACAATGTTTAAAAATCACCAAATCAAAATCACCCCTAGACCAAGAGGGACTTATATTGTCTACTTGCTGGTCTTTATCCACAAAGAGAACCTCTGAGGCGTCAATAATTTCCAGCAAATGTGTTACATTTATACCTTGGTTTCACAACTGTGACTCTTATCTCAGAAATGTACTTACTGTGACCACATATAGAATGCTGTCAACAATAGTGTTTGTTCAAAACCACATACTATGTACTAGCCTTATAGTAATGCAATTTGACAACAATATGATTGCCTACTGATTCAAACTATTTATTACTAGAAATATAATACTGCAAAAGCAGAAGAAAACAGAGGGAAAAACTATTCATACAAACACATTTATAATATTTACATTTCATATTTATACATGGTCATTTTAACAATGCATGTGGCTGAACAATGACACAGTACAACTACACTTTACAGCTACTTTAATTGTTAAAGCATGTTAAGCAACATTGTAGTAGAAATGAACTTAGGATGTTTCCATTTTCTACATCAGAAATACTGTGTACATTTGAAAAAAAGAGCACCGTCTTGGAATGAATTCTGGAGCATTGGATTGGAAGTAGAATTTAAGTTTCCCTTTCCCAGTAAATTTCCTGTTAATATTAACTCGTCATACAATCTAAATTTAGTGTCTGACATGAACAAAAAGGCTTATATATGCATTTTATAACTAGTATTTTACCAGGATATTTTGTGCAGCTCAAAACTCATGAGAGAATCTGGCACCATGTAGTTTACAAACAAGTCATCAGAAAAATGCACTTTGTATATTCACCTTGATAGGTTCCATATATGCTGAGACTTTTTAAATTAGCATCCAATAATAGGAAATACAACTGTTGATTAGCTGTACACCATGAAATAGCATCAGATTTGATGTTGATTAGCTGTACACAATGACTTAGCATTAGAAGTTACTCTTCAAGGCATTTCTTCTTTGTTTATTATTTGTGGATAGCTGGTTCATGGTTAGTTAACGGAGCTGAGACACTGGATAGTTTCACTACTGGGGAGGTCACAAATAGATTTACTACATTTAAAAGTGTATAGTCTTTACTACACTAGAACTTCTAAATACTTCTAATACTTTTAAAAAGTATTATTAACTTATTGCTAACTGATCCCTGGAATAATAACGAATTTCTTTCACCATAGGTGACAAAACATTTGCCAGTGGAGTTACTATAAACCATTTGGTCACATAAGAACTTATTTGGTTGACTCATGAGAATCAAGTATGGTGTACTGTGGTGTTCCCCTCTTACACATCACATGAGAACTGAGAGCTGAGCTTTAGCATAGACCGGTCATTTATTTCAATAATGCCCAATAAGATTGGTTGAACTAGCATTTGTTTTGTTTAGTAAAAAGTATCGGTTTACTTGCTTATAATACAGTTGAACTGATGTGTTATGCAATGACCTCTAAAACTCATGAGATCCAAAAGGGGGAACCACCACTCCTAAAAATTTAATATTTCAACCTGAGTTATGAGTTTCAGTTTCAGTTACGCAACTAAAAAGTATGACACGACACTTTTGGTAAAAACACCACAATGCATTCCACAATTGAAAAATATATTCTTATCAGTAAGCATAGCTGTGTGTGCGTTTGAAGTTAACTTAAAAAGTACAAGGAATTCATTACATAAATAAATAGTCAAATAAATAATTATTTATCAGAACCCACACATCACATATCAGTTTACAAGATCAGCACCAGGAAACCTCATTGAAAAAGTTTGATAACATGCGTTGGAAAAACTACATAGTTCCCACACTTGTGCATCATAAATAGTAAAAATAAATATAATGGGCACAACGTGAACTCTTAGATCTGGCCTACAGATATATGCGAGTGAAAAAAGTTCCACTATGCCATGTTCTTGTTTGTCGCACTGTGCGAGCTCATGATTGACAAATGACAGCTGGCTTTTTTGATCACATGTTCAGAGTACTTTCAAGACATAACAGAGCAGCTGGGTGGTGCTCTATACAACTTCTCGCGAAGAATTATGGATATTGAAAAGTTCATCAAGTCGATGTCTGACCATCGAGAGCTAATCGATAAGGCGCCATCCAAGGACAAGGAGGATTACTGCACCACAATAGAAGTGTTATTAGTGTTAAAGCACCACAAATAGAAGCCAGTGTTGAATTATGTTTGCTTAGGTGTGTGCCTGGTGTCTGACAGGAATCATCAGACTTTTAACACAGGTCTTAGTGACTTGTGCTCTCTTTTTCCCCAGGTTCTTGTATTTACCTGCTTTTTGCCATTAACTAATATTTTACGAGAAAACTTAAGGCATCAAAAGATAAGTATATAGTTTTGTTAATAAGGAAATAAACAACAAAATATCTAAATTACCAAAATAAACCAAACATCCAATCACTAAATACTACAAATGTGTTTGTAGGAACCCTGTTGTGTAATCCAGAGTTTTCTTGTCCTTGCTGTGAGAGAAAATAAATAAACGAATAAATAATAGGAGCACGAAACACTAGTACGTGAGTCTATTTAAGAAACTCTTCACATAAGCAATACTTTGAGTCTGATTAACATTAAATACATGGAAATAATAAAAGGAATTGACTAACAGGAGAAAGCTAAAGTTCAGCAGATCCCAGAGGGAATGGTCTTGTTCAATATCGTGTCAACTGTTACATTATTCTAGAAGCATCATTACATATCCGTAGTTTATTCTCAACCTTCATGCAACACATTTGTTCCCGCTAAATAAGCCTCACTTGCCTCGTTTAGTGTTTCTGGCATTTGTGTTAAAGCAGCGAAGGAAGTAAACCATGCAGGTCAGCAACAGTGACCATTCTAATCTGTTCATTTCCTCTCATGTTTACTTATTTTGTTACTTTGGACAAGCTTCCTCTTGACCCCTCCCACCATCAGTTGGACTCAGCATTCAGAAAACCACTTTTTCGCCTAATGTACGCGAACTTTCTGCGATAATGAAGGCAAACTTTCGAGTTATCGACTGCACGGCAAGCAACAGCTTTTACTCAGAATTGACCCGAAAGTAATTAAACGTTCTCTCTATTGACACACATAAACATTTGTTTTAGCCCAACTCATTTCTCATTGAAATTTTACTTTACTCATTGAAAAGTACTTTAGTGAAGGATGTTAACTGATGCGATAACCTTTTCCATTAAAAAATAAATTGAGTCGCGTTTGCATCGCGTGAGTTACAATGAAACTACAATCGCTCACCGTTTACAAACACGCAGAAGTCTTTCCAGGAGAATTATTAGAAGACCTCGCGACGAGAAGAAGTTTGGCGTCTGGTCTCACTCTCTCTCTCTCTCTTTATCAGTCTGAATGAGAACGAGTGTCCAAAGAGGCGGGGCTTGAGCGACAAATAACGTAAAACAATAGGCGTGTTCGAAAAGAACAAGAGACTGCAGCAACGGCTGACCAACGTGCGGTGTTACTACACAGCGCATGCGTGACTAATAGAGCGTCCGAAATCTGTTTACAACAGAATATAATATACCAAGGGGTGCAGCAACGGGTGACAACACTTTATTGGAAGAATGTAACAAATATTGCATGGGTGCAGTGAATAAAACAAAGCTACAAAATGTAATTCACAATTCGGCCAGGGTTATTTATTGGAAAAAAAGTATAACACATATTTCAACATAATTTCGTTGGTCTGTTTTCAAAGTAAAATAAAAATCTGTTTATTATCCAGCAGTAAAGAGTATGCATAAGGGGTTTTATTCAATGAATATACTGAATAACAAAATAAAAGTCTGTCTTTTGTTAAAACTGTTCAATGTGGCACTAACATTTATTTTAAGACACTTTTGACATTTGTTCAATGTTGACTATCAACTACTGCCCCCTACTGCTCTTCTGATAATTTCTCACAGTGTGTTATTCTGCAAAGTCTGCTCTGATGGTGAAGAAATCTTCTGTGATGCCTGCGTCAGTCACAAACCAGACAATCATCCTGTATGCTAGTGCTGCAAACCTGACTTTGCTTGTTGTGTAACCTGCGAATGAAAGTTCATAAACTCTTCTAATTCATACTGGATCATTGACCAAATAATGTAAAATGAATACATTGCCCACTGAAATAACATTACACTATATTTACCCACATTACATTGCTTAATAATTAATCCCTATTTAAAGAAGAATTTGGATCCTTTTTATTTAGATAAAAACCTATTTGACAACACACTTAGTTGTTAATGATAAATTGCAGGGAAATCAAAGCTCTGAAAAGTAGAACAGAACCACTCTGCCTGCATGGTTCAATTATTATTTTCTGGCCTAAAACATATTTTAGCTTTCATATAAGTGAAGGTTATATCACTAATATTTGATAGCCAAGTTCAGATTAAATATGAATCGAAATTATGGTAAATACTAATACAGATTTTCATAACGCAATCGAGGAGTGAAAAAGACAATTGGAGGATACAAACATATTGGTTTATTCCTTTATTTTGCTCTCTTGCCTGTCCTTTCCAAAACACATTACATTGTTTGTAAATGAAAAGATGTAATATGAAGCATGACAACAGCACAAATACTCTTGTACAGACTGTTCACACATTAAAATCTGTTCCTCGATGTACACTAAGATGAGCGTTTTATTATTGATATAGCCAGAGTTAGATTCTTTAAAACATTTTAGTTACTGCTCTTTAATTAATGCATCAAAAGTAATTTGTATGTGAAACAACATCTCATGCAAATCAACATTTTAAAAATGAATAAAACATTTTAATTGCTCAACCCAAAATCTTATTTTCAAAAGCATTAGGTATCCACTCATGAAATAAAAGAAAAGTCAAACAAGTAGCAAACACATGTCCAGTTGGAAAGACATTATGACAGCAGTTTCAGGTCTAACAGATAAAACTATCCTCTGACGCTATAAACTGTTTAACACAGAAACTGTTTCATAAAAATTGTAATCACATTGTACACAAATCCCTGATTCACGGCAAGAGACTGAAATAAAAGATAATCTCAAAACAAAACATTCCTTCATTTCCCAAACAGCATAGAATGCCTGGACACTATGTTCTGAAAATGTAGAGCGCAGATGTAAACCTCGAAGGACTGACTTTTACAAATTAAAACCATTCAAGTTTAAAAACAGTTTTAAAAGACATTTGGCAAAATGGAGGGTTTAATCTGTGGTCAAGACTACATTCACCACCTCAATGCAATGTTTACCAAAATGGTAAAACAGAGGGCTAAAAGGATGTACTCACTGGCAAAATAATTTCTGCGAAAACACTTCAGACATGCATGAAGGTAACCAAAAGGAACAAGTGTTAAAACCTAAAATATTCTACAAATCAAGGCAGGCACGGATTTAAAAAACTATTTATATTAAAAATCTGGATAAGCGATATTTCTACACAGCAGCAGAATTACAGGCATAAAGTGGATGGTTTATAATCAAAGGGAAGCGTGCTAATGCCAATGCATATATTAAAGTAAACTTAAATATATATATATATATATTTATAATGTACAAGTATATTACACAGCTCCAAACCCAAGAGATCTGATATCAGCTTCATAATCCTTCTTAGCATCTGATTCACCGACAATCACTCGCTTCCCTGATAAACGAGACACCATTAGTGCTGTGAAGAAAACAAGGGGTTCATTTCAGGAAGAGTACAAAAGTGGTAGCTTACCCTGCACTGCTCTGTTCACATCACATGGTCCTGCTGTACTCAATACCACTCTTGGAAGAGATCCCGGACCAGGGGAGAAAGCTGCGTAGGAGACTTTGGGCTTGTCGGTAGATCCTCTGAGGAATAGAGCAGGGGCTCAGGCTGGCCAGAGCTGAACCTATATGATGAATATAATCAGTGCTTGCTGTCAAGGAAGATTTGGACCAAAATATGATGGTTTAAATTGAAAGATGTAGTTCAAAACTTTGGAAAGGAAAACACAACTGGTGGTTTCAAAAGAAAGACAAAATTCAGTAACCACGTTGACAAAATGCAGCCGTCTTCACTGAACCTTAACAATTTTCTCAAATAGGTTTCAGCAGAATGCCTAAATGCATCTCTGCCATTGTGAAACAAGTCACTTTTCCCACTATATATCTGCTTTTCTTACAATTGCCATGTTTTTGTGAAAAATTTATGTAAACTTTTTTCATGCCAAAAACAAACCAAGCACATAAAATGTCTAAAAGAAAGAAGGTTTGGGGCATGAACAAGTCTCAATCAAAAACCATGGGCACCAATGCAAGCTCACACATCTGAATTACAAATAGTGCAAACGAGAAAGAGTTTGGGTTTGATACACACTCTCACTTTGACCTCACAACAGGAAACAGTAACGAAGAACAATGAGATGAACAGCTGAGGAATCACTACACATGAGCACTATCCAAGGGTGAGGAGTCATCCAAATACAAATCTCCATGAGATTTCTTCCTTGCTAAACTGAACTGCAAAAAAATTATTGTTAAAAAAAGGATATAAGATGGTCCATGGAGGATGTCCACCATTGATGTAGAGGACATATGTGAAGCCATCCTTCAGCACTCCACGTATAGAGTAATAATAAGGTAAATAGTGATGTTGCTTAAAGTCTCTGTTCTCATAGAAGTAAATGGCTGTGTTATTGGTGGTGAGCACATGCAGGTAGATTGCTTTGCAGTGATCTTGCGCTGTGGTGGAGATGTGCTCCTTCAAACTGTCCAGCAAAAGAGAGCCTGCGAGAGGGAGAGAAAAAAGAGAAAGAGAGAGAGAGAGATGACCAGTGTGAGTGAAGTTCAAGTTTTATGAAGGGAAGCACATGTTACACAACACCACGTTGATGGCATCTCACCTATCCCATGTTTGCGAAACTCCTTCATGACTCCTAGACTCAAGATGTATGCAACCTGAGTTTCAACAGGGAAGCTGGAAGCCAAGATGTCACCATCCTGCAAGAGAGATGTACTTTTCTTTAATTATATATATTTTTTCAAATTTTCTTAATATGTCAATTCTGATATTACTAACAAATATAAAGGTTTAACACATTTTACATGTTAGATTACTTTTGAAACATTGTGATTATTTAAACATACATTTTTTTATGTTAATGCTGAATTTTGGGGATCTTTAATTCAAGAGTAGTAAACAATAAAAATGACTTTAATCGAGAATCTAGTGTTCTGTGAAAGGAACATTAAAATTTTACATGTATCCATAGTGACAAATAAAAGTCAAAATACCAATACTAAATCTCAAGCGGTTAGTTGGATGAAGTAACTGCATGCAGCTTCAGCAGGAGCCATAAATATAGTATGGAGAGGTAAAGTTCTTGCTTCTGAAGGTCAAAATTCTTTGCTCTGTGACCTAATTAATCATCATCTATAAAAAGACTTGTCACATGATCTTAATTATGAAGCTCTCCATCAAAGCTTCAGGAGAACTATTCATCTTGCGTGAAGTCATTGGCTTTTATCCAACCATTCATTCTCCATCACAGAACTTTCTACTCAGCAAAGAAAACTATTACCCTCTAAAATGTGTTTAACAGTACTCTTTCAAAACTCAAACTTATGGTATATTTGAGAGTATCATAAAATAAATGTAAATAATTTTGTCTGCACTAAAAACATTACAATTATTTATTCATAATTATTACATTTATTCATGTAGTGAAATGCAATATGTCTGTTAATCACACTTAAATTGAATAAGAACTCTGCGGAGTGACCGCACTACATTGGACTGCATACAAGCTAATGATTGTAAAAATGATAAGCATGTACACCAGACCGCGGGAGTGAAAGCTGTCTCCTTCTATGAACACAATAGCACAAGTCTCAGAGCACAACTCTGTTTACAGTTTACATCTCACTTTCGATAAGGAACGTTGACTTGTTTCAGGTAAATTAAGTGCTCAGAAACTATAAAAACACATCATGTATGTCATAGAATATATGAGTTCTGCCCATTCATGTCCTCATAGATGTCCTCAAACATCCACTTCTTCTGAACTCAGTTAATTCTAGCTATTAGGTGAACAAAGCTCTGAATACCTTCAATTCTGAAACAGATGACCGATCATTTTCATGGACTTCAATTGCCATCATAATTATGTTCGTTAAAAATGGTCTGCATGCCCATACTGTACATTGTGACTTCAAAATGGAACCGCTTGCCATATCCTCACTTATCGCAATCAATTCTGTGGCAACTGATCACACTGTAAAATGTGTTAACGTGACAGGCTTTATGTCACAGAGATATTTTCTAAATAGCCATAAAGCCATACCTCTTTGTGAACTTTTGTTCTGCTTTTTATTTCTGCCACAATCATCCCAACAATCCCACCTCGGAAGGTGGCAGCCAGAGAGAAGAACTTCTTGTTCGATGTGATGTCATGGTACCATGAGTCTGGATACCTAAAACAAAAGTGCATATACTAAACTCAAGCTGTTATTGTCCCTAATAAAATGTTGCTTAATAGAGCAGAGATTCCATTCAACGTCTGGTGGAATAATAAAAATAAAGTTGATAGATGAAAGGAAAATATTCTTAAGATTCTTAATTCTAGATTCTTTTTTAAAAATAACAAATAATGTGTCTTAGACTGGCTAAGAGAACAAGTAATTTTTGAAAACCAAATTGAAGTTTAGGAACCCAACCCTTTATATTAGACTTTATCTCATTGATTTTACAATGTGTGAGAGCATTTTTAACAACTAAGATTGATCCGATGTACTTTTTTTTTGTCAGACATATTTGTCTATTAGATATCTTTAAATTTTGTACAATAATTAGATTTCAAGGAATCTTAGAAAACACTAGATCCTTAATTACTCGGCATTTCCAAATATGTACATTTTGCTTTATTAAAAATGCTTTAACACTTATTGCAGAGAGTTGAAAATTACCTCTCATGTGGTTTGAAACGTAGACTTATGTTTGGCAAACACCAGTTAAAGTTTTGAATCTGAAAGTTATTGACCTTATTAAGAATGAGTTTATTCAGTCACTGAATCGAATCCTTTTTGAAAGTGAATCTTGTAGCCGGTACGCTCTGACGTACACAGTACTATGCAAGCTGAGAAACCAAACCAATAAAATGTATTCTCTCGCTGGGAATTTGATTCGGACTTTAAAAGAATATTTGTTGTTTAATGTTGTGTTAATTGTACTCTGGTAATTGATTATTTTTTATCTCATTATCATCACCTGCAATCAAAACCAGGGCAGAAAGAGCTCAACTCCCCAAACCTCTCTGGATGCACCATGTAAAAGAGGGGTTTAGTAAGAATAAGTCTTAAACGAATCACTTGGGAATCTCAACCAAATCCAGCTAAATTTTTAAAAAGAATGTATATAACACGTGAATAATATGTGAAGAACGTAAATAATATGTTTTTATTTTGCTTCGCATGTGTGTCAATCTGTTGTTGAAGACATCGAAAATAAAAAAGAACCATTCAAATCACATTTTAATATAAATGCAGCAATCTATATAAGCAAGAGACACCAGCACTTACTCTATGGGGAACCACTCTCCACAGAGTACTTTAATTCTGTCTATGTCATCGTGGCAGAGAAGGCGAAGCTGTATTTCACTGAGTGCAGTGATGGGCACCACGTCTGTCATTCACACCTGAGAAAACGTACGGCAACAATTGAAGGGGAAAAACAAGTTTAACTGGAGAGTCTTATACTAATAACGTTAAACAAATAAATCAGTTCATGATTATAAATGTATTTAAGCATGGGAAGATTGTCAGTAACTTATTTATACACAGTGCCATGACTTGAATTTAAATCTTTTAATTGATTGTGAAGGTTAAGAAATAATTTGTCACGATAACATGATTTCAACTCAATCAAAAATCAATATCCAATCAAAGAGCTGACCCTGTACTAGACACCAAAGGTGTTTACAGAACCTAAAGTTTATATTACTATTTTAGGGGGAAAACGCATTTAAATACACTACAGACAGAACATTTGTAAAGATGTCTGAAAAGGAGGGCATCCCCTTAACGTTAAAGTAGCACTAAGTTAGCTTACGCTAGTTAGCACAATCAAATTTCAGCACAAATAAGAATATTTGTTACGTCTATAACAATAATAGCAATTTAAGACATGAAGGCTTTTATTAATACTTTGAAGAAGCCTCGCTTGTTGAAAAACATCGACGTTCTGTGGCCATTTGTTTACAAGCTAACCATTGCAAACAGACGTCGTTAACGTTAGCTGGGATCTGTAATAATACCTAACCTGCAAAGTTTCCCCGATGATCGGAAAGATATGTAGTCTTCGGGTTTTATTGACGTGGAAAATGTTCACTGCTGCGGTAACATGACGAATTTGTGTCAGTGAGAGAGACGACACATTCGGTCAGAGCTTCGAGTTGTGCTCGGTAATGCATTAGCTTATCGTTAGCTGTTAGCTGTTAGCACTTGGACAAACTCTGGGCAGACACTTCCGGCCCGATATTTTCCGGAATTTACCGAAGGATACCGAATCGCCCATCGTTAGATTATTTGCTAAAAAAAATGTGTGGTTTATGATTTAACAAAAACAACAATGCATTTGCTTGTATTTATTGAAAAATATTTATAGTCCTTCAGTTAAAAAAAAACATGTGATCTCTGTATAGTTGAAGGATCTCCAACTATAAGGTTAAAACACTGATGTTTTTATTTAAAACAAATTTTACTCACTACTTTCATACAGACCTTGGCCATGATATTTTTACATCTTCTCAGACTTTTTTCTGTAGACAAAAAAAAACAAAAACTGTTCATAAAAGGAACCTCTCTTTCTTCAAAGATAGAGTGAGTAAATGAGAAGTCTTAATGTAAAGAAGAGCTTCCAATGATTTTCCAGAAACAGCTTCATTGAGCAATGGTAAGCCAGCAATGTAAATGTCCAAAAGCTGAGAACATGACAGAGCATGGGAACTCTTTTGAAAAACTCAACTAGTTATTTTATAGTTATTATTTGTATCATTTTATCATAATACAATCATATGTTATGTATGTATATATGATAAACTGCTTATACTTTTACAAATCATTGGGATTATAATACATTATTATTTCAAGTCATGGCATAAAGAGATTCCATCTTTTCTTCCAAAAACCAACTTTGTTCATAAGAATTCTATTCCAAAAGTGTGTAAAAATGACAACATAAAACATAAAATAGCATTGATACATGCAAATGAGACACATCAAAAAATAATTGTTGGGTGAAGTGGCTTGTCCAAGGCCATAATGGCAGAATTGGCCTAGTGGGGATCGAACCACCAACTTTCTGGTTACAGAACAACCTACTCCATCACTGCGCCATCTTTCCGCCCTGTATTGTTTCTGTATGGACCATCCATCCAGAACTCCTTCTGGAAGACTGTGCTTGCACTGTAAACTGTTCGACACCAACCCGATCTGGACATGCTCTCCATGTTGGCATTGGACCAATGTTTTCCTGCAACCTGTGGAGGACAGAAAAGATGTTTTGCTGTCAATAGACATCATCAAATATTGTGTAACTCTTCTTCACTGCCACAAAAAAAAAAAAAAAAATATATATATATATTTATATATATATATATATATATATATATATATATATATATATATATATATATATATATATATATATATATATATATATATATATATATATATATATATATATATATATATTTATTTTGAGTGTCAGAGTTGTATATTTTTCCATCAGCTCTTATATGTCAAAACAATTCTTAGTTCCTGACCCCTTCAAAGTTAGATTATTGTTAGTCTTATCACACATCTGTTTCCTTCCCACGATGAAGTACAAAATGTGGGTGCCCTTCTACAGTACTAGTTCAAAAACCTTGCCATGTAACTGATCCACCTTTTATTCCCAGAGAGACTTTAGCTGAACCATACCCACAGAGGTAGTGCTTTAAAGCAACTTCTCCCTGTTCTCACAGCATAAGCAACAGCAGTTCTCATCAAGCAGGTACGGCCTTTCTTTTTGAGAAGAGTGCAATCAAAATCATTAGTTTTTTATGCAAGTCAATTGGTTTGTTGATCTTTTTTAATCCATATGTTTAGCAAGTTTATTTACATGCAGTAAATAACATTTATTTAACTGAATTAGACACATGACTGTCTGTCAACAGCATGAAGATCACTTATACAATTGGTGTACTCCTGGTCTGTGTACACATTGGAAACGGTTTGCTGATTGGAGCCTTCAACATCAAATCCTTTGGAAACTCGAAGGCATCTAATGCTACTCTGCTGGACATTATTACCAAAGTCAGTGCTTTCAGAGATTGCATTGATACAATAAAATTTTTGTTCTAAAAATATGCAAGAAAAACAATTCTATTCATCTTAAAATGATTTTGAAAAAAATGCTTTCAATCCCTGAATGTTTTAGATGACAAGATGTTTTTCACCCTCACCAAGTTTATAATATGGGAAATGTTATTTGTTAGGTGGTACAAAGATATGATATCATACTTATTCAAGAAGTGCGAGACAGTGATCTTTCTGCAACTAACAAACTGATGGAAAGTGTCAATGGGTAAGTTGTTTTCAAATCCTCCACTTTATTGTTCTTATAAAACACCCAAAATGAACTGTTGTATGTTTTTGCTCAGAGCATCTTCTACTAAATACGAATACATTGTCAGTGAGCCCCTTGGTAGAAGCACTTACAAAGAAAGATATCTGTTTGTTTACAGGTAACACAGCTCTGATTCAACGCTTGAACATACTTACAGCTATACTTGTGTGTTTAGTTCAAATTTGCACTTTTATGCTCTTCAGAAGTCAGTCAGTGTCGGTTTCAAACAGCTTCCACTATGACGATGGATGTGAGTCTTGTGGAACAGACATCTTCAACAGAGAGCCCTTTGTGGTGATGTTCTCTTCTAAAACAGGTGATACTCATACTGTTGCCAGGATGACTTCACATTTACAATGAGTCTACATTCAAACAGAAAACCATGCTGTGTAGTAAAACTCCCATTTTAGGAGCCCATTATCAGGCAGTTAAATAATGACTTAAGATTAACTTAGTTCTAATTAAAAGTTAGTAAAAAACAGATGCATTACTACTTAACCAGCTCTTAATTGTGCATTAGTGAACACTTTTACTTAACACATTTGTCCTCTAGCTGTCAAGGACTTTGCTCTTATTCCTCAACACACATCTCCAGAAGTAGCCGTGCAGGAAATCGATGCTTTGCATGATGTTGTTCAAGACACACGAGAACGTCTGAACACTAATGTAACTATCCAGTGGTGTACTGTTTCTTTCTTCAAATTAATTTGTTTGCTTTAATTCAATTCTGTTATGATTTCATATTTCAGAACATTTTGCTGCTGGGAGACTTTAATGCTGGATGTGGGTATGTCTCTAGTTCTGGTTGGTCAAAAATACGTCTCCGCACAGATTCTAGTTATTCCTGGCTGATCTCAGACAGTACAGATACAACAGTCACACACACAAACTGCCCTTATGACAGGTGAGACAACCATCACAAGCTGATCATTTGTATAAATAACTCTGTTGTCTAACAAGCCAGCAATGCTTGCTTAAAGGATTGTGGCCACAGCTGACATGATGAACGAAGTTGCTTCATGTTCAGCGCAGGTCTTTGACTTCATGGAAGCTCATGCTTTGAGTCAGAGTTGGGTAAGAATGGGTTAAATCTCATTGGATGTTTTCCTCCAGTCATTAGATTAAATCCTTTAGATTTGTGATAGATTTCAGAAACTTAAGATTTCCTGTCTTACACAGGCCCTGGCAGTGAGCGATCACTTTCCAGTCGAGGTCAAGCTCCAGTGAACGCTACTGTGGCTGATTTCTTTTACAACATCGACAATGTTTGACAAAAAATACGGTCTTTCATGGTGAGAATAAAAACATTACCATCTGAGATATGTACGTTGAGATGCAACAACTTCACCCGATTTCAACACAAAGGTAAAATAAAGTCTAATATATATAATAATAATAATAATTTAAAACATATTAAACTATTTTAAAAACATTTTATTAAAGAATCTATTGATTTTACTTGACAATTAACATTTTAGGTGCATTTATCATCAAATAACATGTTTTACAGACATAATTTTGTTTAGCTTTCAATTCATTTTAGTTATATTTACGATGCATCAGAAAATTCTATTTGTACATTGTATGACAGTAATATACAGTTTATGATTTATTTTCACCAATAAAAGGCTAGAATTAGATTTAAAAATCAGAATGTTGGTTCTGTTTACACTTTCATAGCAAAGATTTGATTTGTGCAATATTAGCGTAAATTGGATTTGGGTCGCATTTAGCTGGCTGTGTCAATGGAAAGTCTGAAAGCAATTGACTGCAACTTTTCATTGGATAAGAGAACTCAAGCTTGTGAATAATTGAGAGACTCTGATGCATCATGGACAGACATTTATAAAGCGACAACCTTGTAAAAAATTATAACCTTGGAAGTCAAAAATAGTGAGTGTAATAAATTTCTTTGCATTCAAAACTAGAAGATACTAAATATTCCCCTAAATTATGTTAACATGCATAATTCTCATAATTTAACAACGCTTTTCCCTTTAGAACTTGATGTTACACATCAGTGCTCATGAACAAATCAACAAATGAACAAGATGGTTCTTATTTTAGTTTTACTATCAAATGCTTCTTCTAGTAGCAAAAGAAGAAAACAATGTGATGCAGATGGGACACTGATAAGGGTTTGACGACACTTGAGAGAATGTGTCACAGGCACAGGGTCAGGTCCTCAAGACTTCCTCTTCTTCAGCATCTCCATGTAGATTCCAAGAGATTTCTGAATGGAGTCTTTGGTGATGAAATCCGCAAAGCTTGCAGCATCTGCATCTCTGCCAGCTAGGAGTTTGTCTATAGTGGGTTTCCTCATCATAGACTTGCTTATCTGACGAGCATGATCTGTGGGCAAAAATACATTTATGAACCACTCCTAAAAATACGTTGAGATTTTTGAGCAAGCCAATGTCATTCACCTGGGATGGCAAACCATTTACTCATGGCCTCAGCAGCAGTGCTAAGAACCTTCTCCTCTGGAACGAGCTCGTCCACCAGACCCACCTTCAAGGCTTCAGGTGCACTGTACAGGAAACCCAGCTGAAGACCTTTCTCTGTCTCTCTATGGCCTATGACGTTTGCCATGGTGTCCTTGATCCTGATTTACAAAACAATTTTTAAAAATCCAAGATATGTTATATTTCCAAAAAGATATCTATTCATACCTTTAAGTTAGCTATCATTTTTAGAGCTTATATAGCAATTCTGTCATAATTAAATTGTCATAAAACGTAATGATCTGAAAATGTTTTGGTCTGACTTAACACCTTCTGCCACTGGATTGGCCAACTTTGTGAATGACACAATTAAATTTGATCAATACCAAAGAATTGAGTGGCAACGAGTAGTGCATAGATCTTCCAGCAGGACAATGCCATTCAGAGAATAAACTGCAGAGTCCAGGTCTGAATTTCGAAAAAGACTTATGGAAGAATCTCAATAAACAGAAGCTGAATACCTCAAGACGTTTCCAAAAGAAAAGAGGTGTCAGAAACTCAATCAAGGTTACAGTAAGCGATTTACTGAAGTTTATTTTTCAGAGATGTTGAAATCAAACTTCAGGCTAAAGGTGCCAATAATTTTGTCCAGTCAGTTTTTTTGAGCCGTGTGAATTTAACAAGTTTGAAGTTTCTATTTTTTGTGACCCAATACCTAAAAAAACAAGTTGATGTATAACCTGAAATATTTGCAATCCTATTTTGTTTTCAATGTTTAATGTTATGCTTAATTTACTTGTATTTATATTTATTTTATTTATACATCTCTTATTAAAGATATGTTGCAATAAGTGTACTTAAACTGGATTTAAGGAAGATATAGGTGAAAGGTCAGCTGTAGACACCTACTGTCTGATAGACAGGGGGCACAATTGAGCTACACATGTACTCGACGTAAATATAGGATAATTATATAGGGTCTTCTGTGAGATTTTGGGGGATTTTACATAAAACCACGAATACTATACTCTATGTCAAATACATGATGTACATGATTAAAATACATGATTAAAAAATATTTCAAGATTTTCAGTTAGAACAGATAAAGGAACTTTTAACCTTGTTTTAGTCAATTGAAATACTTGCAACATATGGAAGATTAATCTTATTTAACATAACCCAATAAAAATAAATAATAAAGTATAGAGAAAAATAAATTGACATTGAAAGAAGTGTAGCATTTTCTGACAAAAGGATTGTAAATACCATGTTGAGGACAGGGTTGTGTTTCATTAAAACGGCTCACCAGTCAATCGTGTTAAATGTTTTGTTAACTTTAAACTAGAGACAATACCCACCAAAATGTGGCACTCATGCCAAGTTTGGTTTCATTGAGTCCAATGCTGTACCGAGGGTTCTCCGCCATGATTCTGTAGTCACAGCACATAGACAGCAAACAACCACCAGCAGGACTGTTCCCCTACAACACAACAGAATAACCTAAAAAAAATCCCTAGTGGCTCTTTTTATGTGTATTTCACTTTGACAAAAATTTATAGCATTTTAATGCCAAAGAAAGTCGACCTAAATAGCCATATAAACAGAGAAATCTACTGACATTGATTGCTGCGATTGTAACCTTCGAGGACCCGTAAAGCTTAAGCCATACTTCTTGAAGGGCTTTCCAAAACTCAGCACAGTGCTCTGGACTCTTTTGATACATTTCCAAAATATCTAAACCTGCAGAAAACACCCTCGGTAGAGCCTGTCCAACAACAAAAGCAAAACACTCTCACAAAACAAGGTTTCACTGACTGAACTGAATGTTAAATAATGACTTACAGATGTTATGATCACACCTCTGCAGCTTCTGTCCAGCTCCAGTTTCTCTAAATTAATGGCCAACTCAGTTAAAGTATTAAGGTTGAGACTGTTGACTGGAGGAATTTGGAACTGCAATACAGCAACACCTGTTTGATTGTTACATTGATGTACATTATTATACTTGTAAAGTAACGATATCAGTGAAGTTGTTAAAACGTAGGAATCCTCACCGTTACTATTGTCCAGGTCCACTTTAATTTTTGTAGATGTTGAGTATTTTTTTTCAGATCCAAAGTATGGCAAAGCACAGCTTCTCCCATTGCTGCTGTTCCCCGAGAGCACTGATAGAATCCCTTCAGATAATAAATGTAAAGAGAAAAACAGCAAAAAACTGTTTTCTTCACCACTGGAGCATAGTTAAAGGACACATAATGTTAAAGCATATGTTAACAATTTAAACACGCATACAACAGTAGAGTGGTCTGCATGTCCGCAACACTGTAGAACTGTTATATCTAAAGCTTAACCGTATAGTACAGAGTCCATCAAACCAATAGTGAGAGATGCACCAAGAACATGTCATTTCATCAAAGACGGATCCTATCTATTCGTTATCTACTCTTTTGGCATTCATAATCATTTAACGTTATGACACATAAAGCTACTAACGTTATTCTTCTGGTTGACCCCAAACTGATTCCAGGTGGTTTTGCATCTCATTAACGAAAAAACCTAAACATTTAACGTTAGTTGTTTGTTTTAGTCAGAATAATAATGGGAAAACCAAAATTATGTCACATGCTATTTCTCCAACATACAGATAGAAATTTTGGCTAAAAAAAATAAACGTTAAATAAAAAATGAACATACAAGAAAAACTGTTTTGAAATGGATTGACCTTCGTCTCAGTTCTACCATAAATGCTCGATTGTTCTAACAAACGTTTCAGTCCGACACTCACCAGACTGGGTAAACCTGCTGCAGGTTCTTAAAACAGATGACATTTCGCTTGCTACCTGAAGAGATAATGCTAGGCTGCGAAATGTAAACTTTTATTCTGCGCTTGTTTACTCGTGTTGACTGATTCGCCATGAAAAAGGGGGCGTTTGCCCAACATGGTATGTCAGGTGACACCAATGTATTGAACTCTTTCACATCATGTTAAAAAATATCAGACTTATAACATCAGATTTCTTTTGACACAGGTACAAAAAATATAATAAACACATTATTTACACAATTTATAGATTTTAAAAACAGGTTAGACGTTAAACGTGCTGACGTCATGATGTAAAGACAGGAAAATTGCGTGGCTGGTGAGTGAGTCAGTCAGTCATATGTTTAGCCAATCAACAAAGGCTTTCTTAAAGTAGATGATTCTGATTGAGCAATTTTTTCCTCTAAGAAGAAGAGGCGTGTATTCTTAAATTACAAAATAAAAGTTTCTTTGTTTTAGAACCTACTTTACAGTAGATTTTATCCAACGCATTGATTCAGTGTTTAATTGACTTTTTATTTATATTTGGCAATTTAAAATAATCTGCAAAAACACGTGTTTAGACTTTCACAAAGAAAATTACCGTTAGTTTTTCATAAAAAGCCAGTACAAACTGATGTTTTTAATTTGAGCTAACAGTCTGTTTGAAAAAAAAATTCTAAGTTTCGAAGTCATAGAGGCATGAGCGAAGGCCGATCTATACTAACTACTTCTAGTTCTTATTGTATGGAAATATTTCAAATTGTGATTTATAGTGTCAACATAGTTGACATTGACTTTGCCGGAAATTGCAATTTGCATTCTCTGCAGCGCCCTACAAATAGGTGACAAAAACCCTCTCCGTTCAAAAAGGTGTCAAAGTGCCAAACTGCTTACTAGCAGAGCTTTTGTACCATTTTAATTTTAAACAAGGTGACTACCTAGAGTAGAAAGAAAACCATTTCTAAAACTGCATTCACATGGAAATATATCAGCAAACTTCACAGTTTTACCAGTTACCATTGAAAAGGTTGTAAATTATTTGTACAGTGTGATTTGCTATGCAAGTGACATATGAACAGAAATGTAAGCATGCCCCAGCCATATTACCAGGCAACTGGATAGTTCCCCAATGCAACTGGTTCCCCACTGAAAAAAACAAGGCCTGATAAGTACCAAGATGGGAAACCTTGAGGAAATTTGAGGATTTAGTGGGAAGTGGTGATTGTAAGCTCAGTAGCTTGAACAATGTAGATTAAAGGAGCGCTGTTCTAAGGGTGAGACTGAAATCCCGATTCTCTATGGTCCTAAAGAATTCCAGGATGTTTCAGCAGAAAAGACTAGAGATTAACCTCGGAATTCCTGACTAAGTTTAGACACTTCTGATGTCTCTTGTTCACAATTAGCTGGTGTGTGGTGAGCATTCTGGCACAGTATGGCAGACGTCACGTGCTGCAAAGCATGCCTTGCATGATGTTTCCCTAATTGGTTGCCAAGATTACATCCATCAATGACAGTTCAGGGGTGTTGCCAGAAATTGACCTGATTGGCTTCAAAGATTCCATCCACCAATGATTGTTCAGGGTCATGGAACAAAGGTTGACTGCTTGAAATATAATTATCCATAATAGTTCAGCTGCACTTCATGAGGTGGACTGTTAAATCCACCAATATTTGTTTAGAAACATTGCAGGATATTGACCTGATTGGCTACAAAGATAATATCATGGCCCACCAATGAAAGGTCGTGGGATTGCAGGTTGAGATGACCTTAGTCAGAAACAGATAAAACTTGACCATAAACATAGTTGAAATTTTATATATATATATATATATATATATATATATATATATATATATATATATATATATATATATATATATATATATATATATATATATATATATATATATATATATATATATAAATAAACAATGGTCACCTTAACCCTAAAAAATGTATCAGGTGTACCCCTGTTTAAGTTCAAGTCGATCCTAGTTATCTTTAATAAAAAAAAAAATCACCTAAAATTTGTGTGGACAGCAGTTCAGGGAAATGAGTGACAAGTCAAGTGTTGTCTGCAGACAAGCATGTAACTTCATTAGATATGAGAACTCAGCTAATGACTAGTTAGCACACATCATGGACAGGCATTTGAATTCATACCTAGATGTTAATCAAGGAAAAGAAAACATTTCTATATACGTTACTCAGAACCTACAAATTGTTCCCACACACACACAAATCTCTCAAAATTTTGCATTTGAACAGCATGGACAAATTACACATGAACTGTTCAGATTTGCCTCATTTTAATTTTACTATCAAATGCTTCAACTAGTAGCAAAAAAGAAGACAATGTGGTATACACATGACACTGATAAGGGTTCAACAACACTTGTGTCACAGGACCAGGTTCTCAAGACTTCCTCTTCTTCAGCATCTCCATGTACATTCCAAGAGATTTCTGGATGGAGTCTTTGGTGGTGAAACCCACAAAGTTTGCAATGTCTGCTTCTCTGGCTGCGAGGAGTTTGTCTATAGTGGGTTTCCGCATCATGGACTTGCTTATCTGACGAGCATGATCTGTGGGCAAAAACAAATGTATAACACACCTAATGGTACTCAGAGATTTTTTTGGACCAAGCCAATGTCATTCACCTGGGATGGCCAACCATTTACTCATTTCCTCAGCAGCAGTGCTAAGAAGCTTTTCTTCTGGAGCGAGCTCGTCCACCAGACCCACCTTCAAGGCTTCAGGAGCACTGTAAAGCAAACCCAGCTGAAGACCCTTCTCTGTCTCTCGATGGCCCAGGATGTTTGCCATGGTGTCCTTGAACCTGATTTACAAAACCAATTTAAGATAATTCAAGAACAAATTTTCAATTATTCGTCCCTGGAGCCTAGATATAGTTCATATGCCATAGTCCTGGTCAAAACTATCAGCACTCTTTCACTTCTTTCAGAAAAACAAAAGTTGGTAGAAGGCATCTTTCAAATCTGAATGACCTGGAGATGTTTCTGAAATATTTTAGTTGTACAAAATTTAACAGGAAGCTATTGATTACAGTCATTTGTTAAAGAGGTTGCTAAATATTTATCATTGGAATACTTTACTGAGAGAAGTTTCTGACTCAACTGCATCTGATGTAGATAGAAAATAAATACTATAGTTAGAGCAGGATTGTGTGTGTTTGATTAAAACTTTGCAGACATCAGTGCTCTTACACCAAAAACAATACTCACCAAAATGGTGCCACTATACCAAGTTTGGTTTCATTGAGTCCAATGCTGTACCGAGGGTTCTCCGCCATGATTCTGTAGTCACAGCACATAGCTAGCAAACAACCACCAGCAGGACTGTTCCCCTAAAACACAATAGCTTCTTTCATCAGTTTGATTAACTAATAATGTAATAATTTGAAACAAAAATAGCACTTTTTGGATAATTTCACTCTTCTAAACCATCTACAACCAGGGTGACTTTATATGTTCTTAGGTTTTTGGTGGAGAACAGTTGCGTAACCATTACGTAACCAAAACATGTGCCTTAATATTTTTAATTAACATATATCCTCTGCATTTTTTTTTATTTACTTTTCACTACTATAGTGCAAATATTAATAATATTTTAATGCCAAACATAGCACTTAAAGTGAATTTAGATGGAAAGTTGAATTAAAATAAATTAAAATAGAGAAATCTACTCACATTGATTGCAGCAATTGTGATTTTGGAGGACCCATAAAGCTTAAGCCATACTTCCTGGACGGCTTTCCAAAACTCAACATAGTGCTCTGGACTCTTTTGATACATTTCCAAAATATCTAAACCTGCAGAAAACACCCTCGGTAGAGCCTGTCCAACAACAAAAGCAAAACACTCTCACAAATCCAACTGATTTTCAGTTCAGGAAGGTGAATGTTAAGCAATAACTTACAGATGTTATGATCATGCCTCTGCAGCTTCTGTCCAGTTCCAGTTTTTCTAGATTAATAGCAAACTCAGTCAAAAAGTCGAGGCTGATACTGTTGACTGGAGGACTTTGTAAATGCAGTACAGCAACACCTGTTGGATTTTTCAATTGACATATTTAAATTGTTTTGTAATTATCTGTTGACAAATGATATCAGTGAAGTCAATAAGTGACATCATGTTGAAATGCTACAAATGCCAACAATCTCACCGTTACTATTGTCCAGGTCCACTTTAATCTTTGTAGATGTTGAGTATGTTTTTTCAGATCCAAAGTATTGTAGAGAACAGCTTCTCCCATAGCTGCTTTTCCCCGGGAACAGTGATAAAATCCCTTCAGACGATTACATTTAAAGAGAAAAGTAAGGGCTTATTTGTCTTGACCATTAGGTATATCTAATGGACACATACAGTTTTATGTGTATATAGAACTTTTCAAAGCCATTGATTACAATTAAAATAGCCAAGACGAAAAAATGTTGGAAACTCTCAATGCTGGTTGGCAACACATTTGTTTTAGAGCATACCAAATTTGTCCCTAACTGGCATGTTGGAAAGAAAGTGCATTACACCACACTTAAACTACCAGTCAATTTATTAAAATTACTTTATCTTACAATAAAGAGTGTAATATTTAAAGAGTGGTCAGTTTCTCGATTTGAAACTCAAATTTCACATGTAGAATGTACTTCATAGCACATCAAACCGTGTAAGAGATTCTCCAAAGATATCATATTATCTTACAAAAAAATCTACAGATAACACGTCTAAGATATAACAGGATGTTATTTCCTTGGAGCTGTGATTTATTTTAATAAGGCACATTTTGAACGTGTCTTTATCCTTCAATTTCAGTTTTACCAGTTCTATTATATTTACAAAATAGAGTACTCTTTAAGTTATACATTTGATGATAAAGTGATTCCAGATTTTGACAGGTAACTATGGGTTTGCATCTTAATGACAAAGACTAAACATTTTAATCAGAAAAAAAAACGAGCAAGCATAACATGCTTTATATATGATTTCTGCAACGTAAAGACAGCAACTTAACCTCAGAGTTAACGTTAACTGAAAAATAACTTTACAGGAAACTGTTTTGAAATGGATTGACCTTCGTCCCAGTTCTACCATGAACGCTTGACAGTTCTTTCAGATAAAAACATTACTGTCAGACACTCACCAGACTGAGCAAACTTGCTGCAGTTTCTTAAAACCGTTGACATACCGCTTACTTGCTAAATAGATAATGCTAACTTTTACACTGGGCTTGTTTACTCGCGTTGCCAGATCTCCCAGTGAAAAAGGGGGCGTTTTCCTGACAAAATGGTGGTCAGTCGACTCCAACGGAAGTTACTCTTTTTAAAAGTTATGCAAATATGTAGCGTAATCTTAAATATGTTCATTAAATATTTAATATAAATTATTTTTACATTTAAATTTTAATATCCCGTTGCGATTGAAACGTGGCAACAACTACATCTCGAGACACAAAAACTGTGTGGATGGTGAGTCAATCAATTAAGCAGCCAATCCACAAATTATTTCTTAACATAGTTCATTCTGATTGGACAGTTTATTCTTATAAGGTGATCCTTATAGCGGCAGTTGCGTAGACCTCGGAAAGTTTACAAAATAAAAGTTCGTTAAAAAAGTTAATATTTATATTTCATTTGCTTTTAACAATTACCTTTTTCCCAGATAACATATTTGACTATCCAAGTACATAGTAGTGATGGGCAAGCCGAAGCGTCTTGAAACTCCGAATGATCAAAATGAGCTGTATTGATTCGAGGCTTCGAAACAATCCAACTCCTGCTCCCACAGTGACATCTAGTGGTCATTACTTAAAACAACACCAATTTTTCATGAAACTGAATCGTTTCTCAACAGTCTTGGATGAATATCTCCATTCACAATGTTGTGTACACGAGAAAAAAAATTAGTGTCAACACCAAGTTTTTCATGTCTCCAAACAGATTTTATGAAAATTTAACCACTCTTTGTGAATAGATTATTTTGTCATGACATATTAACAAATTAATCAAGCAAGATCTCTCCCTATAAATGCCAAGAACTTTATTAAAACCAAACAGTATTTGAAAGATACACAATACTTATATTATTTTAAAGATATAACTTTTTCAGCTTTAGAGAAAAAGGCATAACTTTATAAAGTTAATAGGACTGAAACTCCTCATCAGGTGTTAGGTGTCAATTTAATAAGTCTATAAATCAGTGACAAGTCAATACACGTAAATATATTTTATTAGCTAAATATAGACTTAAATAAAAAAAATTAAAAAAAAAGCAATTCTACGGGGTAATGATGCTGTATCTTCATTATTGAAAAGCTTTTACTGCCTTTAGGATGCTGGGTTCAGACAGTTGACAGTTAATAGAATTATAAATAAGCTTACTTTGATTTTTAAAAAGTAAAAAACAACAACATGTAACTACATAACTTCAATACATAATTAAAAACTGATACCCAAGTTTAATATGAAAAATATGAAGGTTGTGACTCATTTTTATAACAGACATTTAGGTAATAAATACCAAATTTACATGATTATATTTTATTATTATTCTGCTTATGCTAGAGCTCCTGAACACGTATGTTAATTGATGTATAGCTGGATATTCACTGCCTCTCTGAAAAGACTTGACGTTCTCACTGCTGATGGTACAGGTGCTCCATCAGGACCGCTGTCACTCTGTTTCTTTTGAACCTCAGGGTTCTCTTTGTCAAGCTGACTTCTCAAATGTATATCCCAATTTGTGAAGTTACATCAGTAAAGAATAGCTTTCTTTGTGTCTCTCCAATAGCTTCAAACAGAGCCGCTCTTTCTTTCTGTCTGTCATCTTTATTTTGAATTTGGAATCAGAGCGCTTGTGCTTTCGCATGCTTGTCACTGTTGAGACGCTGCTCAGAAGTAATACAGAGGGAGGGGTGATGTGTGTAAGTTAGATCAGACCAGACCAGGTAAAGACTGAAGCACAGAGAATTTGAAGATATTTAAGCGTGTAAATTTTTCTGTTAGAAACAAAATAGCCTAAATATCGATCTTGGTGAGCTAGTATCGATACTATTTATACTAGGATCGATTTACCCACAACTGATCTATGCACAGAGTTGAAACATCAGTCTTGCGGCACCCATCCCTAGTAGATTACTTAAAAAAACAGCACACGAAACAACTTCCATTGTGTGCTTTATACAGTGAACACATCTAAACACTAAAGAAGAAGGCCCAAACTTATTAAAATATACAAATTTCAGGCTTTAAAATCCCCAATCGAAACACTTTAAAGCCCGATAACAAAAGCGAAAATCAAAACCCTTATACAAAAGTCTAAATTAACGTTGATATATTAAACCAAAACGGCATAGTAATAGAAACATTGAGCATCCACAATACGATGTCACAGTAGAGTCGCAAAAATATACTAAACATCTTACATAAACATTTAGTAAAAGTATGTGGGCTTTACAACTTGCACTGCTAATGACTTATTTTTTTTACCTCTTGCCCATGCAATGCCTTCAAAAAGCAAAGGTCTCTGTTTTATAAGAACTCATTATGTTGTTAATTCCTTTTTTTACCAGGAATTATTGCAAAATCACAAAATGGAGTTAGAAGAGCCAAGCATGATCAGCCAGACAAATAATAAAAGCTATTTATTTTGGAATGACAAGCATTTCAAACAGAATAAAAAAAAAATGGAAGACTCTTTTAGACTTTTTAAAGACAGAGTTGAACAGTAACTTCCATTCAGTTTTAAATCATCCATCATCTTTTACTGACAGTAAGATTTTAAAGGGTAAAACAGAGCAAATTGTCCAATACAAAACATTTTAGGGAAAAGGGAGGGCATTGACTTTACACAGTAGGATTTTTTTAGGAAAACGGTGCCCTTTAGAAAATGGTGTACACTACTCCACAGATTCACCAGCATGATGAGTTAACAGAAATTGCTGCTTGGGTGGGTAGAGATAAGAATCACAAAACATACTAATCTGAGATGACCTTTTCTCCAGGATTCAAGGCTCAGACACCACATTTAGACGAGCAACACAAACAAGTTCCAACAGACTGATTACCTTTGCATTACAAGAAATGAGACGTTTCAAATCCTAGCTTCACAGTAAAGCATGCAGCCATCTATCCCTGTAAAGGACTCACAATGCATATCAGAGATACAGTCACATTGTAATATTTACATGTATGATATACACCAACCTGAGCGTACAGGCGTGAGGGATTCCAATTGTTGCTTTTATCTAAAAGTACCAAGTTGTCTCAAATACCCTGCCAGTCAATTATGTCCTTGCTATTGACAGATAACAGCTAATATGTAATATATTCTTATAGTAATATTGTATGAGTTTATCTAATGTATGACTTAACACGGGTCTCAAAGTTAATTCCTGGTGGGCCACAGCCTTGCACACTTTTATGTCAATCGTCATGCAACACACCTGATTCCACTGACTAAACTCCTCTTGGTTGCTTTGAAGCTACTGGTGGTCTCTTTAAACAGGCTTGGGAAATTATTTTTTTACAGGAATTGACTTTGATGCCTCTGATTTAACATCTTTAAAAGCTAAACCACCACTGTTTCAGAGAAATATGACTCTTGAACACAGAAAGAGATGGACATGGTTCTGCAATTTAGTCGGTGCTGTCCCAGTCTTTCCTGATCTGCATGTTCCATTCCCAGGACAGATGGTCTGTCTTGTCATCATCTGTAAAGCAGGATTTAATGTGGTAGCTGCCTCGGACGAGCATCCCCTTAGGAGCCTCTTCCACTGGGGTCATGAACTCGTGCTCCTCTGCTCTTGGACCATAGCTGCCCACCATATACACAGCCTTATCCACTAAAAAAAAAACACACAAAAAAAAAACAACCACACACAGAGCTAATTTAACAATCAATAAATGTATAATTTCAGCATGTAAACAATAATTTCAGGCATGTTAACAATAATTTATAACCAATAATTATCTCTAAGCAATAAACATTGTTAGTGGATGTTTTTAATTATTGTTAGCAAACTGGAATGCCAAGTAACTGCTAGATATAAATCAGCTTTTTTCCCTCTAGATTCTTTTAACCTGACTTTTATTTTAAAACAAGAATAAAAAAAAGATTTTTATTATCAATGTTTTCAAGATTATAGTCAATCATTCGTTATTTATTAAAATAAACATATAATAATCATATACCATTATCATATACAGTGCATATTATAATAACTATTATTATATAAAATAGAATTTCAAAATTATTTTTTAATTTAAAACTTTTTCAATCATTTCACATACCAATTTTTTTTTTGTTTGAATAATTTTGTATTTTGAAAGGCCATGTTTCAAGTAAAACAGATGAAAATTAGCTAACTAACTTGTCTTTTACAGGACTGCACACTTTTTTGCAATCGTAAACTTTTTAAAAATATGACATTTCATCAAAAAATGTACATAAACCTATTTAACTATCTTCATAATATACATTGTTTTTGATGTACACTTGATGATGTGCAGTTTTTATCTTTTGATAAACAACCACCGAACAAATATGACAGGACACATATTCTGCTTCTTTCTAGAATAAATGCATGTAAACACATTCATCCGATAGCACTGTATGCTTTCCTATACATACATGAAGCAGAGCGCATGAACAGAAACATCTGCATTTAAATTCGAGATGGAAGATACGTACTTCTGACACCTTTCCTGTAGGTCAGGTGGACGTACTTCAGACCAGACACAATGTCCCTGTTGACCTAATGGAAAACAGACAAGGTGCATTAGAATGAATATGATGATTTAACATGTCATTCTCTTTTGTAGGATACTGAAACTGTCATAACAACAGTCTACCAGCAGAGGCCACAGTTGAACCTACAGAAATGTTACCTACAGAAAATACAATTTTAAAGAAATACCGGCAAGACTTCTACAAAATAAAGTTAAATCCTTCAGAAATTATTTAAACAAAAACAGAAAAAACTTCTCTCCATTATTTATTATTTCTCTTTTCTGCGCAGGACTTAAATTAGTTTTTACCTTGAAGTGGATTTTCACCCTGTAGTCGACTCCCTCCTTCAAGATGAAGTTCTTCTTCTTTAAAGCAACGAGGTCACCTGAGGGAAAACAATCCAACAAAAAGAACTTGCATAATTTTGAATGAAACATTAAATTATAAACAAATAATAAGCACATTTATAACAATTTTAATGCCACTTGAAATCTTTGCAATAGAATATGGTTGTAATCGATTGCTTATTTTAAAATGTGAGCCACTCATTGAATCCTGTTGCTTTTGAGTTGAAAGGGCAGATCTTTTGAAGAAAAGCCCAAGTGCTGTGTTATTAGTTCCTCTCTTCATCCCGCACTAAGTGCTTAGTAATGGATACTGGTGGAGACATGGGAGGAAGCAGAAATGGAAGATTGATACAATAAACAACATAAAAAAGGATTTAAAGCCTGTTCATGTGATGTCAGGCTGTCTTAGGGTCTACTCTGTATCTTTTCTCATAAATCATTGATATTTTTGATATGAAGTTAACTTTCTGTGTAGCTCATTGTTGGAAAAGCTAATAATAGAACATTTGGTCTGAGGCACTTGATCGCCACAAACTTAAAGGGGTCATAAACAGTGGATCTTAATCTGAAAAAGAGTGGATCAATTTCTTTTTGGTTTTAAGCATCTTTGACTATAAAATAATTGCAGTGTCTGTGGAGCCTACCTAGTGGAAAATGGAATAAACAACATTAAAAAAACCTACTCTTCGACTTTTAGAAAATCAGTAAATACAGTAAAATTAATTCCACTCAGCTCCTCCCTCCCTCCCTCCCTCCCTAATCATATCTGATGTTGAGGAAACTGCATTGATTCTGGCTGGTGACAATTGAAACATTTCTGTTAAAATGCTGTTGTTCTTGCACCATGACTGCATCAAGTTATATATTCGGCATATAGGTATACATATTTTTGCAAACAACAAGGAAAAGTAGTATGTGTCAATTCTGTCCCACTACATAGGCTACTTCATTAAAACTTGCATCATTGGGTCAGGAAATGCAGATTACATATACACTTCAGATTCCTTCCAGAAATAGTAAGACCTATGGGAGTTATAAATGAGAATTTATAATTGAGAAAAATGAGAAAAATGGAAGTATGCCAGCTTGACTGAATGTAAACTTATTTTTTAAACACTATCGTAGGAAAACACATTCAATCTATAAACATTTTTCAGTGAATGTATAAAAGCTATTGCAGGCAGCATACCCAATATTTAACATTTAAATACATTATAGAGCAGCAGTTGGGCACATGCTCAGATACTACTTTTACTAATACGTCTTTTTTGGTCATCGGTTATTTAAACAATTTATAAATCCATTTATATATATTTATATATGACAAACATTTGCATCCATTTACATGTTAAAACGGTTTGGTTTCCCCATGATACAGTACTGAGCAGACATTGCATGTTTTGCTTCATTAACAAAAAAAAAAAAAAAAAAACCTTTCAGACTTTACCACCCCAATGTTTATATTTGTTATTTAAAAGTTTTTTTAGTATTTAGTATTATACTGAAATCATGGATAAACACTTAGTATTATACTGAAATAAAAATATGTGTTAATGAAAACTTATATTTAGCAATGAAAATCTTTTAAATGAAAAGTTGGTCAAATATCGATTTTGGTAAGCTTGCATTTGGAGCAGCATGATAAGCTCTGGCTTCATGCTGCTGTAATCTGAGCATCAATGGAGCAGAACTTCAGCAGTCCAGAGAGCTTCTTAAGCTCGACACCTTCCCACACTCTACTGACCTTCCCTCCCAGTCACATCCATGCTCAGCCAGTGCATGTACATCCCCGGGCAAGGCAGAAACAGCTCTGGCTTTCTGGATCTCAGATCACTAATGTGCTTCAGTCAAATATCTAACTTCATATATCTCTCTGTTCATGAATCCAAAACAGATGACTCTGTATTTTAAGACTTTTATGAATGTTTAGTATCCACTAGATATAAGTTTTGGCATATATTTATAATGTATTTTTTTTAAAACAGACTAAAATTACACCAAAAAAAATCCTGTTTTTTGGTAAAAACTAATAACAATTCAGCTTTTTTTTTGAGCTACCTAAATATAACACCAAAGTACCATTGAAAATGATTAGCATGATCTCGTTACTCATATTTCATTCTAGAGGTACAGTAACTGAAGAATTATGCGGTTGAACAGGAAGTCAACATAGAAACTGCAACAATGTGCACTATGGGAACGCTGGCTTCCTGTACGGACTCAAACCTCACTTCGAGTTATTCTTGAGAACAGGAAGACTACTGTTCCTGACTGGTAGAACAAACTCCCTGATCCAGTCAGCAAAGCAGCAACACTAACAGCTTTCAAAAAGCAACTGAAAACTCTTCTCTTCAGGGAACACTTACTATGAAAAAAAATGAAATTAAAATTTCCCCCCTTTTTCCTGTTTTCTCTCGATATCCTTCATGTTATGGTGATTGACCAGCGGATACAACTTCTACTATGAGCGACCTGAATTTGACTTTGACTGTCTAACAAATTGCATATATGTCTCTCCCCTACTGTAAGTAGCTTTGGACAAAACCGTCTGCTAGATGTAAAAGTAAATGTACTGGTTCCTCATATTCTTTGACTTTCAATAACATTAAGCATTTTATATCTGAAAAAGCCTTTGCCTAAAAAAACAAACAAACAGGTATTTGCTGAACCATGTGACATATTGCCATTAAAAGGATGAAAGTACTTGTTGAAGCAGTCGGGGGTTTAAAAAAAGAGAGATGTTAACAGATCAGGGGCATGGCCAGCAGATCTGGGCATGATGCTGGCCTGCATAGAGAGGAATGACATCATCCCTCAGGCGATCTGGGGCATTAGGATGCAGTGCAGAGCCACTGAGCCTCAGTCAATAGTGTCAACTAAGCACATGTCCTCCTAGCTCTTGACCGGCAGGCTTTTGTGCAGACAATAGAGACCACAGATTCAACTCAAAATTCCCTTCTACACTAAATACTGTGCCAGTCATACGAATCTATGCAATTGGACTGGCAATATGAAATCTGTTTTAATAGTTGTAACATCTGTGGCATATGACTGAAAATAACTTTTGACATAAAGAGAAGATTGATTTTTTTAAATAAATAAAACTTTAAAATCTGATTCCTATCAGACGCACACCTGTTAAATCCATGGTAATTGGGCCAGGAGCCTGGTCGCACATCAGAGTCAGTCGAGTCACTTGAACATTTGGAATAGTGGGATCTGAAATAACGTTAAACAAAACATATGAGAAAATGATTAAAGCTGTGTCGACAAATACATAAAATAAAATTGCAAGACCCATCCCCTGTGAAAAGTAAAACAGATTCACTTATTTATCTAGATGAGTTTCTGGTGAATGTTTGCTTGTGAAAACACCCAAAAAGAAAACTGGTCAACAATTTTTTATTTTAATGCACATCAAGAACAAACCCCTATAAGCCTACAGTGTGTTCAATAGCTTCCATAAAATGTATTAAAATACCCCAACCTTGTATGAACAATCTAGTCTATCCAGCATTTCTTGCACATCAAGCTCATTCAAGACACAGGTGCTTCTTTTAATACTGTTCAGAGAGAAACATTTTAGCAGGGCCAAATAGACAGAAATTTCAAAGCTGTGATCAAGCAACTAAAGTTTATTTGTAAGGCAACATGATGCAAGTCTTAACATTACAATCTCAAAGATAAACTACTCAACATAATACAATATATGCACAAGATGCAAGTAAGATAGAAATATTGCTATCATCCCATCAAAATTACCAAGCTATTTGCTATTCTAATGGGATTAATCTTCGAGAATTACTTAAAATACTGTACCTGGAATGTTAACCACTGAAAATAATTCCACAAATGGATATCTTTATTATTGATGCTAGAGGATATTATTAGGTAGAGAAGAGCAGGAAGCCATCATGTCATGAACCTCCTGGTATGCTGCCAAAATGACACCTATTCAAAAAATGCAGAATGCTGGCATTTCAACTAATGAAAAATGTCACAAGACTGACCATCTGTAGAAACTCTGTCATAAACAAACTGAAGGTTCTTAAAAATGCAACCAAGAGCATAATGCAGCAATATCTTTTTCATTATGAGATACAGAGGGAATTTAGCAACTGATGTTTTTTTAAAATGCACAATTACAAAATGTCCTCTTCCTTTACTTTATTGAGCTTATGAGAGTGCAGGTTGTTGTAGAAATAGCTGTAAAGGTTTAGGTGCGCTTAGAGCAGTACATGATCTAGATATGCAGTCGCTGCACATTTAGCAGGAACAGAGCCAATGTGACTCTTTTAAAAATGAAGAAAATCTGTTTATGTTTCAATTATCTTCAGCAAATTCATGCTGCAAAAATACTAAATCAAAACCAGAAATAGAACTCTGTTTGAATTTGATGAAATATCTATACAATTAAAAAACTATATATAGCTACATAACAGACAGAAGGTGAGATTGTTGCATATGAGCATGCATCACACAAGCTCACATGGAGCTGACTCGTTTATGTAGCTTTACTCAACATGATATACTAAACGAATTTAGATTTAGGAAAACTGGTGATAACATATAGCTGGATGCGCTTTCTGACACAGTGTAATTGATGCTAGATGGCCTGGTTTTATAAGTGGGAACTCCAGTTAATCATCCACTGATGGCTACAAGTGCCGACACCCCCCACCGACTTGTTTCCTTGCAAAAGTGGTCATTAGGGAGCAAACACAGCAAACATGAGCGATGATCCCCCTGGAACTATCCACTGCCTTATCTGAGCAAATCTGCTAGCACATAAATGGAGATCCAAACTAAGGTGATCCATATTTCCACTTTCTCAGTTCTTGTAAGGAAGCATGTACTTAGGAGATCACAAAAAATATTTTTTTTTCATCCTTTTTAATGATGGAATGCATCCTAACTAATCAAAATTGAGAAGATATGTCTTTTTCCCAATGCAAGATTGTTTGTTTGTAATTCATAATAGATTGAGAAATGCAGGGATGGATGGATGAATGACAGAATTAAAGGTTCTCTTCATACAAAATTGTGTTTTTTTGTCATATAAATGTTTCATATTTTAAAATGTTAGATGAAAGTATCATAAAGCCAACTAGCATTGTTGTTATGGAAGTAGGTTGAAACCAAATCAAATTCATAAAATTTGCCCATCACAAAAGGAAAACTGGACTTATACACTCACCATCTGTCCCTCAGTTACCATAGCAACTGACCTGGGATCCTTTGTTACTCTTGCACTGAGACTCATTTTTGCCATGTCAGACGTTAATTTAAACATAATGATGTTATTCTGTGCTTAACACAATTGGTCAGCAATTTTACCTTCCTTACCAGATTTTGTCGGTACAACTTTTGTTAACAAGCAAAAAACCTTAGATTTATGCCATTTCTAATCATATATCATATGTTTGGTAATCATATTTGTCGGTTGCTAAAATCATTAGAGCAGTAAAGGCTGAACATAGATCCCCAGATCACACCGTCCTTGAAAATAATTAATGTCAAAATATGTTTGCAAGAGAGAAATGATGTGTAAATTATCCACATCTCCATCCATTAAAATATTATTTAGTTTGAGGAATTGTAACAGGGATTAAAGGATAATGGTCCAAATAAAAACGATAGTATATTGTTTTTTCAAGTGTTTTCAGTTTTATTGGCAGCCATGAAAACCATCACACCCTAGATAATACTTCTAATGAACAGCATCCCATATTTAGAGTGAAATAGTGTAAACACTTTAACATTTGAAAAGTGTATTGTATAAGAGGCTGCAAGGGTATCCACTTGCTGTGATCTGACTGGCCATCAAGATCTGCCCTGTAAGCAGATCCTTGAGTCATTACACAGGAACAGAACACCTTATAAAATGCCAGCACTTGCAGTGGTTTGCATCCCAGCATATTGAACAAAAGCTATTATTAACATGACCCCAGTAAAGACATAGAAGTCTGTATAAAGGTCCTCTAACAATTACTTTCAGCATTTTAACTTCTTTGATTTCTGGGTACAACTGGTCGACTGAATGCCAACAAAAATTAAATGGAATTTAATAATAAATTAATTAAACCACAAGTCATTCCTTTAGATGCACAGTGTCACTTCCTACAACGTGTATCACGAGTGCTAAAAATGAGGATTTCAGAGTAGTCGTGAAACTATCACAGAAACTATTAACTCATCAAGGGTAGCAGAAAAAAAGCAAGAATAAAATAGCATTTTTAGAAAAAAAAAATTTTTTTTTTTTATTATTCAAAAGTCACACAATAAATGTGACCACATTTCTTCATACTTCACAATTTTGTCTGGATTTCGATGCGGAAAAGAATTTCTGACAAAGTGGCCACCTTTTCACTCTCTCTGAGAAAGAAAAGTACATTGTGTAAAAGCTTTGAACCGGGACTGAAGCCTCCAGGGAATCTCAACGAGTCGAGACAGCAGGAGCAGAAGAAAAAAAAAAAGAGATTCCCTCCAGAACAGTTTATCCATGAACACAATTTATTTTTAAGCAAAGTTCCTTACAGCTGTTTCTTACTAAATGTGCTCATGTTCCGCCAATTGTTGTAATTCATTAGCAATGCAGATGCATTTCCTTTTCATTTTAATGTTGTCTTTGACAAAAGTGATTTCCTGGTTTTAGTGAAGGAAAACTAACCTGCCACCACAGGTCCGGAGCCCAAGAGGGTTTGTTTGTACTTGTTCAAGCTTTCATCGTCCTTGTCAAGTTCCTGGATCTCCTGCAGAGTTTTCTGAGCCGGAGGCTGGTAGTTCAGTACCGTTTCATCATCATCCTCGACCACTGGTATGTCCTTCTCTTTATCAGCCATTATGCCTGGGCAGAAAAATAAACAGGAGTGAACGGCTTCACAATTAACTACTTAAGGTCTAAAGAAATCTTTTTTTTTGTTTGTTTAAGAAGGAACAGTCTTCAACCAGCCACAGCAGTCAGGATGACAACAAAAAATTAAACGTAGCTAATCTTTGCAAGGTTTTATTAATGTGTTTCATAATGAACATCATAAAACCCTGGTCAGGTCACATTATAATTTGTAGCATTTCAGCTTATAAAATAAATTTGTTGGCTTACTGCAAACCCCCTGTAATTTTTATATTGTTGTAATATCCATTGCCTATTTCACCTCAGTCCACCACATCTATCAAATCATCCATTGCTGCTTATAGTGGTTAATATGTCTGATATGTAACAGGTAGTTTGATATGGAAGCCATTTAACAATTTCCGTTGATGCCTCAGATAGAAACTGGGTAATGTGATTAGGAAAAACATATTCGATCGGTAATAGGAAGCCATTAGTCAATCTGGAGAGAAATCTAAGTTCTCATGAACATGGCCAAATACTAAACATTACAGTACAAAATATAATAATTCAACATGTCTGTTGATTATTTTCTTAAACGAAACTTAAACAACTCTTCAGAACTCTTCTAGATATTTTTTGGAGACAGCCACATGAAGGAAACAGAGATATTACTCAGTGATAAATAGTAAAATAAAGAGCAGTGAAAGTGTTCTCTTCAAAAGAGCTGAGGAAGAGGAGGACAATCATTTATCTTTGTGAGTTAATAAAGATAAACATCACTAGAGAGGCAGGCAAGCATGGGTGTTGTATTTACAATCTTTTTGTGCAAATGCTTAACCTTTCCAAATATTATTAGCCAACTTTGAAAGGTTCGATTAACTTTTTGCAACTAAAACTTGTTTGTATGTTTCCTGTTTGCAAAAACATACAACTTTAAGAGACTTTAAGAACAAAATGGTTATGAAAAGGTCATGTTTGTTGATGCACATATAACATGTTAATGATAACAACTTACTTTCTTCCTAATATTAGTCTGATTTCAAAAGATATGCCATGATTCCCAAGTTCACAAAACATTGTAATTTTCCATCCATCCATCTTCATGTCGGCTTTATTCCCTTTCGGGGTCGCCACAGCGGAATGAACCGCCAACTCACTGGCATATGTTTTACGCAGCGGATGCCCTTCCCTGCCGCAACCCATCGCTGGGAAACATTCACACACACATTCACACTTTAACACTATGGGCAATTGTTCTTATTCAATTCACTTATATTGCATGTCTTTGGACTTGTGGGGAAACCGGAGCACCCGGAGAAAACCCACGCGATCACGGGGAGAACATGCAAACTCCACACAGAAATGCCACCTGCCCCAGCCGAGCCTAGAACCAGCGACCTTCTTGCTGTGAGACGACCGTGCTACCCACTGCGCCACCGTGACGCTCTACATTGTAATTTTATTCTTATTTAATATAACTAGTCAATATGAATTTAATGATAATTCCACATTTGGCAACTTCTAAGAATTACTATATAATCACATTTTGATGAACTGAAAATACTGTCAAAACACAGATTTCTGCTTCCTGGTATAGCGGTCAGGAATGTTATCGTGAGGTAAAGCCCAATCTATAGTTGGACATCAAGCTTACAAACTGCTCTATGCAAAGGCTCTGCATACACCCATTTATAAACAAAGGCATTTATAGTTCTGCACTTTGTTGCAAGCTATCTATGCGCTGATCAATATTGGGGTAATAAGAATGCCAATTTGCCAACACAGATCCTAACAAAGGGCATGTTTTATTTACATCATCACCCAAGTATGACTCCATTATCCAAAGTTTACCATGGAGCGCGCAAGACAAGAAAGAGAGTGAAAAAAATGTTCTTTTTAAAATGCTCCCAAATCGCCCCAAAATGAAACAAATGGTTAAAAAGCTTGTAAAAATTATTGTTGACACAATGACTAGAGTGAGGCTATATCTGAATATATATCTGAAATTATATAGACCTGCATTAATCAACACCATGCTACTACTAGAGGGGTGTGCTTTACATATAAATGTTGATATAAAACACAGCAACCTTAATAATCATTGAGCCCATTGGCCCAAACATTTAAGAAAATGGTTTAAAACTAGTGTGTGAACAGTGAATGAGGACATCATGCTTTTCACTTGGCTGGATGTGAATAAGGGAAGCTCCTCAGAGAACCGAACAGAGCTGAAACTGGCTAAACAAGCCTGCGTTGACTCTGCTTCCCCTCAGTGATGGGCATTCCTTCCATTACAAACAGGGAACAAAAACCCTAAAAGATAGTGTTAACACAAATGCAACAATGGAAACAGGGGCCTTCAAAATGCGATAAAACCAATCGATTGCCCATTAAATTGAGACATGTTATATTTGCTTAATTTATCTCATAAAATGTGCCGTGCACTTTCTTTTGTAACTAGCCTAAAACCTGAAGCTTGCAGCTTCCGTCTTATATGAAACCAAGCAGCAATTTCCTCTACCACAAAGGAAGGTCCTATTGCAACGCCTAAAGAATCTGGTCCTATTGCAATGCCTAAAAAGAGATATGAGATCAGTTTAGAGGTGTTGAAACATACCGGATCCAAACAATAAAATGAACATTGTGTAAATTTAAAAATCTAATTGTAGTAAAGTAGCATGTAAAAAAACATGTAAACCTTTCAAAATCAATATCCAACTCTTGTACAAAAAAGAAAGAACCAAATCTGATTGCAGTGTAGAGGATCACTCTTTTCCATGAGTTTAGCCAGTTTTCAACTGCTCAATCCATTGTGTTAGTATTCTGTGGATAATTTAGCTAATTATCCTTATGCTTAAAGAATGTTAAAAAGGTGTGTTAATTAACCATTCACAAACCAAACAAATCATGTCCACAGAGCAGGCACTCACAGGGAGGCCTGGTCACACTGAATAAATGACCGGAGTAATTGGCTGTTGTAAAGCATGTTCATGAGCCAAACCCAAGATCCTAACAGCAAATGGAGAGTGAAATATACAGATCAATTAGATACGCAATTTGAGGAAACATTTAATGAGTTGACACCCTTGGCGATTTCTCCATTTTAAACAATAAAACTAAAAGATGGGGTGTTGGATATGTGTAATTAACAATGGCATTTTACAGTAAGGTAAATCCATTTTATTAAAGTATTTTTGTATAAAAAATCTATTATTTCATGCCATGTTCATCTCCAAAATATGCACTTGGGTCTGTGACAGATAATTGATAGTATTGAAATGTTTACCTGCTTTTCTAAATATTCCACAAACAAACTTAAAACAAAACAAATATTAATTAATGCATACTTAACATATTGGTGTGTTAACAATTAGTGCTTTCAGAAATATCTTCTCCTAAATCACAGAAATTATAAATACATTTATGATTTAAAAATCACATAACTAAGTGTGTCTCTTGTGATCAACAGAACTAAGGTAGCAAAGACTACAAAGAAATAGCAGATTGTTGTAAATAAAAAACTGAATTTGAAAAAAGTTGACAAATGCATACTTTAGATGATAAATTTAGATGATGTTTGTACATCTTTAATGCGCATGCCCAGGTTTTTTTGGTATGGTTACACGTTGTATTCCAAAAGCTACATGTAAACATCAAACATAAAACTTCATAAATTTGGAATCGGCCATGTAAAATCAAGATCAGTACCTCCCAAACAATTACGAAACAATTTAAATTAGAATTCCCTTTCTTAACTAAATTCTTTTGAAGATTCAATATCCTTGTTAGACAATAAATAATTTTCTACACCCTAACAGTACAGTAAAAGTGAAGGGTTATTCTAAAACATACCCTTCTATAGTCAAGTTATACAGCACAACAAACCTTTTGAAGACTCTGAGATGCTTTCTTTTAATTGGCCACCCTTGTAATTTCAGGGGGAAATATCGAAGACGCCGCCTCTCAAACTTCAAAGACAGAATGCTTATGTGTGCTTTGATGAGTAGAAGTAGTTAATGCCCAGCTACAATGTGATGGGTTGAATGGATTTCATTTGATCATGAACAGCACATTTAAGAGTGTAGCTATGAAAGACAACGAGGATCAAATAGAGCTGGAAAAGAACTCTTAAAATGGCTGTAAATCAAAATATTTTCTGGGCTTTCAGTAGTTTAAGATTCCTTCGCTCTTCACTTAGTCATCTTTGACCATGGTCAGCCATAAACAGGAAGCACAAGGCAGGCATAAAAATAAAACATTAATTTTCTTCAAACAATTAAAAAGTATATTTTCCAAAAACAAATTGAAAAACACATTTTCTATCAATAATAAGCAAAAAAATCTGAGGTGCACAACTCAGTTTGTGTTTCCAAATGTGAGGCATGCGATCCTCCCATGAAGCCTGTTCTCTACAGGGAGCATAAACAAATCAGGGTTTCCCAATGTGTTTCTTCTACATGTAATCTAATTGATTTACTCCTTAAACATGTGTCAGGTCTATGACATACAGCAATCCATCACAGCATAGCAGCCCGGAATTGTGTCAGCACCAGCAGCAATGAAGCAATGCTGTAGGGATGAAAACCTGTGCACCGGTCAGTCCCTTGGAGCCTCCATTTATGTTTTTAATTTGAGCCACACTGGCTCCAGTTGAATAATCCTTCCCCAAACTAGAAACCATGGCAACATTTGAACACAAAGACAGATATTCTGTTTGTTCATAAGCTAATGCATTTAAAGGAGATTTTTGAAGATAATAAGATAACTTCTGTAAAATATTTCTTTTTCTGATATTTGGTAATAAACCTAAAGATTTGTGCAGGAAATGCAATTTAAATAAACGTGGTAAAAATATGTTGTTTAAACATGATATACTGCAATATGCAATATATGTTCATATTGTCTCTTAAGAACTGTTTTTAAATGTTCCCTTTCACTTCCATTTAAAAAGGAATAGAATTTAAAAGATGCCAACTCTGATGTGATGTTGAATTTTTCCACCAGTTTTGGTAAAGGCACTACTCTGCTTTATATGGGCTCATACATGCGTTTCCACTGACTTCCAGTTTCAGTTCTGACTGAGCTTATTTTAGACACGTCACTCAAGAGATGTCACTCCACTTTTTAAGTATATTTGATAGAAATATAAAAAAGTTGATCGCTTACAACATGGAACAATGGAGACTGTCGAAGGTGTGGTAATTCTTATGCTGTGTATGTGGTAACTACTAGTGCTCAAACAAAAGGCTGGATGGACGACAGATGGATGAGTCCAGAAAGAATCACCAAAAAGTGCAGGAAAACATGTAAGTTTTTTAACGTTTCTTTCTTGTCTGCTTTCATTAAAATCCCATGCTTGGGTGCATTTTTAGCTTGACTTTTGTGTGCTTGAGTGTGAACATGTGACAGTCTGCATTGCAAGAGTGTGCTTTTAAATGGCACAAATATTTAAATCCTTGAGTAAATAAGAGAATATTGCCATTGAACTGATGCAAAAAAGAAAAAAGAAATGCCACGCCCATTACATCCTGGGCTGTAGACAAAAAAAAAGGAATTTAAGCTACATGTTTGATCCAAATTTCAACTAAAAAAAACCCTAACAATTGCAAAACTTAGTTATACGGAACAAAAAATAGATATGAACAGCATTGTTCAAAGGAATTCATTGTTTTCTAAATTGTTTAGTTTTTATTAATTATTCAGCAATAATTTGTTCTATTTGTTTTGTAATATCTAAAAATTAAAAGGAACCTAAACTTAACTTTTATAAAATGCAAAATAAATCTAAATATTGTCTAACAACATTCTTTACAAAAAAAAAGACTTAACAAAAAAATGCATGTCACAGTATTGTATTTGAAGACTTCAGCAACCAGAATATCAGCATCAGACAAAAAGGTTCCAAAAACATAATACCGCCTAAAAAAATTTCCATCAGTGTTGTAATCGGAAAACCCAGAATCTACTAGGAACTGTCTACTAGACAGCAAAAAATCTATGTCAATGCAACCCATCCCACTCACACTTTTCCTTTCCTCTTCACACATAAAGATGAGTGGTCCTTTGGCACACCCCATTACCTCCTTGATTTCAAAGTAAAATGGAGACACTAAGAGTGTGGAAGACACAGATAAAGAGGTAAAGTGGGAGTGAGAAACACAAGACTGATCTCCGGAAGGAACAGCTCTGCAGAGTGAAGCCCTGAATCGACACAATCAGTGACATGTAATTACAAGCAGCAGAATGATCATGCACAAAGCAATGGTGAGAGAGCAACAACCAATCGATTAGCATGCATTGATCATTCCACCAAGCCTTGTTTTATCTGCATCAGGTGCCAACTCAAAAACAACTATCATGCTGACAGTTTCAAACTATCTAAAGCATAATTTAATTAAACACAATGCAAGCTACAACTCTGACAAACCTTGAACAAGTTTCCTGAACTTTGACATTTACTCAAACACTTATTTAATATAACTTAGCATTAAGGATTTCTTACCTCGGTAGCAAACAGTCAGCCAGAGCAGTTCCAGAAATTGTCCACCAAATTCACAAACATCCAACCCCAACATTGTGAATAAGTTCTTCAGTCAAAAATGATATAAAAAATTCAAGAAAGCACACTTCTTGTGGAATGCAGGAAAAACATTCAGAAGAAACATCAAAGCACCATCCCAAAAAGCATCAAGGGTGTGGATCGGATGTGAGAGAGCAAGGGTAAGTGAGAAAGAGAGACGAGGAGAAAAACAAAAGATGGAGAAAGTAAGGGAGTGAATGGATGCAGGGAAGATCTGTGTGTAATCTGTGTTGGAAAAGCTGGTTGAGGTGTTGGCAGTGTGATCAGTACAACGCTCTGCAGACGCTACTGATTCTGCCGGCATGTGAAGCAAATCCCTCCGCCTCAGTTCAACACGTCTCTCAAGCCAGTCACTCATCAGAAGGGAGACTGCGATGATCTCATCCTTTCCACACACACACACACACACGCACACGCGCACACGCACACACACACTACCCATCTCTTTAATATTCCCTTTTATATTGCTCAGGCTTCTCAGTTCAGCTCTCTAGAGACAATTGTTATTCTTACCATCCCCCATTTTATATCAACTATCAAATGGTTTTCCCTTTAATCTGCGCTCACACTCGGTTTCCAGAGACAACATGCAGGGTGTTTCCCCCTCTGGTCTAAGAGGACTTTATCAGTTTGCTGATGTCCAGTGTCACCGGTCGTAAGGGTTATTAAGTTGTCAGAGGAACCTATCTGTTGTTCTGGGTGTGCCTCTGCATTTCTCACAACCTGCATGAGAGTTCTTCATAGAAACAGCTTCAGCGGTGCTCTAATCACTTAAAAAAATCTTAATTCTACTAAATTCTACTAAGCATAAAATATACAATATCACCAGTAAATCAATTCCAATTTGTTTTCTTCTTAAAAACTGAAATTGTGTGGACTCACAGTGAACAAAGCAAAAAGGTGATTTTTTAAAAAGGAAGTTATTTTACTGGGTGTAGTTATGTTAAAGACAATGACATTTCTTCAAGGAAAGAATCTCCAATGTGGTAGAGAAAGGACCATGAGAACTTATGGCTTGCTCTAGAACTAATGCACACAAACAAATCTATATATTTATCATAATTACATTTATAAAGCACAATCACCAGTGGTGAATTACAGGCAATGATGTTTAAAGAACATTATCAAATATTTGTAAAGTAAAAACGTTTGTGCAATTAAAACAGTTTTAAGAATACTGGTTTTAAAATGAGTAAGTGTTGTGCTGTTGTCAGTATATTATTTTATTCGGTAGACCAAAATAAAGTGCATTGCAGTAATCGAATCTACTAATTACTAATGCATGGACAAAAGTTGAGGCAGAGGCTACAGTGAGTGATGACTGATACTGTTAATACAGCATATGGGGGGGGGGGGGAATAAGTGAATTCAGAGTTAATGTGAGATTGGAAGGGTGAAGGAAAAGGAAGAAAGGAAAAAATCAGAGTCAATGCATACCGAGGAAATATCTGCTTAGATCCGGTTATTGTTATTTCTGTTTTGCTACTGTTGAGTTGCAGAAAGTTTAAGGCAAACCTTTTTTTCAGGTCACTTAAACAGGTAGCAAGAGCAGTTACTAGTGGATGGCTTGGTGGATATGTAAAGTTGTGTGTCATCTGCATAACAATGGAAACAAACTCTGTTTTTTTTTTCTAAAAATTCACCATGGGGAAGAATGTAAATAATAAAAAGTAAAGGTCCCAGCACAAAACCCTGGGGGACACTAGATCTAACCAAGGAATGTTTGGATGTAAAGCTCTTTAACTGGACAAACTGTATGTGGTTTCATTTAATTGCCAATAAAACACATATTAACCTCTACTCAACTGAAATAGACACCTTCATAATTATTAATGCATTGCATGACAAGCACAAACATTCTTCAGTTCTCAAAGCTCTCTTGAGAAAAATGGTAGGAAACAAAGTTTTGATGCACTTGTTGTGGATGGCTAACCAACTGCATCCATCAGAGTTTAGCTGTGATGACTTTGCAGGGAAATCTATGCAACGCAGCAGAACTTTTCCTCCACAGAAACTAACTGCAGCTCATACTGAACTCTATACAAGGCAGTCTTACACCTTGACAGTATACGACCAATATTTTAATTGCTACTTATAATGCTATTTTGTTTTCCTAGTGTTTCTGTTCCCTATTTTTAGACAATGACAAGTACTAAATTGTTAACATATTAATAATAATATTTAGATGAACCCTATTTACTTAACAAGTAAGAAACGTAAACATCCTGTTGTACTTCTAGACTTCTAAAGCATGTAAAATCTACAACAAAATAAACAAACAACTGCACAAAAAATAAACATGAATTGAGAAAGCTTTAACAAATTTAACTAATTGAAAGTCTCCAACAATAAGTGTTCCCAGACTTTAAAATACATAAAAAGTGAAAGTGACAAGTTGGCCAGATATGGACTGACCCATTCCCGGCATTTGTGCTTTGCATTTAACCCATTCAGTGTACACACACAGCAGTGAACAAACACACCGTGAACACACACTCGGAGCAGTGGGCAGGCAAGGAAGTCGGGAAACTGGTGTCTTGCTCAATGCTCCCACAGCTGTGGTTGTTGAAGATAAGAGAGCAAGTGCTTCATCACTCACACCATCTTCGACTTTGGGGATCTAGGGATCCAACCACAAACCTTCAGATCACTAGTTGATCTCCTCATCCACCAGATCACATCTGCCCTTTTTTAAGTGAAAAAAATATATATTTGCTTATTATATCCATACAAATGAACCACACCCCCACACCACTAGTTTTCCATGTTTAAGGTTTTAGGTGTAGTGTAAGGTGCAATTTAATTCTTCTTCTGCAACCTGGCACCTTGCATGAAGAAGTGGAATCAGGTAACTGTAATTGCAGTCTGTGAGATTTAAAAATGGCCTTTTTGTGCAAATTGCGCTCAGCCCTAATTAAAATGTACTGAATCTAGAAGGTGAAAATATCAGTGAATTTAAGGTAAATGATACCACACTCTACAATCAAGAGAAAGAAAATTATTACACGATAATAAAAAAAGTATGCATCTATCCACTAAAGATTTGCACGGCTGAAATTATTTGCACAAACAGGAAGCATCATGAGTTTCACTTCAACCACCAATGTAGATAAGTGGCATTCTTTAAGCTTCAACTATGTAGAAGTAGCCACTTCTGACATCTACTAAAATGATCTCTCCAAACAAAGTCTTCAAAAAATACAATTAAAAAAATAAAAATAATAGTAATACACACAAAACACACAGGTCTGAAAAGCAGATTTTAGCGTAGAACAAGTCTCTTCCTGCAGATTTGCCTCACTAGCTCAGGAAGTAGAGTACAAGCCTGCTTCAAGAAGGAAGTGAAAATGCAGACTTGATCAATAGACAAAAGACCCTGCTCATAGAGGCCTATCAGTGTTAATGATCTGCCTCTTATAGGGACATTATTATATACCCATTTAATTCTCCAGAGACGGACACTGAGATTGTTCATTGTTATGACGGATTTTTGGAGGAAACAAAATTCTAACAAATGTTTTATCTAAAAAGATGCAAGCCTTTATAGAATATGTATAAGCCTGATTACACACTATTTTAAAAGGTCAAAATAAAGCCCACAATTTGTGATAGCTGCCAAGTGCAATGTAAAAAAATATACATTCTTCGAAAAGGATTAAAAATGTAGACAAAATCCCTCCTGTCCATGCCACCCCCCAAAGAATTATTTCTCTGGAAAAAAATCCAGAGAACCCATATTTTAGAGATGTTGTGATGTTTAACATCAGCTTTATTCTGACTGTTTTATGATAGTAAAAAGAACACCATGTGCCTTTGGTTTCAAAAGGACAGAATCAGTCAGACTCAGAACTGTATAATCTTAGTTTCGTCAGAATGTTCAGAAGAGGAAGTGGCTGGCCACATTTTTACCAAAAAAGTACATAGTCAGAAAGAGTAGGAGAGCTGCAGTGTGAAGTTAATTTAACACATAAAATGTACCCCAAGCAACATTATGGCATGTAAAACCACTAATAGTGTCAAATATGTAAATCTGTGCACTGTGTGATTATACATATTCATATATCTAGCTTTCTCCAAAGCTCAGATTTTTTTAAGGAATCACATTTATGACAACACTTTGCGCACGAAATGGGCTGTGTTAAATTTCGAGTGGTGAAAAAGGTTTTATAATTCCTTTAACATTATAACACGCCTCTAATATTAGCTAAAGCCTTAAAACAAGCAATGCGACACTATTATAACACAATTTTACATAAGGTTAGACAGATTAGTGTACAGTACAAAGAAAGGTCTTACCGCCTGCGCTCGTCTAGCAGAAGAATGGATGCGGATGTTGAGAAAAGTTGAGATCATGTGTGTTCCAGGAAACGAGTTTACCAATCACAAATCAACGCCTCACACTTTAACACGGCACCGCCGTAAAGTCAGTCACCAAGAGGACTTTACTCGGAGTTATGGTCTGACACAAATCAGTTAGCTCATTTTCGATTTAGTAGTCTGCAATTAAGGGGAGGTGGAAAAACTGCTCAATGAATTTATTCATATTCGAGCTTCTTTATATGTAAGCTCGTTTTCGCCACTTAAGAGAAAAAAATTGTTACTTTTAGAAATTAGTTTCTCAGAATTCAGAGTTCTTATCATGGAATTCTGAGATAAAATCTCACAATAATTATATATTTTTTTCTCTTCAGTGGCGGAAACGGGCTTCCATATTCTTTAAATGCTTTGAGCCCACCTAAAAGTTGAAACGCAAAACTTGTTTCAACATGTCTGTTCATTCCTCTCCTCGACCCTCGACGTCGCCACACCTGGATCAATTAAACCCGCTGTTGGAAATGTGATGATCGCTAACTGAAGCATGGTCAACTTCACATGTTTTAATCTCATGAAGTATCAACAATTGTTTATATCCTATACGTTTGCACATTTTGGACATTTCTGAATAGTTTACCCAGCTTTTGCTGGAGTTTTTATTTCAAGAAAGGAGGGGCCGGTTGGTTTAGGAATGCAGGAGAGTTTAGCCGCAGGTAACAGCCTTCTTCTTCCATAACGTTTTTAAATCGTGTTGATGGTAGGCGTCAAGTGTTTTCAACCGAGTGAGACATAGTGTTTCCCAAATTAAAATGTCCAGTACATTCAGCTCAAGAGTTTCGTTTTCAACACTGTAGGAAATGTGTGTTACTGGAGATAAAGGTGTCAAAGACTTTAACGTTACCCCTCAACTGAAGCTTCGACCACTCCTTATAAGGGCATATTGATACGCCTTAATAACCTGCAGCCCCTCTCACCACCATTCTTTCCGACTGCAGCTAAGTTTGGTTTGTTCAATGCGATACTTTAATGGCGCCCCCTGCTGTTAAAATCTCAATTACCTACACAATTAGGAATTCATCTTCTTAAAGGTAAACTTTGATCGAAAATGCATGAAAATTGTATTTTTGATTCTTTGATGTTGACTTTGATCTTTGTGTATTGATTGGGACACTGAACATCTGAACACTGATCGCCGTGTCATATTAACCTTTAGCTGGATTTTAGGCATTTCTTCTGAAGATTTAATACCAAACAAAATAACCACCGCTCAGATTTAGGTTGAGTGTTTTATTTTTTACACCAGAGAACTTTCTTTTCATCAACTAATCAAAAACGAATAAATTAATCATTTCACAATTATTAACACGACAAAGAAAGTCAAATATCCCCATCCCAAAAAACATAACAAAATCTAAAATAGCTTTTGATTAATTTACATTATATACTATTTAATTAAAGTGTGTAAAGAAATGTATAGTTCCTGAAATCATTAAGCAATTTTTAACATAAAACTGCTAACAAGATTCTCACCAGCTGGCCAAAGGCAGTGCTTCGTTCAATACAGCCGTTTACAGCAAATGAATGTCAGATTTTAATTTTATTCTTTAATACTACTGTCAAATATTTGACAATAACACTGTCAAATCAATTGTTTTGTTCACATGTATACAATTCCTTGAATCACAGCTTGGTGGCACCCACAGTTGAAACTTTCACAACACCACCAAGACAAACCATCAGCTCAGAGTTCACCCTTTTCTTCCATTAAGTAGTAAAGCAGATAATTTTTAAGCGAGAAATTGTCCGACTACAGTTGGATTACACAAGGAAGAAGAAAACTCCTGCTTCTATGGTGTTGTTCTGTACAGCGTAGCTGTTAGTTAGTGGATGCTTGGATCAAAGCATAATCTCTCACGCGGTGTCTCTATCTGTTTGGGTCTGTCTCTGAGGCTCTACACCACCAGTAGAGAACGAGAGTCCTTTACTCCCAATCATTTAATGAAAGTTCTTTGTTAAGTCTAGTAATTAAGAAAAAATAAAGATCAATAGCAAGTCCTGGAGAGAGGTTCTGCACCCACATATTATACTTGACCCAAAAACAAACACAAAAGACTGTTACTTGCAGGATATGTATGTAAAGACCTTAAAAGCGCAAGAGCAGGGGCCTCATGTATAAAACTTTGCGTAGATGTAATCCTTAAAGTGTGCGTATGCACATAAGGCAGAATTTGCATACGCACAAAAGTTTTCAGATTCATAAAACCGTACGTACGCCAGTACCTGTTCAAGGTTCGCTTTATAAATCAAAATTATCTGAATATTGTGCGCAGGTGCACGTGCGTATTGCTTATCCCAATCCCCTCCCGAAATAACCATATTTGGAGGTTAAGACTGCCCATTTTAAATATGTATGATCTCCCTGCATATTAATACCACCAATAATTCGGTTAACAAAAGCAAATTCATTCTCAGATGGTGCCTTTATTGCAACATGAGTGCAGTCAACAGCACCGATTACATTGGGATAACCGGCGATTACTGCAAATTGCATTTTGATGTTGGCCTGTTCAGCTTGCGTGTAAGGAAAACGGATGTATCGTGGTGCCATCCTCACTATGGCATCCCATACATATGGCATGACATGGCTCAGGGATGACTGCGACATACCCGATCAGTCTGCCAACTCTTGCTGGAAAGTACCAGTGGCCAAGCGTCATTAGCAAGGTCTTCTAACAGCGCTAGAGCATCCATTATGATGATAAGTTATATATGCACATACCTTTTTATAGCCCATTCATTAAAACAAATGAGTAAATTCAAAGTATTTGCACCTGGTTAAGAATGCTAATAATGATAATTCAGGTTGATACAATTTGATTTATTGGGTGATGTAATAGGATAATTTAGAAGTTTTTCATTTTAAATAGCTATTGCTATTTGGGACAGTTGGTGTCGCCAAAACACATACTCTTCTAAAAGAGTGCGTACCCACGGTCAAGAGCATCCGTACGGTGCGCACTTATTTACGCCAAGTTTATTTTTTATAAATCCTGATATGTGCGTGGAAAAATGCATACCCATATTTCTATGCCCATTTTGTGCGTACGCAACGTTTATACATCAGGCCCCAGGTCTTTATATGAAACATTTCATATCGTAAGTTCATATCGTAAGTCCAAACAGTTCCCTGAGTGTTTGGTCAAGTTTACTTTACTCACACGTCTTTGTCCACTAATCCCTATGGAGAGAGAAAAAAAAAACACATTTAGTGATGGCTTGTCAGTTTTCATAATCTTTCTTTGCGTTAAACAGTCAACTTGCTGGTTTCTTAGAAGGAAATATACTGAGCTGATGGATTTCAGATTGAAGGAACCACGCACATGGTCTTTTGTTCTCAACCTTCAAGTCCAATAAGAGAGTAAATAAGGAAAATATATTATCAATTAGCTAGCCAGTGTTGAGTCACATGAAAAGATTTATTATTGTATAACGTTACTATTTTGGAGATATAAGGTTAAATCTCTTCCCGAATAGCCTTTGTGAGTAAATGCATGGTCTGCTTCCAAACCAAGTGTCTATAACTTTCCTCGCTTTCAAATACTGTACATTTTTTTGTCTTAAACAGATTTGAAAGTGTGATATTACTCTTAAATCTATGCGCTTCTTTGTCTATACTCCAGTTCTAGTCAATTCTTATAAAAGATCCCAAGTGCAATGTTTTATCTAAACCTGGTAAACTATCGACTCAATTAATAGTGATGTCGAACTTCAATAGTAAATCTCATAACTCACCTTGTCTTGGCCACCATGCATTAAAGCCTTTAACTCCTGCGTCCAGCCCAGGAATTCCACCAGCTTCTCTACCCCACCTAACACATCCCCCAGCTCAGCCACATCATTGGCTCGGCGAGATCTTCCAGCAAATGGTCCCACAGGATCCCGATTTATCAGAAGCCGAGGGACAGACCCGCGCACAGCACTGGACAAACTGGCAAAGGGCTCCACCTGAACATTTAGAAAGAGGCCGTAACATATACATATATGTTTTGAATAATGGAAAAATGATCAATTTGCCTATAAAATGTTTAAAGAAGTTTAAAATATTTTTTATCATTATATTTATTTTATAATATTTGAGCAGGAAAACTGTATCTTCCACAACCACAACCTGAATTTTTGGCACCACTCTTCAGCACCATGGCTAGGTATTTTTCTTTTAAACAGACTTATTTTTCTTCTGTGTTTAAAAAATAATCTTATAGTGTCACTACCTTGAAATTGCTATAGTATATCAAAAGGCATACCACCTCAGAAGCTGAGATAGAGTCAATGTTGGCCATTAAAATGGTATCTACAGGCTGCTCATGAGCTAAAACTGTCTACACAACAATACAGAATACTGAGTTTCCAGAAATGCTCGGTTACATTGAACTGGTTCTGCTACTTCATCTCTGAGCTTAAAACAGCCACATTCCTGTGGACAGGTTCTAAGTAAACGTTCTTTACCTCTAGAGATGTACCCATGATGATGAGTAAGTCTGCTATTGGGAAGTCTACAAGGTAGGTGAAAAACCGCTGAGGAAGCTCCTCCCCAAAGAACACAATATCAGGTTTGATGACTCCTTTACAGGAAGGACATTTAGGAACAGTTCCTTCCATGATGTCAGTCTATTAAGAAATAGACAGAAGTCATAAGAAATAAAAGTCCATTCAAGAACAAAAATTAACGAAAGCAAAAAAAAAAAAGCAGATTGAGATTGAATTAGTCTGTTGCAGATCCAGTTTACCCTGAGTTCTTCTCCCTTGTAATCCTTTCGGCAAACTGTGCATGTGGCTGTAGCAAATGTTCCATGGGCCTCCACTAACATCTTTGGGGGAATCCCAGCCACTGAATTGAAGGAGAGCAATGGAGCCTACCATTAAGGCAATAAAGGTGTTTTCGCTCTGTGAATGTTTGATCGTTTAGTTTACAATCCGTTCCCAGAACCATAATTCCACTATACTTACAGAACAGCCTGATTGTTTGTTTTTAAAACACATATTAAATACACAGGTTAGATTTCAAATTTTTTATTTTGTAAAAAATTTATAATAATAAAATTATTAGTTTTAAAAAAAAAAGAATAATACTAAAATGATAAGGAACCTAAAATCCTACACCATTTTTTTCTGAAAAAAATATCGTAAAAAGATTGTCCATCATAAAATAATTTCCAAGAGGAGTGTAATTAGTAGAATCAGCTTTGTTCAGTTAAGAATGGAGCAAAACTGTACAGGGGTGTTTGAGAGCCCTGCTTTAGAACCCTTCCTGAAGCCAACTGTTTCTTTAAATGGAGTAAAGACGTGCACTCAAAAGAGACTTTTGTACAGTGAGATCTAAACATATGGGTGGCCACGCTGTATCATCAGCATGCACAGGACAGAAACAAGGCAGATAGATTCATGATCATCTTGTTCAAATTTAAACACAAAACATCCGCAGTGCCACTGAAATTGTAATAATGTAAAGTACAGACGTGTTTATTGTGAATACACTTACTGCGCTCCAGTCCATCTATGTTTTGTGTGTACATCCTGAGCAGCTGTCCTTTCTCATGAAGTAGGCGGATGAAGTAGTGTGTCAAGTTGGGCTTATAATTCCCTGGATAAAGTTCTTTGGCAAGAGCAAAAAAGGGGTTTGGGTTGTGATGGAAGAAATTGATTTCGAATATGGCCTCAGCGTAGGGTAAGTTATACTGTTGAAGGTTGTCATAAAGACCGCTGCCTGGTGATCTGTGGGGACAATTGAGAAAGTCAGCAATCATTTGAAAGGGGAATCTTTTGAGCTGCTTACCTAAAATCTGGGATTCCACTTGGTGTGCTGATTCCTGCCCCCGCCATAACCAAAATTCTTTTCGCCTCACATTTTCGAATATTATCTGCAATGCTCTCGAGGGTTTGGTGAGCTACATTACCATGACCACCTCCAAACAAGCCTCTTGCTCCATTATATCTTTTGGAGACAGTCCTTTCAAGAAAAAAAAATACAAACTTGAAAATGTTCCAAACAAACATAAGTGTTCAGTCTGATTTCTAGATTGCCAAAGCTTAATGGGAATCTAAATTTAATCAGTTTCTTTATTTATATTGCCTTTTCTTGACAATAAAGAACTCGTAAACATGCAAGTATGTTTAAAAACATTTAGTGACCTAAATATTCTTCACAAGTGTATACTAAAGAGAGTGATGGTGCTTGAGTTGAAACACTTGAACAAAAGAATAACACCTTTTTTTGGATGCAACCTTTAGTTTACTGCACTTAATAATGTAATGATCAATGGAATCAGATTATCAGTTTCGATAGATTTAAATAGTCAATGTGTTGGAAAAACTTAGGGACAGCTATCATATTTTATTTAAAGAGATGCATTGCTAAAGTTTTATGTTTATGTAGACATTATGTTAGGTCATCTTATTGCCAAGTTACCTGTCAAATGTCAGTGAAGTCTTTTGGAAATTTGAATAAACCTTAAATTCAAATAAATTTAAATGTGTGTCCTGACAATGTATTTTTCTAATGATATTTTTTCTAATTCCCCAAATCAAATAGCCAAACACGTAATTTCCTAATACTAATATTAGATGAATAATTTTATAGTTTTACAACAATTTCAGTTCTTATAAACCCTCACTTAAATACTTACGTGCAATAAATGAACTGTGACGGTAATGTAGTCGTCTTCAGAGAATAATGGAAGGGCAACGGCAACTTTTCATGGTTATTCCTTGACAGATCTGCGAAAAATTATTATAAGATTTTTGTTTATTTTAAATAAAACAATCACAGAACATCGAGAGAATGGATGCATTCAGTAACTGACTCTAAACAATTTTCTAAAGCGATTTATTAAATAAATAATCTATTGATCTATACTAAAGACAGAGCCACTGGGAACATAAACGTGCAAGACCGTATGGTTCGGTTAACGGCAAAATACTTTGTTTCGTCGAGAGTCCTCTTCTCCTTAAGAACGACTCTGTTACGCAGCGTCTGCACGCACAGAGCAGGGAAGGCTGAAGGTATAGCATTTGTGGAGTTTGATTCAAATGTAGATTGCTAGAATCTGTTCTGAAAAAGTAAATAAACAAACGCGCGTCACAGGTTGATGACGCACTATTTAAGAGACTGTGTTTGCAGAAATGGTTATGGCGAAATAAAGCCAATTTTCTTTTTAATTTCTGCAACATAGGTTAATGCATGAATTAAATTGGTTCATGGGTATGGTTAGAAGACTTATTCAAACGTTCTTCTATACAACTATGTCGGCATTTCCTTAAATACGCGCAAACCTACGACTTTTTTTAATCACCACGCAGTACTCTTCACTACGCCATAAAGAGTAGACCTTTAGACACTTTGCTGAAGTCGTATTTTGTATTTTCAGAAGATGTGAAATGGAAATGTTGCTAAAACAAACTTTATTATTACCCATTTGTGTGTGTGTGCGTGTGTATTATGTTTTAACAAGTGAAATAGTTAATTAGTAAAAACTTAAATACACGTAAAAAATTATTCATCATGTTCAGATTAACAATTGGAGAGAACATTATTTAGTATCTTGTGAGGAGGTGGCACACTAGTCTAACTCCAAAAAAAATGGCAGTTCCATAACACAAAGTCTCTAAATTAGCTGACAAAATCATAGCTTTAGTTATGGTGGCTTTTGTTTGGCAACATACAAAGCATTTTTTTCAAAGAACACAATCAAAGTTCTTCTATAGCAGAGTTCTTGTTTCATTGCTCATAAAAATTTTGTTTCACACAACTTGTTTTGCTGGTTACAATAATATGTTGCCCTAGGAGGAAAAAAGCTAATAATAGTCATGGTTACAGAAAACATTTTGACTAACAAAAACCTACATATCGTTCAGATTGATAAAACAGATAATCATAGATGTTTGTTGTCCGCTATAGGAATTTATAAAAAATAAGAGGCACATAAAACCAAACAGTCATTTAGCTGATGGCATAGCATCTATATATATATATATATATATATATATATATATATATATATATATATATATATATATATATATATATAGATATATATATATATATAAAGTTATACAATATTACGCTCATTAGAACAAACCAAACACAGCTGATCAACAAACAGGCGTTTTATTCAATCAGTGCTTTGCATTTATGTAAGCACAATCATTCAATGCTTAAATGTTGTGAGAGGTACAGATTTTCACAGAAAACGAATAAAGCTCAAGCAGTGTATTATCACTGTCTTGACACAACCGGCATAAAAAACACTCACTAGTTTCACACACATACTAAGCCTTGAACACACAAAATCATGTATTTCATTTGCAGGGTTAAAATTTCGATTGAAACATTTTTTTAAAATCTTGGAAGAAAACTGGGTCATTAACAACCTTTTTGTAACAAAGCCAAAACTGAGCTTTCCTATTAGTGGCAGGTTTCTTAAAGTGACAGTTCACTCTAAAAAGCCCATTTTCCCCCTAGCCACAACTACTTAAACCTTCAATTTACCACCTTTTCTTTTGATCAGAAGCAAATAAATAAAATTGGAAAAAAGTGAAACAATTAAGAGAAAGCAAAACAACTGGAAAGGAGTTTACTTTACATGCAACAAAAGAAAAGCAATTTAGTCCTGTGGAAATGAAAAGTAAGAAAATGGTAAAACACTGGATTCATACAAACATATTTACCGTTGGCACACCAGTTAAGGATCAACGATAAAGATGTAAAGTGACAAAAAAAAAGAGACTGGAAGGCCTGAAAAAAACATGTCTCCAAAAAGGTAATGTACTCTAAAATATAATAAATAAATAATCACAGTGCAAAACTAACATTTCGTACACATTTTGTGCTCAATCACTGTATTTCTACAGGCAACATTCAAGGCATAAAGACAGTGATAAACGTATCCGTCAAATGACCAAGCCCTTAAAATACTGCATTAGGGAGAAATGGTGCAGTTCTTGCGATGTAAACCCTCAAGTTTGAGCAATGTGAAGCTCCTCTAGACCATCTTTACCAAGGTGGTAACGAGCCAGATCCTTCCTGGTCACCAGGCCTACAACCTTCACATACACAAACTGGTTTTACACATTCTGAAAATGTAATTGAGAAATTAAAATGTGCCACAAAGGAGATGTTTGAAAGGCAGAATCTCGCTACACAAATCATTTTGGACTTCAGGTAAATTTTCATTAATATTTTCAAATATTAACGTATTTTGAACCTTGCATATGTGTTAACCAGCAGCTAAACCGGCAGCACACTCAATAGTGGATTGGTAGAATGAGACTGCACACAACATGGAGGAGTAGCCTGTCTGTTAGTAAACAGGCTTCATCACTAGAGGTCCCTGTCTTAAAAGCTGAGGCTTAAAAGCACAAATCTAATTTTGTGGAAAAATTGATTTAATACAATTAAATTCTCTTAAAGAAATATAAAGCGTTTAACACCACAAAAATGATCAAATAAACAAAAATGTATGGTAGCAATACCACAAATAAACACATTTCAAAAACAAAAATAGATTCAAATAAAAAAAAGATCATACAGACTTTGGGAATTCAACTAATACCCAGAAGAAAAAAACATCATTATATTTTGAAACTTACTTTATTAAAAGGTTCTAAACTTTTTTCACATGAAAGGTATTGTATAAATATTAATGGAAGATACCATACTATTTACAAAGTAGTTTCTGTACAACCTACATTTAAACGAGACAACTAATTGAAAGATTAGAAACGTATATGATCATAAATGCAGAACTGTTCCTTTATAGACAATGGCACTCCTGCAGTACTCCCTGTGACCGCAACAACTGACCTGGAAACAGCTAATGGCTAGCCAAATGCTTATCTATGTTTGCTACTAATGTGCATTCTTACACTTGGCAGTTATCGCTGATATTAGGTGAACCGTTCTAATTTCAACTTGGAAATTGTTTAATGCATATTTCACTGAAGACAATGATGTCAAATTCACATGTAAGGTTAATTATAAATTTCAGAATGAATCAGTATATATCGCCTAGCCTCGTAGTTAGCAACAGGAATGGACATTTTCACTGAAATTGAAACGGTCACTGGATTTGACCAGTATTTCTGCCATCTCTGCGTGGAGACATCTTTTAGTGTTGGGTGTGTGTGTTGGATTCACTAAACTAGGCACTTTTTATCAAACTACTTCATCACCTCATTTTAATCATACTTTTATGACAGTTATAGATTTTAAGTTACTTACCCTATTCTCGTCATCGACCACCACCAGATGTCGAAGTCCAAGAGCCCGAAACAGTTTAAATACCCGAGGAAGGGAAGTCTCCTGAAAGACAACATATTGAACACAAATTTTAAATGCTTATGATGCATTCAAGATAAACATAATTTAATTATGTTAAGATTTAGGTGGTTGAACATTTGCACCTGTAGGCCAATTTTTTATCTATTAGTTTACATGGTGTGAAAGAGATTATTTTTAACTTCGGGATTACAAATCTCCTTTCCAGACAGTGATATAATAATTGTAGAAAGGCAGTCATGACATTTTGGGGCAAAAAAAATATTAATTTAAGTTTTTTTGCCATTAGAAATTAGCTATGAGAGAATGTAATTTACTGGTTACAGTAGGAATGACTCTTCCTCATCAGTAAAGTTAACCCAAAAATATAATGTTTGCATTAAAAAGACCCTTAATGGCCATGAAGCCATTGAGATAAAAAATATTAGATTTTGATAGCTGACCATCATTTAAAGATAATTTAATGTTTTATCATTTAAAAAAAAAGGGTTGACCCCACCATGTTCACTTTTCTTTAAAGTTCCAGGTGCAGAATGGATTTTTTTTAGTTGTGTTGTATAACTTTACAAATGCCTCTCCGTGATGTTTTGGTATCTCGTTCACAAAATCAAAAAGACACACTTACTGAAAATGTCCACATCTATTCCTTGAGAACTTTTAAAATCAATCTTAGGTTAGCTTCAACTGTAAAGGTTGTGGGTTTGTGGCCCTTTACATACCAATTATACATTACATACTGAATACTAATCATTTGTCTCAGATCTATCTCTTAATGCCATTAAAAACCAAAAGGCCAAATCTGAAAAAAACATTGGTCAAATCTGGCACATTGCTCTGTTCATTTAAAGATAAATATAAAGCATATATTTTGTAGATTCAATGCTGAAACTAACTTGTTAATCTTTTAAGAGACCCAAAAGCTCTGATTGGTCAGATGATCTATCTGAGTCTAAATTTCAGCTGCAAGAACCTTTATGCCATATAGATAGGTCTGACACATGTTGAATACTGCCACCTCCTTCACTCAGAAAACACTCAGAACAGACCTGAGGAACAGTGTATGGTGTGGGGTTCATGAACTCGGTGAGGTCCATCATGCACTCCCTCTCATCCTGGGAGACATGGATTGACTGAATAGGGGGAAATCGGGGATAGGCATCTCTGAAGTCCTTGAGCTGTAGCTTCCTTTGGCTAAAGCGAGAGGATGCCCTCTCCACAAACACCTGCAACACACCCAGTCAGTAGAAGACTGATATTCCTAACAAATCTAAAACAATCCAAACATTACTCACCTTGTGTTTGAGAAGGACGATGAGCTGAGAGCGCAAAATCAGTCCACAGAGCTTGCTCGGCTTTAGGACAATAGGTAAAAGTTAATTGTAGGTTACCACATAGCAATTTATTAAGTAATTTTATCAGAGATCCATCACCTCATCATTCTCCGCCACATGAACGACCACTGGGAAGCCATTGTGATTGGTGGATGTGTTGCTAAGAACATCCACAATAGTGCCCACCTTCTCCACTCTGCTGAAGCAGGTGACTGGAGCGCTCATGACCTCTCTGTGGGGAAAACATTGATAGACTCTTAACTGACAGGTTTCTCTACAATTCCATAAACTAAAACACCCTTTTCTGCAGGGGTTACAGTTAGAGTCAGTATGTAGGGTTTCTGCAGGTTTCATTAGGTCAAATGCAGGATTTAAAAAAAAAATTAAGATTGTAAAAAACATTTTTTCACAATAAAGAGTAAGCTGCACATACATAGTTTAAAACCCTAACCATCACTTGTTATGGTTTTGAGCATTTATGAAGGTTTTCTATAACTCTGTTTTTTACAAAGCGGAACATCCAAGAGCATTTTCTCAAACTCTATCAACCTTCATTTTTATGTTTTTTAACATTTAGGAGAATTTTCTCAATCCAACATTTAAATGTTTAGCATTTATGAGTCTTATGTTAATATCTTGCAACCCTAACAATCACAATTTTGAGAATTTAGGAGTGTTCAAAAGTGTATTGTTAAACTTTGACAACGTTAAACTTCACTTAAGGATTTGTAAAATTTTCTGCAACTCTGGTAACCCCAATCATGACTTTTACACAACTGTTTCATATTTAGGAGCATTTTCTCAAATTCTGGCATCTCCAAGCAACAACAAAAGCAAGTTCATATCAAATGAGCTTTCATCAAATTATCAGGAAAATAAGTCCTGTAAAAACATTTAAGACCTAAAACAGTAAATTTAAGACTTTTTAAAGCCTACAATTTAGGTTTTTAAATTGTACTTTTTAAGACCCTGCGGAAACCCTGAGAATAGAATATATCCGTGAAATAAAAGTTATTCGACTGCAGGGTGTGCTCACCTTGCCGTCAGCCAATGAGATGTAGGAGGAGCCTCCCAGTGGAGGAAAGGAACGCTCTGCAGCTTTATATGGATATCATAGAGGCCCTGAGAACACAGTTAAACCAGTTCAACAAACGAATGCTTTGTGCTCTAATAACAGAAAGCCGTGTATGCTTGACTAATCCTTTGTGACACCATTCCAACACAAACACATACAAACCTACAGGACTGACGAGTTTATGGGACATAAATAAAATATAACAAATTTTTTGTCTGTCACCTCTACAAAGTAATCCCCCACAATCTTGGCAGTCATCAGCACGAGCATGATGGGAAAGCCATAGGTGACGTTTCCAGTAGCTTCTACCAGGATAACCGTCAGACTGAGGGTCATTCGGACAATACCACCTGGTGGGATGTTAAAAGTAAAGAGAAGAGGTGTCTGTTACTGGAAGAACAATTACAGTATAAACCAGCAGACAGTATTTCTTCTACATTTCTGTTAATATGATGGAAAAACCATATATATGACGCGACTATTGTGTGACTTTACTGGAAATATCTTAGCTATCGTTTCCTGTTGGATAGCCCTCCTTTTTAACCTTTTGTGCACATTATTTATATCTTATTTAATACAGACTGCAGCAGCAAGCAAGGCTGTGTGAGCAGACGTTAAAGGGAGATCTGTGATTATATGGTATCATCCTATAACTCCTATCTTGTTCTTACAACAGGAACAAGGTGGAGTAGACTAAAACTCTTATTTAATCAACAGAACAGTTTCACAGCATCCCATAACAACCAACTCGTGGTTCTCTCAGTTTTTGCGTGTTCCTTTAACCATAAAGAAATCCCTCATATTGTAAACAAGATAGAGCTGTTCTTAAATTTTATTTCCGCTCAGATAATATCAGACTCAGTCAAAACAAATCTTGTGACAAACAATGAGCCGAACTTGTAATCTAGAGCACTCCTTTATTCACTGCCAAAAGCGTGTCGATCAGTGACCAGACAAGAAAGCAACGAGTCTTATCAGACTCTTATGAAACAATACCTTTTCTTTTCCACCTTAAACACTTTGATGCCATTAAGTTATTGATTGAAATATGGTTCACTTAACCGTCACTTAATAGTCACCACAGATTGGTTTCTATTTGAAATGTTAATCAATGTCGTAACTCAAAATAATTCATTTTACAATCACAACAGCCGTTTGAAGATTCTATTTTTTTGGGGAATAAATACTCCTGTTTAAACACAGAAACTTTGTCATTTCACTCACATTTTTCTAATGAAAACTGGATTAAGATTTCATTATTCAATATTTGATTTTCAATTTGGAATCAAAAATCAAATGAAGGCAATATTCACAAACCCTGGTTGCAATAATATTTTCTTACATTTTACAGCATAATAGTGTATTAAAACTCATATTTTAACAATCATTTGTCCAAATTATTTTCAATTCAAAGACAAATTAATTAAAATGTATAATTTTTTTATTGAAAAAATGGTATGTTTTAAAAATTCTTACAAACAAAAATGAAAAAACAAATTGAAAACTTTGTTTTTTCATTTTCTTTTTTCGTTTTGATCTCAGAATTTTGAATTTTAGAAAGAGATGTGCATCTCTAGTAAAAATGTCAAATACTCACCAAGCTGAGCCGCAGCACCAATCAGAGCATATTTCCCAGGATCTGCCCAAATCTGTCAGTTTACAAAAACACATCAACAGAATTAGCATGAAGAAGAAAGTTCTCTCATTATTGATTCACTCTCACATGGTTTCATAAATCAAAGGCTTTTTTTTTTCAGTTTTCATTCATTTTAACTACATACCTGAAGACATAACAACTCCTCCTACCCTCAATCACAACCCAAAAGCTTCAAAAGGGCAATAAACCCTGTGTTCTGTAGTGCAATATCACTTTGCATATACCACAACAATAAAAACACACTTTTAATGAACTTCCTCAGTCTCCAAAACACAACATACCCAATGCCATATTTTGGAAACCTAAAAGTCTTTTCTGCTGATTGATTTAGTGGATCATTATGTACAATACGCTGATGGTTTGACTTCCTTTGAAATGACTACAACTAATGGGTAATCTGAAATATTGAATATTTGATTGTGTTGAATTTGACGTTGAAGTAGTGTTGAACAGCATTGCAGACTTCAGTCGAAACACACAAGGGCACACTACTGAAGATGTGTTCAAAACTGATTTCTTTCTAACCAGACTTCAGGCATCAAGATAACCTGTATCCAATGGACATCGTAAAAATGAGTTTGTGTATTATTTGTATGGCATTTTTTTGCATTTAAATCAAATGACGTTCATAAGATAAGTGTTGCTGCTCTCACTGATTGGCTGGGAGCAATAAAAGAGAGAAGGATCCCAAAGAGTCGTCCCCACGCGGCACCGATGAGCAGAGAGGGGATGAAGACCCCAGCAGAGACAGTTAAACCATACGTCCAGACAGCCAGGAGGAAATATGCCAGAGTGAAGACCCCCAACGTCACAGGGTTATACGTTCCTGAGGCAAGAAAAACTTGTATTAATAATAATGTTTGAGTAATTATACTTAAAAGAAAGGTATCATGAAGATGTAGCACAAAACTATTATTACAAATAGTGTAATATTACAAATAGTGGAAACAAACATTTCAAAAACAATACTGAAAAAAAACTTAAACAAATCCATACGTTCTACATTTTGTATGAACATAGTTACAATACATATTAAATAATATCAATTTGGCAATTTTATCACACAAATATGAAAAACAATCTGATTAAAAATGATCAAAGCATTATCCATGCTCAAGAATTCACAAAACTGGAATGTGAAATCACACTTTTATGCACTCAAAAATGTCAGTGTGTGCATGTTTGTTCTTTGATCTTGCCTCTCAATTGATCATTCTGTGTTATCAATCTATCATTCTGTTTTTCCATATCTTGCAATTGTAGTTTCATGTAAATAAAGGGTGGCTCTAGTGTCACCATTGGTTCATGCTCTGAGTGACAGGCTTACCTCTAGCCAATCAATCAAAGAAAAGAAAAGAAAAGTCAAATTGACTGCATATTCAAATTCAATCTACCCATCCCTATTTCCTTGCTGGTATCAGTCATTCTGAAAATATATCCATGTTTTTAAAGTTTATCATAATGAATAAGAGACTTATAAGAGCTTCTGTTAGAAACTTGATACATTTGGGTAAGAAATCATTGTTACCCTGTTAGTTCTTTTTGAGTAAACATGAAAATGTGTTTCTGACATACTATTAATTACTATTTAATTGAAACTATTTAATATTTTTATCCTCTGTGAAATAAATTGTAATTTCAAGGGAATTATACGCTGCCATAGAAAACCTTTCAAGCATGCTTTCACTCCATTCAACACAATTGTTTCTTAAGAGATGCTAAACAAGTCCTTCATGCTTGTTACGAACTCCTATGGTTCTATACACGTGTGCAAGTGTGTATTCCTTGCAGGTGCTAGCTAAGGAGCTGCTGATGTAGCGCGTTCTGTTAAGTGGAAGCTCCGCCCCTCAATCACCTGGCAGAGAAGTATAAGGGGCCTTTCAGATTGGGAACATCTAGAATGTTCCGTTTCCGACAACGTTCGCTCCCCCTCCTCAATCCCCCACAGTTGTATGTACACACGATATTTTTCCGATCTGTTTTGGAGACGGTTACGTACATACGTCACCGGAAACACGTCATGTGGATGGTGGAAGAAAAGATATAAGCTCTCGCATCATCAGTCTGTGACTGCTCGCCAAAATATATGACTGTCTGTACATAATAACGTAGGTTACCTTAGAGTCCTGTCGAACCGAGAGACCGGATGCTCTACTTTGCCCAAGTTTCGATCAAACATTGGATTTCCTCGCTCCTCCACAAACATCCTTTTCCAGCCATGTTGATCTGTGTATAAACAGCGAATGAGTCGAGGAGTTTTACGTCACGTCGAGCGCAGACAACTTCCTCTTTTGATCCACATGTCCCGCCCATATCTCCTCTGGAAGCGCTTTCGGAAACGGTTTATGGAACAAAAAGAATTCCTTACACACACGCTACAATGAACCGTTACCAGAGCGTAGTGTATTTGGAAACAGAATACAGATACCATTCTGAAAGGCCCCTAAAGACTCTGGACTCCCAACAGAACAGGGTCACTTGCTGATCACTTTACTGCTTTGCACTGCTACGTTTGATTATTTGTTATTCTGTGTTTTGGACAGCGACTTCGCTTTGTTTGAGTACACTTTTGAGGTTTGCCCCTGATTGATTTGTCTGCTGATTGTAAATGGTGGTAGTAGGGAGACTGCTTCCTGTTGATTGTTTTTTGTTTATTTTCTTGTGTACTTTTGGCCGGTTAGTTTAGCTTTGTATATAGGTATCTTAGTTAGAAGAATGCAGTGGATGCTTTGTTTTTCTTTTTGGATTCAATCTCCAAAGGTAAATGTATATTCCAAATGATCCACTTATGTGAAATAAACCGATTGCAATTTTATTTCTCTCATGTCATCTTTTCAGCCCTTGCCATTGCCATTACTGGTCCATATTTATGCCAAGTCCTTCCCCCTAGACTGCGGAGTAACATGCTGCATAGCCATCAGTGAGAAGGACAAGTCAGGCACAGCTCCTCAACAGGAGATGAGGGTTCAAATCCTGAGCCTATGGTACTCTCCAATCCCTAAACTCACTCTCCCTCCACTTCAGTTTCAGTCAAAATCTACAAAGAAAATCCACCTTTTCATCTTTGCCCACTTGACCAGGGGCCGCATTGTGAACAAGGGAGTCCAGACAATGAGGGAATGAGTGAACAGCCCATAGCAGAGGGCCCCGAACCCTATATACCCGAAAGAACCCTCCACAGGACCATTTAAAAAATGTTCCATAAAATAATGCTCTTAAAAAAAGCAACATCAAATGTCTCCAGCAACTTCTTCAGATAAAGGCCATCAAACTATCGCCAGACATGCAGAACTTGCCTTAATGTCTCAAAGCATCAATGCAAGCTTCCTCCATTCCAGTAAAACATATAATAAATGATAAATTAGACACCCTTCAAAAACCCAAGCCATTCGTCAGTAGTTTGATTGTTAACAATTGTCTGAAGCAGGAAGGTAAGAAATCTCTTAGAAATAACCCATTTATCCTTAAAAATATTTAGATAACCATCAATATTTAAAAAAAACATATTGTTGTTAATGCTATTAAATCAGAAATCTAACACTGTGCAGAACTTTACATTTTTTATGTGATATTTATTTTACGGCTTTAAATTTGAAATTCAGAGTTCCTATTTGCAACTAGAAATTATAATTTACAGTAGATTTGACATCCAATTGCATTGAATATACCCCCTTCCCCCTAACCCCCCCAAACACACACACTGTTTCAACTGAATAAGTAAAAATCCAAACTCTGCAATATTACAGGCCACCAGGAAAAAAAGGCTTGTTTAAAAAGTAAAGATATCTGTTCAGTAAAGCTGTGAAGACCAATCAAAGTTGGCTACTCTCTAGACAAAGCCTAGGGAGATTCTTGCTCTTAGTTAGCGGCCCTATGTCGAGTTAGTAACACTAAATCTTCTATAATGTCAGCAGACACACAAAACAAGCATGCAGAAAAACCGCATAACCCTTTCATCAAGTGTTGCAACCACTAGAAGGCATGATGTTCTGAATGTATGACTGATAAGATGTTCACACAGAGATACATTCCCAAATGTGTCCACACCCAGCCACACCTGCAGCGATACACACCTGGAGGATTGTGGAAGAGGCTCCTCACACTCCGCTCCGGTGTGTTGAAAAAGGCGGTGGCCATGGCGTTATATTCACCATCAGCACAGAAGAGCTGCAAATATTCCACATTTATACATGCATTTGCGTGTAGGCATGAACCTGTTACTGATTCTGATTATTCAAAACTTTCATTATAACAGTGACAGATACACACTAAGTAAACATATTGATGACACAATGGGAATCTATATTTCAGAATAATTCAAGAGTGTTAATGAATAGAGTAAATATGGCAGGAATGTTAAGGCGTTGATCAATGATAAATCTTGACAACTTAGAACTCAGATCACATTGGTTTACTATTGAAACTCAGCAATTCATCATTGCATGCACCAATTTCAAACATATTATACCAGTATGACAATGTTTGCAAAGTAGACTTTAACCCCAGCTCCTTAAGCTGCCGACTCTTACCAAACAGAGCTCCCAAGCAGAGTTTAGTGGTTTAAAAGGTTTTTTTAATGTAATATGGGTCAAATTATAAAAAGGTTTGTTGTTTTGAATAATCCACATTTCATCTAGCTATGCTGAACCTCATCCAGGATCTGGATGTGTGCAGGGCATCTCACCTGGAAAATGTTGACAGTTTTACATATTAATGTTGAGTCTTTGTCAGTCCGATACAGACTGAAACCTCTCTTTGTTCTCTCAGAGAAATTATGTACAAAACAAAAGTTCTTCCACCAGCAGAGTTGTCATGCATTTTCACACATTTTTTATATGTAGCACAAAGAAACCACACACTAAAATCATGTGTGTGTGTTATTAGTGTGTGCGTGTTTCTTCTGAAATAGAACAAAGTATCCAAAACTACCGTATTTGGCTGCAAAAAATGTGAATGGCATTATTGACACAGAATGGTGACCAATCAAATTCAAGCTGCAGAAGCATTCTCATACACCTATTTTAAATAAAGAACATTTGAGTTCTAGTGGGAATAAGTGGTTTAAAAGCTCTTAGTTAATGACAACTTTGAAAGAAGTTGAAGATTGTTTGATACTTACCTATGAGTAGCCATTTGTATTGATGCTTAAAGACTAACTTCCCTTTAGAATAAATAGATATGGAGAGTTTTAATTGTAAGTAAGTAATATACTATTTATTCAATATCTTACAGAAATGAAAACTTGTTCACTATTGAAAGGTTTCTCACAATGCACAATGACTCTACAAGATAGACCTTTGCCACAGTCTTGTTCTGCACCCATTAAATGTCTCATTGGATGATTACTTGTCGCACTGGACAACTTCCAGATCTGCTGTTCATATAACCACTCTGTGCACACTGGAAGACCCATTACGCTGATGGTTAAAACTACTCATAACTTGAGACTGCTGGCAAAGTAGAGCAGGCCTAACTTCAAAATACAAGGTCGTCTGATGTTCTCGACTCATTGAGTCTTGTAGCAATCAGTCAAAAATGCTTCAGCAAATCAAGCATCTTGTAGACACTCTTCTCCGCAAGAAGGTCGAGGGCAGAGTCTTTTTTTGCACACCAGAAGCTTTCTCTCTATGCAACTCTTTTAATGTAAGCGTTGTACTCCAGCCAATGGTATATAATAGCACCCAGTCCCCAACATGTCAACAAATAAAGGGCTGTTTGATTTCTCCGTTCATGACCCTTTTATTGAATCACTAACCAGCATTGAAGAAACTCAAAATTCGAAATAGATGTCACGCTTCCAAAACTCATCTGATCAAACAATCTCTGATCTAATTCTTCAACACAACACAAGCCCCAGTGTTAAAACCAGGACAGTATATGTTACCTGTAAAGGATATTCCTCAGTGTGGTCTGGTCCCAGTGGCTGGCAGTCGGTTGAGGAATAGATCATTGCAAAAGAAACTGTGGCAGTCACTGCAGCAACCAACATGGCTTCCATCACCTGCAGGCATGGTCGGTGGATGTACCTGAGAGGTCATGTAAATAACATTAAATAATGTTTCAATTAAGCACATGGGTTGTTTCATTAATGTTAGTATCAAACCAAACCATTATCATCGATTCAGCTGATTTTAATATTGGCCAAAGTTATACGGTAACTTCCTCCAGTGTGAATAGAGCACACAATTTGAGACTAAAAATCCTTTATTTTTACCAAGGTTGATTCTAGGTTACATTTACATTTATGCATTTGGCAGACGCTTTTGTCCAAAGCAACTTACATTAGGGGAGAGACAATATGCAATCTGTTACACCGTCAAAGTCTATCTCAGCTTGTCATAATAGAAATTGTATCAACTGATCAATAAACCAAAGCAGTGAGGGAGTAAAGAAAGATTATAAAGATAGAGGAGGAAAAAAAGAAAGTAGTTTTTTTTTTAATAGTAGGTGTTCCTCAGGTGTTAATCTCAATTGCAAGGTCCTGAGGCCAGATTAATCCTGTGTGAATCAACACGCTATTGTTTTGGCCTGCTTTTAATGATTCTCTTGCACTTCCTGTGAAATACTCTTCAGAACAGTTGGCTATTTTGACTAGGGGTGGTGGGAAAATATATTTTAAAACAATTTTTTTTTCAGTCCGATACAGACTGAAACCTCTCTTTGTTCTCTCAGAGAAATTATGTACAAAAAAAAAATTTCTTCTACCAGCAGAGTTGTCATGCATTGAGTGTGTGCCGCGTGCATTTTGGCATTTTCACACATTTTTTATATGTAGCACAAAGAAACCACACACTAAAAACATGTGTGTGTGTGTGTGTGTTATTAGTGTGAACTAAGTGTGAAAACTAATAATTGAACAAAATGATTGATAAATGATTCAACCAGTCACTTGCTCCTTAAAAGAAACTGTATTTAACTTTTATACAAGTAGAGGGTTCAACTTCCCTAGACAAGAACCGCTCTATTTTGAGAACAGAAATAAGATATAACAGAATTGAAAACTAAAATAAACCATTTCCGTCGTCTCCATTAAAGTGAGACGAATCAGTGGATTGACATTAAAAGAAACCATATCATGGATTATTAAATTTACAACACTACCCAAAGTAATACTATACATATAACATTTACAAGAAAGTTTAATATGTTCAACAAATATTCAGTATCAGTTTATCTTTAAGATTAACAGGACTTTAGAGAATTAAGAGGTTCAAAACTTACCTGATTCTGAAAATTGTTAGCCAGTAATTGAGAAGATTGAACAATGCTCCAAACATGCCTCCTTGAAGACCACAACAATGTTTCATCATTTAAAGTTTAAAAGTGCATGGAAATAAAATACAAACAAAAAAAGACAGTTCCTTACCCAAAGCTCCCATAATGATGAACAGGGGAATTTCATACAAATTATACTGTACACTCTATAAAAGATCAGAACAAAATCTATTAAAACACAACTATTAGTAGGAAACAATAAACAGGAGAAGACAACCTAAATAGAGCAGAGACTGAACTTACATCACTGTCAAAACGGCCAAAGTTAATAAGACCAGGGCTGGACAGCTCGCCAGGCTTCCTATGGTAAATGCTCAGGAAAAAGTTCAGGGTGAAGCTTGACACCATCGAAGCAAAGAACTAAATTGAATACAAAGCAGCATCAGCATCATTTCACATTTTAAAACTGCCATCTTCTTGAGATGTACTCTCACAATTCTCCAGGTCAGCATCTGGTTCCAAAAAGATGCTCCTTCCTCTAAACTGAACAAGACCCCACCTGTACAAAAAAACATGGTGATAAACATTAAATCATCTTCAAAAAAAAAAAAAAGAGTATCACATTCACTTTACATAATAGCTTATTTACCATTCACAAACAATTTTTTACTGACACCTGGACTGACATTCAGAATGTTTTAATTTATTAATACATCATTTTCCAGTTGAATTAAAAACTATTTATAGCCATTTTACCTAATAATCAAAGTTACAGCTCCTTCCACCTTTCATTTTAATGGGTGAGATGAGTGCTAAGTATCAGAGATGGAGCATGACATAGAACTGTCCACGGTTTTGCAAGTTTCATAATGTCAGATTTAAAAGAGTGTTTAAGGTTGTTAAGAATCAATTAACACCTATTTAATAACATCAAAACACATATAAAACTTTTATGCATAATAAAAGTATGCTTTATAGACATTGTTTGACACCCTAACCATCACTTTAATGTTTATGAGTATATACGAAGGTTTTCTCGAACTCCGATAACTCTAACAGTCATTTAAAGAAAAATGAAAATTTTTGAGAATTTTCTCAATATCTGGCAACCCTTACAATCACATTTACTTGTTCTATATGTTCTTCTGTATTTGAAATTAGGCATATTTTATGGAATTTGTCTGCAGACAATGTCTCATTAAGATGTAGCTAGCAGAAAAATAAAATAGAGCATTTATTCATAGATTAGACACTTAAGTGTCCAAAGGGCTCACAAACATTCTTGAAGAATCAAATAAATTAGTAACTATGTTCTTAAAAATTATAGAAAGGTAAATGTTTGGAATCTTGTTTGATGGTCTTCATATGTTTATAATTTAATATTCCGTTACAATTAGAAAAACTTTCAAAATTACATAAAATAAAGAATGAGTGGGGAGGATGTTTAAGACTTTTATTGTTTTCAAATCCTTACTATATATAATAATATTAAAAGAGACATATGGCTCTTACCAACAGGTGCTCCAAAGGCTGCAGAGACTCCAGCCGCAGCTCCAGCTGAAACAAAATCTCTCTTCTCTGTGTCCCTCCGGTAATACTCAAACATCTGCAGAAATAAACAGTTTGATTTAATATGCATTCCTTGACATTTTCAAGCAAGCTTTGTAGTCAAGTAAACTGGCCTTAAAATCTTTTTTTAATGACGTGCTTCTGCCTTGAGAGACTCCAGCAGCCACCACAGCTCCTGAGTGAATCATGGGCCCTTCCTGGGAAGACAAACAGATAAGTTATTTAAATTCATGCACCAGGTCCCATTATACAAAACTATTAAAACTATAGCAAAGGGATCACCAAAGATGGTCCTGGATGTCCGGAGCCCTTAGTTCAACCCTAATCTAGCATGTCTACTACTTCAGCTTCAGACAAGCCAAGAGAACTTCAATTAGTACAAAAGGTGCATTTCATAATGGTTGAATCAAAAACATGCAGCACTCCGGCCATCAGGGACCAGACTTGTTGCATGCCAAGCACACCTGCAACACCAGGTACCTATCCTACAAACCATGACTGCATTTTATCTCTTCATGACTAACGTTTCTAGAATATTTTTTATCCATTTTTATTTTTAAAAACTTCATTCCTCCGGGGCAGCTACAATGAGTTTAGATTTTGAAAATCTTGGGAATTCATCAAACCTTTCCAACAGCAAGACCTCCAGCCACTGAGCAGATCACACCAAAGACCTTTACCATCAGAGTCTGTGAAGGCGAAAGTAAAGCATGAGCTCTGTACACAATTTATTATTTTTCTCAACCTAGAGCAGATTCAAAAGTCAAAGAAGTCACCTTCAGCCGAACGACACGAGGGACCTTAACTCCATTCAGATAGCATTTGATCTGCGGGATTCCACTTCCTGCTGCAATGGGCTAAAGGGAAAAGAAATATATATATCCCATATTATCTCTCATATTATTCCCATAGTCAACTAATCAAACTATACACGACTTTTTTATTCTGTGTATAAACCATACAATAGTAATAACAGAATATGTTATTCTATTAATGACAAGCTAATGCACCGATTAATTTGATGTAAAGACATATTTGTAACAATTTAAACATACTTCAGTGCATTGGCAACCCATCTGTAGCCCCAAGCCAATCAAGAGATTGAAGTCTAGATTACTTTAGATAGGATCACCTTCTGATGGTAATTGCATAACTATGGCATTCTCTGCAACACGATTGCTTTTGACCATTTAAGGAATTCTTACATAATACAAAGTCAGTAGCTATGAGGCCAACTATTGTAGGAACCAGGGAACCCAATACCACATTTTCTTGATTTCAAACGTCTTTACAAATCAATACAGAACACTAATTTAGTGTTAAGAATCCTGTAATTGTTATTAGTGCTTAAGAACAGTTTGTTTGTGAAATCTGTAAAATTTCTCTCACCAATTTACACAAGACAAAAAAAACATGTAACATTAAAATATATTTACTTTATTAAAGTTTTCATCTTATATTTTTCCACTCAAGAAAAAGAGAAAACACACAAAACCTGACACTGACCTCAAAACAAGCAACAATGATGGCACCAAACATGACGAAAGCCGAATTGAGGACAGCCCAGAGGATGAGAGAGATGTACAGCCCTCCAACCTCTGTGAACTTCTCAATATCTTAAAATAGCTTTAAAGAAACTCACAAACAAAATCGCTATTGTAGAAAAAACCCAGAGTTCAATTCCAATATTAAAAAAATTTACAATAAACATTTATTCCATTTCAGTTATTACTCAGCAAAATTACAAAATTCCACTGTCATTGCTCAGCTATCAGCTTTTTGGTCCAAAACCAGTCTTTTAAATTAAATTAATTAATTTCTGTATAAAGCATGAAATTGTGAAAATCTCAATTCTACCATATAAAATATCATCTTAACCATCTAATCAAGAGACTGTAGCGGCAATGGGAAGGAAGGATACTTTGTTTGACAGCAGAGTACTTGAAGTCTGCAAGGTTCTCCACAGCGATGTCTATCAAGCATGCAATCAGTCCGGTGAGCAAGCCAATCAGGCCACAGATCACCCACCTTGTGATCTCCAAGCATCGGAAACCCTGCGATCAAAGACAATTGAAAAATTACAATATTATAGCAAGAATGTCAGTCAAAGCAAAACATAATGTGTTTTTTTTGTTTGCTGCTTTTCTTTTAACAAACTCTTTAAACCCTGACAGGGTTTCTAATATATTAAAAAAATCACAAGTTAAACATTTATTTTTTTCGCTAAAGATACGATAAGAAACCCGCTATGCAATCAATAACATTTTTAATAGAAAAGACCTTTATAAACTAAAATAATCTACATAAATGTAAATTAAAACAGTCCAGTACAATGTGCAGTAAGTTTTAACGCTGATCATAACATCAGCAAACAGCTATGCAGACTAACTATTGCTTCCTATTTCATCTATTCTCAAAAGGCCACAGAAGACTCTTGGTTGTTGTTGTTTTGTTCTATTATTGTGTACATTTTGCCAAAGATAATGCCATAATTTTTTAAACATAACTTTTGCTTTGTGCCAGCACATCCAACACTTACACAATGTAATGTAAGGTTTAGTTGCTCTTGAAGGTTTCTGGCGAAAATCCTTGGTTTAGCACAACATGGAAGTAACCCCATTGACAGTGAAAACATTGATTATTTTCAGTAGAACCCATGCATGAGTTGGTAGGCACTTTGAGTTCAATATGATTATGTTATAAGCAGGTTAAAGCCACGACACAAAGTCCAATAACATTTTCAAAAGTTTCAAAAACACATTAATGACTTTTTACTAGACCAAACTTACCATAGAAAGTATTAGTGCACCATAGTAACCACATTCTTACAAAAAAGTATATCTGAGACAGGAAGTTGGATTCCTTGCCTGATTTTAGTATGCAATCAGAATTATCTTCTCTGTAGTTATTGTTAAATATAACTTAATCAATCAATCAATCAAGTTTTTATATAGTGCTATTTTAGCAGTTGCATTCAAAGCAGCTTCACAAAGTCCTAGTGTGGATCAGGTAGGGTAAATAGGAAATAACTGTGATATTTATGTCTTTAGTAGATTGCTGTTACAAAGTTGAAGATATTTGTTTGGTAATCAGAATGCAAAAGATGAGAGTAGAAACAGAAGAGACAAATGTTAGTGAAATAAGAACAATGGTGCTTTTATCCATATGTACTACAGTAATAATGCTGGTAAAGTCTTTCAAAATCACTGTATACTGATTGGTAGAGGAAGTTTGCATTTATATTTGCATTTCAAACAATAAATGGAGCTTAGTCTTATAATTTAACTTTAGTTGGGTGTTCCCCACAAATCGTAGCATTTTTAAACTGATTACATGCATTCCTTGCACAATACAAACCAATGCAACTTTTGAGTACTTTTTTTACATAAAAAAACATTAATGTCAAAAGAATAACGTCAGGTAAACAAACTAAATTTAATCACAGAAAAAGCATTGTGTTTATTCCAGTAACAATAAAATAAAATAATCTATATTGACAGAATGCATTGTTGTCTTTATTTAGTACAAGCTATTACCATGACTAAAGTTAACGCACATTGTTACATTTAATCTGTCCATCTGCTCTATTCATGCGCTCTGATTTTCCTCAACTTTGGGAAAATTGTTTTTTTTTTTTTTTTTTTTTTTAATATCTGATCTATTTATTTATTTTTTGTTTCTTTAAAAGGTCACCATTTTGATTCATATCGTGGTAAAATGCCTTGTTGTTATTGGGTAGCTGAGGGCTACCCAATAAAGTGTAGCCAGCATGGGTAATCACAAACTGGTGATGTTACGTGAAAAACTATAAATAAAAAAATAAAATCCTAACCAGCTTTTTTTAAACACGGTCAGAACTGGACATTCCCACTTCGATGTAAAAAATCTGTAAAAAGATCTGTTACTGACCATCTGACTCATCCGCCGCTCTTCCTCCAAAAACAGCTGATTCTCGCTGTTATCATAATCCAGACTCTGAAAGACAGAAACACTGATTGTAGTACATTAGTCTACACTACCACTTAAACTGATCATTTGCAGAAAATCCTTTAACCATCAATAACAAGAGAAAACATTGAAACTCAAACTGTATATGATTACCTCATATTTAAGAGACAGCAGCTTTTCATTGTGAGGGATTTCCTTCGGTCTACTTCTTACAATGTCCTGAAAATTAAACCAACATTTCTGTAGTAGATTCAAGAACTTTATCAATGAGAAAGTGTCATTCAATTCTCACAACCCCTTTTTTAACTAGTCCTGCTTCTTCCAGCCATAAGCACAAAACCAGCCAATCGGAAACATGTCTTCATAAAACAACAAGTGCGTTGCATGCATTTCATAATAAATGTTTTTCCAGAGTGCAAAGTGAAGTTGAGTCAGGCGTTTCTTTGCATCTCCTGCCAAGAATGCCAGGAATTTATCTCGGTTCATGCTCAGCAGAACATGCAAATTAGAAGGAAAAAACACCACGACAAATAGAAAACAGTTTTCTGGTCTAAAATAAAGGCTGAAGTATCTATGTCGTATACAGTCTGGATCTTCTCTGACAGCAAATGACATGATGTTGTGTTACCTCTTCAGGTGAGAATTCCTCCTCCAGCTCCACGGTGCTCAGCCTGCCTATATGAAATATCCCTCCCCTGGACAACTATGAACCAAACACATTACACTTATAAGACATCTATGTTATGCTGCATCCAGAGACTAGCATCTTAAGAAACATCCGAGGCCCAACATATTGGTTTAAAATGCTTTTAAAATTTACTCTTCTGTAAGCTGTACTGCCCTTCCTATTTATAGGAGAAAAAGAGTTACAGTAAATTACAGTAAGTTGTACAAAGGATGAGTGGTTTTGTTTTTTTACATTTTCTTTTACCGCAACAATTTTTTTTTTCACTTTTTAAATAGAATAATATCATTTTGTTAAATGTCTGACATCAATGTGTAAAACCTATATTATCACCTAATTAAATGTAAAAGGCCCAAAATAAATTTAGACATGCAAGAAAGAAATTATTGTTTATCTGAGCTATGTATGAGATTGTAGATTTTGAACGTGATGCTTTCAATTTTATCAATAAGAAAATCAACTGCGTTAAAAAATGGGAAGTTGGAAAAACGCTCAAACATTACAAACTGCATAATCACAAGCAACTTGTTACTGGGTCCTGAGGTTTTTTGAGTTTCCTTTTGTATTGTCACCAATCAGTTTATTTACATTTCAGCAGTATGATGATAAGTTAGTAACACATGACCCTCAGGCTCTGCAGATCAATGCTTTGCATGCACAGCAAACATGATTTAAGTCTCTAAACAGCAAAGCAGGGAAGTTAAAGTATAAATCAGAGTAGTTGTGAACTTTTGGGGGGCAGTACAGTGTGGCCTCTCTGCTACCAACCTGTCTGCTGTACTTCAGATCTTCGGCTCCATTCAGAAGCGGGGCTCTCTCCCCGCGATCCTCGCCTCGGCCCGACCACGACACTTTCTTCGTGATGTTGGCCATTTTCGAATTGATAATTAAACACACATTAAACCTGCTAACGGAAAACTGCTGCTAGCACTTCTTCCCCATGACTAACGATCATGAGCCGTCGCGTGACAAGTATACGGAGAGCACAAAGGTCCAAAATTGAACTTGTTTTCAAAGGAATGCTGGGAAATGCAGTTCGCATGAAGTTGTTAACTTTTTTATGCATACACAAACATTTTATGTGCGTATATAAATGTATTGTACCATTTATAGCATTATATGGTTTCCTTCCGAGCTCAAGTGATTTGTCAAGAGATTTTTTTTGGCAGACAAACTATTCACTGCTAATTATTACTACATGAGAGAGAATCCCTTCTCAAAGAACTGCAGACAGAAGCACCACAATCTAGCAAACAGACATCATGATTCATGATCATGATTCTTCCAGGCAAATGTTTTAATTTACACAACCTTCAAACTCGTGTGGCTAACAAAGCTACGCATTGTATTATATATATGAGCTGTTGTATCATTAATACAAGACTAAAACATCTAAAATGTTTTCATCGGAGACAGAAACCAAGAGTTACAAGACCTTGAGACATCACAAAATCCTTTATGGTAATGCATGCTACTGTAACAGGATGAGCTGTGATGGACGGAGAGGTTTGATCGGACACGAGGTATTTTTTTGCCTTTAAAAAGCGTCTTCGTCAGAGATGCGTCAACTCCGGCTCCTTCGCCCCTTTTTGCGCGCACTGTTTTCACCGGCTGAAGAGTTGAGCGGAGCGATATGTTCTGGATCCACTGCATGCCGTAAACGGCTGCAGGTTCGTCAGGTGTTAATAGCTGGATGAGTGTACTTGTCGTCGCAGGAGTGGCGTGGTTCTCCGCGCGGTACCAGGTGACATCAAGTACCTCTGGATTCACCTTCTCCTCTAGACGTTATCTTCTCCAGAACACTTCTCCAGTTTATGGTGTCTTTTCCGCCTAGGGACTGTAACTCCGCTGCAAGTTTACCTCTTTCTTTATCTACTCTACTGATGTGATTGTATGTTGTATTGGTTGTCTTCCATTGTCTCTCTTTGTAAGGCTGTCATTAATTGTGTGTGTGCCGTTTCGCTGTATTACTTTCCAGAAGCAGTGGACCTCAGTGGTAGTAGGTTGTGGTAGTTTGAGGCTTGATGGCACTGGGTGAGTGTGTAATTCTGTGCTACCCTTACCCCTGTGAGGTTCCAACCACTCCTGGACTTTACTATTTATTGTATTGTTTAAATCTGTTTTCCATAATGTATTCAATTTCTTCATTAGTTCATGATTTATTCCTGTATGCTTGTGTATAATGTCCCATTTTCAGTTATCGTTTCTTTTTAGTATGATGAGTGTTTTGTTCACTTTAATTTTATTTTGATGTGACCCCGAGCCTTAAGAGCAACCACGAGTGAATGTTTTTTAGCTTTTGTATTAAAAAAATATCTATTTTTATATGTGAACTTTGCATTAATATATAAATAAATTTTTCCTTATATATATATATATATATATATATATATATATATATATATATATATATATATATATATATATATATATATAATTATTATTATTATATATTTTTTTTTGTTAAGAAGAGGCTCTGCCCCCTCCAACCTCAATGCCACACTACTCAGTACCACCTTCTCTCGTGTTTACTAGACATCACTTGCAGCTTCGCATCATACACTGTAAAAATACAATTGTCATTTGTCCAGCTAACATTGTTTTTTCAGTTCTAATGATAAGTAATAGTGAATTATGAGATTCAAAATAAACATACATGCTAGCTCCAGAGAAATCCCCACAATGCTTAGTACCATCTTTTGTTTTTATGGTAAAAAGACAGCTGGTGCTGACTATTTCATGCATGCACATCAGCAATGAGAAAAGTGCCAAAAGGACACTAGTAGCCAATCAGCCTAGTACTCGAGCGGAATCAGAGTTTAGTTCCCAATTCAACTGCAACAAAACTATTCATTGCTATTGATTTTAGTACACAATGTACTGAAAACAGCCCAGGTTAAAAAAAGAAAGTGAGTGAAACAGGGTTTTATTAGTCAAACTACAATGCTACAGGCGTAATCAGTCAAAAACTTATGCTAAGCTACGCTAAGAGTGCTATCATAAAATCTGGAGAGCATGCACTACACTTTCAGATGCTTTCATTAACTATAAAGACTATTTGTATCGGTCTTTGCCTGAACCAGATTAAAGATACTGTGGCAACCGGCTGTGCCTCTTTGTGTTACTGTCCTCACATATATTCTTAGCTGTGTGCTGATAGAGATGAGTTTTTGGACAAATTAAAAACCACTTTTGAGGATGATGTTGGTTTGGATAACAGGCATGGTAAACTACTTTTTATGAAGTCTAGATGGCAAGTGAATTAAACAGTCATGATAATATTACATGATTAATGAAACATTACCATCATCACCGGTAAAAGTATATGTTTTCACAAGAATTTCCCTGCACATTTATCAATGTTATCCATACTTACATACATACTTACTATCCATAAAGATATTTATGTTTTGATAAAACAAGAAAAATGTAAAAACTTATAAACTAAGTTTGGAAGGAGCATCCACCAATTTTTTTCAATTGCGGCACCTTCGCTGCTTGTTAAATGATGATAAAACAGTGGCCCATCTCCACCTCAACTTCATCCACGCAAATATGCTTTGAGTTGCTGAGTTCAAGTGCAAACACTTGAAACTTAGACTTGAATATTGCATAAAAATAAATAGAATATGCAAAATTATAACTCTAAGTGTTCTCGTAAATTCCCCCTGCAGTGTTCTTGGTAATAGTGGAAAATCTATATCTTGCATGCACTATAAATAATGAAAGATATCACATGTAATGGAAAATAATGATTAAAATATGAATATTTCAGTTGACCAAAAAGGGTCATATTTTGATTTGAGGAGGAAATAATGTGTTTTTTTATGATCCCCACCACAGTGGAATGTGACACACAGGGCCCAAGAGAAATTCATCAGTTGCTGTCTCATGAGTTGACGTTTTGGATTTTGAGCGATGGACATAATTGAAAGAGATTAGCCTGACATATTTTTGATTTGAAGGCATTGCAAAATATTTGCAAATTGGTGTCTGTGTTAAAAGTGAGCTGATTGGAGGCCAAAACAGACACTGAGAAACACACACTCTCAGCCTTGGGTTGGCTGAGCTGACTTGATAAGAATTTACTGATTTTTATTAATCTAATTAATAAATGTCTGCCCACAACAACATCAGACCCAACCCCCCATACAGGTGGGAGCTGGTGCAGAAGTATAGTGATTGAAAAGTCTTGGGGGTAATTTATCTGCAGCCATGATCATCAATTAATTGTGGAGTCGGCACATACACTTGAAAATATTTAGTGTATCTATCCAACCTTTTTCTTTCTTTTTTTTTGATTGACACTGAATTTCAATGAAAATGTTTGAAATTAAGAACCATACAGGATCTAAGTGCTCACACTTTTCACATTTTAAGTGCCTGTTAACAATTAGTGAAGATTTTGTCTTTGACAAAAAACACTAAGTGGAAAACCATGCAATGATGTATAATACGAATCTAGAATAATGCTCTTGTAATAAATAATGCCGTGTTATCCTTACCAACTTAACAAGCTCAGTTTACAGAAGGAACTATTTTTTGTTGGTGATATTTGCAGGTGGTAACATTTCTGGTTACTGTTTTTGTAAGAGAAGTAAAGCAAGTTTTGAGATTTTAAAAGGCAATAGTGATCACACCAATACAATACATGCAACATAAAACATTAAAATGCTATGAAGCTTCTTCTTTCATGTGTTTTTTGTTTACAAACTTTTGAAAAAAGAAACATAAATGTAATTAAATTCAGAGAAAAACATTGTGATTATCTTGAAAGCAATTGCAAGCAAGATAACAAAATCAAAGCATTAATTTCTTAAAATGGTCTATTGAAAAAGTCATATTCGACATACATGACAAAAAACTATAAAAATTAATGTTGTTATTCCAGCTGATGACATCTAAAAGTCATCTTGTCTTGTCACTTAAATGTAATAGATTAGAAGGGAAAGAAATGACACTTTGACACATTTTTTCTTAAGTGCAGATCTATCTCTAAGAGTGGAATTTGAAAAGGAATTTTACCCTAGCTGTCATTCTCCGTTTTATGGTAACTGCAGACAAAACTAACCCTTCTAAGTTAAGAGTTGTTTCAGTAAAAACCACACCCTCCTCAAGGACAGCTACAGTACATGCTTCATGACTTTCCCTGAAGAAGCTGAACCTGTACTCCAAATCTTCTGAGAGGAGGTACCCTTTAAACACAAAGAAAACCTTAAGACACCAGCCTTAGTTTGGGAATTTTCTGAATTTATTCTGTCTCGTCATGGTGAATTAAAACACTATCTTGAAAATCCAGTTGAAAATGTCTTGAAATGTTCTCTCCAAAAGATTCCAATCAGAATGTTTAATCTTAACAAGATGTTCTTTGTACTGCTACATTACCATGTAATGCCAAGTTATATTACCCTCAAGGCTTGAGATTAAGTTTTCGAAAAAGATGTGCTCTTTAAAACAAGAGTGCGCTAAGAACTCCACCCATTCAAGAATGCATATTTAGCATCTCTAAAGGAGATTAAATGTAACTATTCTGTTTATTATTTCAACTATATTTATTGTCAAGTAATGTTTAACAAAGGTCATTTGTCCAAGCATCAATCTAGTTTAGTAAAAGTATATCCAAATTGAAATAAGGCTAATTTATTCTATGTGCTAATTGCCAGACTGATGTTTTGACTCTGTATGACGAGGACATCTATGAAACCTAAAAAAGAAAACAGAGAAAACACAAACAAACACAAAATGCTGTTCAACACAGAATCACGTTTGGATAAACAGTTGCAGGCCATGACCCCAGGAGAAAAAAATAAGGGAACCATACTCAATCTAAGTGATTTTTTTTTGAAAATGATTGAGTTTGCTAGAGTAGAAAGGAATGTGGAAGTCAGACATTTGGAGAGACCTGATGGATGGAATGCAGATGGACAAGCTGAACCACAGGGAGAGGAGTGCCAGACAAAGAGCTTCAGCTACTCAGATGCCATGCCCACTCTCATGATGTCATCCCCCCTCCCTGCCACATCTGCACCTCCAACCCTGAAACCACCTAATGCCAAACTTTGCCCTTAGCCCCCCTATAGCATTTATTAATACACAAATCTGTCCAGGAATCAATTTTATTACTTACATGATAATGATGACATATAACAGTCAATATTCAATATTAGATTGGTGAGAGACAGATTGAGTGCTGAAATAAAAAATTGTTAATCATCCCCAATGGAAAAAAACAACGAAAAAAAACAAACAAACAAACAAAAAAAAAAAAACAATGGATAAAACAATGGAAAAAAATCTACCCCAAGTCAGATTGGAACGGTCTGTGAGATTGGGATGAAACCTTGAGTAGCTAATTTTCTCGAATTTTGTAATGACTTGTTTTAAGATATTGAAAAATTATCCTTGATGACACTATTCCTAAAACATGTGTAACTGTTTATAATAACTAAGATTCAATCATACCCAGATATAGTGAATTTATAGTGTAACTAAACTGGCAGTTATTGATACTGTATAGGTCAAAAATTATTCAAAAAGAAATAATTTCCCCTTGATTTGGTTTAGTTACTGTTAATTTAATTTTGTACATTACTTTCTAGTATGATAGAAAACGCAGTTTTGGATTCCTAAACTGATAGAGTAATAATTATATTATATGTTTGCTTTGGGGAAAAAAGACATTTTTTTAATGTAATGTTTATTTAAAAATGTAAACTTTTTTTGTAAATTATATTTTTTCAACTGTTCATCACTAGTACTTAAGCTATACAATTTGTACCAATGTACTATCTTGATTTAAAAAAAAAACTTATTTATTTTTCTCAGTGGATAATGATAAATGTGTGTAGAGTTGAATAGTTTATTTAAGATTATTCTCAATTGACAACCATTCAATATTGAACTCAAATGACAAAAGTTATTAATAAAAACGTATTAAATGGCATTTAAACACCACTTTAGCTATAATACAAACTACAACATGTTTATGCTTTTCAAATGGAAAATCCAGCAGTGCATAAAAAAGGGTGAGAAAGTCTGCAATTCAGTTGTTAGCAAGACATTGCTAATTTATTGATTTCTATCAATGGCGTTTGTTCATATCCTCACCTCAATATTTTAAAAGAACAGGTTATTCAGAGGCGTTCCCGATGCAAGATGTGAAAGCACAAACGTCTTCCTTTTTATATCACGAGAGCGTTAAAAAAACATGAGAGAATATGTAATGCATTTTAAGCAGGCAGGGGTGGAGTAGCCGAAGGACTGAAAGCTTGATAGCTCCACTGACGTTAGTGTCAGACACCATTAGCAGGAGACTTCTCAGGACAGGTGAGTTTATCTCTGCCACAACACTGAGCTTTATACAGCCTTTAACGACGAACTTTTGTTTAACATAGGACAATTCTACTGTTTGAAATTGACAATTTACACTAACAGTTTGACTTATTTCTACCATTTTGTCAAACTCCCAGAAAATGGCGCGATTTACCAGTAGCCAATCAAAACATATGCTATTAAATCGAGGCCCAATCATATAAATGTTTTTCCCCTCAAAACCAAATGCATAATATGTAAAAGTAAACGTTTTTACGTTGAAGTTTTCGTCGTTTATATTTGTTGTGTGTGTGTTTTTTTAATAACCTTTTTTACTACAGGTATTGTTCTACCAGTAGTTTAGTTTTCTTGTGAATGGCTAACTTGATATTATTGTAAAAGCCTGCTTTGTCTCGGTATAATTAGTTAAATCTAAGATCTTAAAATAAAATCATACTCTCTTTGAACTTTGGATTATACAACAACTCTCCCCACAGAATGGGTTATGGGTACATGCAGTGTGTTAATTTTAGCTTGGCTTTGTGTTGTCTGTGTTTTGAGCCTTGTTATGGCTGTAAGACAAAAGCTAGATTTGAATCACAAACAGTGCAGGAATACTTTTAGCAAATCTTTCTTGATGAAGAAGCTTTCTAGAACATCATGCAACAATAACTTAAGTAAAATTTCAGATGCATCATGATTATTTTAGATAAACATCCTGTGATAAAGATCCAAGCATGCCTTTGCTGTCAATATGATACAATGGCATGTGAAATACAAGGTTACTGTGTGATTGGTTGTTTCAAACGTGTAGGTGTTGAGATGGATGATGAAAAAAAAATTTCTGTTGAGGTAAAGACAAGATGGTATTTAGTCTACATCTGTAATAGTTTTGACAGCTTTGTATCTCAATAGGCAGACAGATGTGGGACACCCAAGGTTTTTGGTTTTTGGATTTCGAATTGATGCCTGAGGATTTATACAGGACAAATACGTGAGAAACTGACCTTTGTCTTCCATTAGGAAGCATGAGCTTTGAATTCTCACAAATTAGTAGTATAGTCAGATATGCGACCAAGCAACATTCTTGTGTCTTTGGGTGGATGGGATGTCCCTATCAATCAATGCATGGGATTGTGACACTGTGCACAACTTTGTTCTTCAAGGCACTTAGCAAACATGAATGTTTCATTTGTGTACATCAGCCTGAAAAACACAAGCTGTTTAGAATAGGAGTAATACCCAAATTAAAAGGAGTTCAAAGATTTACATTTGCGCTCTTTTCTTTCTCTTGTCTTTGCATTGTATTCTCACATTTAATTTTGGTATTTGTGTTTTAGTTTCCTGTCGTACAGTATAACATCATGGTTCCTGCATACCGCTTAATTTAGGAATGACTGTAGGAGTTGCTGATTAACTTTTTTTTGCCTCTGCAGTTTAAAGCAAGTTAAAGACAATGAGTTCTGACGGAACAGGGCATCCACCTCCATACATAATTCCTGGTAAGTACAAATGGCTGTCATTGTTGCTAATCAATCTTGCAATGAGCCATTGAAAGATTCATCAGTGAATCTTAAAAATGGACTTAGACTCGAGCAATTTGACAAGTTGGTATGAAGTAACCTAATTTGAAATTGAGATAACACTACTATTAACTAATCAAACCTGTTTCTTTTTTCTTGACATCAACAGTAGAGGGAGCTAAGGGTTCAAACGTCAAGGTCTACCATGTGCACACTCCCTTCGCCCCACAGAGCTCCACCATTGGAGATTCTCGAGTCCAGGTTGACTCTTCCAAACCTGGTAAGTCAGTTTAACTCACAACTAGGAGTTAACTAAACAAGGAATGAGTCCATTTTACATATCTTACATTACATACATTTTATTCCCTAAGTTGATTAAGTTTCCGACTTAAAAAGTGATATTTTGCAAAAAGCTCCAGAAAAAAATGCCACTCCCTGGCCCAACCACTGCATGCCACAATTGACCGCCCATCTAAAATGAGCTATACCTGCTTAACAAAGCTAGCTACAGTAGCTACAACCAATTAGTAAAAATAGTAGAAGGAGTGTAAATTTACAATAGTTTGACCACTATATTCTCAGTCTAATGTGACTGAACTGCAATATATGTTTCGTTACATTATTTTTGAATCAAAATTTTGATATTGGGACTCTGCCAGGGTACATGATGGGATTGACGGGTGTGGATAGAGGGTACAGTTTATTCTTGCTGGAGGTAACTTCTCACCTACTACTTCTATTATTCAATGAAGTTGAAGTCATATATTTCTGATGAAGGGTTTGGCAGATACAAGTTTGTATGGCCAGCCATTTCGTTGTTGGCAGTTGTTTTTTTTTACAGAACAGCCAAAAATGTGTAAAAGAAGGGAGATTGGGGTAGAGTTTTTAACAAACGTGAAAGCTAACACACCTCATCTTAAGAGATCTATGTAGCTGTAGCCTCACAGAATACTCTAACAGTAGTAGTAGAATCAAACCTCTCCCTGTCCCCTCCACTTTTGTCTTTCAATGATTTGTTTGTCAAAAAAAGAGATTTACTTCAGCAACAACTTGCTTTAACCCCAACTATAATAATTTAAGATATTGTTATACCACTCTATGCTTTACAACTAATTCAATATTCCCCTAAAACTCAAGTCAGTTCACATTCCCCTATTGTCCAAGTCGATGTCTAACATTGGCTGTAGTGACCTGTACTTGGCCCCTGCTTGCAACTCACAACCCCTTTGCCGCTTGGTTTAAACACAATTTGAATCCATTTTGGTGTTTTCCTTCTGAACAATATAGAAGATATTGGCTAAAAAACTGTTTGCTGTAAACTCAACCACTGAGCCAACAACCCAATATCTCCAAATGTGGGTAAAATGTCCTTTTATCTGGGTATAGTACATCAGACCTGATCAGCCCATCTCCCTTGTATGTTCTTCTCATGTGTGCAAGGTTTTTTTTTTACTCCAGGCACTCTCTCCCACAACATACTTCCAAATCTTTACCTGGCCTAGATTGATCAATGATCATTTTAATTCCTGATTTTAAAAGACACTCGATAGTTCCAAAGTTATCCGAATGTTGTAATTCCATTCTTATTGCATGAAATGAGTCAATATGATCTTTTTTTTTCAATAATGTTTATTCATTCTTGTTTGTGAAGCTGCTTTAAAGCAGCTGGAAAAAAGCACCATATAATTAAAGTTTTATTGATTAATTGTTGGACACAGTATACGGTTATCAAATATGTATCAATGTGAATAGTGATTTGTACTGAAACACTTACAAAATCCCATCTCTCTGCAGTAATGCAGTCCCAGCAGACAACTGATACAAAAAACAAGTTTGTGAGCTATGAGTCCTACGAGCTGGGTCGCAACCCAGGAATGGCCACCTGCACAACCTGCCAACAGCAGGTCTTAACCAATGTCACCTATAAAGTGGGGAAATACGCCTGGCTCATGTGTCTCCTCTTAATCCTGTGCGGGTAAGCGTCCATGTGAAAGTGTGACTTTTAACCCCGAATCATATGTGGGACATTGAAGCCAAACTGTGAATGTTTTCTCTCTTACAGCTTTATTTTATGCTGCTGCCTGATCCCATTTTTTGTCAAGTTCTTCAAGGATGTTTATCACACTTGCCCCAAATGCAACAAGATTCTGCACATTGAAAAGAAACAATGCTGCTAACACCTCTTCTTCCCTTTTACTGCTTCTCATGGATTACACTATATGAAGGACTGGAGGACGCATGCTGCTCAGCATCGTTGTCATCTATCATAGATAGAATGCTGCACACTAAGAACCTTTTTTAATATTATTCAGAAATTCTAATTTTTGTCTATTTAATTCTCAGGGTTAAGGGTTCAGAGACTCAGCAAGAGGCTGTTTCAAGTCTCCAAGGAAACAAGTTAATAAAAGTCAATGTGTTTCCTGTCTATATTTAAACAAATCAATGAATTGTTATTGTAAATCACGCCACTTGACGTGTGTTTTTGCACAAACCAGTCAAATTATGACACAAATAAAAATGCTTTTAAGTGTAGTAAATTATCTAAAAATATCTGAAGTTTATGTTGTTTTTATGATATGATCACTTATTTAGAGTCTCTGAATCTTTATAGTAATGTATTCATGGCTGATCATGTGTATTTTAAAGGACCTTTTGTTACAATAAAATGTGTCTGTGCAATATTTTAAAACTGATGTATGTGTGCATTTTCTGACTGATAATCAATTACAACTCCTAACATTCCTCTTTTTATCCAGTTACTATTCCTAGTGAGGGTCTCCAGCTCACTGTACTAAAAAGATGGGTTACTTATGCCTTTCATTGATGAACTGCTAATGGCCTGTGTGAAAAAGTTAGAGTGCCTTCACAAATTCTTCCTGCAAAACAGCTTTCATTAAGATTTACCATCACCACTGAAGTGAATTTACATCTCAGGGAGAATTGGTTTCCAGGAAGAGCTGTGAGATAAGTGTAAGAAATGTGTTTTTCTCTGTGGATCACATTAGATTGGTCTCTACATTGCAGCTATTGTTTGTTTATATGCATGAATGTTTATACTACTTTACACTACAAGGCCAGATCTGTAAAATAGTTGGGCGTGTGACCTCTTTTATAGTCTGAGTGTCCAATCATGATAGATTTTATCTAAAGGAGGTGTTTTGAACCAAGACTGGCTACACAAATCATTCCAGTTGTTCACAATATAATAGCATTTGTTTTTAGTCTCTTGATGAATTCCAACCTGCCACTCACAAAACAAATATAAACCTTTCATAATCCTAAAGCACACCTCTGCACTGGTTTTCAAGTCAAGCATTAAGAAGTAACAGTGAATTATGTTTCCTAAATACAAAGTCAACAGGACAAATGTGAATAAAGTATACTCAAGATTGCAAAAAAGATCAGATGAGTTCTGATGACTAAGTTCTGAATAGATATTTTAATAGAGGAAATATAAATTGAAATTAAACAATTTGGAATTCGTTCAGCTTTTCTGAACCTCTAGATAATTTTAGCTTGGCATATGCTGTATAATATAGGGTGATTCAGAAAGAATACTACAATTTTGAAAATCTGTATTTAATCAAAGACAACGTGATGGAACTTCAGATAATTAATCAATGAAGAATACGTCAGAACTTCCTTAAACCGACAACAGACGGTGCTTAGCTCTCTTTTTCTTATTTACGAAGTTCTCAATTGATTATTGCGGTATTGTTTTTTAATCAACCTGTATTGTTGGAAAAAACTAGAGGCTGCCAAAATGTATTTTTAATAAAGATTTTATATTTAAAAGTTGATCTACAGAAAAATTAAGCTTGTTTTTTTTTATGTTGACTGGCATTCCTGTGCTGCTGCGACCATATTAACGAATCAAACCTCTGAAACGGAATTTGGGGACATTATTGAACAGAATAATAACAACGTAAAAGTGATCAAATCTAAAAGGGCTATTGATACAACCGATGGCCATATGAAAAAAAAAATACATCTGGGGAGACATGTAAAAAAAATTATTTTAAAGACAATTTACAGCTTTCAAATGTGTGGAATAATTTATCTCTGTATGAAGTCACGCTTTAAAATAATGTTAACGGCAACTATGTTGAAAATGATCTTTGCTAATTAATGTTTAAATAACCATACTTTAATATGCACCAGACCATAATCATAGCTTTTATAGAAAATTTTATTCAACATACATTTCCAGCAAAAGGCAATTTACAGGAAGAGTTGTCGTACACTGCTGCTACACGGAGGAATTTGACTGGTGGAGGGGGTTAAAAAAAAGAAAGAAAGGTGATCTGCATCTGTGTACTGCACTTAAACAAGACAAACTGTTGCAAAGAGCCAATGGGAAAATAGCCCAAAAAAATAGTCACGAGTCAAAATAAACTACACACAATGAATATGAACATCTGACTTAATCTGTACCCAACAAATCGGTTTTTGAAATTGTACATGTTCATTCTTTAAATATACAATTTGAATCGTTTTTACAAAGCCAACTACTCACTAGGGAACATTCCTTCTGTTCTCAAAAAAGCAAATGTCGGTATTGGTTCATCAATGCTGGTTTCTCTAAATCCTGAACCAGTGTACTACACGTCTGCAGCAATCAACACAGCATATCTGGAGCAGTGAACAAGCAAGCCTTCACTCCCCATCAGAAACCCCACTACAGTCGATTAACAAAGAGGGGTGGGAAAAAAAAAACACTTCATGGGGAGAAACCCCCAACAAAGCAAAGGAATCTCAAAATCAAACTACAACCAAAGATTACATTAAACAGTGCTGAAAAATGTAAAACCTTGGATATTAAGTGCCAATGTGCAAGATGAAGTACAGACATTTGATTTAAAGTTTTATTTGTGTTTAAAACAGATGCTGGGGATTTTGCTGTATAATACAGGATCTCAACAAAAAAGATGAGAAAGAATTGTGTAAACATGGAAAATGTTGTTATAAAGGAGCAGAAAAAAGATAGGGCACCATCAAAAGCCTCAGCCATTTGCGTTGATTTTAAACACTATCATCTGCAAATGACAGAAACTCCTCTTCTCTCCTTCGCCTCCGCCTCACAATGCAGCAGCTCACTTGCCATAACAATTCTTTTAAAAACGAACTTAAAAAAAACCTACAGAAAAAATATTCAAACAAAACGCTAGGACATCCCCCCTTCTCATTAAAATTCAACTCATTCTTTTAGACAAACAGGCAGTCGATAGTTAGAGAAGCCAAACTGAAGGGGCTCAAAAGGAAAACGGGAGCATCAGCAGTCACTTCTTTCGCTGAAGACATGGTGCCTGTGTACCCAGACAGCAGCTGTTAAATGTGGTGCACACAAGGGGTTTGGTTAAAGTCTGTAGTTTGCTCAGTTGACGGCGGGCTTGTCAGTTGTGGATTTTGATCGCTTTTTCCAGATATGTGTAGCGACCTCTCTTTGGAGCTTTGTTGAAGTGGTCGAGTCCTAACCAAGGTCTCGGGTGTGACATGTTCCCTAGGAAAGACGATAGTACAGTTAGCATGACATTCACAGTTTTAATACTTCACGAGTCAAGAAAAACAAACATACCAGGCTGTGGCTCAAAGTCTTTCAGGTTCACCTCGTAATCTTCCTCGTTGATATACTGATGCCGACCCATCATCACTATAGCAAACTTGAACTGAAAACAAGCCAATCATATCCATATATTAACATTACTTATCTTTTGAAAGGTATTGAAAAGCGCTCCAATAAATTATGCCTTGTCAAATTTATATTTTCTTTAATTCCTACAATTATGACAGTTACACAAAGCATATGGTTCCATCTATACAAACTATACATACAAAAACACTTCAAAAATAAAAACAATCTTCATCTAACTTCTAAGAAACACTGTCTTATTACACATCCTTCCCTATATTTATAAGTTTTTTTATCCTTTTGAAATCTGTTCAGCCAAAGGACCTTCTGTCATCGCTTAGTATATATAATTTATTTTGATGGGACCAGTAACATTTTAGTCCTAGAAACAATAGCAAATTCTTCAGGCATTTAAACCCTTGACATTTCTGTAGTTGCATTAGCTAGTAAGACCAGAAAAAGAAAGAAAAAAAAACCTAAAAATCAAATCTATTTAGTTTTTTTTACACATTGGTCCTTCAAGTGTTAGCTACAGCTAACTCCCATATATTCTCCCATATTTTTCAGATTATTTTCTGAGTGCCCAAGAGTTTAGCACTGCTGGTTCATTGTCAGTAAATACTCAAAGATCCATTTATTCCAGCACCAGGCTTCATACACACCCTAGGAATGAGTCATATGACTGATCTGTGTTCAAAAGTGAATGAGATTTTAATTGATTCATAAATACATTTGATTAAACTGCAGGTTTCATAAGGCCAATAATTTTTTTTTTGCAAAATAAACAGTATGTTTCAAATACATTGTTTGAAACCCTAACAGTAACTTCTATGTTTTTGAGCATTAAGATTTTCTCAATCTGGTTTGCCAATGTTTAGTGTTTATGAACATTTTCTTAAACTGGGAACCCCAAGACACTTATTCTTTTGTGAATTTATAAGCACTCTCAATCTCTGTTAATCCTTAAAATCCCATTTACTTTTATTTTAACATTTGTGGGTCTTGTCAATATCGGGCAACAATCAGTTAAGATTTCAGCAAGTGCATTTCAGCTTTTTCTCAAATTACAGCACCGCTAAACCTCACTTTTATTTATTTTCTTAAGTTTTACAAAAGTTTTCCCAAACTCTGATATAAAAGTCATGAATATAAAAAAGAGTTGCCAATCAATCTCAGCATGAAAAAGTAATAAAGACACACGCCTCGTTTGTGTTTACCAAGCGTTTTCACATGTACATTTGCTGCAAAAAAATGTAGATTAAATACTGCTCTACATGAAAAAAAAAAAAACTTTAAATAGCATTACAGAGGTTTCTCTTACCTTCTCGAATTCTTTTTCCTGAACCTCAAGCATGCTCTGAATTCTCTTCATCACTTCTCTGAAGGGTTCCCCCTGAAACAATACAGACAAACTTCAGATTAGGGCAGAGTCCGCGAGTTACTCGAATAACTCCATTACAAAAACTGATCAAGGCAAAATCTTCTGCCTCGAAGCCTCTATTAATTCCTTTTATGCAATGGTCTGTCTAAATACTGGATTCTGATTGCCTGGAGGGCGTTGACCCAGGTCATTTTAGTTACAAACACTAGTCTTTCTTCATGGTTTCCTTAAAACAAGCGCTAGACCACAGTTAAAAAAATTCGCTCAAAAGAGTCGCTCAACTTGGACTCTTATAGCCACTGAATTATTTATATTTTACAGATTTTTTTTTTTACATAATTTGTTTAAAAAAAAAAGCATGGCATACACAAGATACAAAAAAACTTAAGACAATGGTGTTTCACAGGCAGGGTTTTCATTTAACATGCACTCCAGACCAATACATTCCACTGTATAAACTTATTTTTAGGACATCCTAACTGTCATTTTTAATAAAGCACATTTTTGGTAATATACACGTACTGTTCTGCTTGATTTTAAATGGATTTAAAGAGTTTTTGCTGTAATAATAATAATAATAATAATAATAATAATAATAATAATAATAGTTATAGCTCCATCTACCATTGAATGTTTATGGGAGCGTTTTATAGATTACATTTTCAGTAGAAAACCCCATTACTAAAATTATTGAGAGCTACAGCCCTCCTTCAGATATAATTCAATAGTGCCATGCACCTCTATCTCATTTCAGCATACACACCTGATGAATCTTCAGCAAAAAGGGAACCCCAAATGTCCCGAAGACTTCCTTGTGGAAATGTGCAACTGGAATAAGCATTTCATTCTCTTTATCCAGGTCCACCTGGTCCAGAGGAATTTCCTGTCAAGTTAGAGGTGATACTAATTTCATGAAATAGTCTACAAAATAGACAGAGCTGAGTGGAAACTAACAATCCTTACCTCTATTCTGAATGTTCGGCTGGCTGCTGGAGATAAACATTCTAGTAGTTCATCTTCCTGGTGAACACCAATTATTTTGTAGCTGACAATTTCCAACAGCCTACATAGAAAACAAGAACAGAAGCTGAGATCGACAGAGAACTGCATCTACATTATGCTTAGACACTAGTAAGGTAAGTTTTAGCAGCATCATTTGTTTAATAATTCATGATGTGAAACATTTACTCCTGGATTGCAAGCCTAAAATTCTATTTTCCATCCATTAGTTCCTTTTAGATGGAATCTACACAACTGCTTTTAAAAAGTAAACAAAACATTCTCACTAAGAACACAACAAAATTCTTCTAGCTTAAGGTAAAAAAAATAAATGAAAAAAGACTAGATGCTGTAAACATTTTAGCAGATATGGCAGGCATCATCCCCGTGATTCTCTAAGAGTGTTTTAACTGGCGCTGCACTATTACTATAATAGCAATCAGTTTCAGCCTCTACAGTTATGAGGCAAAATATTGTGAGGAAATGTATTGCGATTATATACACAAAAAAATGCTCCTTTTTAATTATAGCTTAATACTTTGAATATTTGGCAAATGCATTTAAAAAAAAAAAGATCATATCCTATTTTACATGTACATGATATACGAGAATGATATTTGAACCATCCAGCAGAATAACTTTTTTTTAATACTTTTTGTTGATTTTAGATAGTATAATTGAGTTACAAAAATTGTAGATTTTTTTTTTACAGGCAAACAAGTTGCAAATCTTCCTCAAGAGTTTTCATTGTTAACACGTTTGTTTGTTGTTTATTTTCTGTTTATGTTATTCAAATACATATTTGTATATAAAAGCAAATGCTCCGTCTGCATCGCAATTATTAATAATATCTTGTATGTATCTAATATGTTAATGTTGGCCAAAGATAACATAAATCGCGTAATCCACACCAAATGTTGACATAACAACATTAAACTTCCGAACTACTTTTGTCGGCATAGTCGAAGCAAGACGTAAACTGACTGGAAAAAACTTCAGCTGTATTGTTCCACTCTTTTATCGCTACCTAATTAATAATAACCTAATTATGCGAATGTTGGTGAAAAACCATGGCGTAAACTGGAAACTTCTCCAACTTGCATTCCAGAACAGAACATTCCACTTTATAAACGTATTTGTCAGGACACCTCGACTCTAACCTTCATGACATGCTGGTTAATTTTTATTAACTCTTAGTTGACAAACAGTTCTATTATAATCACAATTACAATAACAATGTCATGCAGCTCGAGTTTAAATAATTGTTTTGTGCTTCAGTAGCAAAAAAAAAAAAAAAAAAATGCTACTCTCTTCAATCTCAGGAAATGTTTAAGAAAGATTAGCATCAAACAAATAGTTTATGAAGAGCTTTAGCTTCACAATTACCCAATTTTTAACAGATATCCACTGCTATGATCAGTGGGACTGTGCCAACGGTGCTTATCAAACTTCATTTAGGTTAGGTACAGACTCAAAGATTCCCCTTTTCTGTCTAAATAACTTTGGATCAAAGACAATCAAGACCTGTCTGTAATTTGAGCAACGTGGGTAACAAGGTACAATTTGCCTTTTTTTTTACACAACATATTGTACCACTGTGTCTACATGGTCATGAGTTACCATTAACAACCTACTCCCTGTAGCTCCCCAAACCTGAAAAACTAGGGGAACCTGTGTTGTCCATTTTTGCGACTTTCCACACATTACAATAACGCTGACCTTAGCTTCTCCGAGCCTTTGTCAGAGAGCTCCGCTGCTTTTTTACATTCCTCCAATAGATCCCGAACACAGCCATGCTTGTCTGGATATAGTGTGATTTCCTAATGTGCAAAAACAACAAAAATAGTCAAGATCCTATTACCACCTAACGATATAGACACTAACTTCATAAAAAAAAATTAAGCAAATAATCTTACCTCCTCTCGAAACAAACTGTTCAGCCATATGGCTTTGAAACTTCTCCTGTTCTCGAAGTCTGTGATCTTCATCTTGAGCTGTAAGCAAGCAAAAAGCATAAATAAATCAGGACCAGCATGTAACAGCTCAGAAGAGCTCACATTCACTTTATGTGGCATCAAATGGAAAAGAAGACTCCCTCACCTGCTGGTAGTAGAGCTTCTTAGGCTGCCGGGGCTTGAAAAACTGCAGTAGGTCTCTGAGAGTGCCTTCATAATTGTGCCTGAGAGGGTTGCCGGGACCATCCCTGTACCTGAGAGCAAAGAGGAAAAAAAATCTAGCTATTTAAGATAAAAAAAGGGGAGGGATTGGAAAAGGGCTGAAGTTTATAAACATACCCTTGTGACTTGAAAAACTGTAGCAGCATGGGGTCTGTGTTTAACCTCTGCGCAACGGTTTTTGCCACCTAGAAATAAATATATAAAATGAGTGGAGTGTCTACTTATTACTGAGGAGTTCAGACTAAAATAATCCACTTGTGTACAGGCCTGGAAGTAATTCATTCGGTTTGACAGTGTGACAACAAAGCCAGGGTCGTTGTGAATGGTCTTGTCACAGAAGATGACATCCACACGGTGGTACAGGTCTCTGAAGTAGTCTTTCGCAGTAGGCAGCTCACTGGTGTCATTTTCAGGATCATCCCTGGAGTAGACAAAATAATGATCAGATTCAAGTCGGCAGCCCAAACTAGAGATTTGAGACTAGGAAACTTACTTCTGGAACACAATTATGTCTCCGTCCATCAACTCATCTAGAGCCTTGTCCAGGGAGACATCATAGTCTTGTATTCGCTCTGTTAAATTCGGTTTAACTTCCTGAAATATACACCATCTTGATTTAGGATATAGTTAGCTTGTATTCACCATTATTTTAATGGTAAATTGGGCAATATTTAAGTATTAGAGTTTGCAATTTTTAAATACAGGTAATCGTTGTTTACAGAATTGGCAGGGCAGGACCAACAACACAACTTTGTGTGTGTCCAGCTGATAAAATATTTTCTTCACACGTCAGACTACTATGATCATCAATAAAATAATTAGCGTAAAACCCCATTATCCAAATAAATCTTACCTCATAGAGGATAAGGCTAGTTCCCTGCTGGAACCCTGCTCTTTCACACATGACGGGCAGCAAGTCTCCTGTCAGGATAATAGTGATTTAGAAGCCATAATTGACTACCTAGAAATTATTGAGAAGGCCGTCACTGAGTACTCACGTATTTTACAGGATATGGGGGTGTAAATATGTCCACAATAATTTAAGCTTCTGGTTTTTGGGTCATACATCTTCAAAAACAACATAACATCGTCTGAAAAAAAATCGAAGAGAACAAAATTAAGAATAGAATAGATTCTAACATTCGGAATCCCTTATCTTCATGGTTGACATTAAAACAGCACTGATTGATACTCACGATCTTTGTCAAACTTGGGTAATGTTGCACCACTGGCAGCCATTTCTGGATCTACTGTTTCCAGGAATATAGTCCATGGGTTCTCGTTATCGCTCAAGTCAATCATCTGTTTTCACAAAGAAAAACTGTTTTACTGGTACTGGCAGATTAATCAAGAAAACTATCGCAAACTTCAGTCTGTAAAGAATCATGCAGTTGAGACTTACAGACTTGTTGCAATCTGCTTCAAAATCCAACATAGCCGGCCTTTTAGTGCCATTGCTTCGGGCCTGCATTGGCCAGAGCCTCATCTGGTCCTGTGGGAAACCCTAGATGAAACAAATATTGTAATAAACACTCAAACAAAGCTAGAAATAATAACACTGGTTCAGAGAACAGAATATAATGCTTAAATTTGTATTTCCAAAATCAGATGAGTGCAAGTTCAATTAATTGCAAACCACCAAGCCCTACTAGAAACTAAACATTTACTGTAAAAAAAAAAAAAAAAAAAAACTAAATAATCTTAAGGTTGTTTCTGTGAGTGACTTTCATACTATTCAGTCATCTAGTATCTAGCTTCAAAAAGAACAGTACTTTTTGTTAAAACTATTGCCATAAAATTGGATAAGCAATTTTGGATCTGTGCGATCATAGCCTTTGCAACAATGACCACATAAAGCTGGCTTCACAAGTTTGAACCAGCATAAGTCATTGAAGGGCTTTAAAAGGAGTCATGAACTGGGAAACCAAAAAGGTTGTCTGCATTATGATGTATGTTAACAAATGCAACAAAAACCTGCCCATTTCAAACCACAAAACATTTTCTTTTTTCCAAACATGTTTTTTAAAGGAAACCGAAAGACAAAAAAAAAAAAAAAAAAGATAAACACTCATCATACCAATGGGAAAACTTCAACCACAAGTAAATCAAAGTTTGCTATCTACGTTTAGTCAGATTCTTTAACAAACATAATATGAATGGTTAAATAGCATTAGTACATTTTAGCAGTTTTTCCTATCAACTTCCCAGTTCATAACCCCTTAATTAGTAACCATTACTTTTAAGATTTCACTCACATAATTTCAGTTTTGTTCATTTGAACTGACATACAAATGTGGAAAACAATAAGGAATTTCATAAACTTTCTGTTCAAATCAATGAAAAATATTTTTGTATTAAATTAGAAAGCCCATTATTTTCTGTTTTGTAAACTAGGCTCAAGGTAAAGTGACTGCTACAGTATAGTACTATAAGTTGAGATTTTTCAGCACTCAACCTATAGCACTGTACTGACAACACTTCTACTTTAAGTATGTCCCATAATACAGGACAGCATGAATAAATCATGTGGTTTGTGTTGCAGGATTAGTGTTGCTCTTTGCTGACAACCACAGAGCAAATAAACGATGGTGATGTGTAGAGCTCAACTACAGCATTTGCTGACTATCAGAATGGTTCAGGTTTCAGTACTCAACATATATTCACCGAAACAGTATGTGAAGAGACGAGATCAATTCAGGAAATCAAGATGTGCGAAACGTTTCATGTGGCAAAAGTTTGAACAGTGATTAAACAGTTAATATTTGATATAGAGTGAAAAATCTGCATGTTTGCACTGTGAACTCTTTGCTACAGAATCATTTTTAGCCATGTCTGGTGAAATTGAAAGCACATACAACATGAATAAATAAATAAATACAAGCACCCTCACCATGGTCTGTGAAAGGTTCTGCACAAACTCAGCCAGAGTAGAGCTTTTGAGAACCTTGAACACAGTGTATTTCACTTTTTCCTCATCGTACATGTCATTGCCTTGGTGTCCACAAAACTGATCCTCTGTCACCATCTACAGGAAGTAAAATACACATTTATTAGTTGACAGCAATAAGCAGTAAGTGATTCTTTTGAAGGTCTCTTACAAAAGATAGCGTTGGTTCCTACCTGCACTTGCATATAAAGGTGAGCCTCCTGTCTCTCTTTCCTCTTCTGTGCCTCCACCCTTTTTTCTTCCTGCAACCTCTCCACCAGCTGCTGTGGGATGTCAATATCTAAGACCGGCTGCAGAACCTCACCTGCTCGTGACAACAGTACTCATGAGAACAGATGGACACAGGATAGACAGCAAAAGGTAGGGCACATTTTTACAAAGCCTGGAGCCTTGTGTTCAGTAGCAAATTACACAAATATGAAGTCCTCCACCTCACAGCTGTTTTAAGCATTTTGTGTGGATGATACTTACTTAGCTTGGATTCTCTGATGTACACCAACATGTAGGCGTTAGTACAGTGCCGGACTGACAAGTCATCATCATGGCCACCATAATTGTGTTCAATGGCCTCTTCTTTTGTGCACCGTGACACAACATCATCATCAAATTTACACCACTAGGATACAAGCACACACAATCAGGAGACATACATCATTAAAAAACAAATTTAACTATAAAAAATTTCCTATAAAAAATAATGGAAGGCCACTTAACCGCATGAAAGTATGTAATCAGTAAATAGTATACCAAGTTTACAAAGATAAATTTCAGGGATTTTCAAAACATTCGTTGCCATTGGTTAAGGTCAGAAAATAGTGAACTAGCTGAAATTACTATAATAAACAAAGTTGTTTCAGTTCATTCTTTTTTTCTTCTGCTGTTGCATTTCGGTCAGAAAATTACAAAATGAAAATACAGGGTTTCTTCAGGTTACTTGGTGTCGTACCCTGCGGAAGCCCTGAAATAGCTTATCCAATTAAGTACAGAAGTCAATTAACTGATAACTGCAGCAGTAAATACGACATTCTGCTTGGACCAAGGTGCCCCCCCCCCCTCTTAATCTGAAAAAGCAGGGTGACTCCATGACTATTCAATGAAGCTCCATCATATAAAGCCTTACTATTTCTGGTGAAAATGTTTTTTTGTTTTTTTTTTTCAGACAGATATTGAGTACTAGAAGTGACAGTTTATAGCCATCCACTATTTCATAGTTTTACTTTGCTTAGATATCCCAAACATTGCATGCAACCAAGCCAACCCAAATTTACACCCCATTAACCCCAAAAAGAAAATGTATGGACCCCTGAAATAAAAGGTTCTCACTATTGGTGCGGTGACACTCACTTTGCCGTCTCCTTTAGGATTAAGGTAGACGACGTAGTGGCCCCCGTGGTTATCACCGCTGTGGACCAGCACTGCATGAAGAATGTAGTTGGCTGGATCTTTAGCGTCAGGCTTCTGCAGAAACTCATCTAGAGGTAACTGCTCGGGAAACTCAAACCTAGGGATCAAATCATCAGTCATAAAGATCATCCTTCACTTCAAATGCATCAGGTGAGAAGAGATTGGGACAGAGATCTTATGGGATAATGGATCTTCAAGAGCACCCGCTCATCCTTGTATGACTAACTGTGGCATTAAGAGAATCACTCTCATAGTTTAATTTAAAGAGCATAATCTCCATCTGAGCAAGCTAGCATTCATTCTGCCCAGTCATAAATCACGCTTCACTCATCCTTATTGTGTAGCAAGCATCTTGGATGTGTTACTAAAATTGTAGCCCTTCAAGCTAAAAAAATGTTGATCAAAAGCATAACATCTTTTTTTTTAATTGCATCTTGTAAAAAACTAGTTCTTACCTGTCATTTATCTTAATATTTTGGTCAGTCTGAGGGTCGTACATGAACCTCATGAGCTGTAGATGCAGAATGGGTGGAAAAGTCAGGAACTTTACACCCTTCTCCGCTTCCTGGAATACACAGTTAAATTCAAGACTCAATGAGTTAAATTAAAACAAGCACAACTATGGTTACAGAATTATATTTATATTCCTGATGATTTTCAAGCATTTATTGTCACAATGCCTCAGGTTTTATACAACCTTAAGTTCTCTAAACTAAGTATTAGTTGCAATCATTTATTTATTTTAACATAAGAAATAAATGTTGGCCAAGGGTTTAAAAAAGTAAACAAACATGTATTAAAAAAGGTAAAAGATCAATAAAAAAAAAATCTACAGATGAAATTATTGGAAATTATCACCATCAATAAAAAAAAAACTGGGAACAAAAGCAAACACAACTTTAACATGATCCAAAAAAAAAAATAAGATTTGAAAATGAAGATTCAAAGCAAAAAACATGTGGTAGAAGTTCTCGGATGCTGGATCATCTCAAGCTTTAACATGCTTCAGAGCAGACACTTAAGATGAGGTCAGCACAGAACTTTCATGTGGGAAAGTGGGTTTTTCTCTCTCTCTTGTGATCTGTAGCATGGTAAAGTTAAAAAGGCCATAACTTTTATGATTAAGGTTTAAAAATCTTTAATGTTTTAGATGTGCACAGCAGGTCTTTTATTGTTAACTCATTGATTGTGCTATCGAGTACAACAGATTCATTCTAAATGTTATAATTCAGAACAAAAATGTAATCACTTTATTAGATGCTTTAACCTTCACACTATTTTTCTGTCACAATAAAACATTTTTAAATGTTCTCCTGAAATCTTTATCAGTAGATTTTAGAGACTTGCATAATTTAATGAAATATCAACTATGTTCATAATAAGCAGCTTTATATTAATAAACTGGGTTATTCTTAATAACTCAATCACTCAGAGGGAAGCTTGTACATAGCAAGTATTCTTAGATGGTATTTACTTGCATCGAAAACCATTAGCATCCATAACCCCTCACCTGCAGACCATGCTCTCCTGCGTCATATTTGTTATCCCCATCCAGCTGTTCCACAGCCACATAATCCTTGAACGACTCAAAGACTGCAAGGCATAAAAAGTGTATTAAAATCATGCAAGTACATCACACGTCAGTTCTTAAAAAGGCATATGTAATAGACTGCAGTTGACCGTTTACATTATTTGAATAACCTCTGGAGGAAAACTCTGGAGCAAATTGTCAGAAACAATGCTAAAGTGAAAAAAAAAAAAAAAACTGTACTCTTGCTTGGTTTCATGCCTGCTAATTTGAGTTTGCTTTGTTAACGCTTTCATATTGTCTATCTGAAAATATAGTTATTAACACAGCTATGTTTTTTGAATGTGACAAGTCGACTACTGTTGGAAACAAATTAATGTTGGCTTAACTTGCCTGTATATTAGTTCAAATTTAAGTCATTTCCCCATGTTTTATTGATATGTTTTGATATTCAAAAATAAAGTGTTCCCATCTGGTCCAAGATATAGCTTGTGAGAGCCTTAAAGCAGCAGAATAGATTCTGGGGGTAAACTACACATTTAGTACACAATAACAGCATTTAAACATGTGCAGATTATCAACAAAAGATATTTTAACAAGTTAACTTTGCTAAACAGCCTCAGGCTGGCAGATCCATGTGTAGTGTAGTGGAGTGGACAGCAGACATATGCAAGTGGCCGGCAGATTACTGTGGACATCAATCTTCCAGACACGGGATTAATTTGGCATAATTTTTTTATATTAAATTCTTTCAGATCAAGAAAAAGTAACACCATCATCAAGAGGAGATGATAGCTTTTAAGTTTTTCCCTACTAATGCACTCTTCATTGGTATTGACTTTTTGCTTTTGTAGGTCAGTCTACAGTTCGTTACCAAAGCTTGAATCCTGGAAGTGAGCGGGAGAAAGAAAGAGAGCCACACTTACTATTTTTTTTTCCTTTAATGCTGAGCTGGATGTCGTAGTAATCTTCTATTCTCTCTGAACGATAGTCCACATGCTTACACTGAATGTAGGACTGAAATAGAGAAAACTCAAATGCTGAGAAGCAGAATCAACAAAAAAAAACCTCCCACAGAGGATCCGGGTGACTTACCACCATCTTCCCACGAAAGAGCTTTGGAATGGTGCCCTCCACACAAGTTCCTTTCATCTTATTCTCCACGTTGTCCAAGAGCTAAATTAATCAAAAGCAAACAATGGTTAAAGCAACCATCAAGGACTAAAATCAACTGCATCAATTCAGCATCAACTGTTCAGTTGAGCTCAAGTGACTCACCACTCTGCAAAGTTCCTGCACATCATGCTGCATGAAACTGTCAAGGGTCTCCCAACTGAGGAAAATAATTGCAAGAATAAACTATAAAGGTTTAACTATAATTAAGAGCAATGACATTTATAAACATTTCAACATTACAAGCTTTAAATGATAAATTTCACAGACCATTTTGCCTTTATTCAGATGAGACAGTAACAAGACAGAATGTGAAGTGTGAGGGTATGTGTGTGTTTGACAGAATTCCATTGAGGAAGAAATAAGCGAATGAGATTTTCTATCACCCACCCATGTACGTTCAGCATGATTATCCTCAGCCTGGGATTTCAACTCTGGTTGCCTAATGCGTTTTATGCTTCCTGACCACTATATAACCAAAGTATAACACTTTGACTTTAATCGTTTGAAAGATCCAACCTGATCGAGAAACTATTGTAAAATCATCTTTAACCTTTTTGTTTATTGAATCGCAGCATTAAACTACCCATTTAATGGGTAATTTTAAATATTTTTTCAAACAACTAACATTTTAAATAACATTTTGTTCTTGTATAACTGGCAAGTATTGTTTTTATATAGACACTTCCTGTAAGCATCTAAAACAATAAATATTTAAATAAAAACCAACCACTTTGCAGAGTGAAAGGTGACGTTAAGGATTTTATTTCTTTATAATTAAATGTATTGCAACTAGTTTTAAAATTTAAAATGACTGAGGCAACTGTCTCGTGAAAAATTTTAAAGGCAGATGGGGCTGTTTACACAATACTAATAAAAACATTTATTAAATACAGTATTTAAAACATCACAGCACAAATTGCATACAAACATCACATTAATACTTTATCAAGCAAAATTCAATTATTTTAAAAAGTACTTTGAAATTCAAGATATTTCTTCATCATAAATACTGTAACAGTAAACCCTACAGTGAAAAAAATCTGAGAATAAATTAGATCAAAGTGAAAATTCCTAATTCATACCCAAGTCAAAACATCAAAAACACACACACATTGGGTTCAAAATATTACCAAACTGAAAATTCCCAACAAAACCTACCCAAAAGACTTGGTCAACTTCTTTGTCCCAACAGGTTTGTCACTGTGCTGGAGCTCATAGAACACCCTCTGCAGCGCAAGTGGAACACTTTTAGAGGAATCGTCTCCCTCAGTGGGCATCATATACACAGCCTAGGGAAAAAAACACGGTGCTCTATTAGCATATCGAAAGCACCAACAAACAAAAGATTTGTGTTGATTTATTTGTTGTTTTTCATTGTTTTACAAGACAGCCAAAGTACATTTTGTTGATGGCATTAACAGGCTGACAGATCACCAAGTCAACACAGGTGTAAGGATATAGTGTGTTCAATCATACAATAGAGGATTAGCGCTAGGTGATGAAAAGCATTGCAAGTGGAAAAGTTCTTAACCATCAATACTTTTGAACTGTATACATATCTTCTGAATAGATAACTGAGACACAATATAAAGTTAAGCATAAAGGAAGAAGACATTTGAAAATTGATGTTCACTTGGCACAAAGTCCCTCGAATCAGCAGCTAAAGAAGTTTATACGGCCCTTAAACACAGCTTAAGGGGTCATGCCATATTGAGGCTTTTAGTGGCTTTTAAAGTCATTTATAAGAGTAGGTTATAGTAAAAAAAAAAAAAAAAAAAAACATTGATTGTTACCAAACAAGCCACCAGTAGTGAGGCTTGATCTACAAAACACGTCTTGTAATATCCAGAAACAAATGCACGTGAGTAAGAGAGGGAAAGACAGAGCACTGTCTATATATTGTTGCTAGTTCGGTGTTGAATTTACTCGCAATTAATCCCTTCAATTTCTTTCACATATACGTTGACTGTCAGGTGGTAACTTTGCATACACATCATGAATATGTAAATCACTAGCCAATAAGTGATTAACTGGGGAGTGGTTAAGAAGTTTGCAGAAAGAAAATATCAGTCCATTTTTAGAATAAGCCTAGGCTACAAACTGAAGAAATTAAATGTGATTTTAATTTAAAACAAAAACTTTATAAGTTAAAGAATCACAACTCCAATACAATTAGACCAATGAGAACAACATATTATTAAAAATACCACATTGTCACTGACCCTTTAAATGCAATGGGAAGTGGCATTTGCAGTTCCCAATTTCAATGAAGGCAGTTGCCATCTGATATCTTTCCTCACTGTTGATTTTAATGTCCAGCAATGAGACATATTTTATTTTCTTGCATTGTTTATTACCTGCTTAGGCTGTACTTCATATAATTCTCAGTTCAGATAAGTCTTCAGTCACATGAAAAAAGTTATGCACCTGCTATAACCTTCCATGTGAACAAAAAGCAAAAAAAAAAAAAACAGAGGAAACTACATCCCCCAGAATGCACTGTTAACAGACGTAAACAATGAAGCACATGATCTCTGGTACTCTGTGACTGTCAGCATGAATATCTGATCAGAACCAACTTCAACAGTACTAAATAGTATTAAGAGCTTGAGACCAAAAAGAACACACACTGCAATTACAGTATGCTGGCAGAAGAGGAGTTGTTTATCATGTCCTTGAGAAATCACAAAGCTTGATGACACAACTCTAAGAAAAAAATCTGACATGGGCATTCAGACAGGTCGCATTGCAAAAAAAAAAAAAAATACCAACAGATATGCATCAGAGTCAGGATAGAATGTATCCTTATTCTGTAAGGCAATCACCAAACTGACTGCAAAAATCTCATAAAGCAAACGCTGAATTCCTAAATATACATAGGTTTAACATAAAAAAGCAAACATGTTTAGAATTTAGAAAAAAGTTCTCCCTTACCCGTCGAAGCTGGTTTGTGAAAAAGAGAGTCTGAAGTAAGCTGTTCATGTAACAAGTGGCCCCTTGATTCTTCAACCCCACATAACCAGTGTGCTTCTTCGAATCCCAGCTGCAAGCAAAATGTTCTCATCAGCCAAAGGTCATAACAGCTTGTGAATATTAAGGACATGGACAACAAATGACTTACGCCACACCGTGAGGTGCGTCGGCTTGAACGTAAACCTCAAAGGTGACTTTGTCATCCTCTACGAAGCCCCGCTCTGGATCAGTGACGTCCTAAAGACAAAAGAACTCTTCCGTTTAATATGATTAACTTATCGACTCCAATTTCCTCACAATGGAGATAACTTACACTCCATGACATGAAGTTGGAAAAGCCCCAGTCGTTTTCCTTGTGGAAGAACAGGTGACTAATGCGGCGACTGAAGGATTTCTCATCATCTTTGTAGTTGATAATTTTAAGCATGGCTTGAGCATGACATGACCATGACCTTGGGAAATGAATGGGATTATTTATTTTTTTACAAAAAGGCTCCTTTTAAAGAAAAATTTGTTTTTGGAGTGCTTACGTAGAGTCTGACTCCGCATTGCACTGAAGAAAGAACCCGACACTCTTCTGGTGAGGTCTGTCAGGGTAAAAGCGAGGCATCACCATGATCTTCCAGGGAAGATTCCTCACAAAACAAGAAGGGCTGAGCACAGACTCACTCAGCCTGCTGAAGCGCTCCACCACAAATCGAAAAGTGGCTTCAGAGCGCCAGCTTGTATCTGTTAAGGGACATACAATCAAATACATCTCCAGAATTTTCAGTCAAGCTAAGTGTAATAGAGCCTTAGTAACAAGATGTTCCTTAAGTATTATTACCATCCTCCATGTCCTCTTCTGTGTTGTTGTGTCCATCTGCCATAGCCACATTCCCGTTAATGACTGGATTCTGAGGAATTCTTGGAGGATCGTCTGGGTCCCCAGCTGCAAAGGAACAAAATGGGAAACTGGCTTGTTAAGTCATTTATAGTGATGAGCTAACCTGAACTCTTTCTGTCCATTTCCAGTTTTTGTAAGTAGAGTATTTTCCAATAGGCTTTAGGTTAATACAATTTTAGATGCAAATTCATTCCCTTCACATACTCCTGCGCCTACTTCTTTACAGATGCACACAACACATAAGCTACTGTTCCAAATTGATAAACAAGTGTGACCACATTTAATAAAAGGTTTTGAAACACATAGGGATGATTTTTATTAGTTTTGAAAGTGAGATTCCATTCAGATAATCCAAAAAAAATCTACATTTCAATAAACAAAACAAAGAGTATTAGGCATTTTAAGAGTTTGATCGATACAAGTGCAATCACATGGTTCATTATAAAAGATCAACACAATAGATTTTGTCTGTGCTAAGGTGAGCATTTAAAAAACAGCAAAACACACAAGAATAAGAACAATGTTTGGGATTTTGAAATTAAATTACTGAACCAGCAGTCAATAAAACAACTTATCAAAGGCACGTCCAACTATAAAAAACGATAAATATTTGATAAAATAGAACTTTCACTAACATAGCTCATCCAATGGAATACCACATAGTAAACAATATACACATTACAATGTACATCATAAGTTTTACTCAAGTCCCTGAAAAAACTTTACCCAATTTAGTCTTTTTATCCATCCAAATCCCTTAACAGGAATATCTTTTGTTTGTTATAGCCAAAACATAATGTTATTTGATGATTATGAGTTATATTTACCCCATTTCAATATTAATACTCCCTAATAAAAGTAAAAAAATGCATGTTTCCATTACATAAAGGTTATGCAAATTAGTTTAAAAATTAGCCTAATGGTTTATTTGGACCAGTAAGGATTTCTTTAAGCTTTCCAGATTTCAGATGTTTTCTCAGCCAAGACACAAAAGGGCATTCTAGCAGTGAGTGACTGAGATTCAACATTTACAGTTGTTCTCTTCTGGGGTTGTTTTTTAAGGTAAAAAAAAAAACGTAGTACTTTTTTTAGTTAAAATAAAAGTAATGTGTGGCCTAGTATCATAAAAAAATATCACTTGGTCTTTCCCTCTCTCTGATTTATGATATTTACATTTTAGGTTGGATTATTAGAATCATTTAGGTTAGAATCACATTTATCTCCTTGTTATTTCCATTCCAATTGCCATTCTCTCTGATGATGAATAGATATTTCTGGTTTTAGATCATTTTCTTTGCTGCTGAATCTGCCCTCTGATATCCAACTAGACACACATGGCTGGGGATGAAAGACTTATTTAAGATAGTTACTTAAGAACTTTCACAAATATTAACATCAGATAAAAATCCTTACTCATTAATTAGCCATTTTCATTAGCTGCCAAATAACGCCCTCAATAAATCAAGTTTAAAAATAAAACAGCCAGCTATTTAATAATAATATACGCGTTTAATTTGCGATCTAGCAGACCTTGCATGCCATGATGTCTGTATGTCTTGAAAGTCACCATCAGTGCGGGTCTCAAAAAAAACAGCGTCAACAGAAACGCCCCCACACGTGCACTGCAGAACTTCAACGAAATACAGCGCAATAATTAGCTCCCCGCACTTAACGAGTAACAAGTCAAAGTTACACCATGAGACCACCAATGGTGTCGACGGTAAACACGTCAAAACGAGCAAAAATCGTTAAAAATGGCGATCGTTACCAAAGCATGACTCGGTATACAATGAAGAAGCAGAACCCCCCCGCGCCGTCTGTTTCGGATCCCCAAGCTCTGACTTTGACGCACTGCCATCAACACGTCAAAAGCAATCAAACACATCAAGGCAGAATATACCGGATTCCCATCACAGATTGGGGAAAGGGTTTTATTGATGACTTGATTCAGAGTTGATCCGGTCCTTTACCCCTCCCCCTTCAAACACAGCTTACCGCGCTGCTAACTTCCATTCCCGCAAACCGATCTCCCCTTTCTACCAGCCCCTGACATACGATCTAATGAGTAAATAAATTACTTGGATCCATGATCTCCTGGTGCGCCATCAGGCACTGTGCGTCCAGCAGCCTCCAAGATATAAACAAACACAAACGCAAACAGGCCTCGCAGACACGGCTCTGTGCAGAACACAGTCCACCATCTTGGAATAAAACCCATCCACTCCCCCTGAGCGAGCGGCGCAACTTTTGCGGATGATAATGAAAGCCAATAACACAAGCAAAAAAAACGAATAGCGCACTAAAATGGCAGCATGCAACTTAACCGTTTAGAAATGGCACTGATGGCATGTCCACGTGTGGTCAATTTCATCCTGTTTAACAGATCAAAATGGTGCTGATCATCAGCAAGCATCATCTGATGCTGTCTTTGATCCATATTCTGTAACAGATCATCGTAGCTGGTTGACTATGTACGTTACAGTTGACGGTCATGCAGCGAAGACTGGCGCACTTTGACACATTTATACAGCACATGCTGCTGTATATTTACGTCTTCTTATGTTAAATGCAATCATCCATTTACTTCCTTTTAACCATCTTGAATGCGACCGATTGCGTCTAACCAATTTGCTCGAATATCTATGCATGTGTATAGTTTGTATTGGGAACAACCGATGTAAGAATATCCTCGTAACAGTAATACAATCGAAGGAAACAACTGACAGTTTATTAGAGTAGCGTTTAATGATGAGCAGCGCCACGTTAGTGCATGCAGCATCTAATGTTAGCCAGCTGCTAACCAAACAAGATCACGTTCTTGTAGCAGTGGCATTACTTAAAAACAGCAAATACCGAATTTCGATGAAGTAAAATAGATAGTTCATCATTTACGACAATTAGGTGACGTTGACGACACACTAAAACGGAGTTGTTTTGCGGACGGATAAGTTAAACCCTCATGCAGCGAGGGAAGAGTTAACATTAGCAGTTGGCTAACATGCTATTGGGGTCAAAACATGCAACAGTGGCACTTAGTAGTGATAGTTGTTAACGGTACTTGTACAACATTTCAACGTGTTAAATAAATCTGTGAGTATTTTGGCGTGAGGCCTTGACGTACCTTCCATCTCCATGTCCTCGGGCTCGCTGAGCTGCTGCTCGCCGGCTTTCTGTTGCGGGGTGTGATGGTGGTTCATGTTGATTGCAGTTTGGATGAGAGGATGCTTGGGCTCTTGGTCTCCCCGGGGATGTTCTTTGTGCACAAGCTGCTGGGGAGTTGGAGGATGATGCGGCGGTGGGGTAAACAGGTCGAGCCTTTGCGGCTGGGCCTGCACTAAGGCGACCTCGGCCTTGTCTGCGTTTAGCGCCGGGGACGAAGGAAGGGAGGCTGGTGGGGGAGCAGGCAGAGAAACACGGACGTATTTGCTCGCTATTCGCCCAATCTCGGCGCCTGGGTGAATGAATGTTGCCGTTAAGGATTGTTGGTTGCAGGAGACTGCTGTTTAGCGAAGGCCTAATTTACAAAACCCCGGATTTCCCCTTAGACTCGAGGAGAGAATCCTACTCACAACAGACTGCAGCCGGAGACCACTCGGCTAAAGCTAACTAAATTGATAAACAATAAACAACGCAACTCATGCGCCTCAGAGAGGTTAAATATTTTAAATACAACCTTCCCTGCAATTATTCCAGTCCGTGTGCTTCTCCGATTGTCCCTCTTTTAAGGGGGAGCGGAGAAAAAAACTATCCATTCAAACCAGCCTCTAATAAGGAATCGCACTAAATTAGAAGTTCGAGCCCACAAAGACGCCCGCGCTTAGCCTCTCCGTTTCTACAAAATGAACTGACCTGAACACCTAACGCTTGCTTTTCGAGTTTGGATGCATCTCAAGCGGCGGTTCAGAGCATACAATATAATTTGCCCGGTCACGGCTAGAGGCTCTCACCCGCTCCCGTGGTTTATGATGTTCCGTTTGAGGTAAAACTCAAAATGGCGGTCGCGCTCCTCTCTGAAATGTCACATCCGCATGGAGATCCAAACCCAGTGGCGCACACATAGCAAGCGCCACTATGCTGTCTCACCATAGTTTTTTGGGATTTAACGGAAAATAAATAAACATTTTAAAGATTTGTTGAAATGGCGCTTTTTATGGCACTTGTGGTTTAAAGCATGGGAAATTTGTTTACACTTAGAAAACGTTTTATTTTACTTTCTTTGCCACTTTTGAAAAAGTCAGCTGATGAAACACCTGTCTATGTGTACGTGAGAATTGGACGAAGGAACCCTTTTAACGCTAAATCCTGATGAAACAGAAATATTACTTATTGGCTCTAAAAAGCAATTATACAATCTCTCATTTTTAAATAGGGGGGTTTCCACAGTTAAAAATCTTGGCGTTATTATAGTTAGTGAATTGACATTTAAGAACCATATCTCATATGTTACTAAGACCACTTTCTTTTGCCTCAGGAACAATGCTAAAGTATGGAACATGCTGTCCATTGTAGATACAAAAAAAATTAGTTAGTCCAGAACGCAGCAGCAAGACTTCTCACAAGAACAAAACAATATGCTCACATTACACCTATTCTGTGCTCTCTTCATTGGCTTCTTGTAAAAAATCGCATTGACTATAAGATACAGCTCCTTGCCTTTAAGACACTGAATGGCTTGGCTCCATTCTACCTGAGCAGTCTCCTATCAAGATATATTCCAGCTCGCTCTCTTCGATCACAAGAAGCAGGACTACTGATTATTCCGAAGATTAGTAAATCCACTAAAGGAGGAAGAGCGTTCTCATATTGAGGCCTGAAGCTCTGGAACAAACTCAGCTATGCTCACAGAGTTCAAAACTAAATAAAAAAAAAAAGATCTGTTTAATCTACCATTCAAATAATTGGCTCCGGTATTTGTCCAAACGGATAGGGTGTCTGAGGGCTATAAACATACAAATTGTTGAAAAAACAACATGGTTCAATATGTCTATCTAGCTTATCTCCATCATTTAGCTCTCATCCTGCAGCTGATGCTGATCACCTGTTTGTTGTCTGTTAATTTTTTCTAACCATTGTTTAGTTTCTTAGTTTCTGTTTTGTCTTTGTTTGTTTTCAGGAGCTGTCTGGTGAGCTGTTCGTCGATGGACCCTAATTTTGTATATTCTTTATTCTGGGGAGGTGACTAGCACCTGCCTCAGTCAGCGAGGGTCCCAGGGACCTCACATAGAAAATTCCTAATGACCCTATCTTTAGGACTTTAGGACTGCTTTGAAAGCTTCTGCTAAAAAAGCCCTAAATAAAAACAGATTTATTGATTGATAGAATGTATGTATACATAATTGATTAAATTATTTTGAATTATTAAAATATTTAAACATACACATATACTTAAAACTTACAGAAAATGAATAGCAAATATATCTTTCAAAATGTATGTGCATCCCATTCAGCACAGTAAGTGTCCACCATAGATTTTAGTGTTTTCCAAATCATAGTAAGTCAAAATATATAGGATTCCATAGTGCTGGATTGACATTTAGAAATCCCCACCATGACGAAGAGCTCATAAAACATTTAAAACTTTAACTCTGGTGTAACCCATAGGTTTTGGAAGTTATATGTTTCATGGTTGGACATTTCTGTCTTTGCAGTTCAGCATGCTGGGGTTGTCCAAATTAAATGGAGATGATGTTGCAAGATTAAGACCAATCTCATCAGTCCTGGTCTGGGTACTGGACAATTCTCAATTTATTTATTAAACACCCTTAATTTATGCTCAATTTTGAGTAGAATTGAGCACATGAATAATAAAAAATACCTGCTCTGTCACTATGTAAAATGACTGATTTTAAGTCATTAAAAAAGTAAGCTTCAGTCACGATTTTTATTCCTGTTATAAAGTTAAAGGGCCATATAGCCTGTTGTTACTGTTCATGTCAACCAGAGAGTTTAAAAAAGAAAACAGGATTAAATGGGCATGGGCAGTGATGTGTGGAAGGAAAAGAGAGAGAGCAGAATAAGTTAGACCAGCAAACCTGCAATTTAATTCTTGATTTTATAATATGAACATTGTGAGCATGACATCCAAAGCCTACTATAAGTCGATTTGGACAAAACGTCTGCCAAATGCATAAATGTAATGTAAAATACAAAACCCCAGTTCTGGTAAATTGCACTACTTAATTTCTTAATTAGCCACACCCACAAAAACATTAAATGTAATTTAAACAAATGGGTAATAAATTGTTCCCCATAAGCATATTTAACAACCTAATGGAGCTAGCTGCAAGGATATAATAATGTTTTTAGCGGTAAAGTTGGACATTTTTAACATGGCTGTCCTTGGGAACCTGCTCACTTCTGGAGTCAGCCTCAAGTGATCAGACAGCGAATTGACATTTCGGTCAAGCATCAAACTTTGATGGCTCCTCTTGAGACTCTCAAACATGTTATGTACAGTTGGTTCAAGCGCATGAGTAATTGTAAGATACCACCATAGCATCATTTAAAGGGGTTTTTAGTCACAACCGGTAAATTAGATTTTAAACTAGAATGTCAAGAATAGTGAATGCGAAGAAAAATAGATATAAACCTGTCTTTGCTAAAATATCATGTGGTTTCATAACCCTTTAATGACATGAACATGGATGTTAATAGGAATCTGCTCACTCTGTACACTTTTACAGTGCATAAATCTAAATATCAACTAATTTGTTGGACTACCATTACAAATCTTCAATAACAGAGCATCCTGGGTACTGTTAACTGTTTACTGATACTGTAAAACAGAACTTTTAAATAGACAGTCAAATTTGTGATTAACAACAAAAACAGTTCTTAAATTGATTATATGTCAATTAGGCAATGACTCAAATAACTTCTATATATAAAAATGGTTTCCAGTTCATGATTGTTTGGACAAACACTGAAGGAGCAGACTACTTTTATTTATATAGCTTATAGCATGATAAGACTAGACAGCAAGCATGGTATGAGTTTCTCACTAAGATCTTGGTAGCACAGAATAACTTGTATCTGACACAGCAGCATCACTTCACACTGGACATAAAATAAGAGGTTACATATAAGACCTGATGGCAGAGGCACAGTGAGTCAGTTGACTAGTTAAGCATTAAGCAAATGAAGTGAAATAATAATATTGCATGAGAGTAAAAACATGTGAAAACAATGACAACAAACCGAAAACCAGCAGAGCTTTCAAGAAAGTAAGGTTTAAATTGTTGGTGGGTATTTAGAACTGGAGCATGTAAAATGCACATACTGCAACCTCACCAGAGGTCATCAGCAACAACTGATAAAATAATCCAAACTCCAATGTATATTTTAATAAAAATACTTTCAACAATCTCATTTTGTTCATTTTATTTCACGTTTAATTAACTGTAGTAATGTTTTTAAGAATGTAAATTTGTGTTTACATTCACCTGTCAAGGATTTTCAAAGCCAAATGAGCTGAAGAGTCTTTATGTTCTTTAATCCTTTCCAATTCCAGGTTCTAGTGTGAACGGTGAATTTTCCTAATGTAGCTTCAATATTTTCGCTGTGTATTTGCTTGATATTTTCAGTGATTTCCTAAACAGTCAAAAACATGTCTGGGATCATGAGAGGAAAAGTTGAATTAATTAAAATTCCACAAAGCTGTGATTTGGAACATTGTGGTTAGAGCTGATCCATCAGCGATACTAGTTTGAACAAGCTACCTTGTTTTGAAGCCCAGCTTAAATTAATAGACCTATTAAGAAAACTAGCATTTCTGTGATTTAGCCACTGCAGCCGTGTCTGTACTATTATATATTTGTAATTAATTGTCAGGAAGGGGTGTGCACTTTAATAAATGTTTATAAACAACAGCAAACTTGAATGTAGGGGAATGAGTATTTAAAACGAATTTTATGTAATAAACTATATACCAAATCCAACAAAATGTTTCAGTTTTCATCTGGGCATGCGTAAAAATATATGGGCGTGTTTTAAACAGACCCCGCCTTCACAAGCGAAGCTATGAAACTTCGCCAGGCAACGGCCAGTCGGCCACCCTTAACTACGCTAGTTGGTGCAATCGCAACTGGTACTGGTAGTTGATTTTCAAGGATACAAAGATAGCTAATATAGATATATAGTTTTATTTATAACAGTTAATTAAATAGTATAATAGTACTAGCACAGTCCGATCGACGTGTTTTTCACGAACCTGGAACAAAAGTAAGAGAGAGGAAAATAATCAGTCGGAAAGCCGGCGAAAGTTCGACGAAGTTTCGCGGTTATTCATCATGGAAGAAAAGAAGGAGAGCGAAGCTGAGATACACGAACACGGCCCCGAACATTGGTTTTCCAAATGGGAGCGCCAGTGCCTCGCAGAGACCGAGAGAGAGACACCATGCGAGGATGAAGTGGACCAGAACCAGAAGCAACTGTGGCATCTTTTTCAGAACTCCGCTACGGCTGTGGCGCAACTCTATAAAGGTCTGTTGATCAAGAAAGAGACCCCTTCGGTGGCCCATGAAAACGCTTCGCGAAATAACGTTGTGTTTTTGTCTTAGTGCTTACGCTTTAAGATGTGACCACTGCTTTTGAATGAAGAAAAATGAAGGAACACCCTTGTTTTGGTTTATTTTTAACGTTAACCGTGTGCGCTGTGGCCTGGCTGAGTTTGACAGTTTGTGGTTATGTTGTTTATGCTAACCGGCTAGCATGGATACAGGCTAGTACGACATATAACTTTAACTTTTGGTTACTTTGAGCACTATCTTTACATGTTTTTAAAATGTATTTTTTTACTGCCATTATATTTAACTATACATTTGGAAATGTAGGAAATTATATACCCTACTGCGTGAAATGTTTTGTCCGTGTTAAACGTTAGTCACCTTAGCATATCATTGATTTCAAACATTCTGGTCATAAAGTAACTTAATGTTAGTTGAAACGCAAATTGTCTAGTTGACGTGAGTATTTCTATTCATGTGTGATGTCATTTTTTTTCAAATAAAAAATCCTCCAGTTTTTCACATCTATATGTTGTTGTCAATGCTATAAAAGAACCTCCCTGGTCTTATTGTTTCTTGTAGATCGGGTCTGTCATCAACAAGGTCTGTCATTGTGGGCTCCATTTCAGAATGCTGCAACAGCTGTGACTAATCTTTACAAAGGTATTAAAGCTCAGCTTTATTCTCTTTACAATAAACTTTGTTTACATCTTTATTTTGTGGTCTCTTCAACAGAAAGTGTTGATGCACACAAGAGGAACTTTGACTTTGGAATCCAAGTTGGTCATCAGCGCCGAAATAAAGATCTTTTGGCCTGGGTGAAAAAACGTAGACGAAATATACGAAGGGAAGACCTGATAAGTTTTCTATGTGGTAAAGCACCACCACCAAGGACTTCTAGAACTACCCCCAAATTGTCTGTGTCACCAAACCGTCCACCTGCATCGGATGCAGTGTCATCAGTAGAGACTGATTTACAACCCTTCTGTGAGGCCATAGCGCTACATGGTAAATATTACCATTTTGTTCATGTATGCAAATAATACATGTTATTAATTGTAATATGTGAAATTGACCAACTATGCTCTACAGTGTTCAAGTGCTACTTCAGACTGCAGCCCAACGTGGCCCCCCAATTTTATTTTTACTCATATGAGACCTGCATCTGATATTTGCATGACCACCTGAACAGCTCAATTGAATTTTTTTTCAAAATTGATCCTGTTCGCTTAGATATGTGGTCCTGAATCCGATAAATATCCAATTTGACATTTATCCAAATTTTAGTCATTGTACGAGGACAAAAGTCACATTTCTGACTGAACGTTTTCATGGTTGAAGACGAAGCTGAAACCAGTCAGTGGAAGGAAAGTGAAGTAATAATAGAACTATAAAATTTTTCTTCTCCGTCTTCTTGATATGATTTGGTTGAAATTATGGTGGCTGCATTCGGATTTAAGCTGAAATAAAGCCACACAATCACACTAAATTTTCTAGTTCAGTTTTACTTTCGTTTTGATGAATGTCATTTTCTGCAAATGTGTGCCTCGCAGCGAACTGGATTGGGTTCTTGCACAGGACAGATACAAGTCGCATGTTGTTGTATAATGTGAACTAGCACACAAAAAACAGATAAAAAAAAATCAGAATTGATCATTGATGCCTGCAGCCTGAACATTAACAATATAGACATAAAGTTGCTTTGGACAAAAGTGTCTTCTAAATGCATAAATATACATGTAGACATAAAAGCTGGTGTCATTGTGGCCCCATTCAATTCTCCCACTTACTTTCTCACTTGCCATTTCCCTTGAAACAGAGTGGTAAGGAAGAGGGCTGAAGATGGGAATCTAGGACTATTCCATCACCAATGGCAAATAGACATCACGATGCTAAGCCAGCTCACGACAAGCATTATATATAGCCAAATAAAACATATGCTTTCAATTTCCGCATCATTACTTTATTAATGTGAGGAAATTATTAAAAGATAATAAATTAGTTAACAATAACCATACATATTACAGTGAACTCCATCCATACCATCCATCTTCTTGTAAGCTTTGCCCCTTTCGGGGTTGCCACAGCAGAATGAACCGCAGGGGATGTCCTTCCAGCTAAAACCCATCGCTGGGAAACACACACGCATACGCACACATACTTGTGGGGGAAACCGGAGCACCCGGAGTGCACTATCTTGCAAACACATGCAAAGAACATGCCAACTCCACACAGAAATGGTAAACGACCCAACGAGGCTCGAACCAGCGACCTTGCTGTAAGATGACCGTACTACCCACTGTGCCACCATGACGCCCTACATTGACTGAAACAAAAAAAAAAACAGAGTTATTAAAAAGTTATTTTAATTACACTAGATTAAATAAACTACACCAAAATGCCTTTTTTTAGTTTTAACAAAAACATTTAAATGGTTTCTCACAGTCTTTCTGCCTTTAATAAGCGCAAAGTGAAGTAACAGCATTCCCCGCTGTGCTGAACACACGATCAGATGGAGCACTTTCACATAAGCTCAAGTGTTTACGAGCGTTATTTGACATGAGGGTAATATCCTTAGGTGCGGCACCAAAACCTTTCTTTAGGGTTTATAGATAAGATCTGTAGCAATTTGAGTTTACATTTATGATTGTTTTTATAAAATGTAATTTTTTTTATACATTTGCTTTATTAAATTTTTTTTTACCTCAAAAAACAAAAACTGTTCCTGGCACTGTGCTAAATGACACCACTCACCACGGCAGTCTCTGCACGTAGGCCTTTTTAAGTCTCTGTCATCTTTTTTGTAACGAACATGCCATGGAACCATGCTAGAGCAACATAATAGTAGAAAGTAAAAATATGCAATTTATATTTTTGTTAATGAGGAATGCAAGGCTGCAGGATTCTCATATGTAATAGTTTTGAATAGTATTGGTGCGAAAAAGTTTGCCATTTTTATTAGGATTGCTATTATGTGGTATTTTAGATCATGTAGAGTTGGTACAGATCCACGTTTCAGTCTCAACGTTATTGCAAATCCTGTTTTGTACTGACCCTTGTTCAAAAACATCCTGGAGCAAAATAATTTGAGCAAACAAACAAGAGTTTTGGTAGATCTATTGGTGCATTTCATCCATTAATAAAAGTTAACTACCAGTTTCCTTTGATTGAAGTAAATGAGCACAGCTTCTTTTCATCCTAAAATATAAGAGACCTTCGAAGTCAGGTGTACTCATAGGAAAAATGACAGCCTAATTTACCACCGAGCAGGAAGGGGGAGTTTATGGTAATTAATGGGAGGGACTTGTAGTGTTTGACAACATTTAATTTGAGTCTCACAAAGACTCGTTTTCGGGATTGGGTTTGAGCCATATTTCTGTCCAAACAGCTGGAAACTCTTAACTGAAGCTAATAGACTTGAGAGCTGGTATACACAGCCTTGGGCTTCCTACAATTTTGTTGTAAGATGTGCATTTGACTAAGTGCTCATGAGGATGAATGCCTCTCTTTCAGGTCTGAGTGGAGCAATGGCGAGTATCAGTGTGCGCTCCAGCACCCCTGGCTCACCCACTCACATCAGTAGCAGCTCTAATGCAAGCCGCAGACGCAACGGACTGCATGATGTAGACTTGAACACTTTCATATCGGAGGAAATGGCTGTCCACCTTGGCAGCACAGCCAACAGGAAGCGGACTTCAGCGCAGTGTGCTGATGGCATCACAGACTCGCCAACATATAAACGCAACAGAATTCTCTGAACCTAGTCATTCTTCTTTATGCTTTGTGGCACCTTAAATAGAAACCTCTTACTTGTGTTTCCTGAAAGGGAATGCTGAACGGTGATACATTTATTCATTCATCAGTGAACCGTTTGTTGGGAATGGTTGATATTATTTCTTATTATGAAAATACTGCATTAACCAGAATCAATAGTTACATTATTTATTTGTGTCAGTTGTGCTTAGCGATGTTAAATAGCTATTAAAAACTATGTTCAAGATACAAAATTGGCTTTCCAGCATATTTTCTGAGATGTGCAAAAGTGTTTTTCAAACTTGAAAATGCTTCTGATTGTGTTTTTTGTGAAGTTGAGAAGTCTGAAATAGTTTCCATCCTTGTGAATTAATTGTGCCATTGTCGGTGTTTCAAAGAGTTATAAGTAATTACATTTTTCTTTTGCATTGTTGAAATAATGGTTTTCAGAAATATACCAAAAGAACTGAGATGTGGTTTAAGCTAAATTGTCTTTAAGGTCTGTTCAGATACATAAGTGGCTCCAGATAAAAGTCATCAAGCTGGACTGTGACCCGCTTACAAGTAGAAATAAGTCTATGGGCTCCTGGGAAATTAGACGAAGTGTCCTTTTTGGAGCTGCTTCTCTTATAATCCTGGTCTGAAATTTCCTTTAGGCCAGCTGACCTGAAGCTGACAGTTTGATGACTGGCAACAGAAATCACAAGTCTAAAGAAATTCATAATAATATTTGGCTGCAATGTTGAGATTACTGAAATATAGAATTACAAATTATAGTTTTGAGTTAATGAATACTTAGGGAAAAGACAGTAATTGTGTGCAGCTCGTTATGGTTGTGTGCAGTGTACAGTTCAAAGAGAGTTTTTACTGGTTAAGATGTTATCTTATTAAAGTTAAGATGTAAAAACAATGTTTTGGTCTTCCAGAATGTCAGAATGAAACCTGTTCCAACTTATTAAAATGAGATGTTCGTGTTCAAATTGTGTTGTTTTCAGTGGTTGAAAGACAAAAAGTTTGAATCATGTAAAACCACGGATCTTTGACCTGCTCTTACTGTTTTTAAGGAAAGAAGGAAGGTTACAAGATGAGCAGTAATGGAGCTTTGCTTTGCCTTTTCGTCTTTTGAAGTTACACAGTTGTTGAGGTCAAACTGCCACCTGATGGTGAACAGTATATTACAGGAAGTCTTTTATTTTAAGTTGCTCTACAATCAGCACATGTAATGTTTTTTTTGTAATGTTCCATTACAACAACACATGTAGTTTCCCCCCAAAATACTTTTTAAAACTAAATATTGAAATAGACAAAAGTCTTGTTTATGGGTCAAATGGGGGAGACAAATAAGCCAAATATACAACAATTTAATCAAAAGTTCACAAAGCACAATTAGTTTTGCCCAGGAAGACTTGTTAAATTATATGCTATAACTCCTCCGTACGTACAATACAGACCAAGCTAATTTGTCAGTGTAGATTATTTAATTCGTCAGTGTATCAGATTCATTCAGTGAATTACAGAGAAAAAAGTAAAAAAACAACAACAACATTATACAGTAACTAAAAAACACAAACCGAAACCAATACCAAAGTACACAAGCATTAGCACACACGTTGAAAACATTGTCCGCTGATTAAATAATATTAGAATAAAGTAAAATAGACAATAAAGGGAAATACAAACAAAAAAATGCGATTTAGGAGCTTTGAGCTGATTTTTTAACCCCTTTATGTATTCCAGAGAAATATGCTGTTATTATGTACAACACGGAAGGGCCATTGAACGTTTCTTTAATGTTTGAATTTGAACGTCTAGTGAAGAGCCATGTAGACAAATAAAAGAGTAAAAATTAAAAAATAAAACACCGTTTGATGGAAATGATACAGATTAGAACGTCTGCACGGCAGTTAAAACTGATCAAGAATAAAATAGAGTTAACGAATAAGTAATTTGTAATAAGACAAGAAAATTGTATTAATTTAATAAAAAGTACAATTTAACAATCCGCGTCAGAAAACATTTACAAAATATTTTGTTTATCGCCGCACCGAATATGAAAGAGATTAAAAATTCTCCACTGGATGGCGCTCTTACCACATTAGTTGTAAACGGATCCCAGGGTTCTCAGTTAAAAGAACAGCTGGATGTCGCAGCTCCCTTTTCACCATCGACTAATATAAACATCTTTCATAGGCTTTGCTTCTACCTTGTAAAATAGTCTTATAATTTTAAAGGGATGTTAGTGACGTTGTGCTAGCTTAAAACAACCATGAATTCATTATAAAAAATACCAATGTTTTCAACATAAAATAAAGCACAAAATAAACAAAAGGATGTAGGTTAAAAAAGTCTTTAATGTCATGATCACAAGATAATTAAGTCCTGATCACGACATAACAAGATTTTTTTACCTACGTTCTCTTATAACTTCAGTACAATTGTCTTTCTACATATTCCAATGTTTCTCAATGGAATTTGAAACACTCTAACAAAATATACTTGATTATAATGATCATTTGATAATTGATGCTAAGTTAATTTTCACCCAATTTAGAACAAGTAGATAAATCAACATATTCTTTATAATGTTTTAAAGCAATGTACTCATATATGTACATCATATGCATTTCAAGCTATTTTTCTTCCTCATTTTTACAGAAGATAGAACTATTGAGGTTGGTAAAAGAGGACAATGGAAGTAAAACCAATTCAACCACTGTGTTTGGGACATGAAACAAATTGGTTAAAATGTGTTGTAAAACACATCTGAAGGAAACCAACAGATTTGTGTGAACCATTAAAAGAGGTGTTAGTAAATGCTAATTGCCATTTAGCAGAAGCTTTTAATTCATTGTCTCTCACTAATTGGGTCTCCTGGCCGGCTCTCTGGGCATCTTGGGGTTAAATACATTAGCGCACGAGAACAGTGATTATCATCTTCATAGCCTTCGATTCCCCTCTTCTTTTCTCCTCAGGGGGAAAGCATGCTCCCTTGACCCATTTGGCATTTCACCCAATTCATTCTGGGGATCTTTTTAGTATTGCTTTTCAAGGGTTTATTTAAGTATTTCTATTATAGTAAAAATCTAATTTTAAGGTTCACAGTGCACATGTTGTTGTGTGTATTGAGTGTTTTTGTTTAAGTTAGGACTACCCCACACTTGAACAGATTGTGTTTTATTTTCTGTTAATCTTCTGTAGATTTCAATGAATGTTTAGAAAAACGAAAAAAAAGAAGATCTAGAGAGGAAAACAAGTCCGACTTTCCTTTAACAAAAATCCAACTTTACCTGGGTTTTTAAAATAAAATAAACTCTGCTTGAAAACGCCTGGTGGACTTCTGGCAAATACATTGGCTACTATCAGTCACTTTTGTTCTCTATGAAGGTTCAGCGGTCGAACAGGTATGTCCATGAAATATGGCACTTTCTGAAACTCGTTCTAGCTTTCTCTTGTTTTAAAGCAGATATTTCTGTATCTATCTGTGACTGACCCTCAACACTTTATGAAGTCCATAAAATGTCCCTGACAAAAAAGCAATATCAGTCAACAAAACCAATTTAACTTGCTCAATGCTCGGCTACTATTGATCCAGAGTGTGACATTGACCTGTAGTCAAATAGTGAGTTCAGATTTATCCAAACCTCTGCTTCTGACTTTTATGAGCTCATGAAAATGTTCATGACTAACTTGGGTTTGAATGGCTGACCATCTTTAATTTATTTCAAAATAATTTAAAAGAAAATGAAAGCCTGTAAATATAATGCAAATAAGGACTAAAGAAAGACCTGAACATACCAGAGCGGTAAATATACTAATGTGATGTCAGCTGCATAGGGTGCTATAGGAAAAAATTGCGACAATTTTCTCACCTAATTTCAGGTAATGGAGGCACGATTAGTTCCAAACATTCTCAACTGAGCTCTGAATCCTATTCATTTTTATAGTCACAATCTCAATGTAAACCTGTATTAATTAGTTGAAAGTTAATTATCTTTTCAATTGTTCAACTGAGTGACACATCCCAGATGGCCCTCACACAATAGATACTGTTAGAGATTAGTGTGTGCTAGTTCAGCTTAGTAATAAAATGGAATTTCCCTTTTTAGAGGGTAACTGCTGAGTGCAGATGGAACTTCTCTCTGTAACGTTAGCCACACAGGGTAGGAGGACATAATGACGAACATATAGACTATAAAGACTGGAATATTTGCAGTTATGTTAAAGATTATGTTTTATATTAATACAAAAGTACTTAAAACCTGTGATATATAAAGTATGAGTTTAAAATATCTGTAATAAACTATAAGTTTATTAAAAACTTCTTGGAGTGCTTTTGGATCTTGACAAGGCAGCACATACTTTATTCATAATCTTATATTTAATTTTTAAAAGCAAACATAAGTATTTACACATAATAGATTTTAAATGTAGATAATACACAATAGTTTAAAATAATAATACAAATGATTGATAATTTATTAATACAAAAACTAATACTAATATATTTTTCACCACTGATATTATCACAATAAATCTGGAATTGATAGGTAATTAAATACATAAAACACACAAAAAGGCCAATAAATATAATAGATGATTAGTATTTCTAAAGATTATGCTGGATTAGGGCATGAAGAATGATGTAATGGGAAATTTAAATTTTTTTGGGCCAAATATGTATATCTATGTATCTACCATTCTGTTTCAGTATAGGCTGTTTTATGATGTTGTTACTTTTAACAAATATATGATTGGTGAAACGAGAGTTTCTATTTTATAAATTTAAGGAGCAGTAAAGGATTTCTGAGGGCCAGAAAAAAAAACTATAGAAACTCACCCCTAAACCAATAGCAACTCATCTCAACTTTAATAGCCCTTTCTGATTGGACTCGTGTTTATTTGGTTCTACATGAGTAGGCCGACTGTTCAAAAATCATATTTAATGATGTAGACAAGACTAGAAAACAACCAATGTTCAATGAGAACACATGAAATAAGGGCAAAGTTCAGTGATGGAGGGACCAGTACTTTCGTGTAGTATAGTGCAGATGCAATGATGACATGATTAAATGCAGCAATAATGGGTTCATAGAGTATGTAGTTGATGGTGCAGCGGTGATGATAGTGAAGCTTGGTAGTGACACCTGGAAGCACAACTTCCTCGGCTTAACCAGGGCTTAGTCAATTTCTTAAACAAATTCATGGACAAACATATGTATGAACTGTACTTTTTCAGATGCTGACCATTCAAACGTGTAGAAAAATTCATTTGCACTCATATTTTCAACAAAGTTAACCTATTCAGTCAGTATAATTGCTTCAGAAAAAAGTTAACAAGATTTAACCTCATGAAGAAATAAAATATTTCTGTTATATCTCTTATTTATTGTAGATTTCTTTCAAGACTATTGTTAGTAGAGTGATAGTTTAAGTGGTTTTAAAAAATGCTGGTGAATAACAAAAGCAAAACCCTCAACCGAAAGCAATCAATCTCAAACAGCTTTCTTACTCAACCTATAAAATCGAAATGAATGCATGTGAAAACAAAGCAGGAAGCTTATAAAGCTTTAAACCCGATGTTCTTATGAGTCACTGTGACAACAGAACTAGAAAGAAGGGAGCAGGCTCAGTCAGAATCAAAGCTGCATGTGGCACAATGCCTGGCATGGATATATTCTCCATCATTCACTCATCGAGTGGTCTACTCAACAAAAAAGAGCACAGTTACAGGGTCCTGAAGGAGCAGTCTTTCCTGCATTCATCCCCATTTCAAGGCATCAGCTTTTGACAGCTCTTCTATTTTCTTTCACTGTCTCTCAGAATGCAATGAAAAATGCAGCAGCACTTTCCCATCTTGAACATCCTAGTCTGCAGAGTTTAAATTATGGATGCAGGGCTCAGAATGGATCTATAAGCATAGACTGATGCACAGGCCTTCAAAATGATCTTTCAACTTTTTAAAACGTGTGACTCTGTGATGCTGTTCCTCTTGTAACATTTATCATCTTAGATGGAACCAACGGCTTCAGGTTGTAATGGAAGGTTCAAGATTGACTATTTCAACCATGTTAAAGTCATTGTAAAGTACTTGCTATTGTTAAGTGACCAGCCATGTGATGCCCTTAGATTGCCAGTGGGCTAATTGTTTGGGGGTTCTATAAGGCACTACAAAAATCTTGAGAATAAAATGAATTATATCCAGAGTGGGACCAAATACATTCTATACACAAATGGTTGGCCAAAACCTTGTACTTTGTAATAAATACTTGCACATTGCTATATAAAACTCAAAACATTTTTCTTTCATCCATCCATTTATCCATCCATTCATGCATCCACCTGCCTATCCTTCCTTCCATTCATTCATCCATCCACCCTCTATCTTTCTTTCTTTCCTTCCTTCCTTTTGTCTGGTCATACCATCTATTCATTAATTCATTAATTCATTAATTAATTCATTCATTTATTCATTCATTCATCCATCCATCCATCCATCCATCCATCCATCCATTCATCTATTCAACCTGTCCATCCACCATGTAATTTTTCATGATGCTTTTATTGTAAAAGACACTTTTCTAAAGAGAGCTCTTCTCTAGGCTCAAGAGAAGAGCAATTGATTGCTCTGATCCAGTACTGACCAGCCCAGTGAAGTGCTAATAATGCATGTATCTATTAGTCAGCAGAATTAGCTTTGCGAGACAACATTTTTGCATGCCAGTAAGTGTTAGAAAGCCAATTATTCAAAGGGGTAATTAATGGACTAGAGGCCATCATTTGTGAGAAGATCAGCAGAGCATGCAGGCCCAAAAAGTCCTCTGATATCTACACAGCAAGAGATCCTGACATGCTGAGTCATTCTCTAATCACAGCTGAATTTTAGGTTGAATAACAAGGTCCCAGAGTTAAATAAGCAGGTTATTAAAATGCAGGAATCTTGAGGCACTGTTTTCCCTCAGCGTTTCAGCTCTAATGAAATGTGCTTTAAACAAAAGCAAAGTGGGTCAAAGAACACTTTAATTCTTTTTGAGCCACAGAAACGATCAAAGCTTGAGGTTTCTACCTTAAATTGGTAGGTCAATACAATAAGGCATTTGGCTTTTCTGCAGCGCATAGCTATGGCTTTCATTTGCTGTTTTATGCACATGTTTTTGTGTGAATGCAGACATGTATTCAAAATAGTTACTGTTTCTACAATGAAACTGTTTAAATAAAGTATTGTAATTATGGCACATACTGTATACGATGCTGATAGGTAATTCTAATTTTTTCAATCACCTGAAGCCTTTAGGATTCAGTTAAAAAAACACATGTTATTGTAATTGTTGATTGACTTTATAGTGTCTTTAGGCTAATTGTTTTATAATGCTAACAAGAGTTCATAATGACATTGATAGGAGTACTGAATCTCATATCACTTTCATTCTCTTCAAATTCTCCACAAATGTCCTCCTGATAGTGATTGGTTGGTGTGCAACCCTTTTAAGTTCAAACTCTTTGGAGAGGTTCAAAATGGCCTAATATCTCATTGTTACATGAGACAGAAAATATTTGATTTGGACTATGGGTCTTCCAAGTACAGGTCACTATGAACAGGGTTGAATGCCAGACTCTTCCACATCAGTCTGTGATTTCAGACATCAGACTTAGTTGGGTTTTTGGGAGTTGACTAACAGCTAAACAATTTTACATTTACAGGTAAAAAACATAATAACATCTGTGTTTTTTATGGATGTTTCTTTAAATTAAGCTTCAAAACATCACTGAGGTTGGTGAATTTTATATTACTCATTAGTTTTATAAAGATTTAAAGTTTTGCACATTTAAAGTCAAGGCCACTCGATTGAGAGTAATTTCCGATCCACCAAAGCACTTATTTTTGACTTTTTTTCATTTTGTCAAAGAGTTTGTGACTGATGATCCAAACTTTAATTCCCATTTGTGCTCTGCTAGATCTTATTGATGACATAACGCTCACTATATAAATAGTCAATGTGTAAGGCGTAATTCAGAGAATGCTTTGTTATGGTTTGAACTGACCACTGAACCATGAATGAGCTTAGTGTGCTAGTAACAAGCAATCTGTTATTGTGGTCAGAAGGAGTGGGAGAATCAGTGTATGTCCACTCCCGCATTTATGATGAGATACATAATTCGATGCATTTACAATTACATATATTTAACATCTTTTAACTTCTTGTTTTGTAGATTGTTTAACAGAGAAAAAACTAGCAATAAGCAATAAGACAATAAGCTTTGTACATCTACCATTAACTCATACGTCAGACAGTTGAAGCAACCTTAAAAATAGGAAACGAGAAGAGAAAACCTTTACAATGATCTAGTAAGAATTTTAAACAAGCTTGTTTTAAAAGAAAAATATATATATATATTTTTGGACATAGGTTTTTCCTGATTTCTGATTTCTTCCACGGGCAGCATGTTAGCTGAAAGTTGACTTGCTGTTGGAGCTAGCCCTTATTTCTAACTGTTTAGATTTGTAGACTACTATAGTTATCTGAGAGCTTTGCTTAGTTTATATGCAGTCAGAATATTAGCTGTCACATCTAGTTTCCAGAAATCTAACCCAAACATAGTCATTTGCATACACTTGAATATACAGACAGATTTGCAGCAATGTTTATTGAGTGCATGTTTTGCTGGTGTACAGATGAGAACACATGGGAGCACTGACCGCAGGTTTAGCACTAGTATGGTCGTCTCATGTCTTTCAGAGTAAAGAATAAATGGAACAATTCATCCCCATACTTTGTGATTCATTAGGAGAACATTGCTATAAAACATGTTGTACCCGACACATTTATACGAAAACCTTTCGCACTTATTAAGGATTAAGGCTTTATTAGCTGCATGAATCCATCCCACACTGCACATTATAGGATGCATTAAAGGCCTCTTATTTCCTTGGAGGGTGGAAATGCGTAAATACGGTCGTTCTCATAGGGAGTTAGGAGAAAGAGAAATCTTCTCAAAGCAATTTTCACACTCCGTGCTTGCTCTGTCTCAGCATTTCTTTTATCATTATATATGATTACATTACAAGAGGGTCCGTCAGACTCAAATAAATGTGCAAAATTGTCCCACAAGATCCTTATTATCATCAACATAGATCTGCTGCTGTCATAGACGAGGAGCTCTCTGGGGTCAAACGAAGACACTGCTTGTTTGTAATAACAGACGTGCTCTTTTAGTGGGAACATATGATTAAAAAAAGAAGCTGGGTGAGTTGTGTACAAAGTTGACTTAGAATTTTTGAACAATCCTGTCATTGTGAGGTTTCATATCTTAGAAATACACAATCCTGCTATTTAATTGCGAGTCAAGTATTAAAGTAAAAACAAAACTACCACAGAATTATACATTAGATGCTGGTCTTAAAACTAAAGTATGGCAGTATGTGTGCTGTTGAGACCCTGTTGGTCTGCTTTCATATAATCCACTCAGATCAGTGGCTTTTAGTCTGTGTTTTCTAGAGCTCTAAAAGGCCAAATTTGCATCTGTAGATTATTTCTTTACAGCACTAAAACAACCTCTCATTGATAGCTTTGCAGACAAATGTTGAAGACATAACATCAACATGCACAACATCAACAGTCTGCCATTCTTAAATTTAAAATGGATAGATACTTAGATTTAAACTAATCTTGGACATAATCATAGGTGCCATTTAGCACCAGACCAGTCTCCAGGGGTGATATTTAGACCTGACTTTTAAAAGAACTTTAATAGAACCAACCACATTTAGAGCAGAAGACTTCTGTGGTTCTTTGAGGGCTTTTTTCATGTTGTAATTGAGCCAACTAACCAGATTTGGTGGTAAGTAGAACAATTTTAGAGAGATTTTGAAGCGGACCTCAGATAAAAATTACACATTTCCGGGTGTTTGAACAAAAATGTAACACATTACTCAGTACAGTCTTGAGAATAGATTAACTCTATGCAGAATTGAACCAAATACCCTCAGCACAGAGTATGAATAATGCTTAAACCGAGTGGAAATATCAGTGAGATTGTCATTGTTCGATGAAATAGTGTTTTTGTAATAAACATATGTGTTTCACTATATAAAACTCTCAACCCTTTTTTATCCCTTTTCAATGTAAAAACAATGATTAATTTAACACATTTTTAGTATTGAGAGAATACTGAGATTTTAAAGATTTTACTGTAATCTATTGTGCAAAGGCCCATGAAAGTAAACCAATTCAGGTGAAATTGAAAAATAGATTCTTTACATTTAAAAAAGGCAGCTCAGATGGAAATGTGAATCATTAGTATGCTTACAAACAACCACTTGCTTATCTAAAGCTAGTTTTAATTATATTGAGTCTTATAATTTAACAACGAGGGAAAATTTGAGGTTGAGATCACCTGTATAAGAGATTTTTTAAGCTGTGCTTTTATGTTTTAGGGATGCATTTTGCATTTTGCTTAGCAAAGAGGCTCTTTATTCACCTTTAAACATGCAGATTTGATGATAGAGTCTCCAACTAGAGTCTAACAACTCATTCATCTGACTATGAATTGAATCGCCCAAGATTGGCCAGTTTTCATCTTCATTACATTGCAACAATCTTATGCATATGTGTACATTTTTTCAAAGGGGAAAAAACAAAGAGGAGCTGTTCAGTAGTTTCAATACTGACTGCTTTTCATTTTTCATCAACAAACAAAAATCCTTTCCTCTCAAGAAAAATGCGGAAGTACTCTCTGGTAAACTGCACAACTCAGTTTTCATCTGCAGAAGGTAGTGTGGAAGCGTAGGACAGTAAAATATGTGAACCTCATGAAATTTTCATTGTTTTTTTAGATGCTGGTGTGATTGTGGCTCTTCTACAGCCACTCAAGACTTTATGTAGAGCCAGCAGAGATTCTGGTGTCGCATGTAAAGAGGTGTGTGTATAGAAGAAGGGTGACATCACAGACAGGTGCAAACATGCATGGACTTGCTCGTCAGTGTTTCCAAAGAGATTTCAACAGAATGCCTTCGCTTTTAGCCATGCTCTGTTTACCCCTTGTGCATGAATGAGCTTTGAGAAGCAAATGGTCAACATTGGTTTATTGGGAAAAACCAGCTTGAAGCGGAAAAATATATATTCAAAGATTTTGCACAGTTTGAGAAACTATATCGTTTCAACTTGAGATCTCATATCCTTCTCTACATTGTGCTGTAAACTGGTTCCGTATTTTACTTGGTACAGGAATGTTTCTCATCCAAGTCACAAGAAATGTAGCTTGGCAAATGCTATAAAGAAAAACATATTGGTTAGATGGTTGCTCTGAAACCATATTTATTCCTATAATCTTATAAGCTAGATTTAAGGTAGACTGTGTTATTATTTACTTAAACTTCATATAACTTAACCTTTTTACAGTACAGGCTTTAGTTAATGAGAGGCTATTAAAATAAATAGATTTTAAGAGGTCCGCCCCCATCTATTTATTTGTATAGCACATTTTCGTACACATTGGCAATTCAATTAATAGTGGCATAAATTGGCACATTTTTTAAATCAACAATTCCTTTTTAAAACTTATCCCAAACTCACAATTACATGATGGAAAAATGTTTGACAAAATTTCAGCTGCACAAAATGCATTGCAGCTAATGCTGAGATTTACAATAGAAGACCACAATTAAAGCCCCTTCATCCATAACCTTGTTTCACTTTACAGAATTACAATTATGAGTTCTGAATATGCAAACAAACAAACAAATAAACAAACAAACAAACAAACAAGAAAACAAACAATTGAGATAAATAAAGAAACTTCCAGAAAACTGTAATCGGTGGTGACAGATGCATTACCATGAGTTTTTATGGGTTAAATCATTATGTCAATTACAAGAAATCATATTTTTTCTATTTCATTGTAATGCTTCAAAAACACTGACAAATAAAGAGACAAAATAGATAAGTATACCTCTTATTTTTTTCTGTTAAATGTTTGCACAGTGTAATGAAAAGTTATTTTCTAAAATACACTACTCCAAAGATGTCCTCTAAAAGTGACTAAAGCTCATACACTTTAAAAAACACTGCCGTTTAATGTTTCCAATATGACCTTAGGGGATAGTCATATATTGGCCATTTTCTGAGCAAAAGAGCTTTCTGTTTTGTATCTCTTCTGTTTTCTTTGGTTCTTCTTCTCTTTGTTGTTGTTTTTCTTCTTCCTGACGTGCTGTCAAAGCAAGTGTGTATCAATAGAGCATACTTTCATTGATCCTCTTTAAGTATTCACTTTTTCATTAGCTTTTGTTTTTGTAAATCCAAAATTCAGGTGACATTTAAAAATAGATCCTTTACATTTAAAAAAGGCAGCTCAGAGGGAAATGACACAGAACTGTGAATCATTAGTATACTTACAAACAACCACCCGCTTAACTAAAGTTAGTTTTAAATATATTGAGTCTTATAATTTAACAATGAGAGGAATTTGAGGAAGATGGTGATGTTGAAATCACCTGTATTAGAGATTTTTTAAGCTCGACTTTTATGTTTTAGCGATACGTTTTTGTCACTTTCAAACACCTTTCTCTTGTGTCAGACTTTATATGTGCTTGGTACTATACTTAGCAAAGAGGCTCTTTATTCACCATTAAACATACAGATTTGATCATAGAGTCTCCAACTAGAGTCTAACAACTCAGTCATCAGACTTGGAATTGAATCATCTAAGATTGTCAAGTATTATCTTTTTCATTAGCTTGTGTTTTTCTAAATCAAAAATGTTTTAAAGGATGAAGAGTATACATTATTCTGCCAGTTAATAGTAGCATTTTACCCCTGACTATAATGCCACGAATTATGTGACCAGAGCCACCACCTGTATATGCACTTCTGTTAGTATAACCAAAACATAATAATAAATCAATATAATTATATATTTACAAACATATAATTATCTTATCCATATAATTAAGCTCAGGTCTTATCAAAGGAACAAAAAACATGTCCATAATGTACACAAGTTAATATCATTTCTCAATTCCCAAATCACAGAACCGGTTGATGAGGGACACAAGTTAAATGGCCTGCGAGACCTAACGTCTATACTGTGTGCTAACAAGCATCTAAAGTTTGGTGTATGTTGAGTTATCTCAGTGGTGCAGCACCCCTCTTCTTTAATTAGGATTCATTGCTGTGTGTTTATGTGGCCTGCCATACTGTGCTAGATGTTAGCTGTAGCACAGAGATTCTCTGTTTTACAGATGCTTTCTTTGATGGAAGATGACTGATCTAGGTAACTGACATTAAAAATGTTTTAATTAAACTCCTGAATATTTCATAGAAACGGCTTGATAATTGTTCACATCTTGAAATCAGTGCAGGACTGCTTCATCTTCTATGGTTCTAATTACAGAGTGAAGTGAACTCCTTATCGGTGCTGTCATACTTCATCTACGGCAGGTAATGAGACGAATCCTTCCCATTCGTTCTTCCAGTCTGGCAACAAAAATCATCCTGAAAAATAGCTCTCTTATTTAATTGATATTTGATAAGATAGATGTAATAGGCATGAGTAGAGATACCATCTGGATTGAACCTCCAGACTAGTGAAACGGCACATTGGTTCTCAGTATCTCAATCAATAAACACAAAGCACTCCCTTCCCTTTTACCGGCCTCAATCTTTATCTTTTTGAAGAAATCAGCAAAAGTATAATTATGGAGAAACTGAACCGGGGCTTATCTGACTCTCAAAGCTGGAGATACGGCTTTAATGAGGCCCAAAGGGAGCAAGGCTGAGACTGAGAGCAGAGTCGTTCACTCTGTAGGTGGCAGTGCTGCACTTTCACATTTATACCCACAAAAGTGTTTAAAACTACCTCTCAGAATCAAGATGTAATATTAGAAAGAGATACGAAGCTGTTTAGGGAGTGTACAGGGGCCTATACACATGTTTTGATACCAAGATTAACAAATTTTACAAATTCTTCTGGCATTTTTTACAGCCTGAGAAAGTCATGTTGCAAATGTATATTAGCTTATTATAAGCCTTATGTTTATAAACAGTGGGAACCAAATATTATTTTCCACCATTGGTAAAATATCATTTTGGCCATGCATTTTATTTCTTTTCACCCTCATACTGATTGGTGCAATGCTAGAGATTTCTGAAAGTCAAAGTGTATCTTGACTTACCTTGGCTTAATTAATTGTTTAATATCAGATTATAAATGCTTATCAGCTTTCATTTAAGGCTTCACATGGTTGCTTAGAGAGAGGATTGTCCTTAACATGTCCTTAACACCTGCAGCCTCTGAAGACCGTCAAAGAGAATGCCCTTTCAAGGGAGTAGAGTCCAAAACAGTGATGATTCAAATGAAGAGCTTTGCAATATCCCTTTTGGGACGAAAGGTTATCTTGAATATACACTCTCAAGTTAAGTTAAGTTGTAATTACTAGTGATTTTATGATATAAAGCATTTTGTGAAAAAAGAGATTTATTCTAATCTATCTTCTCCACTGACCTGCTTAAAATGACTTGGGATTGGTATCAGCTCAGACACCATGCCCACCAAATGTTGGCTAAATATCTAATGGGTTGACTGGTAACATTTCAACAATCCTGAAGTCTTGATTGGTTTAATACAGTGTTTCTCAATTATTTTCTGTCGTGCCCCCCCTAGGAAGAAAAAAACATCTCTCACCCCCGTTCAACTATGATTATTATTATTTGTCTTTAAATTTGTTATAAGTACACCTTTGCATAACACAGTATCCTTATTAACTATAAGAGAAAAAAGAAAGAAATATGTACCAACTTACAACAAAGAATAGTTTTAACTGTAGCAGAAAATATTTAAGGTGCATCTGAAATGTAAAAAAAAACATTAACTCCTTAATAAAACTATAAACATTGTTTGACTGACCACGATTGCTGGCAATATTCTGCACGTTTTCGCTGAAAAAACTCAAGCGGCATATCAGCATGATTGGGTTGTAAAGTCTTTAAGTGACGCCTTAATTTATTTGGCTAAAAACTAGCATTTTTTGATTCAGTAAGCACACCTGTCTCTCCTCGTCTCCCACCGTAGTCACAGTGAAGCCAAACGCTACAAACGTGTTGTCAGATTTCCTCGTCTTTCGTTTGTCTCTGTAAGAACTATAGACTCAGCTTCCTTCACTGCACCTTTAATTCTGAAAGGAACCACATTCCAGAGAAGGGCCTACCCCTGATCGGATGGCGCCATCGCTCAAACCTCACTTTAAACACGTCAGAACGTAATCACCTCCACGGATTAAAGGGGTCATCAGATAACCTCCAGCGTCACCTCTCTGCTCCCATGAGCCTGCGAACACGCTAACCCTGCCACGACCCAGGATCAAAGCGTGGGGTGGGCGAAGCCTGTTTCAACTCAAACGAAGCTGCACAGAATCAAAGGATTGCTTTGATTCTGTTTGGGTAACATACAGAGACACAGAAGCGTGATCTTATACCGTACTCACAAAACTGAACACTTTTAAGAACACTACGTATGCTAAAGGACACTTTCGGGCTCACACATATCTCCTGAAATGTACTCCCAGGTTACGGAATAATTTGTACTGTACAGTAGTAGCTTAGTCAGTTTAAAACGAATGAATGTGCGAATGAGTGACCCCTAGTGTTTGATCTTGTTAGAACGCTTGTCACGTTCCGGAAAGGATTTAATTGTGTAAAAAATTATCCGGTACTCTCTTGCTGAGATATAGTGTCGTTATTAATAAACGCCATTCAAAGAGGAAATTTCTCTTCAGATGAGAGCCTCCCTGGGCTGGACCATGGTGTGACTCCACCAATCCGATTCCAGGAGTACTCTCAGTGGCCAGAGCTGCGAGGAAGACCCGCCTCCAATTCAAAGAAATCGAGGCGCGCTCCCCTGAACTATAGTCTTTTTCTTTGCTAGTCTAGTCTTCTTTCCTGAGAGTTTTTTAGTCTTCTTTTCTTCCTTCTCCAGTTCCAGTCTTTTTCCTCCTCCGGCTGTTAGCCAGGCTCCTCTAAGTACTCTCTCAAAGAACTCTTATCGTTTGGCGCCGTCTCAACAAAGGAAAACCCGGCGCTAACCCATCCAGAGTCGTGACTTAAACATTAAAACTCTCGAACCCAACGGAAACTCCTTTTGGACTCTCAAGAAAGCTTCTGGGACGCTAAGATCATTCTCACAACCCGGGCACACCTTCACAGCTGTCCTCCCGGAATCTGCTCGTTCTGTCACGGACCACGCCTGACCTGATCGACTCAAAAGATCTAAATTATTATAATTAAATACTTTGGCAAGGGTAATACCGTCAGAACGGCGCTTGGGAATGCTAAATTAAGTATGTTCCCAAATTGATACTTAAGGGTAACTTGAGCTGTTATTTCAAGATTTTGTCTGTCTGTCTCTCTCTCTCTCTCTCTCTCTCTCTCTCTCTCTTGCTTACTCTAATTCACCTCTCTCTCTCGGTGTGCGTGTGTGCGCGAGCGAATGCATTAGGTTAGCTTAGCTAAAATCATTTATCCAATTTGTGTGTCTAGAATAGATTAATAAACATTATACGTAAATTTACCTTGTTGGTGGTTTATACAGTGTTACGCCGTTCCCTGTGGCTGACGATCTGGACATAATGCAATTTGCAGGTTGGGTGGAAAGGTTTTGATCAATTTGAGTAAGGGTCTATAATAATGTCGGTGGGTTTGTTTTGGTGGACAAGATAATTTTAACCGAATGTGTGACCTAGCATAACCTCATTTGAGATCTTGCGGTGTTCCGAATCCCCAGGGCACTGTGCTACTGCTCACCCAGGTAAGATTCTGATTTGTTTATATGACAGATTGAATGATTACCTCTTATCGTATTATTACTTATTAAATATGTGATAACCCGTTTGTTACAGTCTCTTTGTCTCTAAAGTTTGCACTCCATGATGAAAGTTGCTCTTCTTTTACTACAGTTGGAAAATCTCTTTAAGGTACATCCATAGATGTTGAACTTCAGATTTTTTTGCTGATGCATGTTAAATCTTTAGTCCTTTTCCATGAGTAAGCAAACCTTGGCACTAGAGACAGACATGTGGATGTCAGGCGTATCGTATTTTATGCACAATTTAAATTGAACAGTGGGGTGCCAATCATATAGATAAATATAAACAAATACGAAAGTAATGACAGCAGGTTGAAGAAGTACTCAAGTAAAAGTATAAAATAAAAAAAAACTACTCACTAAATTACATTTTCTAAAAAACCAAAAAACTACTCAATTACATTAATGTGAGCATTTATAATTCGTTACTTCGCACCCCTGAACAGTACTTTGCAAAAGTTTTAGGCAGGGGTGAAACAAAAGAAGAACAGAAGAGAAATCTAAATCAAGCAACCTTCAAAAGAGCAGCAATTCTTCTAGGTTCATGTAGTCTCTTTGTGTATTCTGAGACATACTCAATGATGTTGAGATCAGGGCTCTGTGGAGGTCAAGTACTTCTCGTTCTTCTTTATGCTTAAATACTTTGGCTATATGCTTAAGGTCATTGTCCTGCCGCAAAATAAATAATACGCCTCCTGATGGTTTTGCATGACGGATAAGCATCTGCCTGTAAACCATTAATCCTGACCATACCAATCTTCATTTGCAGAAATGCAGTGCAAAGAAACAGAGCACACTATAGAAGTATATTGACAGAGTTTTAAAAAGAAGGGGAAAATGTCACAGAAAAGTGACAGGGATGATCGAAGCATTGAGTGGACTGTCAAGCAAGCTCAGAAATTCGAGAGAGCTTCTTAAAGTGTAGTAAAGCCACACCTGGACCAAAAACAGTGTCCAAAGTAGTGACCAAAATCATCTGTGCTGGGGTGGTAAGAAAATGTACTTGTCAGATGGAAATCAAGATTTATCCAGAGATAAACAAAAGTCAAGCTGCTTTAAATCCAATGTGAAATTTCCACAATCAGTAATGCTTTGGGGAGCCATCTGTCACTATTGTCCATTGTCTTTTATCAAGTCCACATTCCATGCGATTTTCCACCTGGAAATTTTAGGGCACGTCATGCTTTCTGATACTGACAGGATCTGCGCACAAAGCTAAAACTAGCAGTACATGGGTTAATACCAGTTGGCCGGCAAACTCACTTGATTTAAACCCAATTGAAAATCTACGGGCTATAAATTCCTAAGTCAAGTGGAAAATGAGGGAACAGAGACCCTGCAAAAGAGTCAAAGATCAATATAGAAGCAACTTGGACTACCATACCTCAATTGTGCTGATTGCCTCAATGCCACGATATCTTGATATTATATTCTTGAAATTATTGTACAAGAAATTCCAACAAATAACTTAAGACTGTAATACTGTCCATTAAATAAAATGCTTTTTTGAAGTACAGGATTTTCAAATTGAATCAAGTAAAGGTTTGAAATATTTCAGTTTGAATGTAATGAACAATTATATCATACAACTTTCATATTTATAAGCAAAAATCAAAATGAACATTTTTGACACATTCCTGTAATATATTGTGGATTACTCACCTGTTTCTTCAATATGCAGTGAGAAATATTCATGAATATTGTTTACACTTTTCAAAAGCTGTTCAAAAATAGAAATAATGTTATAAATAACAGGACAGCTTTATATCGGAACCCCTGCTAACATGAGGCCTCTATATGGATTCACAGCAGCCTCATTCCAAGTTGTGTACGTCAAATAGCATTTAGAGCTGCTGGCGAACATTCACGACAGGCGTTTAATTGAGTTGTGGCCCACGCACCACTCCTTACATATTTGCTCTGCTATTCAGAAAACCCAGGAGCCCAATCGCTTCAGCAGGGTGAGGACCTCATTTGTCATCTCAGAGAGAAATTGGAATCGTTTGACTGGGTCTGTGAGGCACCTCTGACATACAAACTTCTCATTAGTTCCTCTGGCTTTCTACTTATGAGGATACTGGGGGCCCCTCTTATCTTGCTGATTTGTTAATCACAGGGAGTTGTGTAGGGCATGCTTCTCTATCCCAGGCATGCACTTGTCAATCAGGGTATTGATCGAGGCCGCAACTTCAAAAGCAGAATCAGATAATCTCATCAAGGCAAATAAGAGATCAAACCCTATGGAAATGAGAGCTTGAACTCAGACCAAAACTATCTTCACTTAACTATTAGCAAACACGGCCAGATTGGTATTGGGAATGTGCAGCACACGAGTATGGCTTTATCTGCGAACAGCATTAAAAACTTACAGCTCTTTACATCTCCAAGAAATTAATTTGCTTTATAGTTTTTACATTTATTTAGTGTTGATCTGAGACAATTATTTGTTAAGTTTATGATCAAAAAGACTACATTTGGTGCCTCATAATGTTAAGTTACAGCAATATATAGAAGTATTTATCTCAATGTCCAGACCTCCAGTGCTATACTGGTTACAGGTATACAGGTTGTCAGCTACACATCAATAATAAACAAGCTGTAAAAAGACATTAATTTAACTAAATTAAATACACTTGTCTCTGTGTCATGTTTTCCGGAATAACAGACAAATCAAAGCATCTTTTGAATTTAGATCTTCCAAAAGAGCTCATCTTTTTCCTAAGCCATTGGTGTACTTGCCTAATTCAAGGCTGTCCATCAAAACAAATTAAATATTTACCTAAAACATTGAAGACATTTAACAATGAGCGCGTGGAAAATAAGGATTTGTAAAAGCTAAGAAGATTAACTTTAATTTTACTGACTGAACACTGCTTTCCGAAAAGTACTGTGTCTATGAACTTAGATTTTGTTTTTATCTATGAATTTGAATGTGTTTAATGTCTCATAGTTTGCTTTTATCTCTGATCTGTTTTTTTGTCTGTTTTTATCTATAATGTGGTCAACTGTCATTGTGTATGAAAATGTGCTATAAATAAATTTTCCTTGCTTTGCGTAATTGACTCGCAACAAACAAATGATTGACAAAACAAAATCGCTGCACCACTGTTCAAAAATCTCCCAAAAATCACTTATTTACTTTCAGTTCAAATGTTTTACAGTGTACTTTTAAGCTCTTTGTATATTAGTTTTGTTGTATTGTTTGTTTACTTTCAGGAGCAACATGTGTTAGCCTTTACTTCAGTTAATAACTTGTTAATAACTCGATCAATGCATCTAACTGAACCAATTTCTTTTTTTCGTCAAAATTAAATATACATAGTTTAGAATGTTTGTTAATCTGGCGTTAATCACAGTCACACAAAAACACATACACAACATTACTCTTAAAGGGTGACTATTGCAGTACAACTGGAAATGCAGATATCTTTAACTGACTTTATGACTGGTTAAAATATAGTTATTACTCATCAGAAAACATTCATCCCTATCTTTAAATATTTATTTAGTCAAGTTACATGTTTATTTGTAAAAACTACCATGCCATACTTGGAACATTGACTGTATGTAACATAGACGTAGAGTCCATGATGTCACCCATAGATTTATGGCAAAGTTAAATGGGGCTCAGAGTGGGCATAGCCAGTAATCGAAAATGCGTCCACAGAGGCAGGACATAGTTTTTAGTGAAGATGTCTACCAAACACAAACCTGCTCAACTCTGGAGTCAGCCTCAAGCAGTCAGTTGAGGAACTGCAGTTCATTCACTTCCTGTTATGCATCGAGAGGGAAAGCAGGAGGCTACCATTTGACTAGGAATGTATTTGTCACTTGTCTTGGCTCCGACCAATCTGGAACTGGATATGACCTTTCCGTTCCTTCATGTCCACAAATTGACTGTTTTAAAAATAATTAATTATAAAATATTTAAAATAATTTTTAACTGGAACTACACTTGACATGTTCAGGAAAGTCACAAGATTAAAATTGCATCATGTCAAATGCCCCCAGAGAGTTCTAAAGATGAAATGAAAGTTTCTAAAGTGATCTTTCTTGTGTAAAAGGCCCAAATCGATGATTCAGAAAATTTTAACCTTTTTGCTGCTCTGCTATGCTTTAACAGACCTCTCGGGACTGCTATAGTGTCTAACTTTCCTTTCAACATTATGTGACTGACTGGGGAAGGTGAGCAGCTATTAAAGATCGACTCAAGCCTATCAATTTAAAACAGCTGATGAGGCAGAAAAGCCTAGGAGACTGTACCATGAATTTTAACATTCTGGCCTACTACTCTTCAACTAATGGCAGCGCCAAAGGTAGGGGTCCAACATGCTACACTGTATGATACACCCACAACTGAAAGAGACATCAAATTTGCAGTTGACAATGTACTTAGAGAACATATTTTAGATTGCATTTTTAATCATTTGGTTTGACTGGTTGATGGCTGTGAAGGAGAGAGGTTTACATCAACAAAATAAGAAACAGCATTTGGATATTTTTTTGTCTGACCCTTGTTTATTTGACCAAATATCCTGCTTAATATTCCTACTTACAGCTTTTACATTGCAATTATAAGGATTATAATTATATATTAAGACAAAATAAGTTTTGAGATTGAGGTAAACCTTTTTGTGATCCAAAAAACCTCAAAAGACTTTGATTAAAATGAAATTGTTACCAAAACAAAAAAATAATTTAGATTTGAAAGAAAGCATGCTGCATTGTTTCTGTTGGATCTTGCGATCATTAAAATATTAAAGATTAAATATTAAACTAGGTTAATTATCTAATTAACATAAGTTCAGGAGGTATCAGCTTGGCTCATAATTTACCTAATTATATAGCTCCATTTACTCATGACATTCCTAGTATAAGACATGATCTAAGGGATTACATCAACATTGTGCAAGCTACCCTGCCTTCCACCCCTTTGCCAGTTCAAGGGTGGTGTTCTCCTGGCCCAGATTTTTGCCAGGTCCTGGACTCCTCACTTGGACACCTTAACTAGTACGCTTTTGTAAATACTTGCCATCCGTGCTTGTTATGCTTGGCAATTATGAGTGAAATCTAATAATTGTGATGATTTTCAAAAGTGTGCTGGAGACATATTAAGGGGTAATAAAGAATGCAATGCAATATTTTAAATGTATTTAAGATAATATGTCAATACATCATTTATTTCTTTTTTTAAAAATAGTTAAGACTCGTTTTAATTAATTGTGTTGTATCGGTTCATATTTTTAATTAAATTGTGAGTTTATATCTTCAATATCTTGCACCTCTTTGGAAGCAGGAATGGTGTACTGATGTCTCTTGAGTGTTTAACTGGTCATAGTATGAGACGTATTAGAAACGTTCATACTTCCTCGATCCTGAGCATATGTGCTGCTTCAAAGCACCTGAGATTCTGCCTACTGAAACAAATCCCTCATATCAGGGGGAAAAACCTGGCACAGGTTTCACAGATCATTTCCAGCCAGCATCTGATAAAATGTTGACTAACCGTCCCTCTGTGCCACTCTCTGTCACAGTCAGCAGAAACATGAGAGACATTAGGCATGGACAGAAAATAGAGAAAACACAGCGATTTACTGTGCTCTTCCAGCAGCTTGCTAAGGAATTCGTCTGTCCTGGTTTCAGAGCCACTGTCATTTACATGCCTTTCATCTTCAAACCCTGCATCCTCCAGGGGCAAATGCTTCTCTTGGAGATGCGGTTCAATAATTCAGAGACATGAAAGCTACCAGAGTTTTAAGACTTAAAACCTAGGACACTGACAGAGAAGAATTTAGGGCCACTTGCTGACTCAAATTGCGTTGGTAAAAGATAAGTAGGATTTAAAAAAACAAACAAACAAACAAGAAAATTATTTGTGAGTTTTGAAACACATACCAAAATATAGTTTTCTCCCCATATTTCCATAGCTAGGTTTGTTTAGTTTAATCATTACCATTACAGTTCTCTCCTTGCTAGCATATAGTCCCTCTGGGGGTTTGGCTTCCCCACAAAGTCGAAAAACAAGTTTAACTTGTGACAGTAAATTGTCCTTAAGGCTGAAAGTGAGTGTGCATGACAGTGAGATTTAAAGACAAAATAACTAGTGTACCCAAACTGAAACAAAAGCTATGTTCAGACTGCAGCTCATAGTGTCCCAATTATTTGCAACCTAAATCTGATATTTTCATGATAGTCTGAACATCGGAATTCAGATTTTTTTTCAAATCTGACCCAGGTCACTTTCATATGTGGTCCGATACATATCAGCTTCCCTACAATGCAGCCTCAGTCTGGTCACAGCCAGGTCACATTTCAAGACAAAATTACTTTTACATTTTAATCTCTTCTTTGTCAGGAGTGCAACTTTGTAAACATAACATTATTGTAAAAACATACTGAAATTACTATATATGAATTACTATTTATGTTCATAAATAAAGATGAGAAACATGGTATATTTATGAGGAATAAAACCTGTCTAAGCGCATTATTTAACATGTGGGAGGTTATTTCAGGGAGCACTCAAGCAGAGTTTAATTTCTAGCCTTGCGAGTATACCCCAGGAGATTAGTGTATGGTTGATTAGCATGGCCTAGTTAGCCTCTGCTATACATTTCATTGACTGTTTCAAGCTAACCTGAGTTGTAAAATCATCCCACTAAAGCTGCAGAAAAGTGGACTATGATTTTTCAAATATATAGATGTAGATGGATCTTCACTGCCTAATAAATATTTAACTGATTTTGAGTATTTGTTTGTATTACAGATTTTATTGGTTAGGTTTGTAGTTAGTGATGTCACACAGATTGTGGTAAGACTCTCATAAACTGTCATAAAGGACTGACATTTGGATGAACACAAACAGAAGACTCAAGGGCATTTTTGATTACCTTGATTATTTTTCCATGTTCTAATCATTAAAAACCTAACTGCTGCTCTGAATATGGTGAACATTTACAAACGTTCACTGGAGTGAGCATTTGATAAAACACTGAATTTGTGAAGTAGACAATTTTGTCAAATTTTCTTGTTGACCTTGACCCACATAAAAACTTAAATGACATTCCAATCCTAATGCACAAGTTTCAAAATGACATCAGTCAACTCATTGAATAAATCTTCAAAATGACTCGTTAGTAACAACTCTTTTGTAAATTGAGTTTTCTTTGAGGGGAAGTAAATTGTTTTCTTTGGTGAATGCAGATTACACTGTTAATAATTAAAGACACAGGTAAGCGAGTTCATGTACTCATGTACTTTTGTTCTATTTTTGGGGCTTTATCATAAAAGTTTGCAAGAAGATCAGATTTTCCACGATATAAATTAATAATTTAAATGAACCTATCAATATTCAGGGGATAACAGCCACATGGCCAGCAACTTTTGTGGGCTTCGTCGAACAACTCTTGATGGTTGAACACCAGCAAGACAAGCTTCTAAATGTCATGATTCGTCGATGCAAGTGTATCAAGCACCACCCAACGGCTCTTTTATGTTGCACTCAAGAAACAGCTTTCATTGGTCGTTCTCCTTGTGAAAAACCAATCAGATATGGTAGAACCTAACTTTTTTCGTTCATCCCGTCGCTCCACCAGATGTGTGAAGCCTATTACTTTCATTGTTTTAATTGAGGCTTGTTTACTCACGAAACGTCAAATCAAAAATTCGTATAGGTGTGTAAAGACCTAATTCATCTCCAAGGTGTTCTCTCAGGAGGAGGTCAGGACTCTGAACAGGCCATGAAGAGGCCAGTTTTGAACTGTTCCCACGAAGTTGTGAGAAAGGAATTATTTAAAACACCATGGTACACTAAAGCTGATCTTGAGCTTATTGGAAGGTCACAAATTTCACAAAATAGCTGTAAAATCTCTTTTATATGACGTTGTTCTTAATTTCATACACCAGAGGCCATAAGTGTGATTGAAACACCTGACACCGATAGGCGAGGGAATTCTTTTGGCTATATAGTGTATGTGTAAAGAAACAATGTCCTATAGACTCTCCAAATCTCACTCTTTTATTCACTCATTATAACAGTCCCAATGAGCATCATTCTAAGGTGTTGTACAAAGAAGTGCAAGTACTATAAACTATACAATGGCAAGTTTTAATTCAGTGGTATTGGGGCATGTGAACTTAACATATTTTGTACATGGGTTTGATTCAAGGAGCGAATAATCACCCCTGCAGCAAACGCCAGTAAATTATGAAAAAGCAGCTTTATTTAGAGCAGGAGCTCTTAAAAATATTTAGGTTATCAGAGCTGTACAGTTGAGGGGAGAGGATTTGTGACAGGGGCATATTATTAGGACCAAATGAATATGAATGAATGAGGCTTTTTTGTTCAGACTTTAAATGGTTTTTGTTTTTAATTTTCCACCTCGCTAACTAGTAGAGCTGATGAAAAATGCATGAGGATTATACCTTACTATCGAGTTTACTTTTTATTTAGAGAGGAATAAAATTGAAAGACTACTGGACCACACAGCAGGAGATAACTTCAGCTAGTAACTCCTGTAGATGACATATTCTACAGTCTTTTATAATTTTGCCTTTCAAAAGTAATTGATCTAGGCTCTTTTAGGTGTTTAGTTCTAGAATGATTTCCTTCAGTTTAGTTGAGTATTTATTAGGTATATAAATACCTAATAAATAATTCATTCATTCATCTTCATGTCGGCTTTATTCCCTTTCGGGGTCGCCACAGCGGAATGTACCGCCAACTCTCTGGCATATGTTTTACGCAGCGGATGCCCTTCCCTGCCGCAACCCATCGCTGGGAAACATTCACACACACATTCACACTATGGACAATCGTTCTTATTCAATTCACTTATTCCGCATGTCTTTGGACTTGTGGGGAAACCGGAGCACCCGGAGAAAACCCACGCGATCACGGGGAGAACATGCAAACTCCACACAGAAATGCCACCTGCCCCAGCCGAGCCTAGAACCAGTGACCTTCTTGCTGTGAGACGACCGTGCTACCCACTGCGCCACCGTGACGCCCTAATAAATAATAATACATAATAATAAATACATAACATAATAAATAGGGTTAGGGAGAAAAATGCAAACTCCACACGCAAATGCCAACTGACCCAGCCGAGGCTCAAACCAGTGGATTTCTTGCTGTGAGACGACCGTGCTACCCACGGCACCACTGTGATGCCCTTTCCTAACATAAATTCACCAAATTAAAAATAATGGACTAACCTTGATTTTTGTTATTTTAAATGTAAATGTTCATGCATATTTTACTGGAAAGAGCTTCAAACTCATAATTCATTATTTAATTTTGGTGTTAAATTACATTTTTAGTTCTAGGGATGCACTAAAATGAAAATGTGTGACCGAAGCTGAATAATTGAATGATTAAAATGGTTGACAGAATAGTTACATAATAGTTATAAAAAAATGTGGATCCTGAGTTTTTCATAGTTTTATGAATATTGCATAAACAGCTATTTTTCCAAATAAAGTAAATGTTTATATCTTCTCAAAACATCAATTAGGCTAATAAAACAGCACAGCAGAAAACATTTATTTAAGTACACAACATAACCTAGGGCCAGCACAAATTTGGCAATAACAGTACTTTGGCTTCAAAACTAAAGAAAGGAAACCATGATACTTTTAAAGTATTTTTAAAGGCTTATAAATGAATAATGCAATGGTGCTAAAGCGTATAGCAGATGTACTATCTCTTAACAGTTCAGCTCTGAAGGGGGACAGGGGGGGGGGGTGCGGCTTCGTATACTAATATTTTTTAATGTTAAACCAACTTTTACATGTAAAATGCCTAATTCGTTCCCAGCCACACAGGATTTTTGATTTATCATGAATCACACTGGATCAAGAAGTGATGATATGCTGTTTTATACTGTATGGTGAGTATTCGGTTGAGTATTGATAAGCAGTCTCATCTCATATTGATTAGCAGTTTTATCATAGTTCAGCATGCTTACTCTAACAATTGGTTGTTATAAAGAGAACTTGCATTTTTAAACAACCAAAAACAGCCTGTTAATAGCTCGTTCTACCTCCTGTGACCTCAAATATTATTAAGAGAACCAGAGGACTTCCTGATGAGGCTTCCAATGTGAAGTTTGTTTTGCCATTCTCATTTTCTCCTGGGCGCTGGTGAATTTATGATTATATTTTAGCTCATCCAATTACAGCCAAGCTTACAAAGATGGGAGAGTCATGCTGGGAGAATTTCCTTGTTAGCGGGACTTTAATGATTCACTTTCAAATGTGTTCTCAAAATTTATATGGCTTTTATGACCACAAGCATACTTTCAGTCCTTTTCTGCCATAAACTATAGTGCTATTGAATAAAACTCAGTTCTCTATTTAAGAAGCAGGTGTTCATTTAACAGATGACCACCATGAAAATCAAATCTAATGATTGCAAGTTTGAAACAATCTGTAACCCCTGTGGGCATCTAGAGCATTGCTTGTTTTATTCTTGCTCTTTATACACACTTGACGTGATAAGATTTGAGTCTACAAGAGTATAGGCTGTAATAAGGTAATAACACAAATTAGGTAACCTACTTTATAGTGTGACGCAAACTGATGTGGTATTTCTATTTTTGGTGAAGGACACTGAGCTAACCTAGAAAATTTATGAAAACTGGCCTACCTTTCTGATTTTAAAAGACTCATGATGGCAAAGTTGTTTAAAAAGGAAGATTATTTAGCATCCTTTTCTCCACTTCTTCTATGCATTAAAACTTCTGGGCATTAAAAATAAAATTGGAAATGTACATTTTTAAATAACTTTTAACATTTTACAGGTAGAATAAATATAATGATTAAGCCAAATTCTGTACATACTTATATGTCTATCTTGGCTAACGTTAAAACTAATTTTAACAGCTTTCAGAACTGTCCTAATGTTAAGACTGAAAAAAAAGCTAAAATATTAAATCTTGGTATCCTTAGACCACTCTCTGCCATATTTAGGCAATGGTCTCTGCCAGTCATGTTCTCCTAATTTATACCTACTTACTCTCTCACTGTCGTTTTTGCATGTAAGCCAATATGTGCGGTTTGTTCTTGTCATTAAGTTGGATGTCACTGGTGTTGAATCAGGAAACACAATTGAGACGCAGGTGCTAAATACAAAATGACCATTTTCTGGGTTAAATATGGGTTTTAAGTCTTCTTCAATTAATTCAATAAATAACAAAAAAAAAAAATTAGCTAGCATGTACAAGGCATCACGATTGCGCAGTGGGAAGCATGGTCATCTCACAGTAAGAAGGTTGCTGCTTCAAGGCTCGGCTGGATCAGTCGGCATTTCTGTGTGAAGTTTGCATGTTCTTCCTGTGATTGCGTGGGTTTACCTGGGAGCTCCAGTTTCCCCCACTAGTCCAAAGTGGTACAAGTGAATTGGGTAAACCAAAGTATCCATAGTGTAAATTGATGTTTCCTATTAGTGGGTTGGGCATCCGCTGCATAAAACATTATGGCGGTTCATTTTAATTGTGGCGACCTCTGAAAATGAAAGAGACTAAGCTGAGAAGAAGATTGATGGATGGATAGCATGTTTAAATTTGCTTAAAACTGTGACCGTATTTTTCAACGAATCTGCACATATTTAACAAATCATTTGCACATCAGCTTACATTCTATTCCATTAGAAGTATCTGTGAGAAACATGAACAAATGTCTTAAATTGTTCAAATAGGTTCAGTGCAGTATGCTTAATATGCTTGGACTATGCAAGAGTGAATAGTTGTAAAATGAAATATAAAAAAAATTGTACTCAAATGAAATAACATTAGTCTGATAATTACCAACTGGATTAGTCAACACACTCTGATATACACTCACCAGCCATTGATTACTACTTGCTAGCACTGGGTTGGACCCCACTTTGCCTTCAAAACGGCCTTAATCTTTCCAATCTAAAATTTTGTAGAAACATCATATAAACCACTTAAACCAAGGAATTTGGCCAACAGATATTTCAACCCTGGTGAAAGCTTCATTGATTACTGTTACACACAATGAACAGTGCTGTTTTCCCATGATGGGAATCTGTCCATTTTCCTCTGATCTCTAACATCAAAAAAGCATTTGCACAAAAAAAAACTCCAGCTCATTGAATATTTTGTGTCATTCTGACAATTCTTGGACTATCTTTATGTAGATGGCTATGCGTAAAAATGTCAGTGAATCAGCAGTTTTTGAAGTACTCAGACCAACCTGCCTGGCAACAACAACAACCATAATGCATTTAAAGTCACCCTTCAGATGCTTGGTTTGAACTGTAGCAGTTCGTCTTGACCCTGTTTACATGCACTGTGTTGCTGCCAGGTGATTGCCTGAATATAAATTTGCATTAATGAGTAGTTGGACAGGTGTACCTAATATGTGACTCTCCTGCTAATATGCTTTCCTTTCAAAAACACTTGTGTTTTTAGGCTCATTCTAGGTAAAGCCATATTCAGAGTAGTTGAAGATTATGAAAGCACAAGTGATACATGTTGAGTCAATGGGAATATGCCATTTTACACTCAGTGGGAGAAATGAAGTAACATTTATCTGCATCCTATATAATAATATTTGAACTTTGGTAGAGGTTCACAACTTCTCCAACCAATCAGGAAATTGGTCAGATGCCACAGACACATCATACTTCTCTGTAAGGGGAGATGACATGATAAAGAATGTGGACACAGGTCTAGCTACTAATGTAATCTTCTTGTGACCCTTTGTGACGTTTTATAGCTCAGGTTTTTAAAGAACACCTGTTATGCTAAATTATCTTTTGGAAATGTTTGAAATAAATCTGAACATGAAAGGTGCGAAGAATGTACTGCTTGGGTTGTATTCACGGTGTGTTTGTTCACTGCTGTGTGTGTGTACACATGGGTTAAATGCAGAGCACAAATTCCAGGTATGGGTCAATCCAAATCTGGTCAACTGGTCACTTTCACTTCACTTAAAACTAAAAAGGCTCCAATTTTTTGATTGGTGCAAACATAACTATGCCTCTCCCCACTAGCACTGTTTGTTTCACAACCAGCCACCATTGCTTATAGACGAGTAGAAGCAACCTAGTGAAGATTATAATATCTATTAATGTCAAGCAGTAAGTGGGGAACTTATGAAAAGTGTGTGAGTTTTAATTTAGAAATTCAAGGGCCTGAACAAACTGGTTTTTAGTAATGCTTACCTCTAAACTTCTTTTTGAATGAGCAGCAATCCAATGCAGGATTGCCCGTGTAGGGAAGACTGTGGACCTAATATTATTATTTTCATGTTCCTGGATAAAGGACAATTTGATTGCTATTTCTGTGTGGAATCCACCATTAAACATGGAAACCCAAACCAGTAAGGTTTCTGCTGACACAAGAACATGTGACCTCACTCCTTTACAGAACAATGCAGCCTGGAAGTCTGACAAACTCATCAATCAACCTCTGAACTCAGCGCTGAGTAAATCACAAGATAGCTTTCTGTGAACTTAATGTGAACTGTGAAGCTGCAATCAATCAAGACAGAGAAGCTTCATAAAGAAGCTATATTAATCAAATATTTCTATATCTTTGTGAGTATAATTAATTATGTACCATTGAAATACTTCCATGTAATGTGATTATTACAGAAGTTTAGTGAGATAATTGAATGGATGAAAGAAAATGAATGATGGTTGTTCATCTATCTTTTACATTAAGTCAGTTATGTTTGGTTTTTATTTATTCCGTAGGTCAAATGTATACGTGATATGTTATGATTTTAGCCTTTCTTAAATAACTCAGGGATATTTCATGGTTAAAAGCCTTTCTCTCCCCCAGAACCGTCTGGAAGAGTCAAAGGTGCTCTGTCACATGCTTCCTGTTTGTGCATATAACATTATGCTCTGTTCTCTCTTACTCTCGCTCTTGCTCTCATCTCAGAAGACCTTGTGGTCTTATTCTTTCCATGGGCGCAGAAGGAATGAACTCTACTATGGGGCCATAGGGCCTAACCACGCACTCTTCATATTTGTGAGCCAGATTGTGTTTGCCTCATTACTGCTACATTGTAACATCTCAAAATGTATTTCCTTTTGATAATCCTCTCTGCTTTACTTACTTGTTTCTGTGAACATTTGTACTTTTCTTTATTTTATTTGGCCCCTGAACTTAATCCAAGTTTAGTTTTGTACTGTTTAAATACTGATATCATTTATCTGCTCAGACTAATCTTGCTACAGCAACTGATTAATCAATACAATAGACATCCAAATTTCAGCTAAAGCACACAATAACTCAGTATCTTTATCAGCATAGTTGATTAAATGACCACTCCAACATATTACTTTTGCTATTATAAAGTGTATTATTTTTGGATTCTTAAGTTTTGTAGTTTGTTACAATTTTAAATTTTATACTTGCAAAAGTTGTAAATACTTCACAATTTTAATTTTAATTCACTTTGGTGAATGCCCCTCCAAGCTACAGAAGCTGTTAATCTCACTGTGAGTTGATTTTGTGTAACATCGTTATCAAACATCCCTTATAACAAAACTTTGTTTTGTTTTTCAATTTGCAGTTGATTTAATCTGGTTTCTTTGTACATTTTCAGTAGTTAACAGCTAACATACTCACCAAAAACATCTCTCCTAACCATTCATCTTCCTCCTAACCTTTAATCCTTTTTCTTCTATCAATGCTGTTGATGACTGTTGACAGCATCTCAAAGACTCTGCAATTCCAAATTGATATTTAGTATACGCTTGAAAGCAAATACAACCTTTAACATTGCCCTTTTATGATCCTTTGTTTAAGTAGGATTTTTTAAGCATTCGAGAAACAACATAAATTCTGAGCATAGCGACCAAGCGACCAAACGTCACACAAGCTGTCGTCAGAATCATAACTGGTGCTGGTATCAATCCTATTCCTGAAAAGATTAAACACTGTCTTAACTTGTTTATCCTAAAGAAGGATACTTGGCTTTGGAAACCACATTAGCATCTTAGTTTAGCAAAGCTAGATCATATCTTAATACTTGACATTTATAATAGCCATATTAATCTTGAATTAAATGCCTAATATTTAAGAACTGCAATAGCATTACAGCCTGAGTAGAGAAAATTACACTGTCTTAAATATTTCTTTACTTCTGCAGTTTTTCCTTCTTTCATTTATTTATTTGTTTCCCTTTCCTAAGCAGAGCAAGTCAATTATCAATTTTATCTCTTTGCACAACATAGTCCAACACTCCTTAACTAAATAGAGTTAAGCAGCTCTATTCCTTAGAAACCATAGGCTTTTATCAGGTTTTTCTTCAGTTGGTGTCAAATCAACCTTCTACGAAAGCAATGGCTACTCTAAAAGAGAAAACCAACCACTGGGAAGATCAGAGCATTAGATTAACTGCATTAACTACAAAAATGAAACCTAAAGCGGCAAACACCCCTCAAAACCAATCACAAGACCAGTTAGATGAAGAACTCTCTAACCTCATGATGAATGACCTGATGTGAAACTAAAACCATAAATAGCTGCAAACCTGAGTAGAGAAGTGTTTGGTGCATGCTTTCATGACCTCCAGAATGGATTATTGTAACGCAGGACTATTGATTATTCCGCAGATTAGTAAATCCACCAGAAGGGGAAGAGCGTTCTCATATAGAGTCCTAAAGCTCTGGAACAAACTCTTAGATGTTGTCCGGAGCTCAGCTACGATCACAGAGTTCAAAACTAAATTAAAAACATATCAGTTTAATCTAGAATTTGAATAATAGGCTCTTGGTATTTGTCTAAACCAGGGGTCGGGAAACCAAAATGTTGAAAGAGCCAGTCATGGACCAAAAAAACAAAAACAAAAATGTCTTGAGCCGTAAAAAATTAAAAGCCTTGTATAAGCCTTATAATGAAGGTAACACATGCTGTATGTATCTATATTAGCTATATTAGCCTACTATAAAAATGACTAAGTTGGCTGCAAATACATAATGAGCCGTCATGATTAAATGTTTATTTTCCCCGCAGTGCATCCTGTAGAGAATGACGCACCACATGACTACTATGTTGTACGATGCCATCTCAAGTTTAACTTCATTACAATATTAATGAATTATCTTTAATTGCTTTGATTAAATTAAAGAAATGCAATCAAGAAATCAGATTTTTGATGTCATTTTTATTTTGAGGATTCCAAAAAACATCAAAATGGAACATACATGATGCAATAAAACACAGCCTGCATTTATAAAAATAAAACTGCAGCCTTTTGAAAAGATAAAGTACATAAAATTTTATTAATACAGTTTAAGTTTGATTTGATAATATCCCTAAGTGTCATTCCAAATATATACTGAAAAAAATCAGAAATAACTTTATAAAAACAGCCACTTTGTTACTAAATAAGTTCATGTCTTCCCTGGAAAGTCTTTGCACATTACTCTTCTTGTTATTTGGCAACTTCTCACTACAGAGCAAAATTCAGTCAATCCTTCTGCACTGGGAATTTATGGAAACTATTCGGTCCAAGAAACGTTGAATCCTCTATTCTCCTCAGTTATTTTTCTCTTTTACCCATGGCCCATCACACAGTCGCCTGTGTTCTGTCAGTTTCCTCTAGCCGTATTTTTTGCCGTCTCATTGTGCGCATGCGCATAACATGAACTGTGTCATTTTCCATCTTATTGAGTGCTTGATCAGTCTCACTGTCTATTTTTTATTGATATCACACAAACAGCATTTTATGTTTTGTCCGTCTGCTAAATCAAAACATCCCAGTTTAACCAAAAAGACTAAAAGATCAAAATCATTTATTATCATACATCGACATATGCAGCAGAATGCGGAAGGGAAATTCGATGGGGTAGGGAAAACCAAAAGACTAGTCTATTATTTTTTACTGCGTCAGGAAAATCCGATAGAACATCGGTTTGTTTACAACAGTCACCTGCCTGGCATTCTGCCCCTGCTGATAGAAACGTGTGTCGCAGGCTATGACGCAAATCTTCCCTGACAGAAATGTTGAAGTTAAATATTTATTCTACACACTTTTACAGCAATGGAAAAAGTTAAGAATGTTTGTCCTCCTATAGAAACCATATTAAAACAAAAAAATATTTACCTCCCCCTTTTTCCATTTTCAAACATTTTTGAAAAAGCTCCAGGGAGTCACTAGGGCAGTGCTTCAGAGCCATATGCGGCTCCAGAGCTGCGGGTTGCCAACCCCTGGTCTAAACGAATATGGTGTCTGAGCACTATATCTACATTCTGAGGGGACAGGTGAGCTACCTCAAAGATGAAGCTGATTCTGTGAATGCAAGAACATATTTATAGGATGCATATTTACCAACCACGATCTGAAAGCTTCAAGCCTCATCCCAGCTGCAGAAGGAAGAACCCTTCATTCACAAGCCTGAACGCAAATACTCATACGATGATGGAACACCTGAACTCTCAAGGCAACCCTCCAGTGAGGTCAAGAGAATCCACCAGAAGCCAACGAATCAGTGATGGAAGGATGAGAGGCATAGACAAGCTGGCCAGAAACATCACCATGTTTGCTCCTGACAAGGAAGCATACAAGCCTACCGGCATGACCTGGACTTCTATCCTGGAATGCGATCCTACGCTACAGATCAAGGAAAACTCTCAGAGAAGAAATTCAAGCCACAAGAAGTGCTTGAAATCACCCAACCTGAAGGACTGAAGGAACAAAGCTACGCAATGGAATGAACCAAATGGAACGAAAAAGGATTGGAACCTGGAAAAATGGAACCAGCAGACTCAAACAAAGAGGATATTGGAACAAGTCCTCATCGATTCAAAACCCTGAAATGTTCTGGAACCCACCAAGCTATGCTGGAAACTCTATGAAAAGGAACTCTTGGCACTCAAGCTGGGAACCAAGAGGAAGACTTCAACAACACTGAAGCAGCCCAAAGAACCAACAAAGAAATCCAAACTACTACCAGCCCGAACAAAACTGAACTGCAGAGGAAAACGAAAAAAAAAAAAGCTTCTCAAGTACAAAGATGAAAAACAAGAAAAGAAGGAAGAAGGAGGATACAACTCAGACTCCTCCTGACTAGAGGTTGAGCAATAGATCATAGACTTTCAGGCATTCCTCGTCATCAAGATCTGTGCTTTACAACCAACCTCTCCCACCGCTGAAAAGCTCACAAACAAGGACAAGAATAATCCAGAATCTCAAACGGACCTGAAAACTCCCAAGCTTTCAGACCAAACAGACTCCAAACCAAAATCTGCTGCCACCAGCAAAGAGCCAAACTCAATTCCCTGTAGAAGACAAAAAGCAAGCAGCAAAACTTAAGAACTCTTAAAAATCTGCTGAGTCACAACAAGTTGAGTGTCAGACCACGGACACTATCTTTAAAGCCTTAATGACAGACACCGATCCAAACACTCAACAACCAACAGAGACTCAAAAAGACTCTCAAGCAGCCTGGACAAGAAGAAGAGAACAAGAACAAAAGAACAACTGCCCCTCTCAAGTCCAGTTCCCGGCAAGGTGGAAGCTGCATGTCACTAACATACAAGAACCAAAAAAGCGAACAAGTATGTCCGAGGATATCCAGTCTGCTGTCAAACTCAATTGGCAAATCAACACCAAAGCTCCACTAGAGAGGGAGGTGAGACAGATTGATTGAAAACCATACATAGATATCCTCACATATGCCTATAACCATAAACCATAGAGGTGAACCAGGAATGGGATTGGTACGCAACACCTAGATGTGTTTTATCGATGAATGCTAATCATATTGTTATTCCAGTGATTGACACTGAAGACTCATGTGTAAGAACTATCAACCCAGATTCAGTTACTGCACCTTTAATTCTGAAAAAAACCACATCCCGATCTAATGGCGCCAGCGTTCTGACTCTGTTTAAACAAGTCAGGACTAATTACCTTTCAAAGATTAAGGGGTCATCAGATAACCCCCCCCGCGTCACCTCTATGCTCCCCTGAAGCCTGCGAACGCTCCGAACTCTCCACGACCCCAGGATCAGACACTGAGTGGACAAAGCCTGGCTCCACTCAAAGTCGTGCTCACCCAAAAACTGCTTTTCAGAAGACTAAAACTTGCTTTAAGAACACTTTTGTGCTCATACAAATATCTCCTGAAATGTACTTTCATGTTATGGAATAATTCGTACTGTACAGTTAATAGTTTAGTCAGTTAAAACGAATGAATGAATGAATGAATGAATTTCTGTAACTGCCCCCTAATGTTTGATCTCGTTGGAATGCGGATAATGTTGCGGAAAGGATTTAATTGTGTAAAAATTTATCCGGTACTTTTCCGATTAGATATGACGTTGTCTATTAATGGATGCAAATTAAAGAAGCGGACGTCTCTCCCGCCGAAAAGCTGCTAGGGGCTGAAGTGTGACGTCATCACCGATCCGATCTCAGGAATGCTCTCATTGGCTCAGCTGCGGGAGAGACCCGCCTCACGATTCAAGAAGGGGCCCTCTTCCTGGCGCTCTTGCATTCTAATTCTAATTCTCATTCTTTCTTCACTTCTTCACTTCTTCACTTCATCACTTGGAGCCTTCTTCGTCACGTTTTCTTTAACTTTCTGTTCCGTCTGCTCTCTCCTCTGGCTGTTAGCCAGACTCCCCTAATTACTCCCTCAAAAGGGATGCTTATCGTTTGGTGCCGTCTCAACGAAGAAAACTCGGCTAGCCTCAACCCAGAACTTTGACCCCAGATATAAAGACTGTTGAATCCAACGGGAAACTCTTTCGGACCCCCACGGAAACTGCTGGGACACTAAGATCACCCTCCCAAATCGAGCACGCCTCACAGCTGTACTCCCGGAATCTACTCGGCCTGCCACGGACCACGTTCGACCGGATCGACTCGAAAGATCTAAACGGTAGACTGCGATAATCTATCACGTCAGCGCGGTTAACGAGAACAGAACGATTGTGGGAATGCTAAATTGATTACGTGCCCAAACTGATATTTAAGGATAACTTGAGGTCAAAACTTGTCTCTCTTGGTCTCTCTCTCTCTCTCTCTCTCTCTCTCTCTCTCTCTCTCTCTCTCTCTCTCTCTCACTCGCTCGCTCGCTCTAATCAGCCTCTCTCGCTCTAATCAGCCTCTCTCGCTCTAATCAGCCTCTCTCTCTCTCTCTCTCTCGGTGTGAATGAGTGCCTGTTTGCTTGAGCGAATGGTTAGGTTAGTTAGCTAGAAATCATTTATCAATTTGTGTGTCTAGAATAGAGTTAATAAAGCCTTTAAAAGACATTTCCTTTGTTTTAATCTATGCAGTTGATCCGTTCCCTGTGGTTCTGATTCCGAGACAATACGGTTGATTTCCCCTTACCGTATTATTATTAATTATTAAATGTGTAATAGCCAGTTTGTTACATATATTGGTGGAGAATATGCGAGCGCTGCAATAGCGGTTCCACTGTCTAGATCTAATAAGGAATGCTTTTAAATGCTTGTTAAATGTTAAGGAGTTATGGCTTGCCCGGGACGCCGGAAGAAGTAATGACAGAAATTGCAAAAGGCAATTTTTATGGATATTGAGCTCAGAATTTATGTTAAAAAGGCCTGATTCGTCTGAATTCATTGACTGCGTTCCCAGTAATGATTTTTAGCGAGATAATGAACACCCTAGCGGAAAATTAAGCTAAGCGCTAATTCAGGGTAGTTTTCTATTGAAAAATCACGTGAAAGGAGAAACGTGATTCGTTCCAGGCTGCGAGAAAATGCATGCCGATTGAATTTGAAGGCAATAATTGCGTGTTCCAGTATTGACCATTTTGTGACGAAACTGCGGGAACGCAGAAGGGTGTATTTGTTTGTGAGTGAAACACGAGAGTGTGTTCTGTTTTCGTGAGAGGTGCCGCCCTCTCGTGGCCAGTGGAGTGTGTTGAAGGAACAGCTCTGCGTATGCCACTAAACGCGCATGCGCAGCCCTTTGGGAGCGCAAAATATTAATTGGCTCGTCCGAACGAGCGCGAAGCTTTAAGGAGAATAAAGCTCGTTTTATGGTAAATCCATTGTTTTAAGAGATGCGCCGTCATCTCGTAGCTGTGTAAGAAAAGCAGTTTTTAAGCTCTGAACGGTAGCGTGCCCTGAGCGGGCGAGGACAGTCTGACGCGAGACCGACTCGGTCAAAGCGGGTCGTGTGATGAGCTCAGCCCAAAGTAAACGCCCGACGTCATCCCGTAAACAGGCTTGACGGCGGCTAGGGAAGCCATTTTTGAAGGTGCGGAAACACGAGCCTTCCCGCGAGAAGCTCACGAGAGCCACCGTGTGGCGAGTGTGTGTTATAGCAAGCGCATACCCGAAGCGCGTGCACGAGGTTAGGCTGGAACCCAGCGTGTCTGTGTGACTGGAACAGTGTCTGTGTGACCATCTGCACTGGCGTTTTTCATCCTGTCTCTCCTATAGATTCATCCTCAAATCACCTGTATAATTATGGATTATGTTTGACTTATTTTATTTTTTGCTTCTGTTTCATTATTAGGTGTTATTAAAGTTTCAATTTTATTTTCTGGCTACTTTATTTTCACTGTTACTTAATGTGACAGATTTTACCAGTTAATTGACAAATCACGGTGTGTTTTCATCAATAAACCTCACTGACGTCGATTAACCAGGCTCACGGTCACATGTACAAATTTTAATTTGGGTTTTAATATTTTTAATTTAATTTTATTTTATTTTAGTTTTTGTTATTTTAATTCAATCATTGGTTGGATTTTATTAGTGCTTACTGTGACAGACTTCACCTGTTAACTGACAAGCAAGGTGTTTTCATCCATAAAACGTCACTTGCGTCGATTAACAAGGCTTACTGTCACATGGACAAATTTTAATTTGATTTTAATTTTAATTTTAATTTTATTGTTATTCAATCCTGGGTTTGATTTTATTATTGCGTACTGTGACAGGCTTTACCTGTTAATTAACAGTCGAAGGGTGTTTTCATCCATAAACATCACTTACGTTAATTAACAAGGCTTGCTGTCACCTGTACAAAATTTATCCTATTTTGTAACCATTTTATCATTTTTCAATTTGAGATCCAATTACATTTATTTTATTTTATTTCTTTTGTTTATTATTTGTTCCTTCACTTCCTAATTTCCAACCCTCAACTCATCTCTTGAATTTTCACCACCTCTAGCTACAGTCCTATCCTATCTATCTCTTGGACTGCTCTCTTGCTTCTGATTCTGGTAAAGGATTTGAGCCTCATATCTAATTGGTTTAAAACCCTAAATTAATAAATTTGGCATTCCCAAGAAGTTCTGTTCTGTATTACGAGACACATAATATCAGAACGATTCAGTCGGAAAACGATCCCCACGCGAACCTGAAGCCAGTACAGACACCTGACATTGCTTTTCGTTTCTTCCCCAAACTAATAGGAACGCGTGAACTCCTCCAGAAACGACGCCCTCGAGTGATCCGACGAAGCAACCGATCACCCGGCCGTACGAACAACTCTGGAGTAGGTACTCAATCCTATTCACAAAAGAAACAAGCATTGTTTAAACTGTTTCCTGTGACAGCTAACGATTAAATCAGGTGATAACTTTAGCTTCTTAACTACCCCAGTTATAGCTGAACGTAATCTTTGGTTTTGACAATAGCTGTAATAAATCAGGAATATTGCGTTCTGGTGTTAGATTCAAGAATTTCTATTTTTATTTTATTTTATATTTTATCAAAATTATTTTAATAACTTCACTTTTAAGTGTAGTTAATTTTCAAGCTTGTTTTGTTTCATTTTGTTTTCCCTTTCTGTTCCCTCAAGAAAAACTTAACAGAGTTTTGAAGCACATTATTACAGTGATAAGCACTTTGTTTTTCCCATAGCAACCCACTCTCTATTATTTTTATTAATTTAGATCCTAGCAGTCCCTCAGTCTGTCTCAAGTCTCCCTTCCACCTCAAACGATGGCCACCACACGAGAAACCATCACCCACTGGGAAGACCTGGAGACCTGGTTAAGCAGGCTGACAAGCACCACACTGCCAGAAGCAGCAATAAACCTTCAAGGTCACTCCCAAGATCAGCTAGACGAAGCCCTAACAAACCTTATGGCAAGAGATCCAACTCGAAGCTATGGATCCAAAGCGCTAGCGGAAATTGTGGGAAGTCTCAGCCACGTCCTGATCGCCACCTTAAAGCTGGAAGAGAGAACAAAGTCACGCATGCAAAAGAAGCTGACCCGTGCAAAAGAGCAAAATGCCCACTTGAAAGCAGAGGTCCGGAGCCAACAAGCGGAATCAGAAAAGGATGACCGCGACTCCAGAGACGAGATGCAAGCGCTAAGAAGCGATTTAACAGCTGTCCAACAAAAAATTGATGAGCTGTTAGACCATCGGAGCAGTGAAATGGAGAGGAGCAAACGAACCGAAAGACTCCTGGAAGCTGCGGAAGAGGAGCTCAAAACACGGAGCTCCAGAATAAAAACCCTCGGGACACATCTCGAGGCCACATGTGCAGAGATCCACGGCTTAAATGAACAGCTGACCGACCTCCAAAAGGAACGGACCGTAATGAAGGCGGAATTGGAGTACGCAAAAGGATTACGAGCTGATCAAAACAAGCCCAAACCTCAAGGGTCCTGGCACCGACCATGCACGGAGGAACCCTCCATTCAAGAGTACAAGCCAAGTTACTCTCAAAATTATGGGTTCCCCGCTACACCTCCTCCTAGAGTCAACCAAACCTCGGGAAGAAGAGAAAATGGCCAAACCGTCGTCCAGACGACCAGAGAGCTGAACGACCTAAGCAAGCTGGCCAGAAACATTACCCACTTCACACCAAACGAAGCAAGTGGAAGGGACATACAAGCCTACCTGAAGGACTTGGACTTCCACCTACAGATGAGAGCCTCTGCGACCGACCAGGACATGCTCTATCTGATCAGAATAACTTCTAGTCCGGAAGTACAAAGCTTCCTAGACCGACAGCCTCCTCAGATCACGTCGGACTACCGCCTACTCAAGGAAAGCCTCATTCAAGAGTTTGGAAACGCAGTATCCGAACAAGGACTCATGGCTGCCTTGGAAACCAGACAAGGCCGACACGAAACGCCTCAAGCGTACTACACACGACTCCGGCTAGCCTACTTCGGAAGCCGCAATGAGCCCTACATGGAGGAAGACCCGAACTTCAGAACTCTGTTCCTGAGAAACCTCCATCCCGGAGTCAGTCAACACCTGGGTGTGATGGCATGCCCTCGAACCATGACGGCCCTCCAGCTGCGAGAGCTGGCACAGAAAGCCTATAGCAAACAAAAGATGGTGTTGGAAAAGACAAACCGAAATCCAACGATCTTAGAGGTGAATCTGCCAGAACTGCCTCTGGAAGGGGCCCACCAGTCAACCCAGTCTGAACTACGGAAACAGGGATGGAAGGAAACCCCATCCAACGGAAACTGGAGTCTAAACTACAGCATGAAACCAAAACAGGGCAGGCCATGGGACCAGACCCAGTCACGACACCGTCCCTATGAGCCGCGCCATGACAAGCCCTGGAACCAACGACATTACAGCGGAAGACGCAAGAGAAACAACTCCTGGAACTCAAGCTGGACCCCAAGGGAGAGGCAAAACCCCCAGTCCAGTAACGGAGACCAGCGACGATACTACGACCGTCACCAGCCAAGGTCAACCAGAAGCGAAGCGGTGTACTACCAAGCACCTGCACCCAAGGTGGACGTACAAGAAATAGTCCAGCTTCTGATGAAAGAGTTTCTCAAAACCAAAGATGAGGAACAAGACAGGAGGAAAGACAAAGCAGACTCCTGACCAAAATGAGAGCAGCGGAACAAAGGCGTTCTGGTAGCCCACTTAACAAATGCAGTGGCTTCAAGTATACAAAACCAAATCAAGGAAAGTGCATCAAACGATTGAAAAGAGTCCAGCTCGTCGAAAGACCGAAAAGAGTCCAGCTCGTCGAAAGACCGAAAAGAGTCCAGCTCGTCGAAAGACCGAAAAGAGTCCAGCTCGTCGAAAGACCGAACAGAGTCCAGCTCGTCGCAAGATCAAATAGCGTCTGACTCACCAAAGCACCAAGAGTCAAACTCTTCAAGAAAACCCGAGTCAAGTCATCAAGGATTCAAGACGCAATCACCCGCTCTCACTCTCTCAAAACCAAGAACATTTCAAGTGGAACTGGAAAACACACCACTTCCAGTTCCAAACAAATCTCAAATAGAGCTGATCAAGACCAAGCCTCAAGACTCAAATAAATCTAAAACAGAGCTGATCAAGACCAAGCCTCAAGACTCAAATAAATCTCAAACAGAGCTGATCAAGACCAAGCCTGAAGACTCAAGCACATCGCGAACAAAGCTTAAAGACTCACCAGAACCTCAAACAAACGTAATCAAACAGAGCCCAGCTCTTCAAGAAACCAGGAGCCAAGCTACCAAGAACCCAGAATGCAGCCAAACGTTCCCTGACTCTCAAATCCAAGAACATCTCAAATGAAACTGACAAACACAGAGCTGCAAAATTCAAAACTCTCTCAACAGAGCTGAACAACACAGAACAAAAACTCAAGAAAACTCCAGCAAGCAGGCCAATACAAAGTCTCCAAGTCTCCAACAACGACAAAACAGATGCTCTTGCAAAATCTGGTGCACCAAACGGACTCGTTGTACCCTCTGACCCTCCCACCCACCCACCCTGCGGGTGACTGCTGTGACCTGGCGACATGCACTCAAGGCCTCCACAACCCCGGCCTCCACCCTGGTCAAGCTTTCGCCTCAAATTTCCACCGACGACCTGGTCAGCCTCCAGACATCTGACTCCGCCATCCAGGCGATAACCAAACACCTGATCGACCCTGTGTTGCATCCCAGTCGTCCAGACGACCTTGCTACGGACTCTGACTTGAGGCTCCTTCACGCAACAAAGCACTCCCTGCATCTGCATGATGGGCTCCTTCTTCTTGCCACCGACGCAACCACTCCACATCGCCTCGTGGTTCCCCGGTGCCAGAGGGGGGGTGATGCTCACGCACGCCCATAACGGACCACACGCAGGACACCACAGAGCCAAAGCAACACATGAGTCCCTGAAACAAGTGGCCTACAGGCCGGGAATGCAACAACAAGTCGCCGAATATGTCAAAGGATGTCTAACATGCGGCCAAGTCGAACCAGCAAACCCAAACCAAAGAGCACCACCAAAGTGAAGACAAATGAACCAAGTCCACGCTGGGTCCACCGAAACCAGATGAAGCCCACCAGAGCACCAAGAACCCCACCAAAGGGGGGAGTTGAGACAGATTGACAGACCATAGACCAAATAGCTTTGCTCTAACTATTCAAATACATACTGATGTTGCTTTCATTTTTTTTTTTATTGTTTCTTCCCTTTCTCCTCTGTAGCCAAAGCATACCAAGACATCCCAAATAGCTTTGCTCTAAGTAATCAAGTATATATTGATTTTGTTTTACTTTTATTTAACCAAAGTAGTTAATCCCATATATGTCAAGTTTGTTTCAAACCCTTTATTTTAAGATGGTTCCTCTTGTCTCCCCAGCTCATTCTAAGTTATCTTCTCAGATCCATTAGGAATGTTAGAATAACAATTCTGTTACTTAGTGGCACAACGCTCAACACTGGCCCTAGTGAAACAAAGAACTGAGACAACAGGAAACTAAGAATAGGATTGATCGACAGACCCAGAGTTTAACTGACCGTACCGACAAACGATCGGCGTTTCAGTGTTCTCGATCACGTAACTTAATCAAATACTCTGCAATAACTTGAAAACCGAAACTAAACAGGCCATACAACTAATAGCCATTCCTTTACACTCTGTTACCAGGAAGATGCTCCGACTCGCCGTCTTGCTAAGCTGCGTTGTGGGGATTCAACCCCAACCCGAGGTGGCAACCCCAGGACCACCTTCAGGAATTGTACTCCGGGAACAGCCCGGTTTACTGATAACTAACTGCAAGACTTACTCACAGAGAGTATATGTACGCTTAAGCCCTGCAGAAGTGTATCGGTCTCACTCCATTCCAAGGGCCCCCCAGACAACCTGGGCAGGATCCCGTTGGACCCAAGAGGCGTTGGCACACGCCCAAGCTGATGTAGCCCACATGCTACAGCAGTTGCAAAAGATGACCGTCACTCAAGCAGAACTAAGCGGAGCCAACCGTCGTCCCAAACGATTCTTAGGAACCCTACTGGGAGCCGCGGCGGCCGTCGGTACTCTATTTAATATCGGAATGAGTAGTTTCAACGCAGTCAACTTAGCAACCGTAAGACGACACATTGGAGAAATCCAAGACGAGCTCCCCGATATTAGAGGACGCCTTGATGTCCAAACACGGTCCCTACAGGCAATCGGGAAGTCACTCAACGGCACTATCGTGGTCCTAAACCGACACTCTACTCTGTTGAACCAAACAATCAAATCGATTAACAAACTTTTTAGCGTAGTCCAGAGCGACTTAGCCCAGATGCAGCTCCTAAACACCCTCATGGCAGATTTGCTCCGCGAAGTTAGCTCCTCAATCGACAGTTTGGCGATGGGAAGGATTCCCACTTACCTGGTGCCCCTCAGCCTCGTACAGAATGTCCTCGCTTCGTCCACGGTGGGTACTCCCAACCCAATACAAGTTCACCTGGCCTACTCGCTCGGGAGCGCCATTCCACTCTACGTGGACCCTACGCTCGGCGACTTAGCCTTCCTAATTAGCCTACCGATCGTCGAAACGAACAATATTTATCGGCTAAAAGATGTCGTGAACGTCGGATTTTGGCAGGGCAGTACCCACGTGAAAATTCAAACCCCAGAGGTTGTCGCCTACCACGAAGCCAACGAAGAGCTTTACCTGGCGCCCAATCTGCGTATGTGCACCCGCACCAAGGACATTCACTACCTGTGCCCAAGCAAGCCATTCATACGAGACAACACCGAGGGCATTTGTGGGTTAGAAGCGATGCGTCCAGACACGCGATGCCCCGCGGAAGCAACGCCGTCTTTCCAAGTCGAGCTGACACAAGCTGAAATAGTCGGGAACCGCTGGTTAGTCAACACCCCTGCCCGGTCTGCGACCCTCACGTACGATCAGCACGACACCGCCACACGCATTAACCTCCCTAATAGTACGCTTTGGATCAACGTCCCCAAGGGCTCCATACTCCATATCGAAGACTTGGCCCTCTATCACCTGCCCGAGGAAGACTACCGCTCAGAGTTGGAGATCCCCTCTTTCTTCAAAAATCATGCCTTCACCCTCGAACCCGAGTTGGAAGACCTGATCAAAGAGGAGGGCACGCAAACGATCGACCTGACCCCTGTGGAGACCGCTCTCAAAGCCCTTGCGCGAAAACCACTCGCAATTAGCCCGATCTTTCGGTCATGGTCCTCCGCGGACACCGCCCTGTGCATCTCGACAGCCATTGGTTACTTAATGACTCTCATTCTCGCGTTTCTACTCCACAAGAGAGTTAGCGCCATCCGAGAATCAGTAAACCGTTGCCTCCCAGATGCCCCGAGGATCTTCCGACGCCGCCAGGAGCAACCTGTTCATCTACCTGAACAGGACAATGAGTCGAACTTGTTGGAAATCACTCCAGTGACGCCACGGAGAGTTACCCTAACCTTGCACGACCCAGCTGAGTCCTCCTAAGGGGGGACAACACTTTGACCATCCCGATGCCTGCCTTTATAAATGACTCTTCCGATCCACGAGTGGAACGCCTGTTTCCCTGGCCTACGGCTTTTACGCTCGACGATGTCCATCAAGGGACCTCCCCGACCGTAAAGGGGGGATATGTAAGAACTATCAACCCAGATTCAGTTACTGCACCTTTAATTCTGAAAAAAACCACATCCCGATCTAATGGCGCCAGCGTTCTGACTCTGTTTAAACAAGTCAGGACTAATTACCTTTCAAAGATTAAGGGGTCATCAGATAACCCCCCCCGCGTCACCTCTATGCTCCCCTGAAGCCTGCGAACGCTCCGAACTCTCCACGACCCCAGGATCAGACACTGAGTGGACAAAGCCTGGCTCCACTCAAAGTCGTGCTCACCCAAAAACTGCTTTTCAGAAGACTAAAACTTGCTTTAAGAACACTTTTGTGCTCATACAAATATCTCCTGAAATGTACTTTCATGTTATGGAATAATTCGTACTGTACAGTTAATAGTTTAGTCAGTTAAAACGAATGAATGAATGAATGAATGAATTTCTGTAACTGCCCCCTAATGTTTGATCTCGTTGGAATGCGGATAATGTTGCGGAAAGGATTTAATTGTGTAAAAATTTATCCGGTACTTTTCCGATTAGATATGACGTTGTCTATTAATGGATGCAAATTAAAGAAGCGGACGTCTCTCCCGCCGAAAAGCTGCTAGGGGCTGAAGTGTGACGTCATCACCGATCCGATCTCAGGAATGCTCTCATTGGCTAAGCTGCGGGAGAGACCCGCCTCACGATTCAAGAAGGGGCCCTCTTCCTGGCGCTCTTGCATTCTAATTCTAATTCTCATTCTTTCTTCACTTCTTCACTTCTTCACTTCATCACTTGGAGCCTTCTTCGTCACGTTTTCTTTAACTTTCTGTTCCGTCTGCTCTCTCCTCTGGCTGTTAGCCAGACTCCCCTAATTACTCCCTCAAAAGGGATGCTTATCGTTTGGTGCCGTCTCAACGAAGAAAACTCGGCTAGCCTCAACCCAGAACTTTGACCCCAGATATAAAGACTGTTGAATCCAACGGGAAACTCTTTCGGACCCCCACGGAAACTGCTGGGACACTAAGATCACCCTCCCAAATCGAGCACGCCTCACAGCTGTACTCCCGGAATCTACTCGGCCTGCCACGGACCACGTTCGACCGGATCGACTCGAAAGATCTAAACGGTAGACTGCGATAATCTATCACGTCAGCGCGGTTAACGAGAACAGAACGATTGTGGGAATGCTAAATTGATTACGTGCCCAAACTGATATTTAAGGATAACTTGAGGTCAAAACTTGTCTCTCTTGGTCTCTCTCTCTCTCTCTCTCTCTCTCTCTCTCTCTCTCTCTCTCTCACTCGCTCGCTCGCTCTAATCAGCCTCTCTCGCTCTAATCAGCCTCTCTCTCTCTCTCTCTCTCGGTGTGAATGAGTGCCTGTTTGCTTGAGCGAATGGTTAGGTTAGTTAGCTAGAAATCATTTATCAATTTGTGTGTCTAGAATAGAGTTAATAAAGCCTTTAAAAGACATTTCCTTTGTTTTAATCTATGCAGTTGATCCGTTCCCTGTGGTTCTGATTCCGAGACAATACGGTTGATTTCCCCTTACCGTATTATTATTAATTATTAAATGTGTAATAGCCAGTTTGTTACACATGATTAAAACCAAGTTCACAATTACCCTTGCTTCTTTGTATCCCGTTAACAGGTAGATACTCTAACGGCTATTAATCCGTGTGTGAACATGACCTCCATGAGAAGACCTGAGGGGGAGCCCAAAGAAAACTCCTCACAAGTAAGAGACTTTACACCGAGTCGATCGATACAAATCCAAGTTGCTCACACTTTTGTTGTCTTAGACAACGTTTATATGTTTAAAGAAGCACTCTACTTGAGATTTTAGATTTACCCCAAATGTAAACACATCGTCACCAACATAATACTTGAATCTTGATCGTGTTACCTAGCTTATATTAAAGTCCATATTTTGATATAAAATGTTTGACATATAACTACTTGGGCCATACTTTGATTCTCGCTGGACAGGAATCAGGAAGGGTTTAAGGTAGTGAATCAAAACCAAGCTAAATCATTACAGGGGATTTCTCTTTTGATTGCTACTAAAGCTCCCTTCCAGAATTAATACAATATATATATATATTATATATTATATATTATATACATGTGTGTGTGTGTGTGCGTGCGCGTGTGCGTGCGTGTGTGTGTGTGTGTGTATGAATCACGCTTAATCACAATGACAAAACTGAAACTTTTTAAAAATCTATAAATATAAATAATCAATGTAAATTGAAGACAAAAACAGTTAAATTAAAAATATTATTGTTTATTACATTTTTTTTAAAGCGGTAACTGGTTTTGTCATGTAAACCACATGCAATGGACCATCATATCCTCCAAATGAACTTTTTGCTTTTCTTCTTTCAGTGCTGTTAGTTTGTGGTCTATTTAGACTCTTGTTTTCCAGTACTCTGCCATTAACAGCTTGCTTAGTGAAGCCTCATTCCTTTCATCTTTAGGAAGAAACTTTAGGTCTTTAAATCTTGGAACAAATGCAGTAGTGATCTTTAGCCGTGTGATATTAGGACCGTCCTTCCTTTTAGATAGGCCTAAGGTAAAATCCTGTTTGAAAGTAACCGTATGGTATCCTATGTTGACTCCATAATTTTGGCCGTGCCAAGTTTGGCAATACCACTGAGCAGGTGAAAAATTATTTTACTTACATTACACTGTTCAACACCATATGTATGTGGTGACTCGAGGTAATTAGGGGCGGGTCCCTTAATGAGTCTCCACGCCAATATAAAATAAGCAGCGCTTACCGTTCCAATGCATGTCGGGAAAGACATTGCTTCCGGGTAGTCGTGGCTTCCGCTCTCCAGGTAAGCAGTAACCCGGGTTGATCTACTGACCCGCTATAATCACACGAGATTGACGCGAGCGTTGTTGCTTTCAGTGTGGACCTAGGGAACCATTCCAAATGTGGCTGTTGGTGTGCAGATTGTGACCGATACTACAGGTATATCGTTCGCTTCGAGTGCCATGAGTGCAGTGTTTGGGTCTTCTTGACACCTGCTTTTATCCTACAGTCCACCGCATCTCCCAGCCGTTGCAGCAGGTCGCTGTGTGGGGCCGCTTTAGCGGGTCGGAGCGTTTCCAGGTCGCTGTGTGGGGCCGCTTTCGCGGGTCGGAGCGTTTCCAGGTCGCTGTGTGGGGCCGCTTGGTTCGCGGGTCTGAGCGTTTCCGGGTCGCTTGTTGGGCTGCGGATCTGATCGTCGCTGTCCGGTTCACCTCGCTACATCGCGGCTGATTGTCCCGGCGGGACGAGTGAAGACACAGCGGGACTGTTGGCGTCATTAGCTGGGGACTCGTGGAGTGCACGAAATCACGCGCATCTAAGTTGAGTGCGGCTTTCAGTGGAGTCTCTCTCTCGCTTACTGTTGCGATCGGCCGATCGTTCCTTTCCCAGCCACAACTCTCGTCTCGACGTGGTTTCCCTCCTCTGTTTGGACTGTGTACAATAAGGTTGGTGCCCCCCCCCATGATCGGCTGCTAACCCCTTGAATTACTGAATGTGGGGACGAGTGCAATATAGTGGGTTTCTCTTTCAATGTGGGATAAGTGCAATAGCTTCCTTTTTTATGCTGGTTTTCTGGGTTGTGTGGGTGTGAGTGCGTCTCATCAAAGTTGAAAGGTTTTACATAAAATTGTGATGAGTGTTTCCCTTTCAGAGCTGAGCAACAGGACCATTAAGTTCGATCCAGACTTTGGGGTGCTGTGGTTGTTGCCTGATTCACATTGCTGTGTTGTGGAAAGTGTACACGAGGATATTTAGAATGTTCCAGTAGCCTCAGCTCTGAACAGGGTTTCCCTTTTTTTATTCTAGTGTGTGTGACTATTTATTATTAGTGCCAAACTTGATATTCAATAAAAATGTTGATTGTTCCTCTCTGGTACTGATTATTTGCCTCAGCCACAACGAATCTGTGTGCCGTTTAGGTTTATCTGGGGTAATTCTTGGGCCCCCACCCAAGTGGCGTAGTCGGTTTATTGCAGGTAAATTTAAAATAACTCTTTCCAATTCCACTCGGATACCACATGTATTTATTCTTCAACTTTTTAATATTGTTTTACACTTCTCTGAAATTATTTTTATTTTATGCAGCATACCTTGACAGTGGACACACGCACACGCACGCAATGGAAACCTGACAGTCCTTGATTTTTCCATTCTCTCACCGCTTCAAGACACTGATCCACACATGCCTCTGCGTACTGCCGTTTCTCAGTTTTAGACACAGTTAGAACGAACGAATGCAATTTCAACAAAGTGCGCTGTGATGCCTCATTAGTTGCTCACAGAAGCCCAGCGGTCCTCGTGAGCATGATGTGTGTCACGTGCTGTAACGTGTTCATTCTCCGTGCCTTCTCATCATCATACAAAGTGCATATGTCTTATTCATACTTTGTATAAATCACGTTGGCCACAAAAAAACAGGAAAAACTGCAACCTCTTGAATTTTTAACATAAAATTAATATATATTATCTCCCATCTCTCTTTCTCCGCTCTCTGCCTATCTACACTCTCTCTATAGCTCATTTTTTCTCCCCTCTCTCTATTTTCAATCTCCTCTATGTTTCTCTCCTCTTTCTTTTCTATCCATTTCTATTATCTTCTCATCTCTCCCTCCTTTTTACCTTCCATCTCATCTCTCTCTCTCTCTCTCTCTCTCTCTCTCTCTCTCTCTCTCACTCTCTCTCTCTTTGTATATATATCATTGACTAATAACATAAAAATGACCATAACATAAATATATTCCTTTTGTTTGATTAATGATAAAAGTTTAAAGATTTTATATATTTGAAATTTCCTTGATGGAGGGGGTTGTTATTTGTCCTCAAAGGAGGAAAAGTTGATGGCGAATAGATAGTCATGGCCTTCAACCCTCTGGTTTGTCAATTAATTGGGGACCCCTGGTTTATTTTAACCACTTGAAAACTTCAACATTAACAAACAGTAACAAGAAAAAAATTACTTAATCTAGTAGGTACGGAAAAACATATGCACAAGTGCTCTGTCCCCATCTAGAGCTGTAAATTACTTTGTATTGATTTAGAATGTTCAAATATACATCCATAAACCGTGGTTGTTCATGTATGCCCCCAAATTGATACTTAATAACAAGTAATTATAAAGTATCTAAAATCCACTCATGAACTCCCTTGTCTGACTTTTACCACATTTCTATGGAGATAATTTATTTAACAGTAGAAACTGCAAAATGTGTTTTGAAACATAAACAGAAGACATAATTTAGAAGTTATATATGGTGTGTTTACAAACCAGCTGTTTAGTGAATAAAAACTATTTTCAATTAAAACAAATCCCACTTATTTGTCACCTCATGACACTCCACACATTAAACTAAAGTAAAGAAGCCTCAACCTGTTGCAAAACTTAGTGAGAGTTGAAAGATGAGCTGGATAGACTCATGTATAGTAGAATCCATTCAGCTGGTTCAGTTGGTTACTCTCTGTGCACTGCCAAACAATGAAACAGCTGTTAGACTGAGTGATCCCGACTTCAGGAATGGATAAATCAGATTAGCTTGAACCCAGCTTTTTCCTTCAGGGTTTAAGCTGCAGAAATGAGATCACAGCTGCAGGAGGACTGCAGCATGGGCTTTTTGTACAGCACAATACAAGGGAGTGAGAACAGGGAAAACACAATAGAATTGCTGAGCTGAGCGAAAGGTTTTGAAGCACAGAGCAATCCTAATTACAGCATCTGCCAGGTTCGTTTTAAAGACTTGTGTATCAGTGCCATTAAAGGCTGATATCATCTCACCTAATATCAACAATTCTTGTAGCACACAGCTGATGAACTTTTTTACAAGGTTGTGTTTAGGTCATTTCACTCTGAGTTGGCCTCTAAAAGTTTTGTTCCTATTTTTTTCCTGCAAAAAAATTCTTAAGTTGAGCCAACTATAAAAATGTATGTACACTTGCAAATTCATGAGTGCGCACTTGCATAAATTAAGCTTCGCATGTACAAGCAGACTTGGCATGTAAAAACGATTATCAGGTGAGCTGTCCGAAGGAGAGCTTCGCACTCTGGAAGCTACCAAAGTCAGAAGACCCCCAAAAATTAGCCAGAGAGGATAGCTGCCAGATGGGTTGCCCCCAAAATGATGCTTGCGATCTGGCAGACATGTGGCATTGTTAAGTATGGAGGAACAGGATAGGCGAGCTGCATGAATCTTAAAACAATCAAAGAAGACTCTTATCAGGGAAGTTAAAGATTCCTTGCGTGAGGCACTCAAGGTCTACGGAGAGGGACCATCTCTGAAGACAAGCCAAAGGTGGTGCAGACAGAGTAGGAGGGGAATTTGGAAGGATTGATGTACTTTGGAGTGTTCATTTTATTAGCACAATAGAAATGGGTCTGCTTAATGATTGAAAAAAAGATCTGTCAGGAAAGCTTAAGAATCATTGAGTAAAAACAGACTCAGGACACCAAGTGAGGGGAGTTAGGGTGTTGATGGGGAAAGGGGGAGTTATAGAATAACGGAGAAGACTCGCCATGTTGAAGCTAGCTAGTGAATGAGGGGAAGGGGTGGGGAGTGGACAGGTTGGGTTGGGAGAAAGTCTCATGTAGGCAAGAGATTTTGGGGTGGTGATTGAACAGGGAGAGGACATAATAGCCCTCTTTAGGAAAACTTAAGATTCCTTGAGCGAGGCTGTTACGATCCTCATAAGGGAAGGGTAGTAGCAGAACCCAAATACATGACAGCCACAGAGGTTCCACAAGATAACCCACAAGAGGGGAAAACCTCAAATTACTAAAGTAAGCAAACAAGTCTAAGAAAAAAGAGTAAAACGGAATAAAGACTACAACAGGACTAAATACATTCAACAGGAAGAAAGGTGTGACATAAACAATGCAAATTAGATACATTATGGTCTTTGTACTAATAAAAGTTCACCAATCCTTGTTGATTCAAGCATTAATCTCTGTATTGAGCATTGAGCAAGGATCATCAAATCATCAAAAAAGTGAACTCTAACATTTACGGTAAAACCTCTTCATTCCTATACAGTAATATTTGAGGCATGGCACGTGACATGGACATGAGCTTCAACATCCAGCATGGCAATATGGTGTTTGCACTGGGGACCATGTCCTTCTGTAGCATTCAGAGTTAATATATAATTCATGCTTGTAGTCTGCATGCATTGCAAGAGTTGAAGACGCAAATTCGAACCCAGCTGTTGTTCCTTCAGGCCATCCAGGAGTAAAACAAAACACAACAATCTCCATCTCTGCATCTGTCATGGTCATATTTAGTTCAAGTTTATATTTAGTTCATATTATGTGTTTAGTTAAAAAAATGTCAGACAAAAAACAAATGATGCAAATGTTACCTGTAATCATCCTTAATCTTGCATTCACTTTGTTGCGCAATCTGCTATTTTAAATTGTCACTTCATGAAATCTAGCTGAGATTAGACCTGTTTTTTGCAGACTGTGTCAAAAAAGATATATTTTTTTTATAAAGTACATCATCTCCACACCAAATTATCACAGCATGTTCTGGAAGGGAAAGTACCACAGGATGTTGTTTTTGCAGAAGTCATAAATTTGCAATCTCTGACAGCAGAGAACACTTGAATACAAATCATTTTAAAATGTAAAACTCCTCAAATTGATCAGACAAAAACAAACTAAAAACACAAGCAAATTAAAGAGAAAATAACGAGTGACAGTAAATCAGATGGAACCGTGAAGCAATTTTTGAGACTTTCTTGGCTTTATTAACAAGACAGTTTAATAAGACAGGAGGCAAAGTGTGAATAGAGGAGGCGGGAAAAAGACCTCAAGCTGAGACTCAAAGTTAGGATGCCCGAAGCAAGAATGTGCTATGTGACAGGTTCACTGTATAAGCTATAGAAACTGGATTAACATAATTTTTTACCCATAAAGACAAAATGTATATGTAACTGTCAAAATAGGAACTGGCCAACCAAAGCCAGGATTTATCAGTGTTCTCTTAGACTGACAAGCCAACATGCATCCTTTTCCCTTTGCTCTGGCAGTGCATCCTGACCTTTTGTGAAGTGGTCAGTTAAAACTAAACTATTTATTGGGACCAAAATATCAGAGCTTGTTCATTGATTTCATTATTATAAAATAGAATAAAATCTAAGAAATGTATGCAGTGGCATTGTTGTGAACATGACTATAAAAAAGTAATTTGTTATAGTTACTAGTTAGTAACGGAGTTACAATTATCACTTTACTTAAATTAGTGCAATACAATAAATCTACACCATTTCACACAGAAAACTGTTAAATTCAACATAACATAATTTATATTATCAAATAAAACACAATAACTGGTTTAGAAATGTAAAGATTTAGTGCACAGACTATGCCTTGTTGATAACAGTCTATTAAAAAACAATCCTTCTTAAGAAATTTATCAAAAAATAAACAAATAATGTCTATAAATATTAAAATGCTAATTTGTTTATTTCTGTCGGAATTACCATCGTTTTGCTTCTAGGTATTAATGAACGTGAATGACTGTAGTTGTCGTGTAATTGTGTGTAAAGACCCACCCTACTCTGCCTCTGATTGGCAAATGTTTGACGATTACTCAAAGTCAGCCAATCATCACATTCTTCCAGTGACACCACGTTCACAGACACTCTAATTATCATGATGTGTCCTGTCCCAGCCCTGAACATCAATCAATTTATCAATAAATGAATGAATGAATGAATGAATGAATGAATCAATCAATCAATCAATCAATCAATAAATAAATCAATCAATCAATATGTTTTTATATAGCCCTTTCAAAGCAGCATTACAAAGTCCTAGTGTGTGTCCGGTAGGGTAAATAGGAATTCTCTCTATGAGGTCTCAAGGTCTCGCTGACTGAGGTAGGCGCTAGTCACCTCGCCAGCATAAAGAATATACAAACTTAAGATCCATCGACGAACAGCTTGCCAGACAGCACCTGAAGACGAAACAAAAAAACAAAAACAGAAACTAACAATTGAAACAGTGGTTAGAAAAATGTAACACAGACGACAAACAATTGATCAGCATCAGCTGCAAGATGAGTGATAAATGATGAAGATAAGCTACATAGACACATTGAACTACATTGTTTTTTCAACTATTTGTATTTTTATAGCCCACAATATCTCAATCCATGTACTTTGGTGGTGCATGAATATGAACTCAAATCCTGGATCTTGTGCCTATCATCTTCTCCTCCGATTAAATGTGCAGTTTGAAGCATTTTGGCCAAACGTGGGCACAATTTCAGAGCGCTGTTACTCCCTCCTTCTCCAGATGATGGGTTGCCATCATCTGGGTTGTTTACTTGAAGAAAAATGTTCTTGAAGTTTTGAAGATGGTTAACTGCTTTGTTTGAAAAAGACTAGCAGAAATTAGCATAAAAGGATATTATTACAAGGGTTTAACGATTTGAAAATTTGTATCTGACCATAAGCACTTCAAAGAAATGGGTGGTCTTTGCATTTCAGCAGGACCTTGGAGCTTGTGCCAGTATATTGCATGTGGGAAACATTTCACTTTATATTTCCTAAAATTAGAACTAATGGTAGGTGTAAGTTGCACATGGCTTATATTTTTTGTTCTCTATGCTTGAAATGAGATAACTGAAGAAGAAGTGAAAAGAAATGTGGGAGTGGACATACACAATCATTGGCATGCACACGTGTGACTATAGAAACTTATCTGCAATTGTTGGTTACTCACACACTGATATTCCTTCACAGGTCAATTCGAACAAAAAACAGGACCTTCTCTCTATGATGTCTTTCCTCAGCATTGCTGCGGGGGCTTAAGGTGAGACTTTGTTAATCAAGGTATTGTTAATCAGGGGAAAATTTTGGAACACTATGCGTGGTGTTCATTTAATGCACTTTATTTTGATTATAAAGAAAAGTGGGATCAAAGGTGTATGAAAGCTTATCAACTGGATAGAAAGAATGTAGCAAATCAGTCTCACCCCGGCACTCTCCTGTACTTTTCAGTGGTTCTTCGTTCTTCACCAAGCACATCTTAAGTGATGCGTCTAAAACAAGATAACTTGGAACTGATACGAAAATTCGGAAGAAAAATTTGGTTGTGTTATTTGAGGTTTATAACCTATATCATTATGTTAGTATTACATGATAGTTCATAAATGTTGCACCAGAGAATGGAATTTTAACAAGTGCAGTAAGTTATCACATGAGAAAAGAAGCAACATTCTTTTCATAGACATTTAGAGCAGCTTGAGGCTTGGCACACTGTCAGGTTTGATTCAGGTGTGGAAGTGAAAGCCTGTCACAGCTGATCGCCATGGACAGCCACAGAAATAGATTGAGTTGAAAGATGGTGGCTGCTTCATCAGTGCTGACTAACATACACAATTTAACAGTCAGAAAAACACTATTATAGACTGATATACCTCTTTACATTTTGTTCAAACTATTTGGATTTTTACATTCCTCTAATTTATTAAATTTGATGTTTTTTTGCTTTGCTGTTGTAAAATTAATAATAGATTTAGTTGTTTGGTCTATTTGTTGTTCACTTAATCCCTCTCAGTTTCTGTTTAAAGTTTTTTTTTTATTGCATTTGTTTAAAAAAAAGGAATGTAAAACCTTTATTTTAAAGATGGGAACAGATGAAAACAGTTGAAAGCTTAAAGATGCATTATGCAAGAATGGAAGCAAAGTAATCAGAAAATGTTCATCATGTGTCAAAGAAGTTCAGTTCAAGTACTAATACAATTCAAAATATTGGTATTAAAAGAACATATGTATATATTTTTTAGTTTGATGCAACCAAATTTCTTCCCTCTGGTTCTTACATCTGATTGCTACATTGTGCTGAACTTTGCATGCTGTCTTGTGTCAGTTATGTCTCCAAAACAAGGACATATATTGGTGATAGTTTTGAAAGATGAACGTAGCTGAAGGTGGAGAAGAAAATTAAAAGTGATGCTGAAGAAGACAATTTCTCTTGTAAATTGTTTTGCTTGATTATAAAAAAGCTTTTCAGTTCATTCTGTCAACCCATCATCTGAAGAAGGAGGGAGTTACAGCGCTCTATTATTTTAATGTTTTTTTGGTTGCTGTCCCATGTTTGGCCAAAATGCTTTAAGCTGCACATTTAATCGGAGGAGAAGATGATAGGCACAAGATCCAGGATTTGAGTTCATATTCATGCACCATCATAGATGTACCATATGCACCACATGATGCACATAATTATGCATATATTTAGTTTGTATATGTTCAACAGTTGCTGAAAATGTGTTTGACTTTACAATAACCATTAATTAGCTGAGGGCATGTGCTGATTGCTTGGGTTGCACTGTAAGAACGTTTTGTGAGTTCTCAGAGGAAGTAATTGTGAAGTTTTATTACTGCTTAGTTTACTTACTAACTTATCGAAATAATTATTTCTTTGACAAACTCTATATAATATTTCACATGTGAAAACTCATTCATAGCTAACAAGTTTATGGTTGCTTTCAACATTTAGTGACTTTATGAGAGTATAATACATCATCTCAAGATCTCCTGATGATAACCTTAAAAAAGTGAAAAATTATAGTTTTTTTTCACATTTGAATTTGATGACATTATTCCACTGTGGAATTTCATATAAGCACACATTTTTCACATTATAAACATATGATTGTAAAAAGCTTTATAGGCTTCTAAGCTCTAGGTTAGGATTTTATGGAGACTCTATACGCACGATTAAAGTTTGCAAAACAGCAACTCGAACATCACTTGAAATCTTTTAGCCTCTCACATATGCAAAACCCTATAATTCTTTTCTCCAGCACACGGTTCTGATCTCAGAGTGTTTAGAAAATATAAAATGACAGCCATGTTGAAGTCATTCTCTATAGTTATCATGAAAAATTGGTAATTTTTTTGTGTGTTGCCCTCTTAAGTTTAAGACATTGAACAACATAAATTGACAAATTGCCATAATTTCTTTTTAGAAGAAAAATAAAGAGTCTCAGGAAGAAATAATGAGTGAGATTAGGGAGGTGAAATAAAAGGCAGAATGAGGCTACATATTAAGGCAAGCAGGGTGGAGGCCAGGTATGAAGCTCAGGTATCAGAGCTCTGCCCTAAAAATAGCCAATTATATTTTTTGTATCAATTAAACAGCAGAAAACAAGTTTACTGCAAAAACACATCACTCCTGATATATCATACACAAACCAAACCTTGTGTTAGTACAACATAACTGAAAAATTATAATTTATTGGCTAAGCTTTTCTGGGGAAAATATAAGTTTGCTATCATACTTGTGAATCCATTAGCCCTCTCACTGCATACAAGCCAAGTGTGTGTTTCTCATCTCTCGTGACCCAGACAGGCTTTGAATGTGACGTGGTTAATATTTTATTTCCATTTAGCCTCAGCTGTTACCTACGTTCACGGGTTATCAAATCACATCAGCACTGAACAGATGACAAATTATTCACAGATATGCCTTTGCAAACTGTACCCCTTAAGGAACCAAGGGCTATAATTTCCCCTAGAATTTTGTTATTTTGGTGAGCCATTGATATTTACTATAAATACTAGTTCACATTTCCACATTCATAACCTTGAGTCAATTATAAAAGAGCAGCCTCTGCTTTTTAAAATGTAAACCCAGCAAGTTGTTTTTTCTAGCTCACCCTCATTTCAATTACCCCCACTTTAATTAAGGCATCTCTGCTCTTCATGGTGGGTTCAGGGCTAAAAGCAGTACTTGATTACTATTAAAATAAAACGTTCAATCTTAAGGCTCATAAACCTGGGGGAGAGGCCAATTTGAATATCGCAAAGTAAACTCAAGTAAACTTCTCTCAGAAAAGCTGTAGAAGCGTTTTCATGTCCTAGAAACAGGAGGCCCCCTTAGTGAGCCGGAGTAATGCCACCGCAGAGGCTGCAGTTTAAATTGAGGAACTTTCTTCAACCCACGCATGTGCACATTGATGAAGAGAAGATGGAAACAGGTGGGACCTCTATGGTGGAACTCCACAGGATGCCAAAAATGACCATACATGAACTCACAGGCTAAAGCTGGTCAGCTCCCCAGCTCTAGAATAAGTCACATCTTCACAGTGGAAGTTTCTACAGCAAACAAAGAAAATAGGTCTCTTATTAAGTGATGCAATTTGGTGAAAGCTTTGGGAAAGGTTTTGCTCATACTATAAAAGAGACCGAATTTGTTACTATTGAAAATCCTGTTTCATGTTTCTCCCTTAAAGGAGGTCATGAACTGTCAACCCAGAAAAAAGATGACATTGGTTGCATTCAGACTGCAGCCTATAGTGACCCAAATCTGATTTTTTCATCCATATGCACCCTCTATCTGATATTTTCATGACCCCCTGAACCGCTCAAATCTGATTTTTTCAATTCAACCCAGGTCACTTTTATATGTGGTCCTGAATCTGATACATGTCAAATTTTCAGTTAGAATTTCTCGACTTTACATCATTTTATGGGGATAAACGTCATTTTTCTGGGTGTGGACTGAAAGTTTTACCTCACTCATGTCTGAAAATAGAGCTGAAAGCAATCAGTGGAAGAAAAGTGAGGTAATAGAACGTATAAATTTTTCTTCTTTGCCTTCTCTTTGATTGCTCCAATCATAAATTAACTTAAATGAAGCCAAAGAAACATCTCCAAATGCGGGTTCTTCTATGTTTCCTTTTCCTGCGCATGCACGCCTCACTGTGAGCAAGATTGCATTCTTACACAGTAGGTATGCAAGTCGTATAATCTGTGTAATGTGAACAAACACACAAAAATATTTCATAAAAAAAATCTGAATTGAGCATTAAGACTTGCAGATGAAACAGGTAAAGGTTTAGACAGAGAATTGGAAAACGCAAGAAGTGTTTCCGAATAGATGAAGTTCTCAACTAAGTAATTTATTTTGTGGGTCAAAATTTGCCATCTGCCATTGCTGGTTTCAGGGATCTTTTCATGATTAACAGGGTTTTATCTGTATTTGGTCTGTACTTTATCTTGCATTAAATTTTGGAATAGTCTGCTTATTGAACAGCTGACATAAAATCATTGTTTTTTTCAGTTGGTCAGTGGAGGAGGTAAAGGTTGCACTTATTTACTAAAATACATAGTTAAATGACATGTTTCACCTGTCTGCATTGAGGTAATTCTGCCACATTGTATTCATGTAGAATAACTTCAGATCAGAATACAAATCAAAATACAATTTAAACCACATCAAACTGGCTTGTAGTTTTGCAGGCAGTGAGCAGAACATGAAATCAAAGGTGCTCTCAGGTTCAGAGTTCGAATAATGAGCCAGCTGATGTTTTCCTCCATGCTTTTCTCTTCTAAATAATAAAATGGCTTTACACATTTAAAAAAGTTACAAAAAAAAAAAAATATATATAGTCGTCTTGCTTTAATAGGTGTATGAGAATATGTTTTTTTAAGTGCTCTATTAAACAAATAGTTTAATTTTAGTATGTATTTTACAAAAACACTGTATGCAAAACCTCTATACCGTAGACGTTGGTAACTGTTGCTAACATTCTTGGCCAATAACAGGCTCTCAATAGATTCTTCAGTGAATTGTGTTGGAGGATTTAAAAAGCAAATGTTTTCAATTATACTTGGCAAATGTTGTTAAAATGCTATAATAGCCTGGCAACCTGTCCAGGTACCCCACTCATTGTGAGCTTCAACACCAGCAGTCCTCTGTGAAACCAACCAGAAAAAAAATGGGTGGTTGGATAGATTATGTTAAATTGAATGGTCATTAATCTACAAATCTGTTTTTATGATCACAGGTTGTGCACAATGATGTAGAGTAATTTCGGGGGAAATAATAGGCTTATTTAGCAAATCTAAAAATGGATGAATAATACACCAACAATATGAAATACATCCTCATTCACTCTTCAAAAATATCCACTTAAACAATCTTTATTTTAATGAGTAAAGAACACAAGCTCCTCTTTCCACTGATAGGATTCCAAACGAGGCTCAGCCAGCACATCTCATGCCATCCCATTATTTCCAAATGAATGAGGGCTGCTCAGTGACCATAACATGCACAAGTTATGCAGCCCTGCTTCTGTGATTACACTCTAGCTGTTCTTAGCTCGTTCAGAGAACAGGCATGAGGAGCTGTATTGTATAAGTAATTATATTGGTTTATAACAACCTGTTTGCAAGTCTGTGGTACATTCATCCAGTTTGATGATTTGACGTGTGAAGGATGTGTGTGTGAGAATAATCCATCAGTGTTATGTTGCTGTGTGGAACAGGTGGAGCCTGTCCTTGATGGCCACAGAGCTTTGCTATAGGCTTGCTTGCACTGTTCTCACAAAATAACACCAACTTTTTGCATGATTAATTTCTGCTAATTCATAACTGAATTAACCAGTGTGTAAAAGATCATAAGATCAATCACTTCAGTCATAACTTTGAGTGAATTTCTGAATTTGAAAACTTTCTCTTACGTTCCTTCTCGCATCCACACACATGGACTCTCACATACATGCATCACAAGTGTGCGTGTGCACATCTCAAGCTATATATAGCCTCTTGCTTATGAGCATTTAATAAAGGAGACTGAGGGGAAGAAATGGGGGGTTTTGTGGGGATACTTTAACAGTGATTTATGATTTATTTACCTACAGCTAAGTCTAAATCCTCATAATTGACAAAAAATACTGCATAACAAATCAGAAAAGTCGGAACTGCTTTCCCATAAATTTTAATTTGTTTACCCACCTGCAAAATGCTGCATGCTCTCACTCTCTCCCTCATTGTAGTTTCCTCATCCGAACACTAGATGACACTCCTCCTATTTTTGACACTCCTTTCCTGAGTTTGTGTTGGGTTAGAGAATCTTTTCTTTTCCGCAGAACTGTTGAAATTCTTCTTCTTCTTTTGATAAAAAACATTCTTGAAAAATATTCTTTATAGGTTATTTAAATTAGTAGAATTCCGGGCAGGTCAATTGCTTCTCTTCCATGCAATGATTAAAAAGTTTGTTGCAACCCTGCTAAAAAAAGTGTATAAAGACTCCATAAAAGTAAATTTCAAAACACAAACATTTAATTTTTTTTCAACAAAATTCCTTAGCATTTAAAAAACAAAGGGCAGTATAATTAGAACATTTGTATAGTTACTGACTTGGTGATTCTGTCTTCTTCACGTTGCAAACACAGCTCTGAACTCTATCCAGAGTGGGGCCAAATACAATTTGTATACAGTGTAAGTAACACTCAAAACATCTACAAGGCTCTCTTGTCATCATCGTTTTTGGAGGTTGACAGACATAATAGGTCAAACATCCCTTTAGTTGTCATTTATTATGCTTGTATAAGCTTACTGGATTATTCAGTCCCATATGATCTTGTGTTTTGAGTCGTTCATACTAAGCCCCATCTTTGCATGAAAAAAAAAAGACTTTTAAGGTGCAGGAGCCATTACTGCTGCGGGTGTGAAACTCAATTGCCTTTCAGACTGGCATCTGTATTCCGTGTCCAAAAACACTTGGCACTGGTTCATCGTAACATGTGTATAATCAATTATTTTGTTTCCATGAGCCATTTCCTAAAGTGCTTCCAGATGTTGTCTCTGAAACAGTTCACGGGTCTAGCGGAGATATGGGTGTGACATGTGGATCAAAAGAGGAAGTTGTATGCACTTGATGTGAAGTAAAAACTTCTTGACTAATTTGCTGTTTATACACAGATCAACATGGCTGGAAAAGGATATTTGTGGAGGAACGTGGAAATCCAATATAAATTTGGGCAGACGAGAACATCCAGGTAACCAAGGTTATTATGTATAGACAATAGTATATTTCGGTGAGGAGCCTTCTTTCACCATCAGCATGACGTGTTTGCGGAAACGTATGTACGGATCGGAAAAATCTAGTTGGTATATAGAAATAAATATATATGCTAAACCACCTTCCTGATAACTAGGTAATTGTAGTCTGCTTCTCTGTCCCAATGAAAAAAAAGGTGCTGCTGATATTTAGGCAACTGTGACCTCATAGGTTGACAAATTGAAGACAAAAAGACAAATTGTGCCTAAAAATTTATCTAAACACAATCAAAACCTCCCTGTCATCTTGTGAAATGTGACATTCTGGTGCAAAAACACACAAAACTTTCAATCAATGTTGAAATTTGGAGTATATTTAGATTTTGACACAATAATACTAGTTAATATATACACAATTTCCCCACACTACTTGCAAGAAAAAGCGGTCATCCTTTTACATGGACAGATATCTATAAAAGACTATGGAGCATAAAAATAAATGTTTTGCTAAAAGAGGTCTGCAGTGATCCACAAAGTATAAAGCAAAGAATGAAATAACTGTGTAAGAAACTACACAGTCTAAAAAAAGTACAACAGAAATCAGTCCTTGACTTTAATGACAGTTACCAATCATATATTCTTAAGTCACAAACTTTTTCAAACTTGACATGAGCACTTGAAATTTGTCCCTCTTGACAGACAGGTCACCTTTAAAAAAACTAATTGTGGAGAAGCAGTTGGTCTGACAACCTGGACATAGCTTGTTCCTGTCCACAGCCATCTGGTCACGTCAGAGGCCTCAGGTTACCACAACAGGACACTGCGCTGACAGCATTGTCCTCTCATTCCACATTCTAAACAGTGACTAAAGCTTTGTGTGGATTTAATCAGACACATGATGTTGCAAATCAGCAGAACCGCTGAGCAAACAAACAGCCAAGACATTTGGAGGAGACGGTGATCTTAGAGGCTAAATTGTGGTGACCAATGAGAGACTCTGGCTATGAAGTTTGCTGCTACACTTCAACAATGTATCTCATTGTTGTGTCATTTTATGGTGTTATTTGTATTAATACCATACTTAAAAGGAACATTGTGTAATATTTAAACCCAAGAGATCCATCATATAAAACAAACATTATTCATCTTATCACAATCAGCAAGGCAGAGATACTTTGAAGTTATACGGCACCAATCAGAAAGTGTACCTATGAAACATTTATAAATGTCACCTTCAATGATTCATTAAGGTAAAAGCAGCTTGCTAAAAAACCTTGCTTTTTAATAAAACAAAATATTGACCAGAGCTCTGCTAGTAATATACAAGAACAGTTTTTCATTCATTTAATAAATAAGATTAAGATTTAATTAGTAAGACTTTATCACAACCAGGCCTTTACTACTGACATTAAATTAAATGACAGGTTAAAGTTAAAAAGGGAAAAACAAAGCAGATGTTTAAAAGAATGACATGATAAAATACAAAACAGTAAAATGTGTTTTGACTAATTTCTTTGAAATGTTACTTTATAGGTTTCATCTAAACTTCTGTTGTAGAATGTGGTTACTTTACTTCTAGAAAATGACAGGCATAACTTGTATTTTCAAGAAACATCATTACCAACTGTGATTGACTTCCTCATCTCAGGCATCTTCAATGGCTATTACTGGTGTAAACAGCTGGAGTGACCAATTCCATTTAGTGTACAAATGGATGGTGCAACACCTACTCATATATTGCAGGCTGGCCGTAATAGCTTTAGGCCTTAACGCCATTGCCTTGCTTTTAATATCACTGCTGGCTCGTCAGTCAGCGCAAATGCTGTAATGTAACAAATGAGGCCACATATAAAACCCAGGCAGAGAAGATGAAAGCTGCAATGATTTAGAGTGAGCTCCCCATCACTTTTTGAGCTCAATAGCAGGTGCTGGCGACACAGGTGACAGATGAGGAAGAGACCACCCCACCCCCATTGTCCTGGAGCAGAGCCCGGTACACACACACACATGCAAACACACACACAAACACACGTGAGGATAAAACCGAAGTGTTCAATGCTATAGCCTCTGAGCATTGCCTCACAAATCTGCCGGGCAAAAATAACACAATTGTTGCCACTGCCTTCAGAGCAGTTTAGCACAATCTACCTAGGGGGCACTGTTTATTTAGAAAGTGTTTGTTCCTTTGAAAGGCTAAGAAAAAATACTCCAGAATTTTTGCTAGAGGTTTAAACAGGTGAACTCAATACTTGGCTCAGATGCACCTTTTCAGCACCTTAATGTGGGCTCATTGGTGCTTGCATTTGGCAAACAGTGGTCATTTTTAGCTAGAGCAGGTCAGAGAAATGATTAAGATAAGAGAGTTTCAACATTAAGTAAGAAAAGCATTGCTAAAATGGCACTAGTAATCATGGTAATGACGCCATTAGAATTAAAAGCAAAATTTGTCTAAATTGAGGCAATTCTCAGCATGTGAGAACAAAAGCAACACTTGCAGTATAGTATAGCATAGCTTAGCAAAGATCATTTAACCAGATTCAACTATCAGCATTATTGTACCAGAGAAAGCAGAAAGCTTATAACATCTTATAAACAGTTTTTAAATCTCTCAACAAAGCAAGTCTGTTTTCTGGTGTGGCAGCTTTTCTGCAGCATCACAGCATTTCTGTGTTATTACAGCAGCAAATATCTTAAAATATTAAGCAGAATGAAGGCATAGTTTCTAACAATATTAATATTGGCCTTTAAAATATAACATGTTTGCTATTGGTATTTATATATGATGTTAATACAGAAAAGTTTGGCAAAAATTGAAAATGTAATCACCCTGCTACTGATATGACACAGCAACAATTGAATGCAATATGCCAAGCTAATCAAAAAGAGATTTCTCCAGAACAGCTGAAAAGATTCCAAATTGGTAAAACACTTCTAATTAAATTGGGGCGAGTTGGAGACTCGTGCTTTTATCTCTGCTTTATTGTTTTTGTTTTTATATATATTTTTATTCCTCTGTAAAGCACTTTCAATTGCCAATGTGTATTGAAATGTGCTCTACAAATACAATTGTGGTGTCTTTCATCCCCTTATTGTGAAATCATTGAATCATTGTTCCTTTACAAAACAAAAAATATGTGTGCTTTAACACACCATAATACCTTGTGGATTATTGTTTTTGAACTTCTTGTTTCTTCTCGTTACATTATGTTTTTCATTTAAATAAAAAGAAACAACAACACTTTTTTTTGTTTTGGGTTTTTGGAAAAAGTACATGCTCAGGTAGATTTCACACCTTCATTCACCTTAAACTTGCTTTATTCACCTTTTGAAACATTTTGGTCCAAAAAGGTGAGCAACCTTTTAAGTTTTATTTTCCTCCAAAATTTAGAGAATTTTCATTGGCTGAGAAATAAGGCAAGCTGATTGGCCAAAGAGAATCTCATTACAGGATCGCTAAGGCAAGTGACTAATTAAAAGGAAATGGATTTGTTGTTTTAAGTGTGTAACAAGCAAAATCGAGACAAACACCAAAGGCAGCCAAGGAATGTGCCAGCTTGAGCAGACCAGTATGGTGATGTTCATTCACTAAAAATTTTGGGAAAAAGACCGTTGATTCATTTTCACTCTGTTTCTGCTGCCAGTCATTTCATTTACTTTGTAGTTGCATTAGAAACAACACAAGGTGATTAAAGAACTGTAAAATTAAAAAGGTTGACATGCACTGACAATTTTGCATAAGTATTCTATAAGCATGACAAACAAAATATAACGTAAATAAAATAAGACCATTTATTTTTAATTTCGTACATGATTATATATGTGACAATATTTTGGAAATAACCAAGTTCACGTCATAAAAAGATTTGTAAACAAAGTGGGTTTAGAATCATGATTTGAAGGCAGCCATTGTAAGGGACAATCTTATAGCTGGTGAAAGACTGTTGAAAAAACTAATTTTAGACGTAGTGATGAATGTTCTTGATTTAATTTTTTACTTTAATATTGATCAATAGGATCACTAGCAACCACTGCTCACATGATCTAAGCACTCTGGTTGGCTTATACTATCTAAGTAAAAGGGAGAAAGGCCTTTAAGAGATGTATAATTGCTTAAGAGGATTTTATAATTAGGTTTATATTTCATTGGCAGTTAATGGTATGACTATAGAACTGTTGTAATATGGTAACAGAGCAATCGAGCTTCCTTCTGGACCAATTCATGTCTGAATAGTGCATGCGGGCAAAATATAGAGTTTTGTAATAATTGGGGCATAGACAGATATAGAACACTTGCCTCAGGGGTTTTAAAAAAGAAAGTTTCTAAATGGTTTTAGTTTTGTGAGCATCAATCCTAAGTTTCATACGCATGGTAAGCAATCTTTTAAGCACAGTAAAGTAAATAAAATAACGAACTATCCTACAATCAAATATGACAGACGGAGACTTGATTGACAGAACTAACATTTAATAACCATTCATTTTTGATATCAGTGCGAATAATTTTTTTGAATTCACTAAACTACCAATCATGGGGGAACACAAGGAGCTGCTGGTGTAGAATGTTCACAAGCTTTATACATACAAAAAGCTGTTTTTTATTGCAGTCTCTTTAATTCAAATCAGCTCTGACTTGAAAATATCTAACCAAGTCCAAAAAACATTTAAATTTCGATGTAAGTCATCCAGAAGAATGGAACAAGCCCAAGAGCCCAATGATATCAGACACCTAAAGCAAGGCTCTTTGATCCATTGGCTTCTTTTCAGAGAGCTCAGGAAGGAAGGATGGCATGAGACGGATGTTTCTTCATTTAGCAGCCAGATCCATTTACCCTGGAGTGCCCAGAGCAACAAACATCTGAACACAGTACTCACTGCATGTGTCATTCCATTCAAACAAAGATAAAGCACACAATAACAACAATAAAACGTAGTTATCTGAATAGTAGGGCTTGGACAACCTGGTTTCAATGCCTGAAGGTAACAGTAACAGTTTCCAAAGAGTGTGAAAGAGGTCATTTGAGAAGCCTGGTTATAGAACAATGTTTGTATAAAATTACAGACCCTACCTAACTGTATACTAAAATATGTATTTCAATAATTCCATTCAATAAGAGAGACTTGCATTTATTATATTCATTCATTACACACTAACTGATGTATTATAAATGTTTATTTCATTTACGTTTGATGATTTTAACTGACAAGTAGTGATCACAAAACATGATTATAAAATTTTAATATTGCTTAAGACCAATGGAAAAGAGGATGGAGAAGAACACAGATTTTTAAAAATGTTGTTCAAATGAAAAGTATCAACATGAACATGTACAGCAATCAATACTTAGTTGAAACTCCCTTTGCCTGAATTACTGCATGCATGTGATGAAGCATGGAGTCGATCAGTCTGTGGCACTGCTCGTGCTATTAAAGAACTCGTTGCTCTGATAGTGGCCTTCAACTCTTCTGCAATATTGAGTCATCTTGACAATACCCAATAGATCACACTGGGTACTGGAAGCTAGTCCTGAAATTGAAATCTGTATCTCCATAAAGTTGGTCAGCCAAAAGACAAAAGACCAAACCATCACTGACATTTGACTCTACCTCAAGCCACATGGATTCTATTCCTATCATCTCTTCCTTCAGACTCTAGGACCTTGATTTGCAAACGAAATGCAAAATATACAATCATCAGAGAACATAAGTTTGGAACACTCAGCAGCATGCTTTTTACATAATCTCTAGTTCAAAAGAGGCTTGACCCAAGAAATGCGATGTCTACTGGTGGTGGTTCTTGAGGCACTGACTCCAGCTGCAGTCCACTCTTTTGTTTCTAGCAGTTTTGTTTCGTAATCCTCTCCAGGATATTGTTATCTCTATTGCTTGTAATTTTTCTACGAAATCTTTAATTCTCTTCACTGTTCTATTAAGGCACTTGGACACAGAAGTGTGAACTTTTTGGAATGACATTTTGTGTCTTACTGCTTGCGGAAGATGTCAACAATTTTTGGGGGGCTACAGCCAACTCAGCAGTAGCTGACATAACAAAACTGAAAGTCAAATGAAAGGCCTTTGCTGGTGTTTTGAGTAAATTAGCTGATTGGACTGCTTAACCACATTATAATTTGAATCAACCATTTTACTAAATTAGAATTTTCAGAGATGCTTTTTCAGAGTTTATTTGATGCGAGTTATAATAATCAAAAACTAAAAAGTACTTAATTATATGTGCAATGAATGAATATACTATTTAAGCTTCACTTTTTGAATGGAATTAAAAAAAAATCTTGTGGTGGTATAAAGTTAGTTAGTGTCTATAGTTAAGTGAAACATTGTTCCATAACCAGCCTTCCTGAATGGCAGCTACACATTTGAATCCAGCTGACATAAACTGTTATTTCTTCCATGTTATATGATTTCAGATTCACAAGGAACACCTAACAGGGTAACATTTTTGTAATGTATTTTTGAACCATTTCAACATTTTCCCAGACAAAAACTGGCAGCCATCGTTCAAACTCCAAAAAAGCAGCAGAAATCCTGGAATGAATTCTAGCAAAATCTTTCATGTTACCTGAAGAAGGATTCATCAACTCATCTATTGCACAATCAGTGAGGATGAGGACGTGCTCTTTCACTATTCCATCTCATGATCTCATGTGGGAATTTGCTGCAAGCATGGCCTTGTCAATCAAAAACATCATCAATTGCTGTAGTTTATGGCAGCAATATGTTTCATTTACAATACACTCATAGTGTGTAATCTTGCTCAGTAACCTTTTAAAGACCATCACCAACAAGGGAATTAAAATGCTATTTAATTATCTTCCAGACGCAAAGAGTGAAAACACAATTGACTGTATTTTTGAGTAGAGCCTTACTGTGTGGTTTCAGTAGCTTGCATTAGCATGATAATGCAGAAAGCTATTATTAGTTGTTGATAGTCTCCGCAGGAAATTCATGCAACAGTGGTGTGAGATTAAAATGTCAGAACAGACAAGCATGACACCTAGAATAGAAACACAAATTCAACACTTGAGAAGGAATATCAGTGTAAACAAAGCTGAATGTAGTAGTAGAAGACTATGCAGTGGAGTGTGAGAGAGGCTGGTTGGATGGAGGATTGGTGGGGGAAGGGGGTCTATGCTGAATGCTGCAGTCCGCTGCAGCCATTGGCACTGTCACATGAAATAGATTCAGTCTAATAAAGAGTGCAATATTCAAGATGACATGCTTTTCCCTCAAAATTGTATTGTTCTAAAGATCTAACAGATTGACATTGTGAAACATCATAAAATGGCAACAAACATTTTATGGGTTAAAGGGGGTGTATTTAATTCATGAAAAAATAAAAGCGTAACCATATGGGAGCACGGTGCATTTCTTTTAGCCCGTGAAACGTCTAAAATATCAACCCAAGGAGAGCTGAACGAGATAAAATTGTTGCACTTCAACGTCAAAAAGTGAAGTGTGTAAAATAGAAAAATATTATTTCTTATTTTAAATCAGATTCTTCATTTTAAATTGCTGATCTTAATTCACAATTGATATTTTTGTATGTTATTGCCCACATCATAAGTAATATCTGCTACCCGTCTTGTGTGAGAATTGATTCAGCCCCGATGAGACACACAAAGACAGAAAAGATAAAATGACTCACAAAGCCTTGCTGAGTAAATATTGAAATAAATTCTCTTCTATGCTCTTGTGTGGTTTCGGTGAAGTTAATGTTTGATCAAAGCCTGTTACAAACAAACATTATTAAGAAGAAATTGATGTTTAAGCGAGCAGCAATTGTGGAAAATTGGATTAGTTATATAACTGGTTTTAACAACACTTAGTTCACTCATATCCTTTAAATATATCTCTGAGCACTTCCTCATATTAATTTCATGGTAAAAGTGTTCTCCAGAGACAGTTAGTAAGTGGTTTGGAGTTGTACTTGATGGCATTAAAATTGGTTAAATGCAACGTGATTACTCAGAGTGAGGTTGTATTGGGAAAAATGTGATCTGAAAACCATCTGAATGAGGATCACATATGAAAGCACGCTGGGTGGGATTTCAATATAGGGTTTAAACTGCCTTGAAAATGTCCCATAAATATCCAATATACGATATTGCACATTGGCTTCCAAATGACTGTCATAGACTGGCATAGCATTTTAAATTTGTTTAAGACCAGGGATCATCAAAAAATGGTCCTGGAGATTCAGGGCCCTGCACACTTTTGGTTCAACCACCATGAAACACACCTGTTGCTATAATAATTGGCTTGTCTAAAACTAGAGTAGTATGCATGCTAGAGAAAGTTGCAACTAATATGTTGATTCTTGGTCTAGACATATGAAAAGTTTGATTGCACAAATATGAGATACAGCATAAAACATTTTAAGCGACAAGTTTATTTTCATCATAATAGATGAGCACAGAATTTAATAACAATATTAATAAGTAATTCACAGGTTTTATTTGTTTAAAAGCACTTTTATTATTTATAGATTATTGTGATAATTCATAGAGTGCCAAAGGGCTCATACTAATTCCCTCTGCCAGAACCCAAAATAAAAAAAAATAAAAGGTTTTACTGAAAATTAAATGCTAAATGAGTTATTTCAAATATTATCTCCTGTGGAAGATATCTTTTTGTGAACAGTAATGCTTTTTATAAAAAATTTAAATAGCCAATTAAGTGGTTTCGCCGTGAAGCTTTTTTTGCAAAGGATGGTGTTCAACAGGATGGTGACAGCTGATCTAAAGGCAGTTGAAACACCATTTACGATAAATGTCAGGTTTCATTGCAAACCGGCCCCGAAGCCATGCAGAAATGTCATGTGGGCAAGTGTTTGTCGGCAGCCTTTTAGATGTGCTTTGGCTGCTTTTTGCAATTGGAAGCAAGAATTTGGATTATTGAGGAAGCATTATGACAATATACAGTAGTTACTTTGGGCAATTATTTGTCCTTCAATTAATTTGTTAGTTAAATTTAAATCACTGGTTGTGGAAAAGATACAACTGTCTGTCCAAATTATGTTAATAATCATGCATGGGGAAATTGTTGTTTATTTACATAAAGGCTGTAATTTGAAGGTTAAATACAGTGAAAAACCCAAGGGACAAAGAAACGACTTTATATTTATATGCAACATTTTTGCAATGTTGACAGTCTTTGTTTATTATAGAGGTTTAATTTTATGTATTTAAAGCCCAGCTGAAACACATGATGCATTGAAAATTAAAGCGAAGCCATTATCTTTCTTGAGAATGGGAGCAGTGAAAGCATGAAGTAAAAACTAATGTATGTGTCAACATCCCATTCCTGAGTTTCTATTGTTTTCTTATATTGTCTCCTTTTGTAATTTCTCATAAAATAAAACACCATTCCAAATCTAGTACAAAATATCAAATGTTATTTGAGTTTCACATGTGGAATACATTCTATTTAAACCATGCGCTCACAAAGATAACCAACAAGAGACTTTGGAATATTTTATACACATTTTATTGAAGGCCTAAGGCTAAACTGACTGGGCTGATGCCAAAGCGTATTGCTCTCCAATATCTACCATCCTCAAGGGAGATCAGCTTCCATTAGATGTTTAGAAGATGTTAGCTGCAAACTTGGTAAATCTGCACCAAAAGAAACAAAGCCAAATTGTACTATGGCAACAATTTAGTCAGGTGAGAAACATACTGTAACCTATATATATATATATGTGTATATAATTATTATTTTTTTTATACAAAATATTATTACGTGACGTGAGTATTGATGAAAATACATTGCTACCAGATTCTCTTTGTTTAACATCCTTTGTTGCTGAGTAAGCAAAACAGAGTTGCACACAAGTGAATATTTGCTTTCTTGCAAAATCATCCTCCTACATGCATGGCATCTAAACAAACATCATTGTCGACCCTGGTGAGTTAAACAAAATTCTTCACCCTTTTTAACAGGCAGAAACCTAAAACATGATACTTTTACAGATTATAACTATGAAATTAAACTCAAACGATCAGATAAAAGGATTATAATCTTGCACTTAATGTGTAGCAAAGACATCACTACGAAATAAGAGAGGAGCAGCGTTCCCATGGTTGTCACATGATTGTTCATGTTGGCAATTTACAACATTATAAGTGAAAAGTCTAAAACAAATCAACTTTTGATGTTACAACCTTTTGTCTTTAAACCTTTAGTCCTATATAGTTATACCTATACCTATTGTAGGTACACTTGCCAAAAGTCAAGGATATTTTAGGATTATAGTCATGTGTATCAATCAATTATACTGAACAAGTGCTAATGATACTTAATGTCACAAGTAGAATGCAACCCAGTCATGAACTGAAACAGCAAGAGCTGTGAAAAAGACTTGGTGAGGAAAAGCCAAACTCTGCTGCCAAGATGAAGTTGAAAATAGCTGTTTCTTGTCATGGAAAGATTGAGCACAGCAACAAGACACAAGGTAGTTCCAGTGCCACAACAAGGTCTCTCTAAGACACATGTGTCTATCGAATTGGGGTTTCAAGGTTTGTTGAGGTAACACTCATGAACTTTTGAAGCAGATGAAAGACACATAAAGCTAGTTGATCTTCAAAATCAGATGATGTGCAGCATGTTATTTGCCAGTGGAGAGTCTAGACAAAATTGGTCATCATGGAATATATGAAACATTTAACCTACAAGCTGAATTCCTTCAAAAATTGTGTGCAAGTATATCTAGAAGAATTCCTGCTGTTTTGAAGGCGAATGGTGGTCACACCAAGTATTGACTAGATTTAAGTTTCTCTTTAGTCTATCCACTGCATCGTTCAATGATAAAAATAAAAAATTAAACCTTCCATTTTTGAAAGCAATCTTTCTTTGCAGCATTTTTTTCCACACCTGCCAAAAACTTTTACAGAGTATTGTAAATATAGACATTATAAGGGTCATTGCAGTAAATAAGAGTTAACTTTATTGCACCACGATTACTCCCCTCCTTCCTAATATGTCCTTCTTCATTCTGACACATGAGGAAGCAGAATATATTTTTTTTACACATGATGCAATGTCATGGATTTAGATCAAGCAGACACTTTTGAAAAGAAACAGCGATTGCCACTTAAAATAATAAGCTACCCCATCTATTCAGTTGAAATAGAACCTTGGATAATGCTTTTCAGTGTCCAGTACAGAGTATACGATTGTCAGATAAGAGAAGTAAAAGTACAACCATTTGGAGGTCTCTGCAGAATAGACCTCCATTTTTAGAATCCTGTAGGCTCTCCGGAAACATTACAAATTCTGGTAATGTATATTGGAACAGACCTGTTATCTCTCAGCTAATCTGATTCAACTTTAATTAAACCAGTGAAATCGAACCCCATCAAAAGAGAGTGCAAAATTCTATCATCTCATAACCTCTCAGGAAATGAAGATTAACATTAAGTATTCGTTCTCTGGTTACATTATAATGCACGAATGCAACATATTTTACTTGAATGGCACAATATAAGGTCTTGAAATGTTTTGTTTTCATATTTTCTGAAAATATATTCTCTGGTAACTACTTTTTAACCATGATTAAATTTCAAAATATAGTAAGTTTTTTTTTGTTTTCTGAACATTTTCATAGTTACCATTTCTTACCATGTATTTCATGCATTAATATGAAATTGGAAAACATAACAATTGCTTATTTTGTAAGCTAGATTTATAAAGGCAGATTGCAAGACATTCTCACATTTTGTATTATCTGTATTGTCTGATCCCATTTTTGCTAGATAAAAATAGAAGGACATTGTGTGTTTCAGGGGCAGATGAACAGTAGACAACACTTTCATTTTCATAGGCTGTTGATGTGAAAAGGGTACAAGATGGTTAAATGTAAAAAGAAATTGAGTTTTTAAGCCAGGCTTATAAAGATTTTTAGCTTTTTTGATCATTTTGTGAGGTTACAAACAGTTCAATTTAATCTGTTTATCTTTCATTGAAGTATGTGCAAATTGTGCAGTCAAGGGCCTCATTTATAAAAGAGGGCGTAGAATCAGTCAGCATACATAAAAAGGCACAAAAAGCATAGATACAAAGAAAGTGTAAGCAAAACTTATTGTTTTTATCAGGTTTTGTCCTTAAATTGTTTAGTTAGTCCAAAAGAAGTTAATTAGTGTTTCAGTTGTTGAGCAAATAAAAAAATATGCATTATGTTTTAGTGTTTAATGTTTAGTATATTTTAGTGGTGTAATAACTTACATTTACAGATAGAGTAGTGTTACATCATGTCGTCATTAAAGAGCAAGTTAAATACTACAAATTTAGAATTTTTGTCTTTACAGTTTAGCTATTAATATTTTATGCAGAAGATCTGTATCTTGTACTGAAACCTATGAGTTGGCATTTCTGATGAATGAATGTAGAGCAAACTTTCAAAACTCATGACTTCCGTACTGCTGAGTGGCTTTCCAGTATGTCCATGGTTGTCAAACAACTGACATTTTCCCAATTATTAATAAAAGTTTGAAGTCATATTTCCCCTTGCCAAATAATAGAAACCCTTCATTTTTTACCCCTGTGACTTAAATGAGCTGACATTTCAGTTACTGACTCAGACTGTTATGGTCCTTTTATAATAGATCCTCCAATTGGATGTCACAAACCCTAAACTGTCCTTTCTTATTGTCAATGGAGAGCCGCCACAAAGCACTGAAATTGGCTGTGGAACTAAAAATAGATCAAAGCTTTGGAAAATACAACTAACTAGAGGCAAAAGTAAGACAGGTTTCACTTCACAGGATGTAGATTTACAGAAGTTGGATTCTTTGGTTTAAAACCAGACTAATTTAGAATTATACTGCCAAACGACTAATTCATTTTTAGTCTAGATCTCACTGTATTAAGCTCTTTTGTTGCCAGGATTATTACTTTAAGCGTCAAAAACAAATAGTTTTTTTGGCCAATATCATATCACACTGAAATATGTTTAAAGTACTATGGTTAAATTATTATTTCCAAAAATTCATACAGTTTTAGCCTTCAATCATGCCATAATTTGGATGATCAGTTCTTTAATCAAGGTTGAAGTCAAAATGTGGAGAGTGTTGGCCTTCCAGGCATTCAGCTTGTCAAGTTATTTAAGATAAATACAAATTTGTTAAAGAGATGTGCATGTTATATTATTTTCTAATTCAAATATTCATTATTTACAACAGTATATTGTTTCCTATGCATTTTATTTTTATTGTATTTTAAATGTGGCTCATAGTCTGCACTATTAGGTTGGCTCAGATACCAGTATTTGATGTCTGTGATGGATTAGTCCACCATTTATAACTGTAACATTGAAATCTTTTAAAAGTGTAAGCAAACTTTACAAGAACCTCTGCAAATAGTTGCACATCTGATGTTGGAAATGTAATGTTGTTAACTGTGGCTAAAAGACAATAAGAAAAGAATGAAATAAAAAATTATATAAAACTGTTGAAGCACTTGATGATGTAAACTGGCAAGTGCTTCAACAACTGTGGTTATTTTTAGCCCCCCAGAGTATAATTGTTACACATTATTAATATGGAAGACACCCATAAAAACCTTAATTAACACAAAGAACTGAAAAGGTTCTGTCCTTCCTTTTAACGTCCGTTTTAACATCACTTCCTTTAACATCTGTTTTTCAAGTCATGTTGCGTTCATTGATTTATGATTCTGTACAGATCTGTTGATTTTTGTTGTTTTCTGTTGCAGTTGGCTAGTGGAGAAGGTAAAACTTACTTACTTATAAAATTACTTTCTGCAATCTTAATAAGTTTCTGTCTAAACAGTGTCTGTGCTGAGTAATAATCAATAATTAATTAAATTAGTATTAGTCAAGCATTTGGTGTAGTGGGAGTGCAATAATCATCAAAGGCTGGGTGCTCTTCTGAAGTGGGTTCAAATCCCACACATTGGGAAAATTCCAAGCATTAATTCAAAATTTTGTTAACATAAAAAAAACGGTTGCTTAATTATTAAACATTATTTAACATCATCGAAATATTCCATTTTTAAAATGTCAGAAATGGCTGTTTTATCTTTTTTTGCTTTGTGAACTTGGTTGTGGAGCTTTGACGAGTACGCACTCACATAAGTTAACCTTCAGGACTCGAGCAAAACTGGTGAAGTGCTAGACAAGCTGTCTCAAGAGGTCCTGGGCGACGATACAACAACCTCCTCTGTTGAAAGAGTGGAGAAGGGGTGATTTTTTAGAGTGAAAAGTAAAACACAATTTTTCCCAAATTTTCACTAAAGGTGTTTTGACAATTAAACACTCGAGAAGCACTATGGGCAGACTTCTTAAAAAAAGGGGTGAGGGGATTAATAGGTGACCCACCATTCTGATTGCATCATGTGTTACTCTAGAAATTGAGTTTGTTAACATTACTTAGTGTTCCCGATTAAAGCTGCTGCAAACATCCAGGCAAAATTTAATTTCAAATGACATCATCAGACTTGGGCGTCATGGTGGCGCATTGGGTAATGTGGTCTTACAGCAAGAACTTTGCTGGTTTGAGTCTCAGCTGGGTCAGTTCTTGTTTCTGTTTGAAGTTTGCATGTTCTCTCTCCGTGATCGCTCTGGTTTCCCCCACCAGTCCAAAAACATGCGGTACAAGTGGATTGGGTAAAACATAAACTTTCCATAGTTTATGAGTGTGAATGAGTGTGTATGGTTGTGGTTGGAAGGGCATCTGCTGTGTAAAACATATGCCAGATGAGTTGGGGGTTGATTCCGCTGTGGCGACCCCTGAAAAGAGAATAAGAAGATGGATGGATCACACACTAAATTTACATGACAATATATAAGATGAGACAAGTATTAATCCATCAAAGTCTCAGAGAATATCCTGGTTTCATCATGATAAATAAAACTTCAGGTTTGCAGCATTCAATGCAACTAGAATCATTGTCATTGCACTATTTTGTCAATACTATCATGAAACAATGTCCACTTCTAATCGTCCTAAAAGCCCAGAAAAAAGTTAGTTGAAAAAGATATGTATGCAGCAGCTACACCAACACAAATCCTATTTATGAAGTTAGTGAAGTCCTCTTGACATTTAAAAACCAGCCAGCCATTGAGATGGTACAGACAGCAAGGCCTTTAAGGCATTCATGAGGGACAAGCTAATTATTTTCCATCACAAAGCGATAGCAGACTTTCAATGTGGCTCGCTTAGTCCAGCAAATTAGTGTGCGAGTGAAAGCATACAATTCAAATCCACCCACATTTTATTGCCCCATCATCTATCAGCCAGGTAGCAGAGGCTTTGTTTGGAAGAATCTGAAAGCGAGTTAATTAATGGTGTCTGTTCAACTCTACTCAAGAGAATGCTTTTACTAGAGGTCTATTTTTGATTAGCTCCGCTTTCCTGCAAACAATACCTTGAACAGATATGCAAACTGTTGAGTGCAACCCGGGGTGTAAAGTAACGAATTACAAATACTCAAAACACTGTAATTTAGTGAGTAGTTTAAAAGTATGTAATTTTACTTTTAATTTAGTAATTTTTTATTGCTGGATCTATACATTTACTATACTATTTTTCTTTACCCTGAAGAAAATGTCTTTATTTTCTCATTTGCCGTTTTTCATTAGCTAAGGTGAAAGTCTTGTGATTCATGTCTAATCAAATCATGCATTAAAAATTGTGGGCAGACTGACATCAAGACTTGTCTGCAGGAAGATTTGTGTAATCATGGATTGCAGTCAGTTCTGTATGCGTTACCATGTGTAATACAGGAATTCGGCATCGTCGTGGTACTCTACTTTTCTTACTTTTTTGGAGCGAAATGGCACTTTTACTTGAGTATGATATTTCAGTACTCTATCCACCACTGAGTACAACGCATTGTAACTTCCCTGGAATAATATCTGAAACTTCAGATATCACTTTTTTTTTAACTTTGGACCTCTTATAAAGTAGAATTGGTGAGCAGTATTGAGGGTTGAACTGCAGTGGCAAACTGCATCACTGGAATTACGTCCCTGTCAGATCCCATCAGCACCAAAGCCTGCATCCCTCTTTCCTCGTCTTCATTCAGTCTGCAGACTTATTCACTCATTCATTCCCTCACTTAGTGACTCCCCCCATTCTCTTCTCCCATTCACTCTCTTTTTCTTAAACTCTTTTAACAAGCTCTCTCATGGTCCACTTCACCCTTGTACAGTAGAGGCCTTTGGCATTGATGCATTGTGGATCTCAGCTATTTGGAATCAATACTATGTTAAGTCACACTATGCTGCCACCGAAGTGGTTCTGACGATGTGAACTGAGGCTGCAAATTGGATAATACAGTGGTACTAGAAGGATAACACACCATGGGATCTCTCTGGACATTCCAGTGGAGTTTTGCAATGGGGTTTCAAATTAATTAGTACAAGACTCTGTGAGGAAAACAACTACATTTCAACTTCTAAGTTGTATAACGGTGAATACTGTACTTGGTATTTGAACATGTGTTGCCAGGGGTTCAGCAAGACCTCTGACTTTTATTGAAGGGCCTCTCTCTGGCTATTTAAATACAAAGTAAAAACAAACAAACATGTTTTCCATTTTTCAATCCAAATTCTTTCTTGCACTTAGTCCAATACCAACTAAGTCAACTAATTCAGACAAATGTAGGATAGTTTTTTTTGTTGGGAATATTATCATTTGAGTTCACCTTTTTTGTTGGTATTGTTTATGACGATAAGAATCAAAGTATTCAAAAGGTGTTGTGGTGAAATGTAGATATTTGTTTGGTGATTGACTTTAAGACCAGCAAGAGATATATCTTCAGAGGTGAATGACTTTTTTTCTGGATTTGAGGCAATCTTTATAAGAAATTCCAGTTGCTCAGCCGCCACTCTACAAAAATTACAGTTAGTCCAGAGCGCAGCAGCTAGAGTTCTCACAAGAACAAAGAATTATTATCACATTACACTTGTTATGTGCTCTCTTCATTGACTTCCTGTAAAATATTTCATTGATTGTAAGATACTGCTCCTTACCTTTAAGGCGATGAATGGCTTAGCTCTATTTTACCTGAGCAGTCTCCTTTTACGATATATTCCAGCTCGCTTTCTTCTATCACAAGAAGCAGGACACCTGATTATTTCGAAGATTAGTAAATCCACCAGAGAAAGAAGAGCCTTCTCATATAGAGCCCCGAAGCTCTGAAACAAACTCCCGGATGTTGTCCTGAGCATTCGAATAATTTGTTCCTGATATTTGTCCTAACGGATATGGTGTCTCAGCGCTATAAACTTACAAAATGTTGAAAAAACAATGTGGTTCAATGTGCCTCTCTAACCTATTCCCACCATTTCTCACTCATCCTGCAGCTGATGCTGATCACCTGTTTGTTGTCTGTTACATGTTTCTAACCTTTGTTTTTCGTTTTTTTAGTTTCTGTTTTTGTCTTTGTTTGTTTGTTTGTTTTCAGGTGCTCTTTGACAAACTTTTCATCGAAAAGTTAGGCTACCAACGTATACTGTCACTTGAGTTTTGGAAATAAGGGAACACATAGTCGGACTGAAATGCTAATCTCAATAATAATAACTCAATTCAAGTTAACTTACTTCTGTTTTGCCTTCATATAGTAATATTGAAGAGTTGGTGAATCTAGTTTCCTCTTCAAAGTGATGGGACACTCCATTAGCGTTAATGCGTGGAACTTTAAGCTTTCTTTTTAGAGGTATTGAAAAAATCATTGGCAAGAGAGGCAAAAGAATCTGAGCATCCTGTACAATTTCACAAACGAAAAGGAAATGGTCAAATATAAAATGTTTAGACGCAGTTCATATTACCATAGCGTTATTGAATTTGATAATAAGCTGTTGCAAAACTGTTCTGGCATAATTTATAAATACATTCTCTACTGCCTGTATTACAAGTCCATGAAAGGCTTTTTTCTTTTGTGACACTTTGTATACTTCTTGCATTACCAACATCTGCTGAATTACGGTGTTTATCTCCTTCCCAAAGAAAAACACCATGATGTTTGAATGCTTTTTCATGGACAGCAGGAGTGTTTCCTATTTGGGAAGCAAAACGCTCTTTGGGTAAAAGCTAAACTGTGATGTCTCTTTCAGGAAGTTTTGTTGAGAAGGGAAGAGCCAGGCACCAAGATTTATATCAAATGATTGAACAAACAAACTATAAAACTGATTTTATAGTTTTTATAAGTTTTAAATGTTAACCATGACAACCACAGATCATATTAATCATCTGTGGAATAAAGATAATCCCAATTTGTGCTATTTATCCCTCCATTAAAGTGCTGTTGACATAGTAGTCAAGCAAATTTTAATATAATTTATAAATGGTATGATTTGGCAAATTGAAGCTCAAACCCCTCCGGTCTATAAAACAATCAAATCTGATTTCTTACTATTCTTTAAATTTGTGTAAGGCCCGCAATTTGTAAAGCTACTATGAAGTAATTGGCCCTTTAGAAATACATATAGTATGAAGTTAGAAATAAATATTTTTGAAGTCTACAGTAAGCTTCCAGTTTGAAAGTCTGAATCCATGCTGAAACTATTATCCCATAACAAGGTCTATATATGCGGATGACAATAAATGGATAGACAAGTATGTTCCCTCTCTGTAAAGCTCCTTATACATCCAATTTACAAATGGTCTGTCTCTCCCGCTAGCTTTTCTGTTAGTTGCTAGTTATCTGTTCTCTTGCCATAAAAACCAACTAAACAATGTACACAAACATCCTTGTTAGTTTTAGGGAAAGGTTACAGATGACAGTGGATTCCTAAAACTTTTGTGCTAATTAAACTCTGCTCTAGACCTCATAAGAAAAAATAAAATATGCAAACCAAAACTTCAATATCATCACTTTCAAAGCCTGCACTTTTATGAATAGGGAATGACAATACACGTGACAAAAGAAATCCCTTAATGAATTTCATTATAAGATTCATACATCCACCTCTCCATCCTTTAAAAGATTTTCTCCAAGTTGATGTATGTGTCACAAGTGAATCCACTGCTCATCACAGTGTTCTGCTGATCTGCAAATAAACTTAATTATTTAATTAAACACACAAGCTCTTAGATCAAGATCAAATCATAAGATCAGAGGCTGCTATTAAGGAGTTGCTAAAGGGAGCATGCTTGTATTCACATCATGGTTTAGCACTGGTTATCAGCAGCAGCTGTTGAATGCACACCAGATAAGAAATCAGGAGCTATTTTTTCCTGTGGTCATTAACTCAAGAAATGTACTAAAGGGACTGAATGCTAATTTTTTATGTTACTTATAACTTTTAGTGTTGAGATTTGTTTTGGGGATCTTAGGTAATCAATGATAAGAACTCAAGAGATTAGATACTATGCAGTATGCAGGGTCACATTTACCATTAGGATGACAGCTAATCAAAATTTAAATCCAGTCAAGATAATGAGGGTTTCAGCTGTCCTCTAGATAATGATGGTAGAGCTGAAGGCTTAATTCTGCCGCAATAATACAAGTTTAAGTGCCAATTTTGTATTTAAAGGTTTCAACTTGGGTTTTAAGGAGTATTGATTAACAGGTTGACAGACAGGGTACATTTTTTTATTCTCTTTTTTTAATGGTTTTTCAACCAAATGCTAATTTGCAGAAGTATGTTGTAATCTTGTGAATTTAGTTCTTGGTCTCTTATTAGATGTTCATATAAGTCACTTCATTATAGTTTATGTTAATTCGTTCATATTAATTCAGAATAGTATCCCCATTGGTCTAATTTACTAAAACTTAAGATGTGTTAAATTATAAATATATTTAGGTATATTAACAGGAAATTAACCGTGAGAAGAATACTCTCAATTGCGAAGACTGAAAGAGCACACGTATGACTGGAAAGTGAGAGGTACCATAGCACATAAGATTAAAGCACAAAAATTAAACAAAAACATTAGTTTTTTGAATGTGAATATTCTGGCTGGACTATTTTCAGTGATATTAATACAAATCGCATCAGTGGTTTATCAAGCATTTTTTTTTATTAGTGAGACAAACTTTTGTCTGTGTTTTTTTGGGTTTGAGGTATTTCAATCAAAATTTCAAGAAATGTTGTCTATATTCACTGTATTGTAAAGCGTCCAATGTAACTACTGTGTATATTCATTGTAGCAATTTTCTGTTTTAACGTAAGCCTCTTAGTTTTGGCCACCCCAGAAATGTAATTGGTCGCCCCATGTCTTACATGTCTTACATGCAGAAAAAAAATTCAAAACCTTTTTAATCTACTTTATTTTTGTAAATGTATTTATTTAGAGACCAATTTGTTAAATTGTCCATTTCTTTCTACAAACTGTCCTTCTGTTGTAAAATTTCTACAGCTAAGAAGACAACCATGTTGAAAAGCCCTCAAAGTCTGAAATTCCACTGACCTATACGAAATTCCCTTTTGCGAGTGAATGTGCCTTTGAGAAAAAGGCCTGCTCTGAATGCCATGGTGAGGGGGTCACCTCTCCATGACAGCCTCTCCCGGGAGCGCTTTGACACGATGACTTTCCAAATGAACAAACTTCTCACACAGCCGTTCAAGCAGACATCTCTAAGGGGCTTGATCTGAATTGTGTTAGGTGGAAATACAATCTTCTCTGTTACCATTTTGAGGTGCACTATCATGCCACCTTACATATTCACTTGAACTGTTATTAACCTATAAAATAAATACTACTGATATTACGGTTTCAGAACCTGGCATTAATTAGAATGTTTTAATTGTTTCCAGTAAATCTTGTCATTTTCACATTAAGTGAACAACAACCTGGGGTTTCATTTAAAAAGGAACATGTAGAATCCTGACTAAAACATATCATATCTGACTAACACAAAATATCTGATTTAGATAACTACTTTATCCTAATAGCATAATGAATTTGTCTGTGTTTTAACCCCGCCATCTCAGAAGAATCTCAGAAAGAAAGACCAGACAAAAATATTCAATGTAGCTTCCTTTACTCATGGCTCTTAAGGAGCATAAGAATAGTCCAGCTTGTGGCAACTGAGAGCAGTTCTACAAGAACGATATCAGTGTACATGTCATAGGAAAGACAAATAATGTTTAATACAAGGCATTACATATAAACCTGTATGAGAATTACATTTTCTTTGACCGTGTACATTGTCATTACTTGTTTTACTTCAAATATCCACAGAAACCTATGTATGCATAATAAAGAAATTTTTACAGATAAGCACACTTTCAATTCAAGTTATCTGATACATTGCACAAAGAAAAGAGGCACACTTTTTGAGACATTTTTGTATCTATCTACCAACCTATAGAGCGCCTTCTCTTTCTCATGTAACCGCGTTCATTCACAATCCTGTACAATACTGTATTGTGTGGAACAAGATTGGATTTGTGTTCATAAATTAATTCTGTGAACGACACTTCAGCTATTTCATTAGCACTTCATGGCAAATGCATTGAAACAAGTCTTTTTCATTCAATGTTATTAAACCCCTTACATGTCACTTGAACTAAATTATAATGATGGCAGATTCGAACAATGAGCTCCTGGTAATAATTGTAATCTGGGAAATATTTCTAGTGTTTAGGTAATGAATTGTGTGTAATTATTCAATGAGAGGTGCTTTCCAATGATTCCATGTTATTACGCATCTCCTTGTTACTGCTACACACATCATTTAAACCAAATTAGCACAATGTTCTTGTCCACATGTAATGTCCTGAGTGACACTGTCTGAAAGGTGGATGAGTAATGAGAATTTTTTATTAAATGTTAAGAAACTGCCTTACTTACAGATATAAAAATGCAACTCTTTTCTCAAAAAATCTGTTAGTATGTAAGAATACAAAAAGTGTACAATTGTAAGATTTCTTTAAAGCAGAATTGAGGTACAATTAAGGTAACATTTAGAGAAATATTGTGTTTTAGTTACACATATTACATATGTGCAACCTACTGAGAGCAGTGCAAGTTAAGATGTTGCTGCTGTAATATAATATTTACACATTTTATCTCTCTTGATGTCTCCAGTGTCAAACACACCTATTGGTAATAACCTTGCACTGCTTTTCTTCCAGAAAGCTTGTTGTTCATTCTTTTGCACAGGGTTACAAGGTACATGTTTTGTACTGAAAGCCAGTCACCTCTAGCAGTTGTAAAGAAATGTTGTTAACATAGAGATTTAGCTGTGAATTGTTAAACTATCAGGTAAATAAATATACTGGTATATTATATATACTGGTTGCAGTGGTGCAAATTGCTTCAGTACAGAACAGTTAATTATTCATGACCTCTGCAAATATCACCCAAATGCCAGAGAACATTGTCACGCTTGTGATTTTGGCGAGGACATCGGGATTAGCCATATTTAAATTAAAATACATTGGTGTACATCCTTCCTTCTTTCAAGATAAAATACAAGAAACAAAGCAATTGCTTCACAGACAGTGATTGAAAAAGGTAAACCACATTTCACAATACCTTAATGTAACAAAATAAACAATACGAAGAAATTTTCAACTGAAAAGCACTTCAATATACGATGAAGGACGGATGTATTTAAGAATTAAATAATTTTTCTGAAGAAATTTTTGGAAAAATAAAAATGCTGAACAATTTTACCAATATAAAGACAAAAGAAAATCATACAAGAAATATGTAATCTGTCTACATTGTACCATCAATTGTTTCAAAATCACAAAGTTTCTGTTAATTTGTGATAATAAAAGCTGTGAGATAGTATCTAGGCACGACTTGCTAATGTGCATTTCATAAATGCAGCAATATTAAAATCCCAATTCCTTGCATCTAATTAGCTCATAGCTGACCACACCCCTTTTTCCTGTAATTTTCAAGACTGAGGCATGAAGGCATCCTCCTGAATCAGGCTAGTGTTTTAACGTTTTAATGCTTTATTTAATATTGCAACCAGGAAACACTTGCTCTCATCTTCATCTGCATCTCATCATAAAAAAAATGCTTTTGCTTGAGCATCTTAGTTACTCAATTCCCATTTATATCCTGGCAACGAATAAAAGCAGAATTTTTTTATTTATAAAATTTCAATAAATGTTGCATGATTCTGCTGACCAAAAAAGGGGTTATATTCATGTTAAGAATGAAAACCGAAATAATCCGTCTATTCTCCAACAAAACAAGAATGATCGAAATACACACAGCAAAAAAGAAATAAGAGCGTCAAGGTCAGGGAGGAATTGCGCATATGGAGCTCATGCATATGGATGAATCCAGCCTGGCACATGCTGCTTTCCATGTTCATTCCCAAGCAGGAGCTCATCCAGCTGATGCTGCCGCACATGACAATCGGCTGGCTGAGGATCCAGACATGATCTGAAAAGGAGCCAAGATCCAATGTTCATGAATTCAATGTAACACACTGATGAAAAATACAAATTAGAGCTTTCAATTAAAAAAAGGATAAACTAATTGCTAGGTCCTCAAAAAATTCATAGCAATCAATCATAATTTATGTAAAGCATTGTACATGGATTTACACCCCTGGACATTTAAACATGACATGCATATGAGTGGAAAACAAAACAAACAAATCAATACGTTTTTATATAGAGCTTTTTTTAGCAGTCACTTCCAAACAACTTCACACAGTTCTAGTATGGTATAGTAGGGTAAATAGGAATTCCTAGTACATAATTCTATGGGGTAGAATTAAAACTACCATATACTGATACTTTAAGTATTGCAATCTGACGTTTATTAGTTTGAGGAAAATGCTTTTTTTTATTAGCCGACAAGGAATTTCCGACATTCTATAAAATCCCTATTTAAACTGATTTTAGACCGAAAATAAAGCAACCAAGACACTTTTATTGATGTGGGGTAAAAACGAAGAACCCGGAGTAAAACACCCACATACACATGGAGAAAAGATCCCCCCCCCAGCGATGAACCCTCGACAAGATCACAGACAGCCTCACTGACCAAGGCATTTGTAATCACCTCCTCAGTATAAAGACCATATTTGAATCTTTCGATCCTTTAACTGTGAGCAAATATCAATCATAATAAAAGTTATACATACAAATATTGTAAAATTTGGGTATTATACTACAGGATTCTTCTAAATAACATAGTATTAAACTGAGGAAACAGGTTTTAAACTATTTCTGTGAGAATTGTCTCTGAACTTCAAAATAGATCAGTCTTTCTTTTCATTCATCTAGTTGATGAGACAAACAAGTCTAAACATCACCTTAGGATATTGCTGCTCTCTTTTGGATGATGTAACAGGAGTGTGAAAACATCCTTTCACAAGGCAAAGAACGTGGTAGGAGGATTAGGGTTAGGGTCCATATGTAACCTGAAGTGATCAAAAGCATTTATACTAGACATACAACAATATAGTGCCTAGTTCGGTTGCTAGTTGTTCAATACTGTCTGTAAAACGCATAAAAAACATCAAACACACAGAATATTGAAACTCTACTTTGTATCATTGCACACTTCAATCAACAATGACTTAACATGCTACAGAGAAAGTGTCATGGACAGTCAAAATGTTGAAGTAATGCTATGTCCCAAAAAAGCATTTACTGGATACACACAGAAATTAGTACAGAGACAGATAGACAGGTGTTAGTTCCTACAAATATTAGTCATAACAAACAAAAATGTAATTCTGTTTTTCTGAAAATGATAATTAAGGGCAAGATCTTTTTCTCTTTTTAATATGCCATCTGTGTTGAGTATGCATCTCTCTGCTCCAGTTTGGCAGCTGGTTGTCTCTGACTTCATTCCTAAAGGGTGCACTCCTCAAATGCAGAAGATTTACAAGCATGACATCTGTAATAGAGATTACACTTCATATGCGATTATTCATTAGTTTACAGAGTTAACAGAGACAATTCTCTGTAAAGTGAGATCTTACCCTGTGTCTGAATTCTGGAAGCAAAGACGTGAAGCAGCCAGCCGCAGAAAGAACTCACAAAACTTTAAAGGACGAGATCGAATTGTTTGGCCACACAAGTAGATAGGGGAACACAAAATCAGGAGGTCAGGAGCAAACCTTCAAAAACAAATAACAAAAACTTCAAAAACATTACAATTACCCCTCAGCCCTCTGATTTCAACCATGCAGTGGCGTTTATCAGTGCAGAGGTATATATTGTTTTTATGGGCCTTGCTGTCACTGCTTTGTGTGTATTGATGAAAATAAAGGATTATTACTTCCAATTCTAGAAGCATTCTTGGTTTACAGCATTTTGCAGACTCTTTCTCTGATCTGTATCCATCTTTGTTTATAATAGTGCTGTTTTTGGTGGTTGCTGGGATTTATTTAAATAAATTGGAGTTCTTCAAGGTCTCCTGTCTCTTGCTTTTTTTTCTCCAAGTCCCACCATATCTGTCCATAACTTACAACAACCAAAGGGTTTTCAAGGATCCTTTGAGACTGGCATCTATATCCCTTTTTAGACACTTGGCTCTGGTAACGGTTTATTGCTGCGTGTGTGACAGCAATTCTTTTGTTTTCAGGAACAGCTACCAAAACCGCTTCCAGAGGTAGCCTCTGAAATGGTTCAAGCTGTCTAGCAGAGAGATGGGCGGGACATGTTGCATGTGAGATGATACATTCATTATAAACAGCAACACGACAGAGAAAAGATGTTTTTAAACTGTTCTCGAACGCAGAACAGACAAGATGTTCCAAGTCTGAAAGTGCTCCAACTGTCCCTTTTGAACAATCCCTAAACCTTACCCTTAAGGTGAAAAGTGAAAAGCACACAAATCATTGAATTTTATAGTTTTAACCTTAACTTTATTTATAATCATAGGTTTTTTATTAGTGGTAAAGTATTAGTGGTTACCCTTCATGAACTGTTTTTTTCCTCTTCAGAGGAAAGATGCTGGACATTAAAATTAAGGCATCATTAGGACACACTGTACCCCTCCATTCTATAAACACGCAAGCAGAGCACCTGCTTAAAAGTCCCGCAGTAATTACGTCAGTCCTCAAAGACTCAGTAATGAGCTCTGAGCACAAAGACATTGCTATAGTTCGTTCAAACAGCTACACAAATGAGCTCTAATGATCACTGAGGCAATCATAGTTTTCCTTTTTAGAAACGTAATGGTGTGTGTTAAGACAAGTTACAGCGCTCAAATACTCAGCTCAGCGAGGTCGAACTCCTGAATGCATCCAAAAAAAGAGAGCTGCTCAGCACTAAAGTTTCAGACATATATCTTTTATAACTTAAAATTGTTCATAATGTTAAAATGTAATACAATATCCTGCCTTATTGTCCTGGTTCACAATTTCTGTTACACTTTGCTATTCATTTTGGTAAACATTTAGAATATATTTTATAATATGTGTTTTGTTCTTTCTAAACGATTATACAGAGCATCATTTATTGCTGGATATAAATAATTGCTGTATAAACATAATTTAATTTGCCATGAAAAGATTCTTTTTTTTTTCTATAGTTTAAAGACAGTGAGGTTATTTGGCAATAAAGATTTCAGTAACCTTTTTAAGTATAAAACCATTTAATCTAATTGTCACTTTTTTTCAAAATAAAATGTATCCAAAATGTGATTAAAATCTAAAACTTATCAATTAAAACATGGCAAATATTAAGAAATTCAAAAACTACAATACATCTGCCAATTGAATAAAAAAAATATTATCAATTTTAGCATTGCATGTTCAAATAAATTCCGTTGAAGTGGGAAGAATCATTTTGTTTCTTCTAAAGTTGTTTTGAAAAAATTGTTTTGTCACTTTTCCCATTCGTTAAATATATCAAATAGTTATTAGTATTTGGTTTAGTTATTCATGGTAATCAATTCTACAACGTGTAAACCAAAGCATTCTTAAGAATTAATAGATTGCTATAAAATGTTATGTAAACTGTTAATGTAATTATGATGCTCTAAAAAAGGAGTCTTAACAGAATGCAGCTGCTCTGTTTAATAGTGCACTTGAGTTATATTAGACAGAAAATACTTGTAGGTACTGAAACGAGAAGAAGGTAAAATTAAGATTAAAACCTCTTAATCCCCAATCATAGCCTTATACTAATCAAGTGAATCAATCACGTGGCAACAGTGTACTAAATATAACAGCTAATATCTTTAGCATTAATAGTACACAGGCACATTTAGATGAGACACTTACTTGTAGCAGAAAACTTTTGTAAAAGTTATTTGGCAATCACAAATACTGATTATCTATCAATGTTGCAAAATTGTCTGTTATTTGGCTCTGCCAATTAATTGATTGACCTCTAAATGCCTTAACTTATTACTCACTTCAGATGTAACAACCTTCAAATCAGATGGAATGAGTCAGTGATCAGCTGAAAGATATACATCTACAATTAAATCAATTTGAATCAATAAAGAAAACAAAATAGGACGAAAATACTCACACAGAGACAACTATCACAAACACATGAGGCCATTTTGTACTTTTCTCTCAAGCAGCACAACCAGTTTGCTTCATTGGTAATGCTTCCCATGCTAAATCAAATCACCACAATTACAAACTGAAATACTCTAGCACATTGAATCAGAGGTGCAATTTTCTTGCCTGATTTCTACCAAAAAAACCCTTTTCCTCATCACAAATGGCCCGGACATATTCATCAGATTCTGAGCAGATTCCTCACAGTTTCAAGTCTCTTCAAACCTGGTTGTCCAAAGTTGGTCCTGGGTTGGCACAGCCCAGCTGATGTCAGATTCAACCATCATGAAACAATTCTAATCAAACTAATTGAGCCCCTGCTAGCTTGTCTGTGCCAGTGTGGTGTATGCTAGATGACGGTTTCAAATACAATGTGCCTTAAACCATTTATATTGTGGTCTTTGCTGTTTTCAGTACTTAGTTTTGGAGCTTTTGTGAGATTATGCAAAGTGTATATCTTTCTTTTCAAGAAGATAAAAAAAATTAAAGAGAAGGAGTGGAGGGGTCACAAGTGGTTTTGAAATACATTTTTATAAAATCTAATTAAACCTGAATCGAATGACTGAACAAAGCCTGGAATCTACATAACCATCAGAACGCTTGGACTCATGGACTTCTTCCTTGTGTTCTCCTGTGCTTCTTCTATATAAAATAGGTTTCACTAGAGATTAGTGGGCCCAAGTCCTAGCCAGGTTAGCATGAATTGATTGCCTGACCCATATGACAAACTGTGGCACAACTTTGCTCTCAAGACAATTCACTCGAAGCAAGGTCAAGAACATGGCAGCCCAAAAGTTGGGGATGAATCCCTAATACTTCAGTCATATTGTTTCAGGGTTTTAGGTCAAGCAAGGTGCATGGGCCCTTTTTAAAAAGTAAATTATTTGATTTATAATTATGTAACAAATTACTTACACGTGGGATGTACAGAGAAAATGACAAATATTTTCAGACTGATTGCCTAAATGTTTTACACTTTAAGGGGAACATTGAGGTTCTTTGAACTTCTTTTCTTGAACTTCCGTGTTAAAAACCAAATTTGCAAAATTTTGAGAGTCAAAATTGGGCTTGCTAAAAGCATTAATTTCAGGTTAAATTAAAAAACGTTGGTAATTTTAATGTCAAGTCATTTCAAATATTCTTATGTGCTGAACATCTGGTACAGTTGATAAAGCTTACCTTGGACTGAAGAACCAAGGAAAAACCAATAATATGTTTATATCGTACATTACAATTCTATAATTAAAAGGATGAGTGGAAGCCCACAGTCGGGCGCCTCTTAATGATGATGGGGTCTCTTAACTTACCTTTGCCTAAAAATAAGGCATGAAGTGAATGCATCATGTTTGACTCGCAAGATGAAGTTTACTAAGTAAACTATTTAGCTATAATCTGCTATTTAACTATTAATTTTAGTAAATAACCACAAGCTTAATCTTCTCTATTGACCAACTGGAAAAAACAACGATAGCTGGCAGATGTTCAGGATATATTGGTACCTGTTCAATCAGCGGGCTATCCCACAATGCCAAACTGAGTGAACAAAAAGACAGTGTTCATGTTGACAGTTGCACTTTGAGCACATCCACAAAAATATACTGTAAAGAGAAGAGTGACTGAAAACACAAAAAAGGAAAAAACAAAACAAAATCAAAGTTAGTGTCTGGATTATATCTTTTTTTAGAGGAGAATAAATATTTATCTTTCCCTTCATACAAAACTAAATACAAAAAAAAAAAACACATTTATCATCCTTTCCATGTTTAAATGATAATTCATCTTTGGTACGTGAATGCAAATCAGCAATTCCCAAAAGCTTTGTGCTCTCACATTACATGCTCGAAAAACAATGACTGAAAGGAATCTCATTCGAAATGGCTCTTTACCTAGCATTGTTAACAATAACCTTCTCTAGATAGAGTTAAGTCATATTTTAGATTCCAGAGAGAAGATCCCTAAAATAGAACTTCTTATTTGATCATGTGCACAAAAAACTACAGACTCGCTGCTCCTGCTGAAAGAGATGGATGAGGAAGGAGCATTTGGAGTGTCCTACTTAGTCACTGATGCACTAAAGCCACATGCATTTCACTGGAGCTGTGGCAGAAGGCAACATAAGCTGATACCATTTGATGCTACGAGTGACAAGTTAATATGTTATTAAACGGATCTCTTCTCTCAGCTATTCTAATCATATTTTCATTCATGCTCTATCCTATTACCAGGATTTATCACAAGCCGAAAGGAGATTGAAATGAGGAAAATCTGTCTATGATGTTGTTTATTGATGATACTGTTTACAAAATTAACTGTTTTTTATCTCTCTGCTAAAGGTATAATAAGTCTATGTTTTAAGAAGTTTATTATTTTTCATTTAAACACATTTAAAAAAGGCACCATCTTGTAGTGATTGCAATTTTTTTCATGTAGCATGATTCCCCTTGTATTAATGATAATATCTCTTGGTAAAGATATTTCTATTTCTATTGAAATATAAAATGAGTAAAAACATGACCACTGTAATACTTCAAATAAAAAGGATAAAAATTGTGGTACTCATACAATCAAGTTAGCTCATAAAATGAATGATTGGTGGGGTTTCCCGGTTTTTTATTTTCATGATCTGCTCTCTCTATCACTAATATTGGATTCAAATCTACTACTTTTTGCAGTAAAATATATTAAAACATAATTTCTAAACAATCTATAATGCTTTTACTTTAAATTCAAGCCATTTAAAGCCAAGACATATAACTTGTTTGGCTTTTATTAGTTCCAAGTTTAGATTTTAATGTATTTTAATTGAACAGTGTGTAATATTTTTGTTTGCACAAGTTTTGGAAACTGATTGGCTTATCTTTCAAAGCAAACTGAGGAAGAATATCTAAGTAGAGATAAAATTAGTTGGTTATGAGTCAAGGTTAGCATTAAATATTAAGTAAGTTTTATAAGTAAATGTAATTTATTTTAATGTACCTATTAATACTACCTAATATTAAAGTAAGTTTACTATAACTAGTTCATTTACTTTAATATTCTGTTTTCTATAATGACTGTATCTATTTTATATAATTATATATTTAATTAATTTATGTAATCACTTTATCTATATCCAATAGGTTTTCAAAGTAAAATATACATACTTTTTTGAACATGAAGAACAGGGTTTTTAAAGTACTGAACATAACACAAATGTACAACCATAGAATTAACGATACATTTTTTTTCTAAATGCAGTGGAAATACAACAAATGCAGATCTCAAATTTTTCAATGTAAAGAGCATGGGGACATTGATTAGCATCAATAACTTACATTTAAAATCAAAGAACTCCTTTGATCAAGCTTCAGTGGGTAATCAAAAACCAGTTCAAAGAACATTTTCTGCCATAACAGGTTCAATATGAATTTTGCAAAAGAGTAAAGACACCTTTGGTTCTAAAACCCTTAAGATATTATCTTTAAATGCCTTGTTTTTGTCTTAGCTACAGACAGGAAGTAAGTCCGGATTATAATTTATTATATAATTTAAAAAACTAAAAATATTCTTTAATGATCTTAATCAGTGGATGCTCAAGCCGACATCTTCAGGCCATTTTCTTCATCAAGGTTTAGATGTGTGGTGGAGAGGGGTTTTACTTCCTAACATAATGGCATTTATCTAGAAAGCTTTCATACATTAAATCTTTTTTATTTGAGTTTACATTGTGACAAAAATAGCTACATTCTCTCATCTATGTAAATAACTCAGTGTTTTTTTAACCTGATGAACCAGCTTTACAGTCCCTTCAAAAATGCAAAGCTGGTTCAGCGTTGGCAAGCTGAAAGATTAGGTGCAGACATGGCTGCATTCAGAATTAATGTTGGGCACCAGGACTAATGCATCAGTTCCTCACTTGGCAACCAGCACTGGACAGGGCTGCAGGAGGTGCAGGCTGATATGATTGATGTCACAGATCATTGCAGAATTATACTGCAGTGTGCTGGATAGCCAAGGAACTGAGGGACTCATTCAGAGAAAACCAGTGATGTGGAGAGGAGATCAAACTGGATTCATGGGGTAAAAGGGATTTTTGAGAGACTAGTTCTGTCAAAAAGTAATTTCTTTGCTCATTTAAGCTTTCAGACCCCTGTGACCCCAGAAAAGATTAATGAGGAGGTAGGAAAAAATGACTGAATTGTAGAGTAGGAAATTATTCCACTATTAGTCCAAATCATTTTATATTTTTAAGACGAAGATTATGTCATTATTATGCTTGGCCTTATTTGTTCTTTAACAATGACGCTATTACCCATTTAGGTTCATTTATCTAAATGTGGAAATTTTAGAGGTTTTCGTTGCAATTTTTCATCAGAGGGCTGTAAAGGTAGTTACCCAAGTGAACTCTAGGGAGCAGCACCTCACACTGTATGTATTACCATGAATGTAGAGAAGAACTGATGCAGAAGGAGCACACTGCAGCACAATGCAGCAGCAGGTAAAACAGTTCTCTCCTTCTGCAACTCAACAGCTCTCTTCCCTTCCAAAACACTTCCTCCATCCTGTTCTCTCAGCCCCAATTTAGCATTTTTCTTTCCAATGTTACTTTATTAATGCTAATAATTTAGAACAGGTAAAATTGTTTTTATGGAGAAGGACAGAGAGAAAAAAAACGTACTTTTCCAGCTAGGCCACTACCCTCTGAATTTAATACAACATACAGATTTGTGTCAAGAGGTGGATCTACTGAAGGGGACGATAGTTGCAATTCAACAGCAAACACAGTTAAAGAAATCCCATACAGTATTTACAATTCTATCCGCAGCTCTTGCAGGTCTAGACTGTAAGCCATAGAACACTTAATTATGCTCAAATATACTGCAATGAGAAAAAAACAAGCATTCGTCACCACGGATGTGCACAGTCCTCCCACCTAGTTTCTCAGACAAAAAAAGCCAGTAGAGGCATCAGATTATGGCATTCAAAGCACAAGACATGCACTAAAAAGCTGCAAGAGAAGCTAATTATCCATTCAGGAGTGTCAATGCTAATCAACACTTCTTTAAGCCTGTCATCGTGCCATTCATTCTGGGGGCTATGTAGCTGCTGCTCCGTAAACATTTCATTATTGCCGTTTTAAATCCTGGAATGATTTTTCTCAATAGGACTTGATCAAGCAATCTACATCTACAGTGGCACTGCATGTAAATATTCAACTCCTTGCATTGAGGTTTGAATGTAAATATGAAATTACAAAGAAGTGTGGTCTCAAAACACATGCGTTGGCAACTAAATGAATGGCCCCCATTTACAAAATATTGTATATATTAAGTTTTTATGTTTATATTAGAGTTATGCTCATGACTCAGAAGATGCCTGTCATGTATTGGTTGTGACAGAACAACTCCATTTAACCAGAACACACAATGAAAGACCCTTCTGTCCTTCACGAAAAGGCCCATCTTTTTCCAAAAATCTACATATAGTGACTGTTGTCGTTGTTGGGAAATACGTTGTTGAGTATTGTTTCACTTTTAATACAAAACAAAATATGCAAAAGCATCAGAATTGTTTAATCATTTTGTTAAAATAAGTGTAGAGTATTTAAAATTATCAATGTGGGGTACATTTACAAAATCAAATGTGATTAGTAATGAGTTAATTCATAAATAAATATATTTGAATAATGACATTGATTGACAGCCATACAAAAACACAGGATAAAGACTGGTAACATTAATGTGACCAGAAAACAGTGGTCACATGACAGGTGAAAATCTAAACTTTGATTAAAAGAGTGCAAATCAAGATAAAAAGACAGGGATGTGACCCAAAACTGTGAAAACAAAACAATAGGGAGACAAAGACCCCGAACAACCTGTGAAAACAATATTGAATTGAACACAGTTTAGCCATATGAAATGTCTGATTTTATTTTTAATTTAATGGCCCATGCGGTCTTGAACAGTGTCCTATGTCTGTCAAGAACAAGTAAATCCCTAGATGAGGGTTAAACTTGAGGTCAGGAAGGTTAGTAAACAGGGATGGAAAACAATCACCCTTGCCCAAATGTGAAGGTGCTCAGGGCCTCTGAAGGCCAGTACATGATAAACCTCGGGCTAAAACTTATCCTGACAGCTTGACCTTAATCATCATTTTCTGTATTAACTTTTATCACATGGGAGACTGTAGGCTGACAGGGCCATCAAACAAGTAGAACTCTGTGAAGAATGAGGCTCAGCTTCAGAAGACACAAATCACTACCAGGTCCAAAGAACACTATGGTGAACACACTACTGATTATACACTTAAAGAGAAGAATTTGCTTTCCCTAAATAATTTAGTTATTCTGTTCAACAGCAGGAAATACAATTGACATATTCTTATAGTGATGGTCCATTTTACCAACCTGAGTTTTTAATTGAAACTTTTGAGAATGTTGTGCTTTGGAAACCCTAAAAGTCTGATTGAAAACATTTATACAGATCAGGTTTTCACTTAGAGAATGGGTAAAAACACAGTGACAAGAATAACGTTTAATTAATTAAAGGCTTTGTGGTTCATTTCAGAATATTAATTTAGCTCATAATTGATTATCATGCAGCAGTCTTCCGTGAGTTAGATTCTTGCATTTATGCTATTATATATATTTTTTTGTAAACATGTTTTTCATTTAGATCATTTTAAAACAAGCAATAATAACTATAAACTATATCTTAATTGCTACTGTTTAGAAGCCATGACATTTTTTACTTAAAAAAGATTAAGAAATACATCTACAACTTGCAACTGAAGAAAATAATTGTTCTCTTAATATCCACAAATTACATGAAATTAAGACAAAAAATATGTATGAGCTTTAAGTGCCAAGCATTCAATGAAACTTTAGATTGCACATAGGCATTGTAATAAAATAAACAAAAATTTCAATTTTTTCAACACTACACATTGTTCAACTACCTCTATACTAAAATAACAGAGCAGACTATTTCAGAGCAGGAAAGCAAGTCTATTTTGGGAGCGTTGAAGACAAGGTTCGAAGGCAGAGAGAGAGATGTACTGTAGCGTTTTAAGAACCCTGCATGTCTCTCAGCTCTGGGAGCGTGAGATCTCAGAGGTGTTGATCATACTCAGCTTTACACTAGTGTCTCGTGTTTCTTCCTCTTTACATCATAGAAGAGCCAACGTCACATGTTGTTGAAGACTCAGATTGAACTTGTTGACAGGAATCAATTTATGTTTCTTGAGAAATAGACATCGGGCAAAAAAGTTTTTTACAGTAAATTGGTTGTTTAAAGTAAACTGATATGTAACAATATAAATACTCTAAGTCCTAAATGATTTGGTAACAATTTGCAAAAAAACAAAACAAAAACACAAATGACGCTGTGACCTCATCTTTCTTGTTTGTGATATAGATTGTGGAATTACTTAAACTCTCATCTTTAAGGGTTATATTTGCTGACAATTACATCAATCAACAAAATTTAACTATGCATTGATTTATATAAACTCCTACTGACTCTCCAACTGAAATTGCTGATTAGCTTGCATTTAAATTTACATTTTTGTGTTTTTATCCAGGGATTTTCCTATTTGAATAATTTTAGAATTCTTCAGTTATTAAGAATTCTTTCTCCACAACAAAATTAATGGCGTTACAGACAGGATTGAGTAGCTTAAAACATGTCAGGAAATGCATTCAACAGTCAGATGCGCAAACTGTGATGCATTTAGAGAAGCATGCGAAGTATCTAAGAGTTTAGAGTTTGTCAATGATGATTTGCAGTGTTCAGACGCAGAGACTTGATGCAATTTTCATGATGTGCAGAATGTAGTCTATTAATAGAATTGGCTTCAAAGCTAGCAACTCTCAAACTGCTTTATACCAGCTTTCACCCTGTGAATAAACACATTATCTCTCTGCCACCTGCAGACACTGGTTCTGACATTTACAATCCTACATTTGATTTCACACCAGTGTATGAACGTCAATCGAAACAAGTTCTTTTGTGCTGTTAGAAAAATAAAAAAGAAATTATGCAGAATAAATTCTTGATTTGCAATTCATAAGAATAACGAGATGTTGAGGATATATCTCAACAGTGCAGTGTGAGATAGAAATAGAGAGAGAGAGAGAGAGATAAAAAAGAGAAAGAGAGGGAGGGAGGGAGGTAGGGAAAGAAAGAAAGAGAGAGAGAGCTAGAAAGAAAAAGAGAGAGGTGGGGGTATTCTCAAAGCTAAATATTACATTATATTGTTCCTCATGAATTCTGACTGTGGTCAATAAAAAATCCATGATGTAACATTGAAAGGAGAAGGAGTATGGGTATGAATAAATGTCATCAATTATAGACAAAAATATAGATCCACACCACTGCAGAAGCTCCATGCTTTTGTGTGCATCAACACATTACATTTATTTTGGAGGTCAAATACCTCCAAAGCAGAAATTCTTGTATGCTTTAGTGCTCTGTGAACAACAGAGAGTCTTGAGTCTTATTATACGAGAACAATTGTAAAATTAAATGAACCTAGACGTCTTCGTTTAACATGTTCACAGGGAAAACAAGCATTGTGCAACATAAGTGTGAATGTAAAGTGTCTTGCATGAAAGGGGGTGGGTTTGATTCTTATCTGTCTTGGTCTAAAGCATTTTGTGAATGTATCCCTTTTATCAATGTTCTTATATATAAGATGCCCTTGGATATTAATAAAAAAATCCAGAAAAAATGCATACTATTTCAAATCCATCCATGCACAGACAAGAGGACAGTACTGATGAGATTCTGGAGAGGCACGTACAGTACTGGAGAAGCCTGAAGATAAATGCATTCCCTTGTCCTTGTGTTTTTTCCTGTTAGAAGTCTTTGCTTTATCATTAAAGGAAAGATATGACGTGATAAGGCCACTGTGTAGAGCCATTGTGCTTTGGTCAGTGTTTCCACTCGCAGACTCCCACACAAAGCCCCGGAGAAGCACAGAAAATCACAAGTCATCCACTCTGGAAATGGTGAGCGGTTGCTTATTCTTCATTAGTTTTGAGCTCATGGGAGAGTGTGTAATGTCAGCTCCACCAAGATGTGCTTCTCATAGCTTTAGACACATGAACACAAAAGCCAATAATAGCATTTTGGCAGCTTATGTTGAACAATCTGAAACATGATGTAATGACTAGTTTATGACGATGCAATAAATTCATGCAGGAACCGCATTGGTGTACATAGACCTTAATGCTAAAGTCAACAGTACTTTTATGTTTAGACGTTAGACGCTACTTTGAATCTGGTCTTGACCTTTTGAAGGAAGCAATGAACAAAACAATAAAAAAATATTCAGAAACAACAAATCTTAAAATCTATTAATTGCAGCAAAAAGAAGAAGTATACAGCAGGTCTCACTACAAAAAAAAAATTCTGTTACTGCAAATTCATATGTTAATTAGTAATGAAATAACGGTAAAATTTTAATTTTTCAAACCATCCAGATATAGAAACTAAGTAGGGACATTTTAACAAGAGAGAAATAAAAATGCCTTTCTTCACAACATATCTTATTGTTTCAAGAGAAACCCACTGCTATCAAATTTAGAAGGCAGTAAATTGACTTTGACCCATACTTTTACACTCTTGCCTCCTGCAAACATGCATTTAGAAGCATAAACTGTGCCCTTGGGATCCTTATACGGACCTTCTTTGTTAAATTTCTTCTTCATTACATTTCTGAACTATGTGTAAAGACTTCAATAAATATATCTGAACCAAACAGTACTCTAAAACCTACTTCAATGTTGAAAAACTTACATGGGAGTTTCACTATTCTATTTTGTTTTGTTCTACTATATGTTTCTTAATTTTGTAAAGGGATCTAGTATGTGAGATGATAAAGCAGTCACTCCAACAGCCACTTTATCAGAGTAATTTGAATCCTTTGATTCCACCTCTTTGGCTATATGCTGTTTGATTTTATAAATGTGAGATTTATTCCCTCTACACAGACATTCTGTTCGAACATCTTTCAGTTCAGCGCTGTCAAGGACTGTCAGGCATCAACACCCATGTCTGTGGTGAAACACTCAAGTCTAAGGAACAACACTGTTCTATTGACAGACAAGAATAGTTCAAAAGAACTGCGTTCTTTTATTAAATGCTGCAAAAGAGGAGACAATGTAGGATCCAGAAGACAAGGAGTGGAAGACGACAGAACAGGAATCCAGAGAATTCAGGTAAGTATTTAAGAAAGAGGGAGGGAAGGAGATGGGCTTGATTGTCATTATTAGGAAATATGAAAACTTCGGGGTGAGGTGAGTAAACATAGGCCTTCTGGCAGATGTAGTGACAAATTTTAGGCTGTTGATTGGCTGTGCTGCAATCCCTTAATTTTCTTTGATGACTGTTATGGCCAATGTTTGTATTTATTCCTGCAGTTTTCCCTGACAGTTTTTTTTTTATCAATGAACGCTTGAGTCCCACCTTCTAGCTCCCATTCACTGTGGATCTTGTCAATCCCCGCTGTCCTAGCTGAAGTCACCACAAGCCCACCAATCCGAGATCACCATCTTTTGTGACATGACAATGAGGGGACCTATCGGAGCGCTGGACATTTACCTTCATTTGCTTAAAGAACTCAAGAGACACCGTCTTCGAGAGGGTCTTGTTAGATAGTGTTGTGCTGTGCTACTCCTTTGTTATCTGTATTTGTATTCGTGCTTGATTAGTTTGAGCTGAAATGTGACTGACAGTTAAACAGTCAACCCGAGGAGGGAGAATATTAAGATGTCATGTGACGTACACTTTCATCACTTCTTAACTGGTTGGAAATGTCCACGAAAGTACGTCACCCTTTTGTGTAAAATATTACAGTAGGTTAGATCTGCATGTTATGGCCGCTGAGTTATGAAGTTTTCCTTTTGTAGTTTAGAGCATTACTATTTCATTAGATTAGGGATTTCCGGACGCCACTCAGAAGTTTCTCTCTCTTAGGGGTGAGCTTCATGTGTGTTGCTGTTGTAAATAATTAGTGGTATTTTGTGGGTTGTTGTTTTGTTGTCTGGTTTCCACTGTAAATAAATATCACTATTTGAAATATTGGTTCTTCGGGTCGTTTGTTTTCCACAGTGTATAAATTGTTCACAAATTTTAAATGTGCGTCTTCCCCTGGACTTAACATCAAAGAGACGTAACAATGACCTTCAGCTGATGTTGATGATTCAGCCTCAACAAGAGACTCCTGATAGTCTTACTCTCTCATGCTTTTGGCAAAAATTTTAAAAGCAAATTCATGGGATATGAGGACATATAGTGGAGGAGACTTGCTGTCTCAATCCTGATGTGAATGGTCAGTGAAAAGGCCTTGCGGTGACCTTTCAACAAACCCACAAACCTTTGCTTTAGGCTAAACATGTTGTAGTGATGATAGGAGAACGATGTAAATCTTTGCAAGAGATGAAAGCACTTAGAGGTGAAAGATATTTTCTGAAAATCGTTTTATTTTAAGCACAAGAGATATATTCGGAGAAGTCTATCTATCACTCAATTTGGATAAAAAAAAACGAAACCCTTAGAATGACAACAATAATAATAAAAAACTTGCTTGCAAGCAACTGTTCAAAAGACACATAAATGTCTCCCAAGTAGAAAGAAATCCGTCATTGCTTACCCTTAAAAAATATACACATTTTTAATTAGCTAACAGCAATGCATTTTGCATAGTTTTAAAGGATACAATGCTGTTAGCTCACAAATAGTACCGTGTTTCTCTGAACAGCAAAGGTCAGGAATAGTTGGCTTCATTTTCATTTGGGATATTCATGAGGCTGTCTCCTCGAGACGTTTGCTCTCTCTTGATGGCCTAGTCATAAGTAATTTGGATGCCAGATTCCTAAATAAAGGTGCGATGAGATTTTGCATGAATTACCTTCTTATGTCTGTTACAAAGCCCTGGACAATCTCTCATCCATCTCCCTGTATTACAATATAATCATTCAAATCTGCATCTAAAACATACTATTTAATCCATCACAACAGCAAGTGCTCAGCTGCTTCCCTTGTCCAAAAGAGCCTGAAGGGCACTCAAGGTGTGTCATAAGCAAGGCTTGGCATCTGCATGCTTACTAAATACTAACTAGAACAGGAATCAACTCCCACTTAGAAGAGAGAAAACACAATTCATAGAAGTTGAGGCAGTGCCTCATTCTTCACCTGACTCCCCATTGAGCACTAGCATTTACATACAAATGATCACCATTCAAAAGGAAATGAAGTGTTTGAGGCACATTTTTACAATTTTCACAACAAATGTGTGCATCGATTTAAAGAGGCAGTATGGGAGTTGTATTTTTTCACCAAAATGCTTGCACTACAGAGATTATTTGGGTTTAAATGCAAGTTAGCCATTTAGTCATTACGGGGTCCAAGGCCAAGCTGCAGGAGGAAAAAAATATATGGTAATATGTTCTCTGAAAAAAAAAATTAAAAATAAATAAATATTTATGTAACAAATAGCATTGCAAGGGTGCCCTAAGTGCCTTTACTTTATTAGTTACCTAACACAGCTAGGCTGTTGAATACTTGGTCTACATTTACATTAAAATTCAATAATTATATGATTTTAGAATTCCATAAGTGTCAGCAAATATTTTTCTTTGAAAATGAATTTTCTTTGAATAATAATCTTTGATTAATAGCTAAATTACTAGTAAAATTACTAGTAATAACTATAATATTGACTGGTGGTATATTTAATTTAAATATTCACATATCTGCCCGGCCTCTCTGTGACAAACGTTGCAGTTTCCTTTGAAGAATTGATCTTTAACGCATCTGTTAAGGAGAACATCTATCTTTTTTTCTACGGAGTCTCTGGACATCTCCTTTGTTGCTCGCGTTTCATTTCTAATGACTTCCAAAACAATACATACCAATGGAAAGCATTTCTAAAGGAGGCAGGAAATCCGTAAAAAGTTTCCCTAAAAATTTCCAAAAAAGTAAATCTGTTCCTGATGATAAGATTATTAACTATTTATAATCATAACTAGGTTCTTAATCACTTAATATTTTTGTGAAGATAAAGACCCAATTAAGAGACTTACTTATTATAAGCATTGTAAATGTCTTATGCAAGCTATCCGAGGGAGAGGTCTAGGACCATGGCTCAAGACATCCCCCTCCTAGTGGATGGTAAAAGTGTAGAAAGTAGCAGATCTTGAAAAAATGTTGACAGGTGCCAGTTGGTTTGTACTTATAGACAAGTTTCTCGTAAACTTATGTTACTTAAAATGTTATGTAATATGATTCATCTGTACCCCTGTGAGTGACGCATCAAAAACATTATCAAACCTATTATCCTGGTGGATTCCTCATTAAAGTAATAAAATAAATGTGGTTATTTCCAGTAGTACAATAATGTTTCTCGATTTTGCAGTTTTCCACACTGTTTTAATTAGGCAAAGATAAATCATCAAATCTGAAAGGGACCGCAAATAAGCATCTGACCAAACAATATGGCGCTCTTAGACAAGTTCTGCATGGGTTCTTTTACAACATATGACATAATGTTAAAGAATTAATTCAGTGATTTTATTATGTTTTTTTACTACAAAAAATCCTATTTTTAGTTAAACAAAGTTATTCTAGTAACATCTGTATTTCTATATGATTAATTGATCACCCAATCATGTCATTACTTTAAATAAAAATCACAACCAATATTATGAGTAACTTCCATTAGCATAGAATATCATGCATGACTGCTTTATTGTAGTTTTTTTTACATGTGTTGTTCACTTTACCTTGGAACTGTAAATGCTGCATGTCTGGTAAATCTGTCCTTTTTTTTTTACCTTGAATCTAGTACTGCAGAAATAATTCTTTATTAAAATCATTCAAGTGTGTTGTGATATATTCAATCCTGTTAAACTTAAAAACACAATTTGCTTGCAAACAGCTCTGTATTTTTATTTTTGATATTTTATTAAAAATTGCATGAGAAAATATGAATTAGCAACATGCTGAAACAATGCCATTATCAATGGCTCAGACAAGTTCTGTTTGTTTAAACTCATGTAGTGCAGCTTTTGATCCCTAAACCGTCTCTCTGAGTGACGAAAAAGGGTCAAAATTGATCGCTGACAAATGTCACTAGTGGCAGAAAGTTTCACAAGAAAACATAAAACAAACTTTCCCTAGGGTCAGAGGCAGCTTTGTGCAGAAAGGAAGTAAAGGGACAAGAATGTCATGTGGATGAGGGCTGAGGTTCTGCAGCAGAGGTCTGTTACCAATCATCTTCATGCTCCATTAGCACTGCAGGCCTGTCAGATGGCAGTAGCTGGTCTCGGCTGATCAGTGTAATGCCTTCTGTAGACCTGACATTGGCTGCCTGAGTAGCAGCCAAAGTGAGGCTCTGCTGACCCAGAATAGGCTCTGCACCTGTCTGACAAAAGACAGAACTCCACGATCCAGGGTGGTCAATATGTTCTTCAAGAATTTTTTATAACAGATCATTTACTCAAGTGCAGATTCAGAATTATAACATGAACAGGACTGTTGGGCAGTAAATTAAGATAAAAAAAAATCTCAGCGCACAAATGTAACATGTTTTTTCATGTTAAAAATTAAAACACATTTTTAACATCTTAGTGCTAAAGTAATGATTAACTAACTATAAAGACACAAAAAAGTGTTTACAAGGTAAAATATAAGCTTTAAAGAAAAAAAAAGTTTAGTCCTTAATTAATCAGTTGCTAGAGAGTGGTCAGTTATAAAATCTTATAGTACAACCCTTATGACAATAATTTTTTTTTTTGTGAATTTATCTTAAAGAGCCAGTATTATGACTCCTTGAAAATAATCTTTCACATTGTAGGAAAGATAGCTGAAGTTCTGAGGAACAACCAGTTTTTTACAAAAAGTGGGAATGGACTCTTCACAGAGTTCTAAGCTCCTCCCACTGCTTATGGTTATGCTAAAAGATGTTGCCATAAAATAGTTGCTTGTGGTTGTGATCAGGTCTCATCGTGCAGTTTTTTTTTGTGGGGGATTTGCATCTTTATATTCTTTACAAAGAGAAGAGGCCGTAAATGAGCAATGGTTAGCTTCTTCTTTTCACCTGTACCTCAGGAGAATGCCAACCTGTTGTGTTCCCGCCATTTTCTCAAGGACTGCTTCGTGAACATACATGTGTTTAAGTCAGGTTTTACAAATAGACTTTTAATAAAGAATGGACCAGTTCCCACTTTATTTGGGCCAGCATCTTCCTCCCAAAATTTTTTTTTCATAAAATATTGTATCACCTTTCTTTGGTAAAATCATGTAATAATAAAAATAACGATATACTTGAGTCACCCATCACTGCATCATGTAAAGGAGGATTTTGGCACAAAATGAATAGTTTTTGAGTTGTTGAAGTATCAGGAAGAAAATAATTGCAAATTATAACAAAATGAAAGTTTTTTTTGACATTGTGTTTTGACATCCTGTTGTTTGAAACACCAAAACACAAATAATCAATATTTACTGGCTTTTCAAGATGCTTTTCCTGTTCATTTTCAAAACCCTAACAAGTCTATGGAAACATTTTTTGTCACTGTCTATAGTTAGAAAATATCATAACATGATTATATCTCAGATACATAAGCCTCCTGTTATTTATTGAAGCATCACCATGAACAATTTTTATCAACAAAAATTAAACAACAACAACACTCAAGTGTAACATAATTGGGATTCACTAAAGGGTTCAAGAAGTTTGGTTACTAGATTAAGTTGTATACAAACTCAAAAACATTATAACCTAATAATGTTTTCTCAAAATCTGACATTCTGGGTTGGATTCTATTGGACAGTGGCTTTGAGAGAAAATACATTTTTTATGCAGCTTTTAAGCAGAGAGTATTGTAGCACTCGAAACATGTTTTGCTACTCATCATAGTTCATATTTTCAATCTTACAGATATGCAAATGTATTGTGTGGCTTTTCATTCAACATTGGTTGCGACCTCTACTGACTTCTGCTCTTGCAGAAACCAAGTGCAAGTGTGCTGTTAGCAAGCATAGTGACTGTAGTGCAGACAAGATAGAAAAAACAAAGCAGAAACACTTACACTTAAACAGCCGAATAGTGTAGTCCTGCACATAATATATAAAAACTTTAATTACATTTCATTGTTTTCTTTGCCATGTTTATTAGCTTGTCTGTCAACACATTATACTTGTTTTAAATATGATAGCTATTGTAGAAGTGCTTTTGAAGAGTTATAAATAATGCTTAAAACAAATAATTTGCTATCAACGTGTATAATAAACAGATTTCTAATGTGCAGTTTGGTCCTTGGGTTGATTTTGCGAAAGCATCCTTTCCCAGAAGGCTTTGCTGCTGACAGAGCTGGAGATGAAAAGTCTCGGTGACTCGCTGCTATGCTGGCTCAGCATCTAGCCAGTGAGCTCTGGCAGAATTCCTCCTCATCCCACTATATTTTATCGAACACAGTATAATGACCAAAAGCGGCTCCACTATTCGCTTAATCAATGCTTGCTCTCTTCTCCCAAAGGGCTTGTTAGCTGTAAAATGCTCTTCTCTGCAGTGGATGCAGCCCAGGGTCCTCACTATAATATCCGGGGTGTCACAGCAACAGCCCCCCCAACCAGCCCCACTGGAATGACCCAATAAATAATTGCCACGCAGAGAAATGGTCTATTTTTAGTTTTTTTTTTTGTGTGGCAGCAGAGGATAATTCTTTGGTTTTAGAGCTACAGCTGACAGAATTCAAGAGGAAATGCCTTCGAAGAAACTCGAAGAACATGTTAACAAGCTATTCTTCCATTTTTTTTGATGTTATGGAGATATTTTGGCAAAACGAATTATTGATTGCATTCAGATCTTTTAGAATAAAATTAGACCCAGGGTTGTGCAAATGGAGGGGCAGACCTTTTGAGGGGCCAGTGCTCAATATAATCAAATAAAAACTTTAATGTAAGCAACATTTCTCAACATCTCCATCAAATATGTAATTCAAATTTCCTAAATGTAACATATTCTTGTCAATCACTGTAGAATTCCAAATAAAAAGTTAATTGATATAAGTATGGGCAAGCACAAATGTATTGTTAGTTGGAACTCTACCAGCTATTCTATGTAACTAAACTAATTGCTTCTGTCATGTTCATAATGATTTATAGTCATCTTGAAAGAGAGATGCATATATATTTTAAACATTCTAAATATTTTACATTTAGGCAATTACACAAGAGACTAAATATGTCAATTCCCTTTGTGCTGTATTTTTCCTTTTTCTGTGTATAATACCCCACTTCTGCCTTCAGAGAGCGCACACTCTCTGTTACCTTTCAACAAGGTTTTTTGAGAGCTGTTTGAATGTTTGTTTGTATCTCTGTTATTTTGGGGACTTTTACGGGTGCTTAAGTTTACTCTAACCGTCTAAATTAATTCTTTGAATAACTTCAGCCAATAGAAAATCTGTGATATACATCTGTGTTGTATAAATCTCTATATAAAATGAACAAATAGTCTGCTGAGAATGGAATGAGGAGCTGTGAAATGCTGTAACTGGCTGCTTCCGTTTATCTTATAACTTAAAATATTGGGTGGCGACATGTCTGGACAGCTACTTGTAGATCTTTGGAGATTTACAGCTCCATAAAGAACCTCTGTGGGGTTTTGCAATCTTTTAAATGACCCTCACATCAGCACTGCTCTGTACTTAGAGTTCAGACAGTGACATTTATGGATTGGGACTATTCGACGATGAACAGAGAACTCTTGGTATTTGAAGGCAGTGCAGCCTCCAAGCTTAAAAAACAAGGGCTGGAAGGGCAGCTTGAGTCAGAACTTAAGAACTTTTATAAATTTGTTGAAAAGTTTGAAACATAAAAGGCTTTCCTCCTTAAATTCCAAATTATTTACTGCTCAAGAACTGATTAACACAAGACCTTTATTGTCTGTAATTATATCTCATCAAAAGAATGAATGAGTCTTAAGTGACTAGAGGCTAAAGTAAAACCAACTACTTGATTGTTTTTATATTAAGAGCAGTATTTTTTTTACAAGTCTTACTGTCAGGGTACGGTGATCAAGAGTGAAATGTGGACCCCAATTGCATGACAGTGTTTAAATAAAAGTTTATTAAATAAACAAATAATGAGCCCAGGTAAGGTATGGCAAACAAAAGGAAAACCCAGGTGTACTACACCTCAAAAGCTCTAAATAGAAAACGTGAAAGGTGGGGACAGGTAGGAAAAACAACAAGACCATGTACTTTAAACAGACAAAACAAATCAAAGATGGCCACCATCAGTGACATGGCCTGAGCCATGTGCCTGGTGGTGGCAAAGGAAAACAGAATAAGCAGAGAGTGATAACTGAAAACAAGGTAAAACCAAAAATAAGGGAAGGACGCTCAATGATCTGTCCCTTAGGGACAAGGATCTACAAAACAGATACTTGCCAGATCATGTCAGTGCTATTTAAGAAAAATTATTTATTTGGAATAGGATTACAGTTTTTGGAAAATACTAGTTAAACTGGGCAGAAATGTAGCAGTGACAGCGGAAGTAGCAGTAGTTACAGTGGTAATAGTTTATTTGAGGAAGCATTTAAGCATCTCAGGATAATTCATAGCTAGACAGGCCTACAGCACAGGTAAAAATGCAATGTAATAAAAGCACTAAAATATACATTTAAATCAGGCCAGATCGAATGTGTGTATGAAAAAAGTCCTAAACATTTTTGGTTTGACACCGATTAATGATGTAATCAGTTTAATGAGTTTAAAAGGCATTTCTACTTGTATTTAGAAGCTGTTTGAAATTCAAATAAAATATGTCTAGAGTGAATCCCACAACTAGATTGTGTCTGTGTTTAAAAGGTAAAACAGGTTGTTTCAAATGACCTGCTGCTTGATTCCATGCTACAGCGATCTTCCTCTGAGTATGGCTTCAGTATCATAAATGTTCTTTAAAATAATGGTTTTGATAAACTTTGATAAAAGTTGATAGACTTAGTCTAAAATGAAGTTTTTAAAAACACATTTAAAAATGCAACCAGTTGAAGCCATTGTAAAATTCACATATTGTTGCACTTAACACAGAGACTGTGTTTATGTAGGTCCACACCATCAGCGGTATCTTACAGTAACATTGTATTTTACACTAAATCTAACACTGTATCTATTACAAAGTATGTTACAAATAATATAAGCAATTAAATAACCACCTAATAAGTGTTGTTTACAATTAGTACAATGCACAACATGCTCCAAAACTTCTTACTTTCTAAAATGCAGAGACTGATTAAAGAAACTCAATATTTGGTTGCAGAGCATTTGGCTGAAGCACAAAACCTACAACCTAGAATTTAACACAACAGACTGAAACACAGCCATTCATTTGTGATCCATCATTTGTTTGACTTTTCAGATTAATTAAGTGTTGGAACAAAGAAAAGAAAACTCAGCCAGTGTGCTCAGAAAGTATTAATATACACACCTGCCTGCCTGCCTGTCTGCCTGAAAGAAAAATGGAGATCATTCTCATTTCATAATCACTGTAATTGCAAAGCTCTCATACCATTCTGATTAATTGTGGTTAGCTCAGCTGTTTCAAAAGAGAAAAGGAAAAAGTTAGCTGTGCATCTCCGATACACTTAAACAGCTTCAAATGCATTAAAAGAAAGGTAATAGTATTGTATTGTCAGAAAGCAATTTGTTTTAAAACGTTTCACCAAATAAGAATAGTAATTTTCTTCCAAATTAGTCATTTCATTTACATCTTAATAATTTCAAACATATTGTTACTATTTTAAAGACATTATTAATGGTATTGTAGTAGTAATGCAAAGCATGTTAAAGTTATTTAGGTAGCATTCAAAAGAGATGCAGGGGAAAGGAGAGATAAGTAGGACATCTGTGAGACTGCCTGGTGAAAAGAAGAGGCTTTAGTGAGCAACCATGAGCTTGCCATACTTTGAACATGCACCTCTAACGTTGACAGCAGTTGGAGCAGAAGCCAATGAACTTTTGAGTTCAGACTGCATCATAATGGGTATAAAAGATGAAGACATAGTTTGCAAACAGACGAGAGAAGATGCCGCAGCTCATCTCCAGCGCCAGAAAAGCAGCTGATGATGCACGACCAGAACTTTGAGCGAAGAGAAGACTTTTACTTTGAGAAACAACAACAAACTTTATTCTATATTGAGTACTGTTTTATTTTATGACGAATATTGTGTTGTGTAATATATTTAAAGAGGTATTAATTAAAATACCAAACGTTTAGGACTTAGGGCAGATTTGACTTACTTAAACTATCCTGATAATAATTTTGAACACCATAAAAAACAGTGGGAAAGCTCTTTGCAACTGAGGGAAAGCCATGATGTTGTAAATTTGGAAACAAAAATCAAATGTGAAAGGATATATAATACAAATAAATGAATTGAATCAATGGTTTAGCCTCTAACACGTCAGCCGGGAGGCAAGAAACTTTCCATAATTATCATGTACTGAAAATACAGCATACCCTTTGCATATGCCTGATCTCAGAGCACTTTAGCCACCCTTCATATTGACAGTGCTGAATTTGACCTCCAGCATTAAGACCAGAAGGCCCATTAAGGACCTGATAAGTGTGTGAAGGACGCTGAGAATAAGCAAGCGCATCCTGGCTCCCGGGTGGATGCCACGTTTAATTATTCCCTGCACACAGCATATGCTGCTGTCCTCTCAGCCCCAATACAAACTAGTTCTATCATCAAGAAGTAGCCCTCAAATCTCATCCTGCACTTTTCTCGTCTCATGTGGTCTGATGGCCCCTGTTAAGATTGAGTTCTGCTCACGTGAGATGATATGGTGAACTGCCCAAGGTGACAAAAATAAAGGTTAGTATATTTCTGTTGTCATATAGTAGAGAGATCACATACACTCTAAATGACCAAAATAATGTTGAATCAGCATAAAAAAGAACAGTTATCGTGAATGTATATACAGAAGGTGACAAGTCAGATTGTCTCAGGTTGCCGCGAAAGCCTACTGCGGGTCCTTGTGCAAAGATACAGATATTCATTCATCTTCATGTCGGCTTTATTCCCTTTCGGGGTAGCCACAGCGGAATGAACCGCCAACTCTCTGGCATATGTTTTACGCAGCGGATCCCCTTCCCTGCCGCAACCCATCACTGGGAAACATTTACACACACATTCACACTTTAACACTATGGGCAATCGTTCTTATTAAATTCACTTATTCCACATGTCTTTGGACTTGTGGGGAAACCGGAGCACCCGGAGAAAACCCACGCGATCACGGGGAGAACATGCAAACTCCACACAGAAATGCCACCTGCCCCAGCCGAGCCTAGAACCAGTGACCTTCTTGCTGTGAGACGACCGTGCTACCCACTGCGCCACCGTGACGCCGATACAGATATTTAGGAAATAAATTAAACATGTACGTACAAAAACATCAATGTTTAGATAACTTGAAGTGAATAAAGCAGCAAGGCAACTTTTTCAAGCTTAACTAACCTAGATGACTGTTTGATCATTTATAATGTTAAGACGCCACCCAGTGTCAATGAAACCATATGATCACCTTGTCGCAGCTCCCGTGGTGGCATGGCAGTCATTTTCATTGAGCACCATCTGTATGTGTGTCTCCTCGCTTCTGGACCCAGCCTCTAGTGGTCAGTCAGTTAATTATAATTAATTAATATACATTTATAATAATTATAAAGTTATTATAATTAATTATTATACAGTTAGATATTCTATCATCAGGGGATAACATGAGGTTACTCGCTGTTTTTCACAACCCGAGATTGATAATTCTGATGTCAGCTTAGCTTTAGCTTGAGAGAGATGGAGCCTCTATCTTGCTTAGTAAATGCTATCTGAATCCAAGTTGATATAAAAATATGTTAGCCTTCCTTTTTGGCAACACTTCAGTGAGCTATCAGAGCAGGTTTCTGTAACAGCAAGACCATTTCATTGTAATCAAATTAACCTGGTATAACCTTTAGCTACCTTGACTCTGAGAAATCTAGAATCATAAAGAACTAAACTTCCTCTTTAGACGAACTCAAGGACTTTCACTGATTGAATTGGTATTCATCGTGTACATCTGATCGCAGATCAGAAGGTTTATATGCCATGAAGACTAGATACTCCAAAGGGTATCTCAGAAAAAAAAGCTACTGCAACAATTTATTTAGGAGCTTTTTCTTTACATGTCCTTGGCTCCGGTTGTGTGTTCATGGTGTGTTCATTCACTATGGGTTGAATGGGTTAAATGCAGAGCACAAATTCAGGGTATGGATCACTCTATATCTGGCCAACTGGTTACTTTCACTTATAGAACAAAATTATTGAATCCAAAGATATTGAATGCTTGCTTTCATTTACTTTGACAGATATCTTATCTTCCCTATAACTCCTGGCTGCTTATTCTTTGTGAATCTCTTTCCAAGAATCTTGGGCACCACTCCCCCACAGCTTGATGTCCCTCTTCAATGGATAGTTCAATCCTAATAGTGGACCTGTATTTGGACTTTAATAGCCAAAAACACCCTGTCCTATCCTCTTGCTTCTTGTCTTTAGAGAGTCCGAGAGAGCTGTTCAGTTCCCCAATGATCCTTTGTCCTTGGGCATGCATTATTTTGTTTTCTGAGAATATATGTGTCAAACCTCAGCCTTCAACATGTCTCAAAGAAATGTGGACCCTTTTTAAGGTGATTAGATTCTGAATGGTTGTTGGTGCAGAAATTATATTTTAGGTTAACTATTCTGCACTTTTATTTCTCTAATTTTCTGAACTACATTTACATTTACATTTATGCATTTGGCAGACGCTTTTGTCCAAAGCGACTTACATTAGGGAGAGACAATATGCAATTTGTTACACCGTCAAAGTCTATCTCAACTTCTCACAATAGAAATTGTATCAACTGATCAAAAAACCAAAGCAGTAGGGGAAGAAGGTAAAGACAGAGGAGGGAAAAAGAAGGTAGTAGTTTTTTTTTTTTTATAGTAGGTGTTCTCTGAAGAGAAGAGTTTTCAGTTGCTTTTTGAAAGCTGTTAGTGTTGCTGCTTTCCTGACTGGATCAGGGAGTTTGTTCCACCAACCAGAGACAGTGAAAGAGAAGGTTCTGCTGAGAGATCTTCTGCCCTTGTGGGATGGAACCACAAGTCGCTGTTCCTTCTCTGAGCGCAGGCTTCTGGAGGGCATGTAGGAGCGTATGAGCTCATGGAGGTAGACAGGGGCTGATCTGGAGATAGTTTTGTATGCCAGCATTAGCGATTTGAATTTAACCCGAGCTGCAATGGGGAGCCAATGAAGAGTGATGAAGAGGGGAGTAACATGAGCTCGTTCCTTGAAGATAAGACGAGCTGCAGAATTCTGGATCATCTGCAGAGGTTTGAGCGTAGTTAATGGAAGTCCTGCTAGGAGAGCGTTGCAGTAGTCCAGACGTGAGAGGACCAGAGCCTGAACCAGGAGTTGAGTTGCATGCTCAGTTAAGAAGGGCCTGATCTTTCGAATGTTGTGCAGTGCAAATCTACACGCTCGAGTTGTCTTTGTGATGTGGTCTTTGAAGGACAGCTGTTCATCCAAAAGCACTCCAAGATTCCTGACTGTAGGAGAAGGGGTGACTGTAGAGGATTGCAGCTGGATGGTGAGGTCGTGATGCACAGAGGGATGAGCTGGGATTACCAAAAGTTCCGTCTTGGCCATGTTGAGCTGTAGGTGATGGTTCTTCATCCAAGTAGATATGTCGTTCAGGCAGTCAGTTATGCGGGTAGTTACTGACAGGTCATCAGGGGGGAACGACAGATAGAGTTGAGTGTCGTCAGCGTAGCAGTGGTAGGAGAATCCGTGTCTGAGGATGATAGGGCCCAGGGAGGTGGTGTAGACGGAGAAGAGAAGTGGGCCAAGGACTGAACCCTGGGGAACCCCGGTGAGTAGGTTATGAGTGTTTGAGACCTCACCCCTCCACCCGACACTGAAAGATCTGCCAGTGAGATAGGACTCAAGCCAATCGAGTACAGTTCCAGTGATGCCCATCGCAGAAAGAGTGGAGAGAAGGATCTGATGGCAATTAAACTGCAATTAAAAATGTAAATAAGTTATTAGTCTCTGATTTAATGTTCGAACAAATCACTTCATTGAAAGATCTTAGCTATATGCTTGTTTTGGTTTGAGAATATTAGAATTTATGTTTATCTGCTAATTTTAATATTCTCTCCTTACAAGACCAACCAAAAACATGGGCTTTGAGAAAATTTGAACATGTGGGTATAGTCAACACAACTTCACTCAACCAGATTTAAACTGCATACAGTAAAAATGGTTTGAGATGTCAGAGATACATCAGTCTCATACTCACCTGATGAGGTCACCTCACCTGACCTCATCAGAGATCCATACCACACTAGTTCTAGAAATCTTTCCAATAGCAGCTATCTTGGACTCTCTCTCAAGGACTGTATTACCCAGCACACAATGTCAGTTAATTGTTGTTCCTCAGATGTTTTACTTTTCCTATTGTTTGTTTCTCCTTTCACCTGCTCATCGAACCTACTGTTTAAAACCATAGGAATAGTTAAGTTGTTTGTTTGTCAATAAATGTGTTTAAACTAACCCCTTTGTGTTGACTGACATTCCTGAAACAGTTGTTTTTTTAGTGTGCACATATAATCTTCACAATTTAACATTTTAAAATCAGCTATCCACAGGAACTGCATTCATTCTGCTGTCTGAATCCTATCAAGCTGTCTGTAGGAACGGTTTTGGCTTTCATTGGACTCGAATCAGCATTACTTTAACCTCTGACACTCATTTTCGTCAGTCTCATGTTTCATCAATAGTGCATCAAGGCCACAAATTACACACATGAGAGACCTCCACCTGAGGATCAGCACTGGTTTCCATGAGATTGACAAGGGAATTCAGCCCGGGTCTGAAGTTGAACTTACAGTTCACTAGGCTGCACATTAAAACTGGACAGATTACAGTCTCCTCTTTGCAAATCACCTTACCTTTGGGGATTTTGCATTTACTGTTCAACAATAGAATTGGATAGTTTTTTTCCTTTGTAAACTTTTTAATCAAAAGGTTTGTAATTGAAGGGTTGCATCTATCAACAATTTTTTTGGGTTGAATTTATTAACAACTAAACCAAATCTGCAGGTAAACAGGTTTTAAAGGTTTGAAGCAAACTTAGTTAATGTTCAGCTAAAGTTCCCCCTTTTAAGAAGAAGAGGTTGATTATTAACACTATAAACCTTATACCACTATAAGACCTTAACCAGTTCGACCTTTACAATTATATTAAATATAAATAGTTTTATAATACTAAAGTTGTTAATGCCTATATAGTGATACCTCGAGATACAAATGTTTTACGTTCCAATAAAATTCAAGATACGAAAGGCCACTGAAAGAATATTTTGGTTCATTATAAAAAAAAAAATTCAAGATACAAAAAATGTGCACAAGAAATACATATTCGACATTTGAAATTGTTGCCGAAGGCAACACTGGGCATCATGTAAGTAGTATGGTCAGTATTGGTCAGTTCCAGAAATTATGCTGTATGTGTGCACAGTATCCTGCTCTCCTATTGGTCAGATTGTACGGTAGCACTTTATAATAACTACACACTACTAATCATTTATTAAGCATTAACGAATAGTTATTGCGTCATTTATAAACCATTGTTTCTATGTTATTACACATTTATAAGCAGTTTATAAATATAACTTTAAAGGCTTTAATACTGGTTTATAAGCACCTATATTATTTGCTTAAAAGCATTAATTTCATGCTTTTATGAGGATCAGTTAATCATTTCTGAATTACACATTTCACTATTTAAAAACGAGTTAGTTGTAAGTTAATTATGAGATATTTTTCAACTTGTTAGTAAATGATTATTAAACTTTTTAAAAGCACATTTATTCATCTTATTATTCAGACATATAGTAACTGTTACTAAGTGAGATAATGAATGCTTTATAAACACATAATACTACTGTAACTCATGATTAGTTCAGGTAGTTATAAAGCATTTACTGGCTGCTAGTTAACTGTTTGTGTGATCTCATCTAAATTAAAGACTTATGTGTCATAATCATGTGATTATGTGATTATTGAACATGTGTTATGTGATTATTATCACACCTAGCAACTGTTACTTTATATCTGAATAATAAGATGAATAAATTAGCTTTTAAATAGTTTAATAACCATTTATTAATATGTTATAAATTATCTCATGACTTGCTTACAAATAATAACTAACTGTTTTTTAAATACTGAAAAGATTCATTTATAAATTATTAACTGATTCTCAATAAAGCAAATTTAGAGTTATCAATTATATTATATAGACATTTATAAATCAGGAATAAAGCCTGTGTTACAAATGTGTTATTACATAAAAAATGCTTTATAAATAGTTATTATAAAGTATTACCGATTATACATATGACGTCTACCCTCTATTCATGCGCGCTATCGATTTCATGTTGGCCTACTACATTTTTTTGTTGCTTTTTTTAGCATGTGTACTTGTAAGGACTGAAGAATCCTTGTTTTTTTTCTGGTTTTCCATGTTTTTTTTTATTGTTAGTGTTGTTTTTGTGTGGCTTAAAACAGATTAGGCATTTTACGAACAAAACTTGCTTTGAAAAATGCAGCATATGAAGGCCACTGCGGAATGGATTAACTTCAAATCTCGAGTTACCACTCTAATATATAATGTTACACTATAATGTTACATTTTTTTAAAAGTTTATCTTTAAATAAAGTTTGATGAGGGGCATGATTTTGGATTTTGACAAGGCAGTAAAGACACAATTAATTTTAATTAATTAATTATTAACTTTTATTACATTTTTTAAAACAACTGAGCCTGCAGGCAAAGTGGATTTTTTTCCACCACTAATAGCATCAGAATAAATCTGGAAAATCTATTACATTGGTAAGTAATTCAATACATAAATCCCACAAAATAGCTTATGAAAATATAAAAAATAATAGTAGGATAAAAATATTTTTGTTAATTTGGTCAAAAAAAATGCTCTCATGACCTTTTGTTACACCCCCCCCAATCGAATGATAAAACAATATTTAGTCACTTCATCCCACTTAATGCAAACTATGAATTAAGATTGAAAGTGTAAAAATAACAGTCCATTATTTAGGTCATTATTTTCATATTTACCTAAATGGTGGCGAATCTGTCCCGTTGAAAACCCATGGAGAGCAACGGCACAGAGGGCTTGTTTGAAAGCCGAATTCTGTCAATGTTCTGGCCTGGATTTTAAGTAAAGTCTTGTTTTATCATTTTTATATTTTATTGTATATTCTTTTTATAAATGTGATTCATGGGGATGTGCAATAATTATTACCTTAGATATTATTGTTAATAAAACTTCAACATCATGCAAAATATCAAGGACATCAGGGTATACTCACCACTCAAGCTACTGCTTACAAACTAAGTAGAAGATTGAAATATAACTATGTAAATAAAAATTTTAATTAGTGATAACACTATTACTATTTTGAGTCCTTTTAGTATTTAGGACTCAAAATAGTCTTGCTTGTAACTAAAAATTTAATAAAACTAAATAATGTTCAAAATTTCGCTATAGCAAAGCTACAAGATACTATTGAGAAATCTTTAATAATAAATAACCGGTAATGATATGCATTTTGTGGCATGTATAATATTAGTAGTATTTGCATCATCTATCTAATAATACTGAAATAAATATATAAAAATTACTGCGTTGGTATCTAGTGATTGCAAAACTAACACCATTTGATCTCTAGTCATGTTCCAACATCTAAAACAAAATATATCTAAAATACATTGAGTGATAACTGAAGTGTTGTACACATCATAAATAAAAATAAAAGTAAACAAACAAACAAACAAATGCCTCACATTTTAAAGATTAAAATGTTTCAGCAGACCTAAATGTCAACACGTATTTTCAAGATTGGCTTATAAATCCTGACTCAGTATGAGCGGAGCATGTCAGAAAGCAGTCACAGCACTAGCATGACATATAGGTCATCAAATCTCTTTTCTATTCAATGAGAACAGAAGGTCAGAAGGAATTCAGAGATCAAACCAATCTGAGATTGAAGAAATATGTGCAAGCAGTGTGCACACACCAGAAGAAACACAGATAAACAAGCCGGTGCTTTGTGTTGATGTTTTACTTTAATTTCTTGCCCCAGAACTTGCTTTGATCTTCACACAAACTGATGAATATTTTAGCAGAGGCTCAATAGCTTTTACTTGAAGATACAGACTGCTCGCACTGTGTTGTTTACGGAGAAAAATTTACATAAAAAGGGTTTACATAAAGACATTCTACAAGATAATGTGCACTTGGGTGATTTGGGTGTAACAAAATAACTGATGCGATGTATAAGTTTGTATTTGGACTTCTGACTAAACTAAAGTAAAATCTACAGGTACAACTATGAAGTGCAATTCTTTTTTTTGGCCCATTTAAAACACGCTTGTCACTACTGTCTTACCAATAAACACTTGACAACGTGTCACTTGACAAACTGAAACTGTAAAGTGTGCAAAATATAATGTGTACCTTGCAAAACACAAACCCTTCATTTGTAAAAAAAAAAAAAAAAAAGCCCTCAAAAGGAGTCTGCATGTTATTTGCCACATAAAAATTTGCAGTAATGTGATACAAACTCAGACAAGCATAAAAGGGTTATACACCGTAATATCTCATTGAACTGCCTTTAGCTTTGATCACAGCACACATCGTTTCAGTAAGCTTCCTCAATAATGTCACAACATTTCCATCCAGAGTTGCTACACAAGGTCTTCTCCATCAAATCCCAAACTTTCTCTAAGGGGTAAATGTCAGAACTCTGTAGTTTCTTAAATCTCCTTAGATCTTTTCTCTGTTTGATAGATGTTGCTGATTTGACACTTTTTCAATAGACTAACATTTTTACATGACCACATTATGTGTTGTTCGACATGATCGTTTAAGAACTAAGATTTGTACATGTATTAGTTATCCAAAGAAGGCTCGAACCTATTTCATTTGTTAAAACTAGGTGCCAACTTTTTTTGGCCAGGCATGCTAAGTTGACAAAGTGGGGTGTGGCCAAGAGTACTAGAGTGGGCAAACTCTGTGTGTTCTATAAGCCTATGAAAAGGGGTAAAACTGCTATGCAATTAGATTGTACTTCTCATAACTAACAACAACAACAACAACAACAACAATAATTTATATATCACTTTTCCACACCCATTCCATTTTCAGAGCCTTTTTCATTCACTTCACATACGCACACAGGTGGTGATGAGCTACCTTGCTATCATTCATCTGCCCTGGGGCAGTCTGACAGGATGCGGCTGCCATTTTGAGTCTTTTGAGCCTTGTGCCCACCAGCAAACACACCCCACCAGTCACAAACATCCATACAGTGCAATGTGGGCGAAGTGGCTTGCCAAAGGCCACAACGACAGAATGGACCTGGCGGGGATCAAACTCTGGTTATGGAACGAACAACCTCACTACTACACCACTTCTAAATAATGCCACTAACTAAACTTTACACTACCGGGCGTATCTATTGAATAACAAACTATTTTTTATTTCATTAAAATTGCTGGTGCTGAATTTAAAAGAAAACAAAACACTGCATCTTTTATATTTGTATGGTAAATCTACCATAAGCAAAACAAATGTATAACTCTATTCTGATGATATAGCATAACTTATACTTGCACTCCTGTCACTTGAGCTGTGTTGTTTTTTCGGATGTGTGTTTGGAGAAACTAGGAACAAACTCTCCTGCTGTGTTGAGCTTGTATTGATCTGAACGTCTGGCTGTGCCTCTCAGCTGAGCACCCCACGGAGTCATCAGTCACAGTTGAGACCATAACAGCAAACAAGACACACAAGCACCCAAACCCTCTGGAAATAAGTGTCTTGGCTGAACTTGCCATTCTGACCCGCTGAACTATCCAAAAGAGATATAGAGTTATGGTGGAGGATTGGTTAGGGTGTTATTACTCGAAATATCTCAAGAGCGCGCTGACTCACAATATGGATGTCTTATTATTACATTAAAATGTATGCTGCTAAAGTTGCACGGTTAGTGGTTTAGTTGCTCCCAGCTGGTGTTAAAATGTTGCTAACTCAAAGGGTACAGAAGCTTGAAAGGGTATTCTTGAGGGTACTCCTCTCAAGCCCAAAATAGGATTTTGTTGAGTTTGAGACATTAATATTATCTTAGGAGTGAATGTGAAAACAGTTAGAGAGCGAAAATGTTTTGTCAAGAAATTAATCAAGAGTACCATGTGAAGCTAACTAGGAAAATGTGAGAAAAATGTATGGCATTATGAATGAATGCTTTTAATTGAACGATTATTATTATTATTTAGACAAAATCATTGCCTTTCTGTTCATGTGACAGCAGACCCGAGAGATCCGTTACCATGACAGAACCTATCATTTTCACTAATGTGAAGGATATTTCATTATTCTAGAGTTGCTTTCAGCCATAAAGTCATAATCATCACCATTTTGTGAATTAATTGGTTAGCTTAATTATGTTAACGGCATTTAATATTGGTTTCAAAAGAATTTGCGGATAATGCAGCATGCGTTATAAATCATAATCGGGTGATTTATACATCCTTTTCATATAAAAAAGATTCAAGTGACTTAGCTGTGAAGGTGTATATTTTATCAGTTCCCTATAGGAGATGAACCCATGACCTTGACCTCCAGTATTTAACAGCAAAACACACTGCAGTTTGAGCTAACTGTGCAGCGAATATACAGAGTGAGTGATATAACTTAGCTTAATGTTGTCTACAGAGTACATGGCTGAAATACTGTCCCTTACAAGTAAATGAAGACATCAAGCTCACGTTCGTGATGCATTTGTTTTCAGCTTCGTTCACTGTTCTTTGTCTTATAAGTGAGTGGGGCAGATGTGATTCTGCCTCTTCAGAAAGCACTAATGAGTTCTGAGTCGCTAGCTTGACCCAGTCTCACAAGATTAAAGTCAGCAGCTTTAGCCAAAGCCTTTCACTCAACTTCAGAGGATAGACTCTCAACCTACCACCACCCTGCTATAAGCATCAGCTTCCAGCACAACCTTTCTTCAAGTCACAGCTGGATGGAAAATGCTGGCAGTGTTCTCTATTTTACAATTTTGAAAAAAAAAAAACCCATTGAATTATGGCTGGAGGCTAAGCAGTAGGTCCTTTCACTGAATTAAGTTGTTTGTATGCAGCGATCTGGAAATAAATAAAATATTTTAAGTTTGCTTTTACTTTTCAGTTAGTAATGCTTATCATCCGCTTAACAGTTGAGAGATGAACTTTAAACTGTATCATTATTGTTTAACGTCCTAGTCTGCCGAGAAGTCGAATTTGGTAAAATCAGCCAGTGTAACAATTTCAGAAAGTAGTGGTTTGTACATGCTTTAGTTTGAAAGTCATAAAAAAAAGCAATGCTACCCCTGTGTGAATGAGAAAGAGCAGAGTATATGATGCAACAGCAAATACTTAATATTGCCATTTCTTTAGATTCCACTTACTTTTACTGTTCAATGAACTATTATTATTTATAAAATGAGGCAGTCCAGATATGATTGTTTTACAGCTATTAGAACATTTAAAGGTGTACCCTATGGTCTCTGCGGGTCCAGTGGTTTTAGACTATATTATATCTATAGAATATATGTACATATAAAGAGAGGGACTAGAATTAAGCTTATTAAATATATAGTTGTCATAAAAGTTCAAAAACTTCAGAACAACATAAAGTATGAGTAAAAGTAGAGTAATGCCTAAACAATATGTTGTAAAATTCAAGAATGGTTATAAAATGGGTTTCCAACTCCTTACGTAGTGCTGCAGCAGGTAACCTTTTAATTATTACATTTTGACAGTGTTTTCATGTGCATGACAAAAAAAACAGGAAAAGGTTTTGAAAATCTTGACATTCATGAAAATGCAACAATAATTTATTGTGACAAAAATACTGAATATACTGAATACTCAATACTAAATATAAACACTGAAATGCTGATTAAACACCTAAACTATGATAATAAATCAATAATTTTTAAGTTATTTAAAGCTCTTCCTGAAACCTATTAGGCAAGGCAAATTTGTTTGTAAAGCACATTTTGTGCACAGGGTAATTAAAATTGCTTTACATTGTAAACAAGCAATAAAAGAAATTAAATTTAATAAAATCAAGCATAAAAACAAGTCATGTAAAAGCATAGTGGTTAAAAACGGAAAATGAAGACATAGATTAAGATAAAATGAAGAGAAAAAGTAGTTGTTTGGACATATTATAGTGTTCTTGCACACTGTTCAAACTGACATAATGTTCTTTCCTTAATTTGAGCCAAAAAAATGTTTCTTTTGATGATTATTGTTTAAAAAGCCCAAATAGAAATAATGTAATACAAAAATAAAAATGATCTTTTTATAGAGTATTTTTTAAACTCTGTATTGCTTAAGGTGTTCCAAATATTTGGGAAACCCATTTAAACACTTGATTAACTACAGCAAACATTTTTTTAAACTACAGCAAAAATACTTAAATAACTACAGTGAAATACCTGAGTAATGACACCAGAGTAACTACAGCAAAAAAGCACAAAAACAACAACAACAGAGTAACCATATCAAATTCCTCACAATAATAATATGACTGTAATCACAGGAAAAATAATTTTAATGAGAACTGTCACTACTTCTGTTCTAACTCCAACCTTCTCTAAAAAGCATGAGTTAGCACAAAACTGAGAGAAATAACAATTAAGCAATTACCAGCAAAAATAAATAAATAGATTAGCATTTGGCAGCAGAGAGCAGTTTGTTGGGAGATGAGCTGTTTGCACCAGCATGCTGATGTTGCCAATTACCCTTGTATTGTTTTCTCTTGTAATTATTTCATGTCTGACTCTTGACAAAAATGCCTGGGCATCATGGCAGAGTCTAAACATGGAACGAGAGGAACATGATGTGAAGGACTTTTGGAAAATATCCACTGTAAACTCGAAGAAACAGTTAAACCGAATGCTGATGTAACAGAGCATCCTTGTCAATCAACATGTTTGGAAGACAGTATAGATTGTTCTTAAATTACAATTCAATATCTCACACATGCTTTTTTACCTCCTGGTGCCTGTCAAAAGGAAGAAATGAAAGCAGTTTTACAGAGAGGAAGAACACAAACCAGTTAACAGCAAGGGGTCAACATGTTATTGTATTAAAACGCTGTAACTGCAAAGGCTCTGCGGGTCTAGGATGACACCAGACCTAACACATGAGACAATGTGTTTCATGCAAGATTAAAAACCAGAACAGAAAATGCTGTTTGACGACCATAGCAGTTGAACCCACCAGTGCTTGAGGAAATATGAGCATCGACTGGGACCTTTTAAATCACATTGACAGTTGGAACATTGGGTTCATTTCATAGCTAACTCAAAATTTGAAAGAGAACTTGGACATGTTTTCTCCAGCCACATTAATTTTAAAGGGGGCATCAAATGAAAATTTCCCACAAGCTGGTAAAATACTTTATTAAAAAGAAAAATAAGTTTAAAGTTTTTAAAAAACATTCTTCTACACTTGTCAAAAACTTTTACGTTTAAAGACATGCTTCTTGGATACACATGCTCTGTCTCAACCAATTAGAATCCTTGTTTTTCAGGAGTCTGCAACCTGCTTTGGAGAATCTCAGCAATTGCAGATAGGAGGAGCTTCATGCTTGTCTAAATCAAAAATCCACAAAATGTCTTTTCATGTTGATTCACCTGCAGTGGTCCAATGTATTTTCCAAGAAGCATTTTATTTGTCAAACATTTTAAACATAGTTCACAATGGGTTTGGCTTATCACTTTACCCATAACTGTACCTGCAATGCATCTGTCTGCCATACCTCTTCTATTCACTCTTTAATTGACGTGTTAAAAAGTGAAATCAGTGCTCAATGAGCCTCTGGGACTAACATTGTGAAGACAAAATCAGGAAGGAGGATGATTGACTGATGTCTCCAGTGTGGATGAGGCTTGGAGAGTTGGTGTAAAACGCAAAGCCCCTGGTAATTCTGCAATTTAAAAAATTATTAACCTAATGGGAGATGTTAGTAGCCACAGGGAGAATACATTTGTAATAATGTTGTATGACTGCATGGTCAGATTTGTTGAGGTTAAAATATACAACAGTGACAATTTCTAGGTACACATAACTGGGCAGAAAACCAGTAAATGAGCTCATATGATATTTGAGTCTACTGTAGGGAGTATTTACATTTACATTTATGCATTTGGCAGACACTTTGGTCCAAAGCGACTTACAGTAGGGGAGGGACAATGTACAATTTGTTACAAAGTCTAAGTCTATCTCAGTTTGCTCATAATGGAAGTTGTAACAACTGATCGATCAATTAGAGCAGGAAGAAAATAAATTTTGGGCAGTGAATAAAATGACTTGATTAGTCATTCAAATAATTGACTTTTAGGAGTGAGGTGTCTTACTGTGATTCAAGTGAGTGAGTTTTATACAAAATCTGTCTAAGTTTAACATTTTATTTTATCCAACTTTTAAGCTAGGCACCTTACACATAGCTAATAAATAAGAACAAAAATTGTAAAAAAAGAAAGAAAAGAAAATAGAAAAAAAGGTTATAGGTATAACAAACAAATGTTGTATTTTGTAAAGAGTAAGGCTTTGTAAGTATCTGGTTGTACACCACCAAACACAAACAGTCATAAACACAGCTCTGCGATATGCTGTAAGTTGCATGCTTTCACAAGATTTAAAATTGTTATGAATATTTAGTGTCTTTGATGGGTTAAGAAGACTATCTTCTTCGGAAGCCTCAGATGAAAAGTAAATAAGTCTCTGAGGTTTTTTTTAAGATTCAAAGAGTTGAATTTAAGATGTTTGAATTCAGTGAAGCAGCCTTTGTTTTTTCTGTTTGCCTCTTTGTTAAAGCATGGCCTGCATTGCAATTTAGGGCTACAGAGCCCAAGTACTTGACAGGAAGCAGGAAGAACTGAAGAGGAGGAAGTGTGAGTGTGTGGGAAGTTCCACATCTGAAGAAGACTGACCAATGAGTGGAGCTGAGGAGTGTGTTCATATTTGATATTACTAGTATAAAAACAATCTCAGTAGAGAATTGCTTTGATGAGCCACTATATATTAATACATAAAATAAATTAACAGAACTCTCATCAAATAATAGTTATTATCATATATACAATATGTGAGTGGCAATAACAATCCTGAAATCACTTACTGAGTGTTTGTAGATCAAGCATTGATATCTGCTTGTAAAACAACATCTAGTCATTCTTTTCTTTATACACACCAGCCTTCTCAAATATTTATATAGCATTAGGAGATTCTGGTGAGGTCAGAGGGAGTTCAGAAGATATATGTTTCACTGGTCACAGTCTTCTTGGCGGTTAATTATTCAGCTGTTTCTGGGAAATGGTTTGATAACAGCAACAAAAGTAATTTAGCAGATTCCAAAGCTGATGCACGTACATTATTCCGGTTTCCATTTCTAGGAAAACAATACCATCTCTAAGAAAATGCAGATAGTAGTAAGATAGTAGTTCTCTGGGGAAGGGGGGTTAAATGGACCATGTCTTTAATTATGTTCAAGGTTAGGTTTAATATAGCATAAAACAAAAAAGTTCTAAAAATGGAAGAAAAAAAAACCATATTACCAAAAAATAAAAATAAATATGTGAGTATCAATGGTATCTGCTGATATTTTGGATCAGCCTCAGTGGCTATATTGATGAATTCACTTGTTTCAGTCACTTGTTTATTAGCCATTGGAGGCTTTTGTTTGGATGACTTAAGACAAGTCATATTTGTAACTGACAAGTAACAAAGGATAAAAGTTGCAAACCAAGAATTTAAACAATTCATTTAAGATGACAAAACAGACATTTAAAAGTCTTACTTTTTAAAACAGCCTCTAAAGGCATTTTAATTGTAGTTTAATTGAATTAATTGAAGAAGTGTTCAACACATGTGACGATCAGAGAAAATCAAATCTAAAATACTGTCAGAGAAAAGATCTAAATCGACAGATTCTAAATGGTCATCTTTTTTGTTTCACAATGCAGCTCAAAAGATGAGCAGTTGTTCTGAATATGTATGATGATTTTAAATAACTGGCAACATGACAATAACTGATTTCAGCCTTGTTAAACCTTTGACTAATACGGGATTTAAACATAACTTTGGCTAAGAATGTATAAAGATAGAACAACCTCTGACGTGGTGTAACATGCAATGAGAGATGCTTAGAGACAGAAAAAAAGAGTTAGAGATATAGGGAATGAAAGAGAAGAAGCTTCTTCCTGAACTTATCTTCATCACTGATGGACCAGCTCTTAACATACAATATTAGAAACAGTGCTTGCTTGCGTGTTTCATAAGAGCTGGATCTCTTAAACGCTGCCAGATGCAGTCATACCTCATTGTGGATAATGCAGTAGTTGGTAAAAAGTGCGGGGAAACTTTATATTTATCAAGGATGTTTTCATTATGTTTGTTTGCACTGCTTTGCTCACAGATAGAATACAACAATACAATAAAACTGAAATTACTTTGGAATCTTCTGATAAGTAGATCGTTGTACCTTGACTTGGTGGAGGAATGTAGAGGTTGAGGCTCACAACAAATGTTTGACAGGGCTTGGATAGCTGGAGCTGGCAAGAAGAGCCATACGCTTCATCACAAGACAGTAAAAATGGCTTTGGATATAGAAACAGTCCAGTGGAATGGTACTGCTGGGGCATAGTCGAGGACACAATCATTGCTGGATTAGAGTTTGTGTCTAATGGGTTTAATGCTGAAAGACATAAAGTCCCAGATGACCCCGATGAACATCATTGATGATGCATCTCATATTGAAATTTTTTTTGGTCTCATTTTAACATGATTTATTATAAATATAATTGCTATTTGATTGCTTTGAAATAAATATATGCTTTTTATTAAACGTTTGGGAATTTGTGTCTGTATTTTAATTGTATTATCAAACAGTTTGATCACATTCTCAGCTATTCGTAATCAGAATTAATTTATTTGACATGCAATGAATTCCTGTGGATGAGAATTGTTTTGTGCAACCCTGGTAAGAGAAAGAGATATGCAGCTAATTTGATTTTGATGTGTGGAAAAAGATATTAACTAACAGAAGGATACCAAAAGTCAAATACATAATGGTATGGTAAAGGAAATTAATTAACAAAAATGATATGAAAATTAATACACTGATATGTTTTTACACTATATCTTTAATTTGTCTTTTGTTAGTAGGCGAATGGATTCTGTTTTATTTTGTATAAGAAGCAGGGAGATGGCAGAAAAAATGTACTTATGCTATAACAGGTAGACCATGTTTAGTTTTAGTTAAACCAAAAAAATAGAGTATTTTATATCTGCATTTTCTGATGCCTCCAATCTTTATGGGAGCAGATGGAGTCCATTTCATTCAGCCCTGGTTTGAAGATACACATGGATTCAGGTGAGGTAAACGTGCAAACTCTACAGAGCAATTTCTATACACTCTGTGAGCAGATAAACTCTGACAGATGGTATATACTGTACAATATGTTCACGCTACATGGCTGGAATGTTAATATCTAGACAGGCTTGAAATGACAGAAGTGACTTATCTCATGTTCCAGCTGCTTTTGAATTGTCAAGCACTGCATGGACACAGTGAGAACCACAATCTTTAAAATGATGATCCTGACCTCAGGTTCAAACATGATTATTGCACAGATCATCATCCCTTTGTGACCGCTGACTACCTCTCACCATGAGTAAAGAGTATCAGAGCCCATTTCTGATGGATTGAGAAGTCTGCATCTTCCGATCTCTACAACAAACTGTTTCTCTGTCCTTTTTTCTGAAGGCACTAACAGATGATTCTTAGAAAAGAGTGGGGGTTAGAGATGTTGCCATCTCAATTTCCCCTCCTTTTTCATTGTGATTGATTTTTTCTTAGAGGAATAGTGACGGGTAGATGAAGTTATATCCCTTTTTCCTCATCCCATTCGTTGTCCTCCAGAGATTCAATCAAACCCTCAGCTCCAGTATTCATGCCTACTCACCTTTCGAATTTGGTAAAGGTGTCAAGAGGGCAAAGTGAACATGTAACAGACACTTATTTTGATACCTTTACTTTACATAATCCAAGACGAACTGAAAAACAAGCTTGACAAGAGTAATTTTCTTTGAGAGTCTTATTTACATTAGCCTTACATTGCCTTATGTCTTTTTAATATTTTTGTAGATTACTATTTTGCACTTAGTGTATTCCCATTGTACTTTTAGACGGCACTGAAGCTTTTCCCTCCCCTCAACACTCAAGCTGTTGGCGAAAAGTAATTTGACTAAATGTTATCAGACATAATTGGTTTTAATCAATAACAGGTTTTTAAGGCTGACTCTGTGTGCAATTTAGAGTGGCATTGCATTTTTTTTTGTAGTGGAAGGGAAAAGGTTTTTTGTGTCTGTGATTTTTTTTCGTATCATGAAACAAAATATTCTTCACCTGGCCTTTCGTATCTCAAATTTTTCGTAACATGAAGCTTTCGTATCTCAAGGTACCACTGTACTGCTAAATGAACATTATGGCTATTTCACTGTAGGTAGTAGACATATCCTTTTTGTAAATGTAAATGCAAGTGCCACTGTTAATACACACTGCCTACTGATGCAGTGATTTATAATGCGTCTAGATGCTAGGTTAGTACTAGGTTATACTAGGTTAGTAATTGAATTATGACCCTATTAATCGTTATTAAATCAGGAGGTACCAAATGATATCCAGTCCTAAAGTAAATAACGTCAAGCTAGGCAATTTTGTGCTATCCCGCAACCTGTCAGACATGAACATTATTTAAAAAGCAAGTCAGTGCACAGCACCTTTAAACAGATTACAACATATATAAAGTGTAGAATTGGACTGTAGAACTAGCTGAAACTACTCATGGCTTCCAGTAGGTGGTGAAGGCATCTATCGAATTGTTTGAACTGTTTGACTAAAAATAGATTGTTGCTACCTTGTGAATGCTGTGTCTGCGTCTATTCATCAATCCTGACAGGATCACAAACCAACATTTGGAGCCCTAAATAATTAAGTTGAACTAACGCTTGCTTATGCTTCCTAAACACTTTTCTTATTGTCTCTCCCTTCATTGAAGTTTGTACAAATGTATAAATCTCATTAAAAAATCTCCAACATGTGTTTTGATGGCATACTAATTTTTAATCTTTACTCTTAACAGAGACTTTAAACACAGTCAGTAAAAAAAATGTGATGCAAGCACAATCCTTCTGGGCTCCACAAAAATAAAAACCCTGAAGCACCTTTTTGGGGATTAACTCCTAAAAAAGAGCACTGATCATTACTGTGAGTACACAGTGCACAAACAGATGCGTAAACCACAAGTACTTGACACAACACTAGACTAATTGTCATTGCAAACTTAAGCTCGAAACACAATATTTATTTTTCACATGCTTAAATCTTATAACACTTCATCTTTTTGAAAGTGTTTAAAAATACAACATGCAGCCAAATCACAAAAAGGAGAAAAGACTCTTGGTGAAGATTGTATTTGGTGTTTCTCATAAATCTTTGCTAGAAAGTATGTTTTGTTCATCTACTTCATCAAATGAAAAAATCTGACAGAGAATCAACAGGTATTGTCAACAGCAATCCAGTGGCTTTAACTGCAGAGTAGCAGGAAATAGCAGGAGTGATGGTCAAAAGCTGAAAGCACTGATGTCAAATTCAGAAAGATTGAATTCTAGCAGAAATGTTGGAAAAGGGGGAAAATATTTAGACAAAAACATAGAAAAATTATGTTGAAGAAGAATAATACCAGCCAACACAGCACTTTGTTGAAGTAAATGCCTGATCAAAGCCAACCTTATTAGTAGTGTTAGCAGGGTGGGACATGAAATCCAGATGACTGTTCAGACTGCGTTCGTATTGCAAAACATCAGTTGTCAGATTCAGGAACACAATGAGGTTTAAGTTGGATTGTAATTGAGCTGTTCTGACTGTGATATAATATCTGATAAAGGTCACATATGATCAAAAATGGATTTGAGTCACTTTGAACTGCAGGCTTAACCTAGCCTAAGCTGCCCTGAAAAGGGAATGTAAGAGAGAACGTCACCTTGTTGTTGTCACCGGAACACTGTGACCCTAACCAAAAATATATACAAAAAATTGATTGTTGGGTAGAAAGGTTAATTTATCAATCTAATAATGATATCTAAAATTAAACCTGTAAGTAGTGGAATAAGTCTAATTGGTAATGAAAGTAATATCTCTGATAATTTTACACACAACAGCAAACTGTAAAGAACAAGCAGAATAATTAAAACTCATATCCCTTATCATTGCTATGAAAAAAGCAGAACAACGTTCCAATAACCCTCAGAAAGATTTCAACCCTCTGCCTCTTTAAACGAGGTTAATCATTCGATTAACATAATTTCAAGAGGAGCTTGGCTGATAATTGACTAATAATATGATCCCACCTACCCATCACATCTCCAGGATATAGGACACGACCAAAGAGCCAACATCTACATCATTCAAGCTATCCCTCCTTCCACCCCTTCGCCACTCGACATGCATGTTTCGCTTCTCACTTTGTGTAAGACAGCCTACTTCTTATTTGAACGGCGATATTAGTTGGAAATCTAAGGGGGGGGGGGGTATTCTCCAGGCCCAGGTTGCTCAATTGCCGATGAGAAGATTTAGATTGAGGTAACATCAGCGTTATCATATTGTTTACAACTGTCAAGGTGAGATTTCATGGACTCTGTCATGGGCAGAAAACTTGCTGGGGAGCAATTCATTCCGCATCAGCGACAGTCTTGAACAAAATGGGAAAAAACTGTGGCTGAGATTTATCAGTGACCAACAGGAGATCAGGCTTTGGGTAAAAGAAAAGAGCATAGAGTATGAAGTATGGTGGTTGAAGATGAAATTGCCTGATATAAAATAGTTAATTTCAGCTCTCAGACCATATTGACTGCTATCTGTTATTCTGTTGAAGAAGACTATTTTGAAGATCATGAAATCGAGACTTCCGTCTCACCTTCTACATGTGTGTATTATTTGTAAACATGTACATTTTAGTTTTTTATTTATTTATTATTTTTCTCCTACACAAAATGTAAAACCTCTAGCAGAAAATAACAACTTTAGTTTTTTCTGTTGAAAAACACTGAAAAAAATGATTTTGCTTATTATCTTTAGTTTAACCAACTATGCACATCTAACCTGCAATAGATAAAATGTCTCTGTGCTTTATTGCTTTCCATTGAAAATACTTGTGGGACGGAAAACTACAATTTATACAAGTTCCGCATTTCATATCAGAGGGCCTGCTTGATTACACACAATCTATACATTGTTTAAAAAAACAAAAACAAACAAACCATGTTTTAAATATTTTTAATGTAATGTTGTTATTTTCTATTTTTGTTCATAAGATGAGCTTATGAGCTCAGGAAATGCTGACAAATTATCATCAAAAGAAGCAATGTCACGCATCCAAGAGACGAGATAGAAGCAACACAGTCAAAAAACAAGACAGAATCTAAACAGACAAGAAACCAGACAGAAGATATACAGCTAGAAGACAAGACAGAAGCCGAACAGCCAAAAGACAAGACAGAATCTACACAGCCTAAAGATGAGACAGTAGCCACACAGCCGGTGGTCAGGACAGAAGTCACACATCTAAGGGATGAGATAGAAGCCACACAGCCAGAAGACAAGACAGAAGCCAGCATTCAAGGGACGAAATAGAAGCCACACAGCCTAAAGATGAGGTAGAGGTCACACAGCCGGAGGTTGGGACAGAAGCCACGCATCCAAGGGACGAGATAGAAGCAACACAACCAGAATACAAGACATAAGCCATGCTACCTAAAGATGAGACAGAAACAAAACAGCCTAAAATGATCAAGCAGGTCCCGGGTTGATGTCCGGTTAGATTCTCAAGTGCAGATCGATGAACGCTCAACTGGATGATATTCCCCACAATCCACTGCGCTCGGGCAGAAGGAGCTTTTCTTAGACCCAAACAAGCGGGCACTCTCGGTAATACGACTAATTTTTAAAGAAGAAATACCAATATAGAGAATGTTTTATTCATTATTAGACCATTTTTAATGAAGAAATGGGAAAGAAGGAGTTAAGTTCTTTCACACATTGTCCATAATGACAAACTTACAACTACTTCCGTCACGTGACGTTTTAGTGGGTCCCAGATCTTGTAAATTCTCATGTCACACAGTAAAAATTATGTACACTTTCTTCTTCTGAAAAAAAAGAACACTTTGAGGGTTTTTTTACATTAATGGGAAGTTTTATTGTATTGTATTAATAGGCAATCTGGGAGATTGAGATAGGACAGTGATAGGCTGTGATGCTAATGGTTTAAACAGAAAATTAGTCCTTGAAATTCAAACAGCTGCAGGTAATTTGGGAAATGAGCTGGTAAGTGAATACAAATAATCATGTGGGAAAACAAAGTACATTAAATCCGAACATAAGTTAAGAGTAATACACGACCTGTACAAACTCTACTAGTAGACATTCCATACTGACTGCAAAATTTTGTTTTCGAGTCACCTGAAGTATGATTTTTAACTGTGAGAGGAAACCTGAGGGAAATCCACTCAAGGAAATGAAATTTTCACCCAAGAAAGCTTTTGATTGGCTTCAAGTCAGCAACCATCTTAGGTGTAGCAGCACTTCAAAGTCCACCACAGTGATGCCCTAGAGCCGTAGCCAATGTCCAAAACACTCTGTTCCTATTAAAAGAAATGAAAGAACTGGAAATGGTATCATTAAACAGATTAGAGTTATTAACACATTTATTTTTTAATTTACAAGAGCAAGATTGACAATTTTCAAAAAGCTTTCTCATAATAGTTTTAAAACCACTTATTTCCATGTGCAACTAAGATGGGAAAGAAAAAAGATCAAGTCCTTCAAAGAGAAATTAAATCCCATTTACTCGTTCACACAATATCATACTTATTAGAGGACACCTGTGAATATTAATATTCAGGCCATACAATTCAAGTAAGAAAAGATTTATGCTCATGAAATAGTTGAATCTATTTCTGTGAATTCATACACCATTTCACTATGGAAGTATTTTCTTCACATATCGAAGGCCATTCATCCTTCCCCTTTTGAAGCTTAAGTCTGGCAGCCTTATTTTACTAAAATATTCCTTAAGTTTAAAGCATACAGAGAAAAACTGACCTGAAACACAATGGAGGCATAATCCTTGAAACACTCTTCAAAGAGCTGCCATCATGTCAGAAACGATTTCTTCATGCAACCAGTTGGCAGCACAAAGTTTCTCCAAACCCTTTCAGAAATCTCTCCAGCCTTTATCAAAGATCGGTGAGGCAAGCACATCTTTTGAAATGCTAATGAGAAAAAGGCTGCAAAAACTCATTTGTCAGATCAGATGTGAACCATTTCTTGTTTTAGAAGAGGGAGACTGGCAGAGAGAATGACTCGAAAAGTTATTCACCAGAATGCCCAGCACCTGACAAACTACAGTAATGATTCCTATTAACATTAATGATATTTATAAATAGGTAATGAAAGAATTCTATACTTTGAAACTCATATCAGCAAGAACAATTTAGGGTAGGTTAAATATTTATTGGGCAGTTTGAAATGTAAATTGGATTGTCACTCAACTTGTCCAAAGACTGCCACACTTGTAAAGTTTGCTTTCAGCTGCAATCACAAAGGCAGTCATTTTCCTAACATCCAAGCAGACATCTATTTAGAATCATTTCTCATAGGACATCACAAAAATGAGAAAACATGTGGCAATGTCGACATCTAAAAGGGACTAAAAGGAACCTTGAGAGAACCAATTGACTTTGAAAATAAACACCTTTTCCTACCATTGTGCCACTTGCAAAAATGAGAAACAAAAAAACCTGGCACACAAATCAGGAAGAGGCTGCACTCACCCGGAAGGTAGTTTTCTTTGAATAAACAGATATTTAACTAGGTTCTTGTATCATCTAACTGCAAGAGACCAATGGGAGGCTGACAAAAAAAATTAAAGGGGTACACTCAAAATGCCTGTTGCTCACCAAATTTATGGAGAAGCAGAGAGTTTAAGGACTACAGCATCCCAGTTTTTAATTGGTCAGAAAACACACCCTACCTTAACTCTATAGACACCAAAAGGAAGATGCTATACACCAGAGGTTTGCTGCTGTAAATGAAGAAAAATAATCCTCAACCCTAAAAGGGGTGATGTACATGCTCATACTGTTCAGTTGGCCAACATTTCTAAAAATCCTGCAATTGTATAAGGCCTTAAGTAAATTTGTATATATATATACTGATTTGGTATTTTCACTAAATTACTTTGAAATCATTAAAATGAATAGTCAAAAAAGACATCTGAAGTATGTTTTCTAAAAAAATATAAGTGAAAATTTTTAAAAAGAAACACTAAAGAATAATACTGAAGAGAGCAGATCACAACTTTTAAGAATTTTAAAAGCTCATATTTAACCATTTACTTCGTGAATTTTTAAGGGATGCTCAACTTAATTTGTTAATTAAGAGCAGAGCAGTTGAAAGATTCCCAGGGCAGTTCTACAACACTTTAGTTAGTTTTGCCAAAATAAAATATCAACGGCATACTAATATAGTGCAGTTTACATCTCTATAAAACGTTTATTTAAACTAAAAATAGTAGTAAGACAAGAGAACACTTTTTTTACAGTGCATCCAAGGAAAAGCAAATTACCTAGACACGGGGAAAATTAAGAAAATGCTGGTAACACAATGTGCTTCCAAAGTTTGTGGCCATATATTAATTTTACATTTAAACCATGTAAACAAACAACCACAAGTTCTCTTTGGATGTGATACTTGAATCTTACAATGCACAATTACAGATTTAAAGTAAACGTTTTATCATAGAGCTCAACAAAAGATTAAGTTTATTTTAGTAGAAGTATATTATTTTGGTCTTGAATAATTTTGATCTGTTTTTCTTTGTCAAAGGGAGTTTAATTTGTCAAATATATTACAAAGAAGGACATACTGGGTGATGGTTATGTATTGGACAAAACAAAACTGATCTAATATCACCAGATCCCAAATACATTTTCCAACAACATCCATGAACATCGAGCAAATATTCGATTAAAGGATCATTCTTTTGAATTCATCATGTATGTTGTAATGTCATTAAATGTGTACCTTTACAAGGCTGATTAGGTTGCAAGTTATCAGTGGAGAGAAAATGTAAATCGCATTCATTTATACTAGACTCAACCATGGTGATCTACTTCATTGTTCTAATTGGTTGTTTTTACCATCAGACAAGTAATGTTTATACACCCATGCAATATATCTCACCCTGTAGAGCATGCAACAAAACCTTTTTAAGGCTATAATTATTTTTTCCAAGAGAGGATACAAGATTAGAGCTCTAGCTTCGCTCCAAAGTCAAGAAGCTAATGAAATGTGGCTTCAATGCTGCATTGACAGTGTGCTGCCCATTTTAAACACTTCAGCAATAAATCACACAACCAGGTCTATAGGGGAAGAAGCAAAGCTCAATTTCTGAACAGATCCGGAGCCAGAACAACACTGCAGTCAGAATCGCTTTAATCCGAGAGATCACATGTCTTAGAATGAATGTGAGGTTGAGTTCTGGAGCCTCTCTTCCTGCAGTAATGAAATGATGGACACTGGGAAAATGAGTCATTCAGGGCTGATGGTGCAGATGATTGAAGGTCTCAAAGGGGCAGCGCTTAACACTCCTCACGCCAGCATGCACCACCTGTCCAACTATTTGCACACACACAGTCTCTTCTAGGTCATGCTGAAGAACTGCCTGACTCTGATGCATGCTGTGCTGTGAGCTGAGATCTAAATTGTTTTACAGGGCCAGTAACGTGATTTCAGTTCATAAATTGAAGTAATAAGTCATGCATAGCCACTCACTTTGCTTTCAGACACCCAATCTTCCACATAATGTATTCAGGCAGCGAGTTACACACGATCACAGCTCTATTTGTATTGACCGAACACAACTATGTAACCAGAGGTGAAAGAATTAGGTTGATAGTCAAACACTGCTTACATTGTAAAATTTTCAAGATTGCATGTGTAGTTGTTCTTTAATGAACAGTGAATTAAAAATTATGTAATAAATAGCTATAAGCGAAGGAAAAAATATGATCTGTTTGGTGCACAGCCATTATTTGGAAAATAGAAACGAATCACTGCGCACGCAGGGGCAAATATTCGCTTTAAAATTTGCCCCAATGTAGCAAGGTACAACCTGGAGGTACAGCCTCCCTCCTGATGACAATTTAAAGTCTTCATTCACCTGGAGCATGTTTTTGGATAGGGTAACTGGAGAACCTTGCATTTGAAAAATATGCAACTCCCCTTAAACAAAGAGGCAGTGTGCAACTCTTTTGGACTTTACAACCTAAGTTCACTACTATAATGCAAAACAACTAAAAACAATTCCAGAGTCCAGTGTTTGTAGTTACACTATACATTGAACAGCGCTTAGAGTTTAATAACAATTCGATGGGGCTGTAGTCTAGACCAGGATGGTGGAAATGGAGTCAACCTCAAGTGAGAAAAAAATCACATTTGCTACTTTAGAAGAAACAAAATCATTCAACATTGTTCCAAATGTTTCTGAAATAGTTTTGTTACAAAATTTGCAAGTGACCTTTTTATTCTCTTCATTTATTGAATCAATTTTTGCATGTCACTGTTAATTGAAGTTGTGTCTGTCTGTCAATGCGAAGTCAATTGAAAATGATTGATGCGCAGCACATGATTAATCATTGGGAGACCATTTTTTGTGTGTTCCGTAGGAGAGTATTTTGAGTAACGGCTATTCCACAAACCATTGAGTCAAATACCAATGAGTCCAAGTCAACAGAAAATGCCTTTAGTCCAGAATTGGGTCCTCCTCAAGTACTACAGCCAGTGACTCCCCTGGACCTTCAAATTGGAAGCTCGCAGTGGAATGAATGTTAAACTGCCCCTATTGTGATTTCTAAAAAGTTCATTTTATGGTTTTGGGAGTCTTCAACAGCAGGTTCTCAGGTATCCAAGGGCAAAAAACTCTTTTGTTGTCTTTTAATATGGGTTTAAGCTTATCGAATTGTTTATTGATTGTTCAGTGAGTCTAATATGACTTGTTTATTAACTTGTTTCTTAATATTCAAATTTAGACAGTATGAATAATTCATTTGTTGACCAAATATTAATCATCAGAAAAACAATAGATTAATCTGAATGTCTGTACTTAAATAGTAAGCAAAAAGAGATAGCATAGAGTTGGGTATGCTTGTCATTGTCTATTCGAATGGTTGAAGCAACTTGTTACTCTGACATTGAGCAGCATATACAAATGAGACATTTTCAAAGTCATAAAATCATCAGCATATTGCAGCTCACACAAAAATGTGTTTTTAAATTAAGATATTCTTGGGAAGCTGTCAGGAGGGATACTTTGTTCACATTGTTTTCTAAGAGCTCTGCAAATTACAAAATGTCATAAATTTTTTCATAGATTTTTTTTAAATTATTGTATTTTGGGTTATAAGCCTAGACTCATTTAGTCCAATCACAAATTAATGCACTTGTAATTAACAGGTCAGAGTATTTAAAATAGCAACCCCTCCCTGTTTTTTATGAGGTTATTCTTTTTACAAACTCTCTGTCCTAAAATAGTGAACATGACAAAATCAGGGTTTCTCAGCCCGCAGCTATGCTTGCAGCTTGCTGATAAGACCATAGGCTGAAAAGCCAACATTTTGCCCCAACTGTGTAACTTATCCTTGAGCCTTTTTATAGAGTGTGATAGGCTCCGTGTCCTCATATTTTAGATCTCCTGTAAAGCACTTGATATGGGAGAAACAAACATGCTGGTGAATTACTGCAACTTACTTAGAGTTTGAAATACTTTTTGTTTCTGAGTTTAACAGTAGGTACTCTTCATGTTTGTTTTCTTACAGTGCTGAAAATCTGAAATCTAATTTAAAGTAGGGAGCATGGCTTACAATAAAAGGCAATAAATGCCACAGATAGAAAAAAAGATAAATAAATGGCAAGAAAGTGACAGAAAATCTGATTTGACAGCAATTTAAAAGAGGTCACCCATCTATCAGATGATGTTAAGTGTGAGTGGAGGAAACTAGGCAATGAGTAAACAACTGGGTTTTGCCTATGGTCAAGCATGATCATGGAAATGCCATGGTTTGGGTTACACTGATTGTTATTGGCACTTGGGAGCATGGTTCATAAAAGGAATTATGAATGGCAACTTACTTGATCAGAGCCTGGGCTCCGGGTCTGTCTTCCAGCATCATAACAGCCTCAAAAAATAGTCAGTAAACCTCAAAATCCCACCAAGCTGACCGGGTGGATTGAAATGGTGGCAAGCAGAGCTGTGAGTAATCAGACTGTGAGTATAAACCACAAGTTGGACGAGACCCAGATGACGCTAACAACTCTGCAGCAGATTTTGACCAAAATGGAGACCGGTGATGGACATTAGAGGCCTGTGAAATTGGCAGATTTCAACACAAATTCATTCAGAAAATCTTTCTTCTTTCGGCTCTTTCTCACATCTTCAGGACGGCCTTGGCCAAGGCTGTTGCTGGAGCTAAAACAACTTCTCAAGATTACAAGATAGCGAGAAGCTCTGAACTCCTCCTCAAGGACGCTAACGCCTTTCTTGCTTTTACCCCCAGTTTGAGTGATCAGGTATGTCGACTGCGCACAGCTGCAGGTCCAGATGTCTGCTTGCTTGTGACTGGATCTATCTCCAGATCCTCTGTTCCCCCCCTGATGCGATGTTATATCTATGTAAATGTGTTGAATGTGCTCTTTGCTATGGCTGTCTTCCACCTGATCTCACACTGCTTTAACTGAAGTTCAGTTCAGCATTTTTTTGCCACCTTTCCTGTTTTATTTTTCCTTTTTTCATATGTTCCTCTGCAGACATCTGATCACTCCACCACATTCAAAATCACACTGCCTACCTGTTCACACTCCACGTCACCTCCTGTCACCTTCCGACGTAACCTTAGGTCTCTTGATCCCTCTCTCTTATCTTCAGCTGTGTCCTCTTCTCTCTCATCACTTGGAAACTTTTCTTCTTTTGCCCATCAAGACTCACTCTCATTTCATCAGTCCCTAAAACCTTAGAAAAATCTGTCTTCAGATATTTCTTGGCCCAGTCTTGACGTTTCAGCTTGTGTGTCTTGTTCAGTGGTGGTCGTTTTTCAGCCTTTCTTACCTTGGCCATGTCTCTGAGTATTGCACATCTTGTGCTTTTGGGCACTCCAGTGATGTTGCAGCTCTGAAACTGGTGGCAGTTATAGATGGTGGCAATTGGCATCTTGGCAGCTGCACGCTTGACTTTTCTCAGTTCATGGGCAGTGATTTTGCGCCTTGGTTTTTCCACACGCTTCTTGCGACCCTGTTGACTATTTTGAATGAAACGTTTGATTGTTCGATGATCACGCTTCAGAAGCTTGGCAATTTTAAGAGTGCTGCATCCCTCTGCAAGATATCTCACTATTTCTGACTTTTCGGAACCTGTCAAGTCCTTCTTTTGACCCACTTTGCCAAAGGAAAGGAAGTTGCCTAATAATTATGCACACCTGATATAGGGTGTTGATGTCATTAGACCACACCCCTTCTCATTACAGAGATGCACATCACCTGATATGCTTAATTGGTAGTAGGCTTTCGAGCCTATACAGCTTGGAGTAAGACAACATGCATAATGAGGATGATGTGGTCAAAATACTCATTTGCCTAATAATTCTGCACACAGTGTAAGTATATAAAAACTCACCCTAATTTGTCACATGACAGGTTTCACATGATTCGCTTTTTTGACCAATCTTCAGAAATCACTTAATTTATAGGTAACCTGAAAAGAAACAGACACACAGTATGGCAATCCACCATATACATAATAGAATATTATAGTGATATTAAATTTTTGACTGGAGAGTACCTGTAAGCGGTAAAGTTTGGAAATAATTTGAGTTAAGAGAAACTCTTTGGCCATCTACCAGTGTGGAAGAATGCAGGTCCTGTAAAGTAATGCTGCTTAGTGTAAAAACCGAAGATTAGGTTGTCTTAATTTTTCTTCAATCTTACCCCCCACAGAGTCATGCACTTTTGTTCACTTTTTACACTCATACTCATTTCTGTAGTAGACACTCTAAAAGCTGACATGCATGTTTTGGACAGTGGGACAGCATCAGAGAGCTTGAAGTAAATCAATATAAGCACATAGAAAAAGGTTTCCAAGCTGGAATTCCTGCCAAGCATGCTTAAAAAGATTTGTAATTTACATATCAGTTAGAGGCCAGCTTTTAAAAGTGGTGTTGTTATTTAAAACATTTGCACATTTAATAAGGATTAATAACTGCTGAGTTTAAGTGCTTGTGTGCATTAAACTTCCTGGAGATCGGCTCTGGATTCCTGAATCGATCAATGGCGCTTGCACTTGAATAATTATCTGTGGCTGAGTTTGCTGAACACAGCCTGCAGTCAGGGCAAGATACTGCATCACACTCTGTGCTCAAACCGCCCTGATGACCTTCGCTCATCTGTCATCCCGGGCATGATCAATCTGTTTGCAGTGGATGATGCAGAGAAATGCATCAAATGAATGATATAGATCTTAGAAATAATTCCATTCATCATAACCTTGTCACATGACATTTGCTCTAAAAATGATATCGATGTGGCCCTGTTTTCAAGACGAAAACTACATTTGGGCTTTCAGTCTCCTCTTAATGGATAATTAATCTACTCTGAATGGGGAATAGCACTAAATGGTTAATCTTACCGGAATAAAAAAACTACAGAAAGTTTCCAATAATAATACTGCTTAGAAGACAAGCCACAATGACAACAAATACACTTTTAACAGTAAGATGTGCTATTCCTACCTTCAAAGCACTTTGTAAAAAAAACATTGATTGACCTTCCATGAAAGCTCTATACATCCATCATTTGCATACATTATTTTAGGTGACCAATATGATCAATTTCAAATGACTCAGCAGATTCACAAGTCTACCTATGCATACAGTACTTTTCTGAAGTTTTCCTACTTCAAGGACAAGATTGGTAATTCAGGAGAAAACGGACCTCCGTTGAGAAAAGTGACCATTTTGCACATGAAGTCTCTTCTGTCATGGGTTTTAACATGCATTATACCTCTCAAATATGCATACATTTTAAATTCCAACAAAATAATAGAAAACAGTGCTGTGCTTTGCTGAAACCTAAAACATGTATCAATGACAACATTCTCAATATTAAAACCCATCAACTGATGTTTAAAGGTGCTGAATCCTGTAAACTTGACTTATACATATATTAGACATATTTTGCATGTTTTAGTATTAGATCGATGACCATTGCCACCCCAAAAGCACCGCCCACTAACCAATCAGGTGAACCGCTAATGCATCTCATTGAAAACGTACGTGCTGACTGATTCGAAATTGTAACCATAGCAGAACAGCATTAGAAAAACAATGTTCTAGTTTTTTTTTCCCCTTATTTTTTACAGTTAATCTGCTACTTTAAAAGATTATCAAATCTATTATGTAAAAAAAAAATACACACGCAATCTGTGAATAATAACCAAACTTTATACCTTTTCTCAAAAATCTATGACAGCATGTGTGCAAAAAGGTTATTAGAGAGCTCCTGCCAGACAAATTAATTGTTAACATTATATTCATACTCACAATCCCATGGCTAGCAATCTCTGACCTTGCTAAAAGACTGCTCTCTATAATAAAGATAAGATCTCTTTATCCTGAAAATGAATGTTCCTTTTACTCGTAAGTAAATGATCATGTAGAAACAGAAGGATGAGTGATGGGTCCCATCATCATTGAGCACAGGATTGGCTTGGACCACAATTCTGAGCAGCTGAGCATTTGTCAAGAAATGTTTGACAGGTATTTGGAGCAAAATCTTTCAACATACTTCAGTTCTGGCTATTTTAGGATGATGTTGCTGACAGTTTGGTGACTACATTCACATCAAGTGTCAATTAGAGCAGTAATACAAGTGAATGATTTCAGTCTGATGGGTGATACTGCAAGATGGAGCAGTAAGTTCTTCTCTGTCACTCATATACCATTATGCTGAGTGTGAGGAATTGTGCTTGAGAATGTATGAATGCAACACTAAATGATGTAACTGGTGATTTTTTTGCAATCACGTTTTTTTTGAGGGTTCATCTCAGGGTCCATCTGGTTTGAGCTCTGAGAGCAGATTTTTTTTTAATCTGCACTTCTTTCAGTCCCTTTGAACGTCTGCAGATCACAAACTGTTCCCTTGGGGTCTAAATATCTTTAATACAAAACTGTCTCGTTATTCTACAACAAATATCATATCTAATGATATTTATATAGAATGAAGTAATGTAGCGTTAAATGTGTTGGGTTATGAAGGCTCAAGACTAGATTATAAAGTGGTAAATTATAAAACCAAAAATAAAGTGACACTATCAGGGGATAAGGTATTTAAACAAACCAAAATATTACCAAAGGAACTAACTCCTGCCTGCTAAAAGTATAAATCAATAATTTCATGTTGAATATTTCTTCAGTAGCCACACTGTTTAAAACTAAATTTAGCCAGCTTTTTAGCTCACTAACACAATCTTGTAGCATCAGCTGGATTCAGTTTTATTTTCACTGAAGGGAGTGTACATATGAATATTCACGATATAGATATGATAAAATATGTTAAAAAGTTTCAGGATCACAGCATTAGACAATAGAATAAAGTACAGTAAATAAAGAAGGGTCCAGTACAGAACCCAAAACAACTCTGCATACAACTGCAATGACAGTGAATGTGCAGCCTTTTCATAGAACTGTATGAAATCTATTATAAAAGCATCAACCCTCTTAGTAACCCCACACAACCTGAACGCCTCAGTGCCAAAGTAGCTATAGAACTTCCATATAAAAATAACCACTAACAATAAAACACTTGTCCATAATCTGTTATCTGTTCACAAACATTTGTCTTAAAGTCTATACTGGTCTTAAAGAAAGATTTTCCTTCTTTTTTGGAGGCAGAGGCAGAAAATTAAACAGACTGTGCCACCAAAGTAAAAAATTATGACAAATTGAAAATTGATAACATTTTTGGCCAAAACAATAAGGTGGTAACTTGATGCGCACATCTGCTCCACTAATTGGTACACTTCCTAACTGAGATTAAAAATGTTCAAAATAAATTAAACTTGGAGCCAGTTCTGCCAGCTGTTTTAATAAGACAACACATCCAGTGTGAGTATGCACTAATGCACATAATATAAAAGGCTAATTCGAAGACATGGAGAACGAAATATGATACGTGCATAACCCACTGTTCCCCAAAGAGGGAACAGAGATATATGTCGAATGATGACATCACTATACACACGCTTGAAAGGCCAATAGGCAACAGTGCCTGTTGATAATGATATTAGCATATGCCTAATATAAAAGAGGAAGTGGATGCATTCATAACTTTCTTTGACACTTCTGGAGCCGACAGACAATCCCCTCTAGCCAATTCAGAGTCTTATTCTGATCTCAAAGCTTGTAGCCAGGTGATTGTAGTACATCTCCATTCACTATTTAGGTTATGCAAGTTTCTTCAGTCAGTGCAGCCACCATCCAACAAAGCTGCAGAGACGGGTTTAATGTGCAGATTGTAATATCTGGCAGAGGTGTTGGGTGGTCAACCATCCCACATCTTTGCAGATTTCTGCTAGTGAAGTACATCTTGCCAATGCCCAGTAGGCCTCTACTCTCCTAATGGAGTGGGTTCTTAACTGTTGGGGGAACCAAGGGACCTCATGTGCTGTGCATGTGGAAGAGATGGCCTCCACTAGCCAGTGGGCTAACCTCGGTTTGGAGGTTCATTTAAACCCAACTTTCATACAAAGAGCTGATCAGGTTCTTGGTTCTTTTAACATAAATCCTCAGTGCTGTGACTGGCCAATTAGAACCAAGGATTGGATCTGCCTCCTATCACGGCAGAGCTTGGAGGTTCACTACCAGAGTTTTAAAGTGGATGGTAGGAACCTTGGCCAAATATCCAGGCCTGGCATGAAAGTCTCCTGGGTCGAACTCTAAGCAAGTTTCATCGACAGCGAGGGCATGCAGGTACCCCACCCTTTTAATCGGTGACAAGAATCCCTGAACAAGATCCCTGTCTTCAGAGACATGTACTTAAGCTCTACTGAATCCAGCAACTTGAAATGAGGACCCCAAGTCCCCTAAGGAGTTTAAGGCATGTCCCAAGAGGGTACTAAAAGGGTCTAACCTGTTTGGCACCTCAGAGGAAAGTTTAACATTTGACTCATGTTATCAACCAGTTGGTGATAGGCAGACATTGTAGCTATATAAACCTTAAGGAGGAACGAGACAGTCCTCAATTCAACCCCCACCGCCCTTTGAAAGGAACGTTATAACAAATTGAAAGGGGCAACTACTTGGGTCTACTTGGCATGGGTGACACAGTCAAGAAGCCCACTCCGCAGTAGCTTTATTTTGTTATAAATGTATTAAATAGTGAGGCTAAGGTGATTTTGATTCATGATACTAGTATGGCAATAACACTTTGCTATTTTTTATATTTCATTTTAAGTGTGCATGTTTTTCTCTGAAAAAACGTTTCTGAAAAAAGTCAATTAATGGAGGTCTGCATCTCGCAAAGTTTCACTTCAATCTTCATACCACACACTTGATTCCACTAATTAAGCTCCTTTTGGCTTGGTTGAAACTACTGATGAGCCTCTTGAAACAGGAATGGGTAATTGGTTGTGAGACCCCTGCTTTAGGCAAAATAAAGACTTTTGCAACAGCCTCAAGGTTTTTGGTTTGAATCTGTTAGTCAGGAGAGTGTGTCTGGATCATCAAGGGCTCACAGGATCTAAAATAAATAGCAGTAATAGTAACTTATACAAATATAAAATAGAAACTGCAATTAGATTTATTTTGATCATATTTTCACCAAAACACGATTACATGATTGAGGATCTTGAAGTAAGAACAGCTTTCGCAGTTTTGAAAGGTAACAGCGAACAATTGAATCTTGCTTTCCAAGAGGACGACTATAACATCCTCAGTGAAAACAGATGGTGACAGATTATTCCTGCATTTTAGCAGCAGCTCAGATGTTATGGAGCCGTACCTATTTCAGGGGCAACGCAGTTGCTTAATGGGTTGAATGGCTATTTACTGTAGCATAAATTTAAATGAAAACAAAACAATCTATTAAAAGCCAGAGTAGACCCATTGTGGTTTTTTTTTTCAAAATATGAATCAGTCACATCAATGGTTTTGAGTGTTTATGAATCAATCAACCATACAAATAAATAAATAGCAATACGTTTTCATGGCCCAACATTAAATGCTCATGAATATTTATACTTCCATCATGATTATAGAGCTGTGCAGCTGATATAATATTCATGTAGCATAAGCAAGTAACTGACATGTTGTATAACATTCAGCTGAGCTGCTCCTCTGAATCACAGTCACTATTTGTCTCAGCCAAACCAAAACATGAAAGAGAGCTATCTTGGTTTGGTTCTGCTCTCGCTGACAGGACTCTGCTTCATTAGTGCAGTACTGAAATAAATGTACTCAGTATTTTCTTCTGCATATTAATATGTTTCATAAATAGAGGGGCCAGACTTTATAGAGAGGATGAAAAGGAATGAGCCAATGAAGCTTGTTGAAAAGTCTTTTGATTGATAATATTTCAATTTTTGTGACCTATTTTCAACAGAATAAAATCTAAGCATTCTTATCTCAGTTATTTAAACTAAATGAGTGAATTTAAAACCAAAGAGAGACTAGTGTGTTTTTCTAAAATGATTTTCTAAGGAAACGGACCCTTTGATGGTCTTTAATTGAACAGTATTTCATTTTGTAGTATGACTTTAAAAAATACAGTAGGAGATTTACCAGTGGATTTTTACAGTTCCAAAATTAACATTAACACAATTTGAAAGTCAATAACACCATATTAAATTTAGTGCATCGCCAACAACATTATCAAGCGTTCTGTACATGCACAAAACACCTTTTACTCAAAAATCATCAAGCGATGGATTCCATTTTACTTTCCTTAAATCTGAAGAGGAATTGTAGGTGTCACTGTAAGCCTGTTATCAGAAACAGCAGACATCCCATGACTGAAAAAACATAATACAATGTTTATGCAGCTTAAGCAAAATCCTTTTTTTACTTAAAAATATTGTCAAGATTAAAGGATTGGAATATTGTGACTTGTAAGTTCTAGTGTAAGGGTCGCAGGAATGTATTAAAGAACTCTGAAATTGAGTGAATCTTAATAAATATCACTAACATTATGTCAAGTATTTTGTGAGATTTTTTAAATTGAAAACTCATGCCATACTGTTCTTGAAACTCTTGTTTCCAGAATTATTTTGGGTAAAAGTCCCTTTTCATTTGTACAAACCCCAGGTTTTTAAAGCTCCCTTGCAAAAGGGACAGCTGCAGGTCAAACCATTCATTCATTGCTTCATGGAAGAAGTCAAATTACAACCTTTTTTTTTTATTAAAATGAAGACTAGCAAAAAAACAAAAACAAATTCCCACTGCATACCTGGCTTGTTTTCAACCTTGAAATGTTTCTGTGGAGGCTTTGATGATGTTTCAATGCAGAATAAAAATCTCTCTCCGCAGGCATGCTTGCCAACTACTACATGTATACAGACATGTTGACCAATTAAATTGAATTACAGGCACATAACAATTGTTTTGTTATGTTTATAAATAAATTTGTAAACTTTTTTATCAATAAAATCCACATTTATCAAAGGAATTTTAATTCAAACATTTTATTTAAGTACAGAACTGGCATCTCAGGTCCTTGAACCAGAAAGCAGAGGAAACAAGAAGCATTTCTTGTACTTGCAAACATTATATTTCTTTAAAGTAACTTCAAATGCTGAAGCTTTTGTTTTGTTTAAATAATTTTGAAAACTTCTTGAATCAACACAAAGTTGATACGATGACAACAGAAAAAAATGAGCTTATTGGCACTGAGATTTAAGTCATTTTTTAAAGCCAGATAATCCAACTATATTCTTTTACTCTACGGTATTACATTTAATATGGTCATAAAGCGAGCATTATGAAGAAATACATATTCACTGTTCTGTCATTCTTTCAAGCGATATGCATGAATTGACATGAAAATGAAATTAATTGGACATGCCCCAAAATTAGATAATTTAGATAAATTATTAATGCTTGGATGTGTATTTTGAACAAAAACTTAACTTGACATGCCCAGGACACCAATTAAATTTCTATTACACCATTTAAAATGATTATTTGAAATATATATCTATTGAAATTTTAAAAATAAATACAACTTTGCCAACAACAAAGAACATTTTTTTTAGAAGTTCATTTGCCAAGGTGATTATCGTGTGTAGTAAAAGTTGACTCGTCTAACAAATTTCACTGCCTCAACTCCCCCAACGTTGTATTCATTAAATGATAATATTAAACATCCACTTTTTTAAAAAGCCTAGCACTTCATTTTTATCTTGTTAAGCTGCCCTTGAATTTTCAGCAACTTTCCCAAAGCCGCTGTATTTTCTGTATAGGGGTCATTGAGGAGCCTGCACAAGAGATAAGGTGGATGTGGAAACTTGAAGTAACAAGCATTAGCATTCAGAACACTAAACTTCAGGTCTTATAGTGAAACTCCAGAGAAAACGCTGAATTGATCTGGGCTGTGACTTTCTCTGTTTCCCTCTCTTCGCTTTACAGCAAAGGTAGCAATTTTTGGTTCCAATTAAACTTAGAGCTCAGAGAGTGGCTCAAAGTTAGCCAAGTGCTGAGACAAGATGAGGATGGTGAGGAATGGTCAACGACAACACTTAATTTCATGCATCGGGGCTTCCTTCAATAGAGTTCACCGCATGGATTATCACCATCCACTTCAGTCAAAATTGACCTCGAACAGGCTTAAGAGTGAATCCTGGTAACTGAGATTGATACTAATCTTTCTTCACACTCCTTGCCTTGTAGTACTAATGATAATGAGCCATCACTGTGAGTGGTGTGTGGAGAATTTCATTAAATCTTGATGACCAAATCATCTTAATATGGCAGTACTTGTTCTATATAAAGATGGAGAAAATAACTCTACCGTCAAAGCATTTCTCTGACTAATTTGGAGATTTCCTCCCAAATGGAGCATTACCACTGAGACACTGTCCATATGTTTGGATGTGGAGGAAAATTCTCTAGAGAGAGGGTTGCTGCTGACTAAATTAGCCTAGAATCAAATTCCCAGCCTGTTGAGTTGTGAAAGACAGTTTAATCTTTGTATATGCACTCTAAATCCTAAAAGTGTATTCATTCAAAATACTTGAATACAATCCACTTATTTGAATCCTATTATGTACATAATAATACCAAAATCTTTTGTATGTTGTACCATCTGCAACCTTCATTTTATTTGACTGAAATGTTTAAATTCAACATATTCAACAGAAGTTCTTTCAAACTGATTTTGATTGGGTATTTCGCTGACTGCTTTCAAGCTTGGATGTGAAGCGTACATTTACATAAATCGTGGATGATGCATCAGGCACAAATTATTTATATTTTAAGTCAACGGGAGTACATGATCTTGCACTTCAAGGCATTTAACATATGATGTGGCGCAAAGAATTTAAATGATGCAGTGGATTCGCATTCCGTGCAAAATTGAAACATTTGAACTTTGTCAAATGTTTGGACATGTCAACAAATCCTAATTTTCCTCATTAGTCTCCTTATTTATTCTGTTCTCTTTCCTTACTCGTTACTGGTGAGTCTTCTCAAGAGTCTTCTCGTTCCTCCCTGAAGACTGAGTTTGTGTTCATGTAAATTAAAAGAATAAAGAAGTCTACCTCTGCACTTGGGTCCGCCTCTGCTACCTAACAAGTAGTCAGCGAGAACTAAGAACAAGAAAAGAGGAGCGAGAGCAAGAAGACAAGACAACTGGTTTGTTATAAGCATATTTGTAATTTTTTTTGTCCTAAATTCTTCATATTTCATAATCCATCGGCTGCCTTTTTCGACAACAAAGCTGTATATTTGAGCTGTATAGAGTAAAAATGTATGAAAACTAATAAAAAATTTTGTTGCTTGTTTAGATAGTAATGTGTTTTAAGTATAAATTTTAGAGCAATACTTTTCCATTTCTTAAAAGTTCCATCAACATCTTTTGTTTAACAGTCTGTAAATATTGGAAGAGAATCAACAAATTAATTTTGCTCTCAAAAAGATTGAATAAAGATATTTTAAGTTTCATTCGTGCATACAATCACAGTCTAAATGCCCACGCCTCAAGGACAAACATGTGGCTATTATGCTCCTATAGCCAAATTAAACAAATGTAAGTTTAAAACATAAGATGTAAAGTGAGGCATTATTCTTTTTCTCTTTTTCTGAAATGAATCTGTCAATTGAATTAATCAGAATGCTAATGTAAGATAACAAAGATCCAGAAACATTTTCTTCGCAATAACTACATGATTGCAATTACTATAATGCACAAATACAACCAAAAGCAACAAAGGCTTTATGGCCCTTTAGGTCACAATTAAATATGTGAAGAAGACACTGATTTTTCTGGACATTCTTCATTCTGGTGCCTTTTCTTTTCTGTAAATGTGTAAATTTGCATACAGAAACAGTTTATTATAAACCTTAAAATAAAGAAATAACTTATTTTCTTTCTTTCTTTCTTTCTTTACAATGCAGTGCATCTTAAATATTTTAAAAGCTTCTCGTTTTCTCCTGATCATCCTGTCATCTGCATCTTATGCTTCAGTTCACTGTCTTCCGGAACATCATTACTTTATAAATAAAATACATGATTGCTTTCTTCAGAGCTCTCTTATGTACAAAAACTCCTTGACATTTGAGCTATAAAAAGGACCAAACCGACCATTTATTATTCAGTCTTTTTTAGACTCAAATTTTTATGTGTTTAAGGCCCAAATTACATCCAAACAGCAACCTTAACCCTGGTAAACAGTTAAAAATGAACTGCAGGAAGCTTACAAACCCTTGATAATCTCTGAATATAATGTATTCATTGAAAAAGCATGGCAATTAAACATGAGGACAACATTAAGTATATTTCTGATTTGACTTTTATCGCTTCGCCTAATTACGAAACTATTCATCGTGTCCACACACAGTAGCTTGCATGGATGTGCAGTCAGCATGCAGCACAGGCTTTTGAATGTGTGTCCTAGATACACAAATAAGTGCATACATTGCTGGAAATAATATTCAAAGCTGTCAGTTGGGGAATCCATAGCGTTAACCCAGATCTGTTTGACTTTTAATAATGCTAGAAGGCATCCTGGAGCGAAGGAGCTTTAGTGAGTCTCACTGAAATCTTGTGGCACCAGCATTATGGCATCAGATATATGCCTTCAGCCATGAAGACCTGCTCATCTCAATACATTCAGAAGAGATACTTTTTAAAGGTGTAATTTTTGATTTTCTTTCAACTTGCTGCAGCAGACGACTTCAAGTACTCAAGTAGGTTGTGTAAAATGTTCTTTTGGATTGTTTGACACAACAAAATTGATTTTAAAGTATCAGGGTTATGTCATCTCTTGCCCTGATTTTGCTCAATCTAGGGACAAGTGGTTCTTGGTGTTATGAATGGAAACACTATTTGTGTTGGATTTTAAAGTACTTGGGTAATTAATCTGTTATATTACAAAAGTATTCACATTTAAATATTGTTAGCCGTTCACCAGATCCCCTCCATGGTGTTAATTTACAAAACTCACCTGAAGATCCCAGTGCACCCAAAGATTACACACCCATGGAGCCCCTAAATGGTCATGAAGATAGGGGAAAAAAATCAGAATGAAGAAAAAAAAAGGGTAGTCAAAAAAAAAAAATCTCAAAACGAATATGCTTTCCCCAACAAAAGTTCACCAAACATAGACATTGAGTTGAACACTTCCCTGTTAACGCAGCGATTGTGGCTTATGTTTGCATTCACACATAGTATTAATCAACCTTTTTTACAAACTGGGACTTCTTTATAAAGGTATAAGGTCAGTGCTTGCGATATATTAGCGAGAGAACGCATTTTTTCTCCCACCCTTATTTATTTTTCTCAATCATGAAATGTTTTTCACCCACTCTTATTTAATTTTACCATGAAATATCATTTTGCCCACTTTTTCACCCTTACTTTTATCCTAGAGACATTAGGGGCTCCATACTCATCATAATCACAGAGTTTTTGTCATAACTCTATTTCCGATAATCCCCATAAATACCTCAGTGCTGCTGCACCTTTTTGTCTAGTCAATCTTCATGGGTCATGAGGCGTTTCCATCTGAAAGAATAATCCTTTATCTTCCCCCTATAATCCTACAATTCCCCTTAAGGGCTATGCATTAAAAGTTTTATTATTTCCTCCACTTTTTAAAGGCCATTTAAGCCATATCTGTTATATATTTGTTATTATAGATATATAATATTTATATAGACATTTATATATTATAGATATATAAATATAGATTCTGAGGAGGTGAGGTACATGACTTTCAGAAGTGAGCCAATTCAGTGGAGTAGGTTAATTTATGAATGTACAAGTGGCCTGAGTAACAGCAACTTAATCTAAGTCAATCTTAAAGAAAAGGGAGAAAAAAAGCTTGTACTTAAAGGTAATACTCAGTTTATGCCAACTTCAAAGACTAAATGCTCTGGAAGTATGTTATATTGGTGAGTTTGTACAGTAATTAATTACAGGCACAGCTGTGGCAGTCGGTTGCACACTTGTAATGATTAATTGCAGCCCTTACATGACGCAAGAAACGCGTCTGCACTAACTAATGCTTTTAAAACTGTAAATTTCTTATGCTTGCAACCAAGAGGCATCTGAGCTAAAATCAGTGGTCTGTTTTGGTCACTTCCTTAGCTTTCAGTCATTATTTTTTCAATAGCTGCAATTTTTCCAGATAATTGTTTTTTGATCGAGTATATTTAAAAACAAAAGTAGTTCCTTCCACAAGGACTCCATTACAACAAACCTTTCGCTCAAAGATTACATGATTTTCTCTTTGATGAAAGTTATTCTTCGACACTAAGCTTATTGTGTGTTGTTCCATCCAAACATGAACAGCTAAAGATGTACTAAATGCCAGACATAACGATAGCACTTTCTTCTCTCTAAAGCACAAAGCCAATTTAGATATTGAAAATAATTCTCCCAGTCATACGAGATATGATCAATATCATATTACCTCAGAACAAAGGCAGAGCCGTGTGCTTGGAGCAGGCTGGAAATGGATAGAAAATTACCTGAAAATATTCTATACATGCTATACATACACGTTCAACTCAAACAACTTTTTTGACCATTGAGACATGAAATGTGGTCACAAGAGATTTTAATATTTGACCACATTATCCTTTACACTCACTGGCTACTTTTTATTTATTTGGAACGTGCTAAACAAGCCAATCCCTTGGCAGAACGTAGACGTGTACATATTTCAGCATTTTTAAAGAGTAAAATCTCATTAATATTGTAACATTTCAAATCACAGCCCTGCAGAAATGAACTACTTCAATGAGTGAGTAGACATAAAAATGTACATTAAATTAACTTAGATAAACGTTAAACAGAAACATAAAAAAACTTTCTTTATATCAAAGACTCCCTTGAAATGATAGAATACAACTCTTTTTAAAACAACTACTAATAAAAATTATATGCAGAATAACATCTAAACACATAGAACACACTGATGAATCAAGATGTTCCTAATAAAGTGGCCAGTTTGAAACAAACTATTCTACTCCGTTCATAAAAAATAGAGATATAAAAAATGAGACAAAAACAAGACCGCACAACTCCATGTTAGCCTATTTCAGTGCTTGTGAACTTGACAAAACATAAAAAAATTATAAAAGTATTTTATAGATGTTTTAGTTTAATGTTAATCTGTATTTTTAATAATCAAAGCATTGACTAAGTTTATGACTATAAACTAGAAAAAAAGCCCATAGTTCTTGCATTCTGCCATTGCGGCTTTGAGAGAATCTCTCAATTCTGCTCAAATATATTGTTGTTTCTCCAGGGAGCGAAGTTACTTCTTGGACTCATGTAATAATGCTAGGTCACAGCCTCCGTTTCACACATGTTCAGCTAAAGACTTGGCACTGCATTTGACAACATTTATAATAGGCACAAATCAGCCCTTGGAATATGCAGGACTGTCAATCCCACTTCTGCGGTAGATGCCTGAAACATTCACCTCAATCAGGAGCTCCGGAAACATACCGCAACAGATACAGTGGTCATATAAAGTGGCAGAAAGAGCCTTTATTAGAAAAATGTAACTTTGACTTATATACATGTTTTACATCTTGTAACCCAGCACACATCTTGGAATCACATTGTACCGACATCTCACTTAACATATCAGACCTTTTCCTTTCCATGTGATCTAAATACACATACAAAAGCAGAGAATGAAAAATCTCAACACAATACTTTATGTTACAAATGAGAGAAGAGAAGATATGTTCAAACCGCCCAACTGAGCAGGTGTTGAACTTTGTCATGCAATTTGCCAGTAGCAGAAATTATTTAATCACGCAAGTTTGTGTAAGCTTGATAAAAGCGATTTGTTTTACAGTAAAAAAAGAAGACATTTCAGCACACGCACAAGTGATAATGTTTTGATATAACAGAACATTTAGGCAGCAGGTCACATGGTTTCAGTGATAAATAGGGTATAGTCACTTGACGATCCCCAATCACGCTTGTATAAAACACTGCTCTAAAATAAATTCTATTAACTACTTAAAAGCTCAAAAGAGTGATTATTAAACAGGAAACAAGTGATTCAAATAAATAATTATTGTGAGTGCACTATGATCAAAGTCATCATTGTACAGGGAAGGCAGCGTTCCTTTTTACTTTAGTAAGTGCAAATATTGCAGCAGCTTTGTGCTCAAACTTAAGAAATATTTAGGAAATATGTTTAATTTTGGTTCTCTTTTTACTCTCGAGGGTTAAAAGTAACCTGCGAAGGAAGGTGGGTGCACTAGAATCGACAGGCACAGGTATCAACTCTAATTCCTGTCTTTTAACGCCTGCCCCCGCTTACTTGAACCAGTGTGGCGCTGGCAGATGTAATTTGAGCTAAGGTGATTTCTCCTTGAAACTACCTCGATGGGAATACAGCCAGTGATGCAGAGACAGCGCAACAGCTTGCCTGGCAACCAAAGGAGCCTATTGTTTCTAGTACGCTGCACTTGAAACATTTCAATTTGTGAATCTATGGATTTCAAATGGTCAGGTGATGTTCTATTAATGATTTGCTTTAGTTAGGATTAGTAACTTTGCCATGAAAAATTAATAAAAAATCAACCTGAGAGAAATGAGTTCTGAATGTTTCTTTAAGTCTGAAAAGCTTCTCATTTGAGATGGTGCTGGCAACTGAATGCCATTAGCCACTGACCCTTAAATTCTCTCTCTCTTTCTTTTCATAATCTACAGACACACAAACGTGCATCTCTGCAGAAAAATGGAGTGGAACAAACATGAAAGCCAAAACAGATTAAACACGAGTTGTCGCTTAAAGTATTATTTTAAATGTTCTCTGAGTTTATTCCTGCTATCACACTTAGAAACTCAACTATTTTGCCAAGCCAAGTTTGTCTTAAGGAAATCAGCATCTGAGCTACATTGTATTCACACGTGTGCGCTACTATATAGGTAAATAAAAAATATATCAGGTTTAGAAAATTAACAACAGATTGCTTTTGGCTATTACATAAAATACTCCCAAAGTACCCTGTTGCAATCAATACCTGACCTGCATTGTTCCATTCTATTCATGAGCTAAAATCAAGAAGAATGAAGTAAAAACGACATCCAGTGGTTTTTTCATCCTAAACAATTGGTTCACGAACATTTCATGCAACTCCCAAATGTTCTGTCAGTGCAGCAGAGGCCAGTTTACTCCATAGTGTTTTGCCTGTGGCCAACTACACCCCCCAATTCCCCCCTCCCACCCGCAGCGGCAAAAATATTCAAGCAATCCCTGATAACAAACTGCATGGAGACTGTAAAAGTGAAATTTTGTCCAAACCCGTGTGAAAGAAAGAAGAGCGACTAAACAGACCTGTGAAACCCAATCAAAAATATTTACTTTGTATTTGTCTTTTTTTTAAATGCATTTACAAGTGATTTACACATGTTTAATCAAAATAGTAGCTTAGTCTTAGTAAAAAAAGCTTAAGTCTTTCAGCAAACTATAGATGAAGAACAAAAAAGTGGTTAAATCTTTGGAGGGTTAGCAGACATTTCTTATGTCTCTGTGCACAAGTCAAGTCTGGCTATTTGTGAAAATCAAAGCATAGCTGGTGAGTCTCTCACTTAAAAAGCAAAGAAGAGCAAGGGTATTTACCTCACCTCAAAAAGAACGTGAAACGCTCTGTGGTTCACATTAGATGATAAAACCTTGCTTAATTTAAAAAATAGCAGCTTTACAATATGAATGATCTCTTCTTTTCTGTTTATATGCTATATTTGCACCCTGTTACAAATAGTTGTGATCATAACATCTTAACAAAAACATAGAAAGAGTAACAATTCAGTTGCATGCCATTATTATAATTCGTCTTCATGTAATCAAAATACATTTTTCTTAAAGACTGGGATTATTACAAGGGTGAAAAAAACTGAGAAACACGTTGCAAAGAGTACAAACCAAGTATGGCGTACATGATAACAAGACCTTGATATTTTACATGTGCAAATGCACATTAGCTTCTTAAAGCAGCACTTCATATGATGAATATGCTCATGATAATGATAACATATTCAAGATAAGTGTACAATGAATCATGTCACATTATTGGGTTCAAGGAATCATGTCTGATATGAGAGTGGAAGCTTCTTCAGCAGTCAAGCAATATATTCATGTCAATTCAGATCCTATTTTCCAACTAATGTTGGCATCGTAAACATATGGCACAATATACAGTGCTTCAAGATCCTCTCTCCACTCTTCACAAAAATAACTGCGACGGAAGTCTTCGGGAAAACCATAGCAAAGAGGAGGAAGCATGCCTAACACAATGTGGATGTGTTGTTCAGTGAAAATATGATACAAATATGAACCATCCTGAGGTATTTGATCTACATAATCTGGCTATGTATTCTTCTGAATCACATTGCATGGAGTTCATGGAGTGATTTTGTACAGCAAGTGTTAATCTTAGGTCTGCAGAACAAAGGTCTTGCTTGGTAGTCCTCAAAGCAAATGGTGCAAGGACTAAAACAGGAAGCCAATGCTCTGATTCAGACTTCAAGCTTCACATGCTACCTTCTTTTACGTGAAGACAGGATCGTAAAAGTGAGACTCCATCAAACCACAGTAAACAGCAGTCTTCTTGAGGTGATGCTCTGATTCGGTTTCACAGTGTACAGTGACAGGATGGATGTACAGGTCAAAATAAATGCAAGACAAACCACCTTTAACACTTGCTCACAATTTCAAAAAGGAGATTCAACAAAAGGTTCCGAGTTGAACACACAGGTCAAGTTTTCATTGCACAGATTACCACCTCAACTTTTAATCGAAATCACCTTAATGTAGAAGTATTTCTTCAAAGAAAATTAGAGGACAAAATAACCACACATGCAAAAGAAATCCTTTCCTGACAGTAATATAGAATTTCTTTTTATAAAGCAGAGGTGGGCAATTAACTAATGATTACTGCGCTACCAAATAAGATAGAGAAATATAGCATCTAAATTCTAAATCGGGATTAGAATGCCAAAAAATCCCAAGTCTATAGTAATGAAAGTAAAAATGGATTTGCTGAGTGCTAGGAATGAAATGCCCTTTCTTGCCTTAAGTTCCTACACCAGACACATGCAACAAGGGACCAAATCCCTGAAACTCCATTCTACAATCTGCTTGGTTCCCCATGTTTTAGGGTCTGAATCCAAAGCAGAATGTGTGTCTTAGCACTCAGTGTTTAGAGAACCCAGAAACCTACAAGCCAGAAAAGTAGGACTGGCCAACAGTGGTGATCCTAAACACCCATGCTAAACAAAATCTGCCCTACACTTGACTCTTGTCTTTCAGGAGATACCTACTCAGATTTGAAAACCATTAAAAAGTGCTCGTAAAACAAGAGCATCTCATATGTTTGATGATGTAGGTGACTGTGGCATTCTAAGTGAGTAAATAATTCAACTACACAAAAAAGCATTAAACATCAGACTCAAGACTAGGTATTTTCTTATATACTCGTCTATTGCTAAACTGCGAAGAGTTGAGAACCCGGGGAGCTGAGTATGCACTAGTTTTGTTGGCTACATAAGGCATTGCATGCTCGGAAATGTACATGTCATTGGGTATTCGACCATCCCTGGAACAAAATGAGGTGGTAGATTTCACAGATGACCTCAAATTATTCTCGTTCCTGGTCTTGATGGGAGCCAACTGTTTGTAAATATCTGAGGAGCTCCTGCCGTGGACCAGGCGAGTATCGTCCCTTATAGATTGCATGAAAGGGTTGTCCGAGGGGTGATCGGGATAAAGTGACTTACTACGCTTGCTTTCCTCAAGGTTACGGTTAAAAAACATAGACCTACTTCCAAACAGTTTGTCAGCCTTAAAGTTAAACATGTTTGCATAAGGGCTGTCCTCTAAGAAGCGGTCCTTCTCTTTAAGGCTGACGCTCCGGGCCGGCCGATTCAGGTCAATCTCTTTGGGCTTCTCAAGCATAATATTGTCAAAGGAGTGCTGACGGCTGAGCCTTAGTCTGTTTCTCCTCTGAACATGTGGCCCATCGGTCTGAGGCCAGTAGTGGCTGAACATGTCATCGGGGTGCATGCTAGGGCTAATCATGGCCTCTTGCAGCATCTGATCCTCACTTATGTCATAAAGGTTACCCATGTGCAGGCACGCCTCGCATCGGTTGTAGGGTGAGCGTGCACCAGCGTATGGCCCTGCGGTATAGTTGGGCACCTTAGAAAGACAGCTCCTGCAGTGAGTCTGTTTGTAGCGGTCATTGCTTTCATGTGGACTGAGGTTCTTCTCCTTCAAGCTGTAGTGTTTGTTGTAGACATTTTCTGGCAAGAGCTCAGAGTCGCTTTGATGCATGGGGCTGCTGTTGAGATGGATGATGGGCTGGTCGCATTTTCTGTAATTGTCGTTATGGTCAGAGTAAATTTCACCAAAATCCAAATCATCTGTTGTTAGGGCTCTACCTTCCCTGTAGTGCTGTGGCTCTGAGTGCAGACTCAGCTCCCGGTCAGAGTCTATGGTGTAGATTTTCTCCCGGCCTGTTCCGCCCTGCTTATTTTTTAAGTAGGACAGCTCTACTTCACTGCAATCCCTTGGGTATTTTGACGTCATCGATCTTTTTTTTAAGTTATCCTTGGACTTCAGGTGTTTGTTATTGTCAGGATCTTTGTAGGAGGTGGCCCTGCTTGAGCAGTCAGAGATATCAGAGTGTGCGGTGTCCTCTGGCAAGTATCGCTGACTCTTCATGGATAAACGGGGGTCTAGGGCTTCAGGCCCTGGAGTTTGGCGCAAAGTATCCACAGATTTCTTCCACAAAGCTCTGGGTTTTGCATTCGTTTGTGCCGTTTCTGCACTCACTGCCACCTCTACTGTATTAGGGTTTGATTCATTAAGAGTGAGGGGATGTTGACCTTGAAAGATGTAATTGTTCAGATGGTCCTTATGGCGGTTGGCAAGGTAAGACTGCAGGTCACTGGAGTCGCCGTAGATGTCCTTTTGGGCATAGCTGCGATTGTCAGTGTAGATGAAATTCCCTTTTTCTGCCATCATGTCCATGATCATGGGGCTGGCCGAATGCATGAAATCGCCTCCACGTTTAGGAGAGTTAATCCTGGATCCACTGAGGTTGGTCATATTAGTCATCTGTTTGGCAGATTTGATAAGCTTCAACATGTTGGACTGTGGACTAAAGTCAAGGTCAGATGATTTTTTCTTCATGTCGATATGAACCCCATGAATGCAACTCCATATGCCCTGAGGATAAAAATGTTGAATATTATTTAACACTCCACGGTACATGCACATATGGTGTTTGCATGTTACTGGTGTTTGTACATATGGTGTACTTTAACAATAATGGTAAGATGCCTCAGATTTTTATTTCTTACTTATAGACATCATTTTTTGTAGTTTAAGTATTAGTTTTTGTCAAGAAAGTGACAATATTAAAATGTGAATATAACATACAATTTTTAAAAATAACAACACCTTTAAAAATAATTATCATTTTATTTCCTAAAAGGCCCAAGTTAGAGTTAATCTATCTTACACATACATATCAGAGGTATAAACTAAAAGACAAACAGTGCTTTTGCCATTTAAAAAAAAATAATGCTGTCAACAGATATCTACTATGCAATCATTTTATCAAACCCTAGACATGGCCGTAGACTGAGCTCAGGAGTGATTACAGTTGACAAACATTCATTTGACTGATACTGGCTGTTCTACAGCTGCCAATGAATCTGAAGCCTAATATTAAATCCGGTTATGAAGACTGTCATTCAATTTAACACTAAGACCAGTAGAGTATATTATAGTAATTAACCCTGTTGCTTTCTGATCTATAACACTAATAACACTATTCACTGTCTTTCTCACATAAACATGGATAAGATCGCATTGAAATACAGAACTTTGTTGGATAAACCTTGTTTCTCTGCTGGAATGCATTGTAAACAGAGTGTGATTTTTTACTGATTGAACAAACATGCTAATAGTAATCCTTACCCTGCTAATGGTGAAAAGCAGGCCTGGTTTTCCAGAGCAGACGCCAGTAAAGCAGTATCTGAGTCTCCAGTAGAACAGGTGTTCCCACACAAAAGTAATGAGGCTTAGACCCATGGCAGTGGCCAGCATGTAGAAAACTCCTGCCATGTTGTCCACATCAAGCTGACTGCTCATGACCTCATTCTTCTCATTGTGGCAGATGCCAGTCAGCCATTGAGCTTCCAACTCCTCCATCTCACCTGAAGAGAGACGCACATGCTCAGGATCATCTCATCAATCAGCTCTGTCTCCAATTTCATGAACAACTGCAAGGGTCACACAGCTGTCATGTGCAAAAACGTCTCCCTCAAAACTGGCGAGCTGATGTGTCAAACAGGGGATCAGTAAAATGATAAACTCAGGCTTCAGCCATATGTTAGCATCATATGAGATTTTTATTTGTTCTTTATGCAGGACTAGCTGCCAGGCTGTGAACACTAGAGTCTCAGTATATAGTTTGCATCCTGTATAACTGGGTTCTGATAAGACAGAAATAAAAATCCCCTAAAGAAAGGATCATTAAACAGAAGTGCTTACATGAAAAAATAAATATTCAGGGAATAAATGTACTTATAGATTTAGTTGATGTGCCTTTTATCTTGATATAAGCTTGCTACATGTATGTAAGAAGAGGACAGGGATGGTGTAATACTATTTACTTACTGTTTAAAAAATCCATTGTTTTTTGGCAAGATTTTTGTATTGGTTCTTTATTTAAATCAAACAAAAGCTCCTTTAGGTCCAGAGGTCAAATTCCACATCATTTTTTAAATGATAACATTTTACACTATATACATGTCCATCAATTCCTAAATATAAATTAGTAAATGTGCTGTACAAAAATATATTCTATTTTTAAAATAATGAAAAATGTTCTGCCAAATATTCTGTCAAATCTTTCTCTGTATTTTAACAGTATTTCACATCACTGCTGTCAATCTTTTCTTTCTTCAATCACTCTTTTCTTTAGCATAGTTTGAAATAGAAGCTAGTTAGTAATAAATCTATAAAACCAGAAAAGAAAATTACTTGATTACTGATTTTTACTACACTGTGATTTGTGACCGTGTGGAAGGGCTAAGTGTGATCAAGAATGAAAAGTGATATGAATGATTGTGGGGTTCATGTTCCAGTAGTGTCTGGCAACACCCCTGACTGTGGCAATATTTCAATATGTTAAAAAAAAAATCAGTTTGTAAATAAATTGTTATAGCTATTAACACTGCTTTGTTCATCGTAATTCTCATTCTGTTTAAAAACGTGCCTTCAGAGCAAACAACAAACTGTAAATGTGTGAATGGAGAAGCAATGGTTTCCCACAATGGAACAACCAAGCATGTAAATAATGATCTCAAAGTGTGCACCCCTTTTTAATAATTTCAGCAAACTATTGAAGGATTAATAACCATGTAAGTGTTGCGTTATCATGAACAAACATTAAAAGCTAAATCAAGTATCTTATGTTCAATAAAGATTCAATAAGTATTTCCTGTCACTAGTGCAGCAACAGTCCAGAGAAAATGTGTACTGCAGAAACTAACCAACGAAAAAATGTTAATCAAATTAGCTAAAAAAAAAATCTCAATTATTTTTATAGATATGTAATTGTGACAATTTTAATGTGCTCAAGATGCAATTTACTGCTTCTGGTATGAACAGTAAAAACACTTAGAGGGTTTTAACCATAGACTGTATATAACATGGACGTAGCCTGCACAACAATTCGGGTGAACAGGAGAGCAATAAAAGATGGAGGAAGCCAGCCTTTGCTAGCATCACTTCCCTGTTACCAAAAATGGGTCCAGAGAGGCGAGTTGCCCCTTGGTTTGAACCTGTTAATTTAGAATTAATTACTGTCAAGCATGCACTTACCATCTCCAATTATGGCCAGAATGGCAAGATCCACCGGGCGCTTCCATAGTGAACCTTTCTGCAGGGCAATACCATAGCCAGTAGTAGCAAAGATATAGCCACTGCCGATGGTCACCAGTTTGCAACCCTCATCCCTACCAGCCATGTAGTTCAGCACAGCTGCATCATAGATGAAGGCATCCAGTTTGCTGGCGATAGAATGGAGCACAAACTTGATTAAAATGATAGATTTAGATGTCCAGTCATTGCCTGGTCATGTGCCACTTTCATGGCAATGTATGATTAGATGTAGAATACTATATATGAGTATAAAAATACTACTGCAATCCCTTGGGTATTTTGACTTCTAATGTGGTCTGATGCATGTAATCATAAACTTATTACACATTTGTATTAAAATCTGTGACTCCACCATAAGATGGAGATTTTAAACTCGTCATAAATTGCATTTTATGAAAACATATTTCAACATGCCAATTGTTACACATTATTTTATATTAATTTGTATTGTTATATGCTATTGCTGATAACGTTGCTGTCAAAAGATTCATCATACATATCTACGCACAAAGGTTAGAAGAAGCAGTTTTTCCTACCATGCATTATTAAATTCAATACCTTTAAGTATCCAAAAACGAATAAATAATAAAATGTAATGAATTATTAGTATTACTGACTGAACCAAAACCATTAAAATAGGTGAAAAAACTAATATTGTAGATACATTTAACATTAAATTTAAATTTAATAAAAAATGTATACAGCAATTGTAACTGAATCAACGTTACATTAATGTCAGGGTTTTTGTCCGTCAAGGCGCGTCTCGTGGCTGTCCGTTTGTGCTTTCCACTCCTTTTTGTCTCCGATCGCAAGTCTCTATCTCGCTGTGTTTTCCCTTTTGCCGGTTCCTGGTTCTCCTGCCTGTCATGTGACTCCCTCGCTGTTCCCTGATAGGCGGTTGTATTGTCTGCGTGTTTGTTTATGTTCTCACTTCACCTCGTGGCTTGTTGTGTCAGTCTTCATCCCGTGTGTAATTTGTCGTTACTTCTTTCAGCTGTCTTCTCGCATGCCCTCACTTATTAGTCTCCCTTTTTATACCTCTGTGTTTGTGTTGATCGCAACGGGTGCATTAATTGTCTTTGTGTGCGTTACCTATGTGCTACTTTGTGACGTCTGGCAAGTTATTTTGTAGAGTTGCTTATTTACCAGTGATCTGTGTTATTTATGTTATTGGTCAAGTTTTGCCCCCTCGTGGGTCTTTGGTTTTAGCCATCTCTTTACTCTTTGCTTTATTTCTTAGTAAAAGAGCGTCTCAAGTCAAGCTGTCTCCGCGTATGAGATCTATCCTTCAACATACACCCACGAACATGACAATTAAAGCCTCAAAAACAAATTGAATAAAGTATATAGACTTGTTTTCTACATTTATGTAGATATAGCTCCAATTTTTCAGCACTTTTCTCACCAATCATTTTGTTCATTGTGTTGGGTCCAATAGTCAGAATAAAAAAATCCTCAAAAAAACATTACAAAGTGGCAAAGCAATTGTAGAAGTTGAAGAGTTTTACCCAGTCTTTAGGCTGACCAGCGCATCATTCACCCCAGTCTGATGGTACTTCACCATGTACTGGTGCATGTCAGGGTAATTCTTACGAATGTTCCTCTCTGTGCTTCCATTTGGAACTGTCCCAAAGCGGAAAGGTGGGGAGTAGGAGTAGGGACTCTGGAACTACAAAGTTAAAAGCAAAATAAACTATCAATAAAAGAAATTGATAACATGCTTCCATTAGTTCACAAAAATACAACCAAACACCTGAACATTGTCTGATTATCTGATTTTGAATAAAATACTTTATCCCCTATTACTGAGGAAAAACTGCAGCACATAAAAAGAAAACACAAAGCACTTTAAAGGCTAAAAACACAAAAGAATCCTTAAACATGGCTTGTGAATTTAAACTATAGTTTGGCTTATGTTTAAATAAATACATTATGTAAGAAATTATGTGTTCTGTTACTTTGTTGATAAATTGTAATCAAATATCTATGGTTCTTTATGTCAAAATCAAGGGAAATTAATATTTGGCTGCAAGTGTTGGATTACCAAAATAAAGTTTATGATTCTGCAAAAAAATATTGGATGCTAGAAATGTTTCTCACAAATGATTTGCCATTAGTACTGCGAAACCTTTCAAGCATCCAAGATTTTATGCAAAATCACTTGCAGCATAATAGCAAAGTCCCTTCCCTGAAATAAATGTAAATAAATCATGAAGACTTCAATCCTGAATCTGAAAAACTGAATCTGAGCCTTGTGAATTAAGTATCCAGAACCCAAAATAACATGAAGCTTTAACGGTAAACAATACTGAAGACTGTAGTAAATTTCAAGCAGAGTAGCCATCATCTGAGCAAAGGGCAAAGCACTTTGTTGTGCTATTACAGGGCTGAAGCACTGCATGAGATGCAGTTGAAGCTCTCATTAGATCTTTGAAACACACAAACATGATCACTGGTCCTGCATCAAACAAACTCTCATCTGTCTTTGTGAGACAAATTACATGATTTGAATAAAAGTTAAAAAATGTCAACATAAAATGACTGAAAGCAACAAGTCAGCATCATTTAAAAATATGATTAATTCAAATGTGTAACTATAGCTTGGTTAAAAAACGTCTCAATTGCTTGCCACATTTCTTACCAAACTAGGCAATTACGAAAGTGGACAAGTCAATTAAAAGTTCTCCATAAGCATGACTGCTGGGTAGTGTGATAATAAAAAAGTGCGGAATAGGAACAGTTTTGAACCTCAACAATTTTGAGGTGGATCTGAGAGGAAGTGAGTTTCACAACAGGAGTGCAAACACTTAAAAATCCCAATCACCTCAATGCCTGCAGAATGAATCTAGAATTCTAATAAGTAGTTCCGGGTATGCTCTGGGCGCTATTAACATACAAATTGCTAAAAAAAACAATGTGATTCAATGTACTTATCTAACCTATACCCTTCATTTATTATACATACTGTAGCCAATGCAAATCACCTATTTGTTGTTTGTGTTCATTGTTTCAGTTTTTTCTCAGGTGCTGTCCGATGTGTGTTTATCTGGGGAACTTAAGGTCAAATAGGCTGTACGTTGGAGAGTTGATTTGAAATTTGAAAATAACATTTCACTCAAACATAAAAATAACATGTTCTTCATAAATAAATATAATGACATCATGCAACGTGTCAGTTTTCTGCTAAAGAAACAATTTTGGATGTCGAAATCAATCATTAGACTCAAAAGATTTACCTTTTTATCACTTAGACCTGTCACTTGGTCAACAAATTCCTCCTGGATCATGAAGGCAGCCAAGTTAGCAGTGTAACTGGCCAAGAAGATGACAGCGAAGAAGGCCCAGACCGACACAATGAACTTGCTAGTGGTTCCTTTGGGGTTTTGTACAGGCACGGAGTTGTTAAACACCAGGCCCCACAACAGCCAGACTGCTTTACCCATGGTGAAGGACGGTCCATGAGGGTCTGTGGGAAACACTTTCATCAGCATCCTTCATTTTTGCCAAGGCCTTTCCGGGGATTTAATAAGGTAAATAAAAATCTTTCTTCTCCAGGGTGGTCTGTACACTTGTACAGAGGAAGAAGAACCCCCTACTGCTTAGTCGTGAACTTTTATATTCTTCATCAATTAAATATAACAAGCTATACTTTTGAACAATTTGGAAAGTTACACAAAAGACTGAACCTGATGTTCCTTTTTTGAAAAATTACAAAGGAATCTACATTTCTAATAAGAGAAGAAAATGTTTTTATATCCTTAAAGCAAAATGCACTTCAATTTAGAATGCACAAATCAAATCTAAAATACTTGAATGAAATAAAATCAAGTGGAGCAACTAGGATATTGAAAGCAGTCAGTCCTAAACATGGTGAAATTAAGAATAAATGAATGGTTTTCAGGTTAGTGGTGCAGACGTGAGAGCAGGAGGTGAGGATTTACCAGAGAGCGCCTGAATCAGAAAGAGTAACTGCATTGCAGAGGAAGCTTAGAGGGTCCAAGAAAGGGAGAAAAAGAGGGAGGGAGGAGTAGTGGAGAGTGCTGGTTATGTACCTTTGCCCTGAGCAAGGTTCCTGTTGAAGCCCAGGGGGCTGATGTACTCAAACATGAAGACTGCCATGGCAGTCACCAGCAGCAGCATCACAAACATCATCACCCACACTGATGCACTGAAGGGCTCTGCGGCAGGATGGGTAAGAGACAGGTAGATCAGGAAAAAACAGAGAAAAAAAATGTCAGCGGCTATCACCCTTCCTTTCTGCTTGAAATGTGGCTATGGACAAGCTGAAGAGATTAAAGAGCTTTACTGTAGGAACTAAATGGGAAACTGGCAAGTATCCATTGGGGAAATTTCTCAACCCTTGTAATTATTGGCCTTATGCTAATTAAATAATGGCTTGCTGATCCAGTGCCATCACGCATAAAGGAGCACTCAGGGTGCTATAAATCTAAAACTGGCCCACTTCAGCGAATTTGAGCTCTGATTGGTGCTCAATATTTTGACAGGTGGAAGTGAGACTGCTTCCCGTAGTGTAAAGAAAAAGCTGCAGATAGTTACCTAAAAACGCTGACGGAGAGACAGTTCCGTTGCTACGGGATACCATCACACTAATCCCCGTTTCCACGAAGGGAACGGAGAAATCAATGGCCTCTGAGCGCTCTTCGTTGATTGTCAGGGAGCCTACAGCCATTACTGCTTTTTTGTACACCACCTGTGCCAAGAGACAAAACAGAGCATAGGATAAGAAAAAGGTGTGAGGTTTACAAACATACAAAACAGAGCCTACTTTTAAATACATATTAAATAATCCAGAGTTACAAAGATATGTCCATTGGAGTAGAGTGTAAGACTCTGCTAACAAAACTTGATTCTTTTGTTCATCAGTTACAAGATCAAAGCTTGATAAAAAATATTGAACTCTCACCTCTCCCACCATGCCGTTCCACACATTGTTGATCTTCTTCCCATGTTTCCCATTGGTCACAAGGTACAAGTCATAGGTGAACTTGACATTCCTGGCAATTTTTTTGAGTATGTCAATGCAGAAGCCTTTGCAGCACTTTTTAATGTAGGTTCCGCCTCCCTCTGTGGTGTTGCTGATGAAAAGAGAACAAAGAGTCAATATAAAACAATGTCACGCTGTAACACAGTGCTGGGATTCACTGCTAGACATGGTTTTTCCAAGAACGTCCCTGTCATTTCAGAAACATTAAACGTCAGTGCTTTCATAAGCATAAGAGAACAATTGAACAGCACCCTCAACATTATTTGAAGGTTAGAAATTGTGTTACTTTTAGGGTACATTGCCAAAGACGTCTGCTACAGGGGTTCTTCAGAAAATATGCGATTTTTCTTTCTTTTTTCAGTTCTAAATTTTGGGATAAGCTATTATATTTCTATATACATGTAGCATTGAGAATTAATGCTCAGACTTACACTAAATAACATGAGAATCAACTAGCCCTTGTAAAGAACTCCTTCATGGGTCTTCACTAAACGTGAGCTTAACATGATGTTCACTTCATGTCTGAGCAATCTTGGTGTGAACAAACCCGGATTAATATCTCAGAAGTGACAACCGCATATTGCAGCAATGTGTCCATAGCACATTTTGGACAGCAGCCCATTCAGACCAATTGCTACTTGGGATTACACCATAGCAGGAGGTACAGTGAGCTGAAGCATGAACGATAAAGACTTTCACTGCTGGCGGTGAAGATCTTTCTTAATTAGAATGAAGAGTAGGGTTTTCCCTTGAGATGTTCTCAGGGGGGTGCCAAATGTGAGTCCATGAGAAATTTCTGTGGTACCGTGAAGACCACAGTCAATCTGTGCCCACTTAATTGCAGCGGGCTTCCTGTTTTCCCTGATCGAGGAGGAGGACCATTCTATTTATGAAGCTATCAAGATGATTGTTTAATTTGGGAGGAAGGTCCTGCTCTTTGACAGAATCGGGAGGAGTCGACTGAAGCAATCCCTTGTATTACATGGTGTGTTCATCTATAAATACTGTCTAAATTGATCTTAGCAAGTTGAAGAATCAAGGGATCTTGAAAAGCGCTGATTTGATTTAGTTGTTAAACCTTTATAAAAAATAACCTATAACCTTTATACAGAGTTCTACTCTTCATATATTTGAACACAACAAAGAATGAAATTAAGTTACCTAATGTTTAGCCTTGCCCAAAGAACAATGAGCATTGATTGTGTACTTGTGTAAATTTTTGATGTTTTTTTTTTAAATTTTTGTCAATAAATTACAAGTATCTTTCAGTTCAGTGTTTCCATGGGATAATCCATGAAAATGACCAGAAGAATACAAAAAGCAACAACAACTGAAACAAGCACTATCCTAAGGATACACATAAAATACACATAATATACACATTTGATTATGCTCTGGAAATTACTTTCAGTGGGCATTATAGATGGATGAAAATTTGTATTCGTGCCTAGAACAGTTAACGCAACTCATATTATCATGGTAGCCCTTCAGCAGCTGCTTGAGGTTAAGTGCCAAGCTCAAGAGCACAACAGCAGTGCTTAATGGCCTATCCCGTGTTATGGTTGGACCTACAACCTTTTGGATAACAGATCAGATCCTTGACCACAACGTACCTCTGGGAAAGGAAGCCTTTCCCAGGACATGTTCTGGACATGATTATGAAAAGCTGAGGTGAACACAGCAGGCTCTACAATTAGCAGACGGATCCAAAAAGTAGCTTAGCTTTTAGAGAAAACTGTATGTAATACAATATTTAATATTTAATAATATTTAAAGAATGAACGAAAGAAAAGATAACAGGGTTGCAAGCAGGACAGAACTGCATTAGTAATGGAGCCACCATCTGTGTGTGAAAGAACATCAACTGCAGAGTTCAGAGACACTGCACTTGCACCAGCAAAGGCACCTGGGAGTTTAATTTTACTTTTAGATTTGAGGCTAATTAAAGCTCTGCTTTCAATGTTTCTCGAATAGATCAAAACTTTTTTTTAAAAGTATGGATTCAAAAGATTATTTACATTGCAATTTCTTGTCTTGTCTCTGTAAACTTATTTGTGTTTGTACATTACGATCTACTGCTATGAGTGTTTCCAAAGGAAACATGATTTGAAAAATTACATATCTAATAAATTTGCATAGTATGTACTTATTCATACAGCAATTGATATACAATTACAAATAAAATTGATTAAACCAATTACAAAAACCAAGATAAACAACATCTTATGTAATTCTGTTGTGTCTCATTTATCCACATTTATACCAAAGCATCTACAATATAGACACAGAACCCTTCAAGGGAATAAAAAAAACTCCAACCCTGAATACCTCAGCTTTGAAACACGTGCCTCACATTAAGGTACTAGAAAAAAACTTGTTTGTTGCACTGATCGCATAAAAGCAGAGGAGTGTTTTTGGCACCAATACGTGCCTCCTGACTGTAGAAATAAACATACTTTCTTGTCTCCACACTGTGAGACTCATTCGTCTGTCTAGGCAAAAATCCAGTTTAAAATCAATCTCTTTCCCTTAACGCTTTCTATGACGCACAAAATAAATTCCCCAGGCTCCAGCAAAGGCTCTTTTTGAACTCTCATATGGCAGAACCCATATTATTACAGTCTTCCTCACATTCTGATACCCTGCGGCAATAAAAAGAGATCCCTAATGACACCAAACAACTTCCTCACCGCTTCTACAACTGTAACTACACCAATTACACTCTTATGAAGATACATCATTTACCACACGTTTCTGTTTCTATACTGCATGATAGGCTAAAGTAGTCACTTGCCAAAACAACATAGAGAGTCTCAAACTAAGAAGAGCTACTGTAAGAGATAATATATCTAGATGAACCTCAGAGCTCATAAATGTTTCTATTTGTGTTTCTGTGTGTGCTTTCTGGTCACTGAAGCATGTTTCCTGTGCGTCTGTGCCTTGTCAAGCTGGCACAGCATCAGTTTGTGCATCTACAAAGCTCAGAAGCAGAGGAATTAGAGAGTAACGTACATGACAGCAGAGGATTCCAGATGAGCAGACGATTTATAAAGCCCAAAATTTATCTCTGACAAAGATCAGATGGAATTTAACGTTGTCTGTCTCTTTGTCAGACTTGACAAAAATGATGACTTTTCCTGTAAATATAGCTCACATTCTGGCATTCAACAGGTTAGATCATATAAAATAAGCCTTTAGCATTGTGACTATGAACACAATTCAGCTCGCTAGGGGACGCACACGTGCAGAAAATTTTGATCAAAACGAAAGTAAACATGGACAAGAATGTGACTCGAGGTGCTGGTGTGACTAAGTTCATTTCTGAATGGAGCCATCATCGTTTCACCAGAATCATATTAGGAAGTAGACAAGCAATATTTATTAGTTCGATCGCTTCATTTTCCGTCCACTAACTGCTTTTAGCTTTGTTTTCAGCAATTATTTATGTGAAACGTAGGTTGCATTGTAAAAAATCAGTTATGTATCGGATTCAGGACCACATATGAAATCGACCTGGGTCAGATTTGAAAAAAAATGTAATGGAGTTGCTCAGACTGTCATGAAAATATCAGAGACAAGTCCCATATGAGAAAAAAAAATGCATTTGGGTTACTGTGGGCTTTTATATTTTACTAATTTTGTGTAGAAACACAAGTTTTTTTTGGACAAATCTTATCTAATCTTATGTAATGTTATATTTATAGAAATTCTTGTGATGAAGGCAAATCCTCCTGAGGGGTGGAGATTATGTCTGTGGCAGAGGCAGAAGCTTTAGGGACACCAAAAAAATGCCTGTATATACTTAAATAAAACAACTTGTGAAATGGACACTGAAAGCCCTATTCAAACAAAAGTGTTTGAGTTTTGTAATCTTGTCAAGTCCATCTTCATCCATCCATCTTCATGTCGGCTTTCTTCCCTTTCGGGGTCGCCACAGCAAAATGAACTGGCAACTCTCTGGCATATGTTTTACGTGGCGGATACCCTTCCAGCCGCAACCCATTGCTGGGAAACATTCACACAAACACTCATTCACACTCATACTCTATGGACAATTGTTTTTTCTCAATTCACTTATACCGCATGCCTTTGGACTTGTGGGGAAAACTGGAGCACCCGGAGTAAACCTACGCGATCACGGGGAGAACATGCAAACTCCACACAGAAATGCCAAACGACCCAGTCGAGGCTCGAACCAGCGACCTTCTTGCTGTGAGACGACCGTGCTACCCACTGCGCCACCGTGACGCCCTCTTGTAAAGTCTTGTTGCTCTAAATTTACAGTTGTTTTTTAAAGAGAAACTTGATCAAAGTTCAAATCAAATTTTTTACTTTTCTTGTTTTTGCACAGTGTTACGAGTCTTTTAAACATAATAACAACAGATATTTGCCAGATTTGGTAAGTAATAACAAAAAGAACATTTTCTGACACAATAATTAAAAACAAGACAAAAATACCGGACAAAATGTTATAATTACAGTATAATTATAGGAGTAAAAGGGTTAAGTTGATCTTAATGACACAAAGACCAGAGACATTTGCATTTCAAACAGTCAGACATGTCTCAGATTCAGTCTACAATTGAATTAAATTTCAATACATGTCATTAAATCTGGTAATTAATTCTGTTTACCTTGCATTGCATCCATAGTTCAGCCCTGTGTTCTCATTAATGTATGCATGTATTAGTTTCTAGTTATCCTCTCACTGCACCTGTTGATCTTTAGCTTGTTAATCTGTTCAATCACTTTTCAGTACAAAGAGTTTAATTTCCCAACATCACATTTTTGCAAGCAACTGTTTTGTTCAGCTATACTTCCTGAATTGGACTCTGCCATTCTCCTGCAATCTCTTTATGCCTCCTGTAGTTTCTTCAAAAATATCCCACCAGCAGTTTGCCTGTATCCTACCATTGCCATCTTCTTACTTGGCACTCTCATGCGCTCCATCATCTGTCTCATCGTCTATGCACTGAATTTAGTGACACCATATCAATACTGAATACATCTCAAGATAGTAATCTCGAGAGTAATTTTGGTCAACATTGGATACTCCTGAATGACAGGTTTAAGATAACATTTTTGAGATCACACTTTGAATGGTTTGATTACAGTGAAATTGGATGTTTTGATTTCTCACCAAGTAAGTTTTGAAGGTCATCAACTTTGTGGATTTAAGGCCTCTACACACCTATCCTAATTGACATTCGCAGGGATGGCTTCTTTACAGGTTGCTGTTTTGCAATCTTTAAACCTCTTCTGTTTTTTTTTTATTGATGCAGTGATGCTCCTTGTCCTTGGATGGAGCTCAGGGGTAGTGATGTGTCGTTTGTCAAAAGAACAAATCTTTAAATGGACTTGTGATTAAAAATGATCTTAGGCGAGTGAATCATTTTCTTTGGTGCATTACACTGTTAATAGACAATGGTAGCAAGTTAATTTACACAGATTTATGTATGTTGCTCTATTTTTAGATCTTTTAGATGTTGAAACAATTTGCAAGTATATCCGAATTTTTAACTTAACCTATATAATATAAATATATAATATATAAATGAATCATTCAAACTATTCGTTCTTTTAAATGAACAAGACTACAAAGAACGAAGTACCAAAGTGAACAAAACTTCTGAAGGACAACTGTGACCTACCCTGACATTTTAGAATCTCTGTGGGCTTTTTCTAACAACTCTTGATGGTCAAACACCAGCAAGATGAACTTCTAAATGTCCATGAATGTCTCTTTTGTGATTTCTTCTCTTCATCAAATTGTTCTTCATCTCTGTTTTGTGTTGTGATATCAATGCGAGAGAGTTTATCAAGCACCTCCCAGCAACTCTTTTATGTCCACTTCTAGAACCAGCTTTCATTGGCCATTCTCCTTGTGAAGTTGATATAGCAGTCAAACTTTTTTTCACCCCTCATTCAGACAGATGTGTGATGTTTTGCTGGCGGTATAGTTCACGCAGGTACCAAAAAATCTGATAGGCATGTGATGAACTTTATACTGTTATTTTGTTTCTGGTTTCCTTTGCAGGGATTTTTTTTCTTAAAAAAAAAAAATTATAAAATAAAAAAAAAAATTTCCCCTATTTGTAGCAATCTGAATTAACAATTCCCAAAGCTTTTCCAGTGAGGGCCACATAACTTTTCTCTTCTCTAACGAGGGCCAAGGTCAGTTTGTACAGAAAAAGTGTGACGATAACAGGGGTACCTAAATGTTGAAATTCATTGTTTTCCATTAATTGCTATTAAGTCACACATAACCGTAAAAAAATCTTCACAACAACAAAAAACTCAGCAAATATATAAATTAATATTATTTATGAAATCAATAAAAATCAAATAACCCTCCCTGGGTTCTTTACAGAAAAAATTCTGCAAATATAACAACAGTATTTATAAACTCTTAACTAACCTTTATTGTTTCTGTGAGAGCGGTGGTCAAGTTCATCTTTTAGGACTGGGGCAAAGTGAATTCAAAAAAGCTTTATTGATGAGAGGAAATGTTTTTCGGACAGGCCCACTTCAACCCCGGTATTAGTCTTAATTGTGTGGCCAGACTTAAAATTAATGATGCAGAGAAAAAAATTATTTGTCTATTGTTGTTCAGTGGGCTGGGTCAAACGTGGAGCCATGTCCGGCCCGGGCCGTAGTTTGGGGACCACTGCTCTACACGATTATGCAATACAACTTGAACCGATAGAAGTAAAGAGTAATTATTCTGAGCCGCGCTTCAAATTGCTTGTTTCTCTTTTCATTCAAGGCTTCTCAATGCATTCAGAACTAGACGCTTCTTCTGATTCACTGGTGAACTAATTAGTCTCGTTCATAACAGCATTTACAATGTGATGGCATTTCATGCAGTAATGTGTTGACACTTTTTACAGTTTCTCATTTAAGTTCATTATGGAATTACTTCATGGAGCTTCATGGACATTATAAAAAAACGACATAATGCTGATTTCTGTAAGGATAATCAAAGATGTTTAGTTTATGTTGTAATCAGGAGATAAATGTTAACATTAAATATTTTGATGAACTAAAAGAATTAAACAAATTCCTCCTTTTAATGAAAACGAGTCAAAAGAATAGTCACTAAAACACATACAAATTAGACAAAAAAACTCTGCTAGCAATATTTTTACTCAACACAATGACGTCAGAAATTTTTTTACCGATGTGACTTTTTTTGTTGTTGCTCTAATCCCCAGAGTCAAGTATAAAAATATTGTGCAACGTTAAATTTTCATTTAGATTTCATTCAATATAATTTGTTACGTTATCAGATTACCTCTTTCAGTTTGTAATGTCATTCAGGTCAAAACATCATTGCTTTTACATTGTTTAAAAGGAAGCCCCATTTTATAGTTCCTTCAGCGAAGATGCTTCTGATGTAGCTTAAGCTATTTTCCCTTCACCAAATTCTTTTCTAATCTAGAATTTTCTAATGTCAGTGCCTTTCTGCCTTTCTGTAAGCAACTTTATTCTTATTTTATTTTGAACGATACACAAATTTGTTTTAAACTAATCACTACATTTTCAAATAGTTGAGTATTTACATGATCTACGTTCTTGACAGTGCTTCAGAAAATAATACTCATTCAACTGATAAATAGTGAGCTTTCAATTACTTTAGCTCCCGACAAACAAATTCAGCGCCTCACAGTCAAACTAATAAAACGCTTTTCAGAATGGAAACTAGGCTGTTTATCAGACCACATGGAATTAAATCAAACCAAAGGAAAGATAACAACCGGCTCTCTGATGTGTTTACATGATGTTGAATTTGGGCGGAAGATCTAGTTCTGATGTAACCGCTTGCATTTGTGTTGGAAGTGTTTTTGACCCAGTAGTCATTTTGCAAATAAAAAGCAGGCAGATGAGTAACCAATAATGTGAGGATGAAGGACAAAGACAAAGTAAGAGAAATAGGATGATCTCGGACTGTATCTTCTGCCAGTGTGTCTGCATGCCTCAGTAATTCCTACCATCAAACGGGCTCAGAGGATGCTTGAGTGGGAATTGTGCCGTTGGAGGAAGACAACAGAGAGCACTGGCCTGCTTGCAATTGGACATGTGTAGCATCCATGTACTCTCTTGTGTTTGAGTCAGTGTACGAGTGTGTGTTCAGCTCTTTGATGAGCTAATCTTCATGCGTATAGAGCAGACTACAGCATCCTATGAGATCAGATATTATTTGCCCTATTTAGCAGTGTGTAAAATAAAAGCCCATGTGTGTCTCTCTAATGGCAAGGCCAGTTTTCACACTTTTGATAATCATGGCTCAGAGATTATAACATTTATTACTTTTACCCTTTATAGTAACCCATTGGCTAATAACAACTAAGTTCTTATATTTGAGGTTTACTAGCATGAAGAATATAAAAGGGCCATGAAGATGTTTTTTTCCCCCAAGTCATTTAGTGTTTAAAATCCCAGTATACTGTATGTAGACTACCCTCTGCCTCTTAAAAAAACAAAACAAACCAAAATTTTACTTTACCCAGTGTTTAAAAAAAAGCTTGATTGCACGGAGCTTCTCCTTAGGCGGATGATGAAAACATGTTTAGAAAAATCATGTTTTCAAAAAACCTGCCCTTGTGGACAGGACTCTTTAATTCTAAACTCAAAACTATTCATAATATCCATCACTAGGTTGTTTGGTAATTCATTGTTTTACAGTTTCAGTTCTGCTGGACTTGGGCACTAATGTTTTGGTCTAATACTGAGCAGATCATCATCAAACATCAAATTGTCAATCAGTCGCTCAATTATTTGATTCATGTGATTGTTTGAGTTCATGGCAGAGAAACACGGCATGAAAAATCCTCAAACTTGCAGTCTGCGTCAAAGCAACAGAAAGTTAAAATTTTTTGGAGTTGCACAGCAGGCTATGGTGTGTGCACTAAAGAAGTGTCACCAAGGCTTTAATTACTGTGCTGCACAACAACAACTTTTTTTAAATCGATGCGTTTATTCAAAAGATTCAGTTCACAATCCTTTCACATCCTTTGGGATAATAAAATGTTAAAAATTACAATTTTATCTGCCTTTTTTATACTATTTACTGTTAAGCATGTTTCTTCCAAAGCAAATAAAAGATGACTTTTCAAATTTCAATTCCAAAATGAAAAGGTCTTATACAAATGAAAAAAGGGAAAGAAAACACTTTTGTGTCTCCTTTGTGTCATACCTCATATATAAAACAATTCATACACTAAGATAATGAGAAACAGGCTTGGAAAAATAAACAAATATATGTTCTTTGAAAGACTTTTTATAATCATTTGTATAGTTATCATAAACAATTTAATTGTGAAAAATATTCATGATTACAAGAAACATTTAAAAATTCTGGAAATAACTGTAACCCAGAATAAAGTTTAGTAAAGTGGTCAAGTAAAAAAGTTAGACTGGCTCATGTTAACTTATTATACATTACTTCTCAGTTGTTTGTAGCCTTGTTGAAAAAAATATTTTCAAATTTATTTGTCTTGACTATAAAGATTGATGTGTTAAAAACAGTCTTTGTGGGTCTCTTAGGAAAATAAATCCTGTGGCATTCTACAACAAGGTACTACTTCGAACAGCCCAAGTCTCAATTTACACAGCATATATTCATGTCACATGTAAAAGACCGTAATGTTGTGTTGTTTGTTGATATATGTAGTCATGCAGTCAACAGTCTTCCATCAAACAGTCTTCAAGAGCGTTTTGGATATCGCAGGCAAAAGCCTAAACAGTTTGGAGAAACAATGTGGATGTGAAAAACTTACTCTTTGATGTGTTTGCGACAGGGTACAGAGTTTCTCATGCAGGTGCCCGTCAAACGCTCCACGTTCTCCACGATCACAAAAGGCTTCTCTTCCAGCGTTACAATAGTCAGGTGATTGTCATCTGTCTCCGCATCCCCGAAAGAGTTGAAACGAGGCCATACAGGATATTTCAAGCTTAAACTCTGGTTCTCCCATTTACCCATCTGGAAAAAAAAAATTATAAAACGTTAAATTAATGTTTATATTGTCAGTGAAACGTCCCAATTTTATTTAATAGGAACTATTTGTACAGATGCATTGTGCCATAGTCAAACTTTTTCTTTCAATGAAGTTTGCATTTTTGGGAAATGTATTCCTCTATAGCATTGTTTGTTCATTGCAAGGATAAAGCAAAATACTTGGAGTATTAACATCAGATAATTTATGCCTTGCCAACACATCAGGCTACACTTCTGCAAATGACTGAAAATATGCAGATGCTTAGTCAAGGGTAGAAAATATTCCAACATATAATGAGTTATAATATTTTTGTTAACATTTCCTATTTCTTAATAATAGAAATGTAATTAAAAAGGATTACAAGCATTCAAACAGAAAAGCTTGTGCAAAAAGTATAGGAAAATTTTAAGGGCTGAAGAGGTGTTTGAGTAGGACAAATAAGCACAGATCAAGATTGACTTTGAGGCCCTAAGATTAGCCCTAAACCACCTTTTTGTCAGTTTACATGATGGGAAAACATTGTCTCAAGTATATTTTGAACTTAGGGTAAGGGCATTATTAAAGCGACATATAACAGTTCAGCCGAAGTGTGGTCATACCCACACTTACACACTGAGGGCTTAAACATTGAGAAGGATTTACCAGCATGCATGCATGACCTGGATTGTTTATTTAAGGTGACTGACGATGCAAGGAAAAAGATAAAAAAATGTCAGTATTTTCATATCAGTTTAAAAGATTAGAGAAACGATCGCTTTATGTTAGTTTTCATGTCAAAAGTACATATATAGGTCAGCAATGGTAATATATTAAAAAAAATACTAGTTTCACAGATATAGTGCACCATTGTTAGACATATAACAGTAGCATTACACACTAGACTCAGTTATGAGATGTACACTTTTGATTTTATTGTTTTATTTGAAGTTGTAAAATATCATAATCAAAACAAAAAAAAATTGCGGTTTATAGGTTGTTACATTAAAAGTTATAAGTGCACAGGTTAGAATAAGTTAATATAAAATAAAATAATAAAGCCAATGACTATATAATTAATAGCAATTTTTAAATGATTAATGTGTAATTTTAGGCTATTTAAATTAACGTTACACAGCAGACTCGTTTATGACATGTGTATATGTAGGGTTTTTTTTTGGGTTCACTGTGGTGTCTCAAATCATACAATCACTGAGGGTTAGGGCGAAGGGAGAGAAATGGAACTCAGCCATTCTTTTTAGACTAAAAGCATCTAAACCAAAACCAAAAGCTCACTCAGAGACGCCCATTGTGCCCTGTCTGGGGCATTGTAGAGCATTTTTCCATGCTGCAAAATGTAAAAAAAATTACATTACTAACAGTCTTTGATATGTTGTATGTCCATCCAGGGGTTCAAAATGAACTATTTAATTATTTTGTGCGTAAACGTGAATGCATTCACTTTGGACTGGTAACAGCAAGGTCCAGCATTCATTACACATGACAGTTATGCAATGCCAGTCACTATAGGCTGAAGAAAAAATATGCCTAATGCACAATATGCATCTAAAATCAAGCAGTCCTGGTGCCCTCATCATGACTAATTTATTGAAATATTTTAGCTAGGGCACTGAGGAGAGATGAGCAAAGACCTTAGTTGCTGGAATGGTGCAAGGCAATGTCAGAGGAATTTGGGCTAATTCTCAGAAACCAGTCATTATACTTTAGACTGAGTCTATAATCTTGTTCCCCCTACCAATAAACCAGAGACTGCATAGGACTGCAGCTGCCGAATCATCTCATAGCCTTAATAGAGTCAAAGCTCTTTCTTTGTGAGCCCCCCTCCCAACTTTCTTCAATGCTTCATTTTCTTCTGTTTGAAAAATTTACTTCATTAATCTGTCTCATTTGGTTTGATGGCACAGTTCTTTTGTCAAGCACAGTGGGTAAAAATGGCTCACCCAGCTTATCTGTCTCAACCGAGACAAAAGAAACGACTTCCTGTTCTTCTTCTGTCTTACCACCTTAAAGGAATGATTTATTAAAAGTTTTCAAACCATTTTCTTTGGGGACAATAAAAGAACATGACTCCTCTTTTGCTTTCAGACATTAAAAAGGTTGCGTGTAAAACTTTTAGTGAGAAAACACACTTTACATTCAAGCCCAATTCCCACCACATAGCATGTCGTGGGTGATGACTGACTAATTCTGGCAGGACACATATGTTGCTGTACATCCTGATGGTGGAGCGATGGCCACATGCAGGTGAATAATTTAGTGTTTTGAAAGTGTGGGATGACGCCAGCAAACTGCTGAAGAGCACCCTGTAAGAAAATGCTAGGAACAACCGAGTATGGCATAGAGCTGAGCTGCACTGAGCAATTAATTCTTAATGTAACAGGTTTCATAAATTGCTAAACCAAGCTCCCAACCCTGTTTCCCTCTCTAATCTACTGTTCGCTTTCCCTACTCAAGAGTGGTGTACACACATCTATTGAATTTCTTTATACTGCTTAATTTTGGCCTCTAGTTCTGCTGCCTCTCCCTGCTTTTATTTTTACATGTGCACAACATTATTAAATTATTCAAATAATTAAATGTTGTAGTTAATATAATTTGTTACATTTGGTAAATATATAACATTTAAACAATTATAATAACTACTAACTATTATTAAAATAACATTCTGCTTACAAAGTATTATGAACAAAAGTACACTGAAAGATTACCATTTGATTCAATTAACTATAATGTGAAAGATTATATACTTACCGTCCTGACTGATAATTTCCCATACTTTTCTACTTCTTTAACACACATGCAAGTAAATTTAAAAAGTGATATTTCATTATTTGTATAGTACATTGATTAATACAATGGATATGTTTCTGTATAGTATAAATCTACGACAAAAATCTAAAAATTTTAGTAGTATTTGAACTCTGAACATAAGAGATACTGGACTGTCTAATCCTAAAAAAAATAATAGCACTTTCTATTTTGGCAAAAAATATTCATCACGCAGACTGAATTGTAATGCATTTGTGACATTTAATGTGTGCTGCACAACTCTGTCAATAGTTTGAATTAATTTTAAAAGGACAGGAATTTATAAAAGAGCCACTACAAAGAATTTTTCTTTCGTGTGCAATTGTCTTCTTCATTTATATTTTATGAATATAGAGAACCAAGTATGCATGCTGCAAAAAGGCACTTGAACAGTAAGTGACTAGCAGAGTACAAAAAAAACTGAAATTTGATAAACAAAACTGATGAAGAAAAACACTTGTGCTGCAGACACTAAGTAATGGCAGTGTTTGAGCCTCTCAAAACCTAATCAAACAACACATGCTATGTAGCGCCTGTGAAGAAAACAGTCCCATCCAATCACTGTGGGAAGCAAGAAGGCTCATTTATGCATTTCAATGACCTCATTAGATAAACATAATTAAAAAGTAGCTCTGAGAAGGAATGAAGCAGAGAATGTCAATTAAGACGCTTACTTGTCCTCATAGTGGTACTCCTTTTATTAGGAAAGTAGTGCTTTGTTCTCTTCCATGATCAAAGAGATATAGGATGATGGGGTTTAATACTCCAAAAGGGATCTCTACCTCATTAAATGGTAAGAAAAACATGCAAAACTTTTTCTGTAAAGCACCAATATACTTCAAATAGATTTATATCTATATGAAATACTACATGGACTGCAATATAAGCAAAAAATAGATATAAAAACACAAAAAAAACATAAATAACAAGTGACTAAAACACTAGTATGTACTGACCACAAACTTGCCATCAAAATCTGTGGTGTAGAGAATCAGTGAGGTGAAGCTGAGCTAGAAGCTAAAGTGGTTCTACCGAGAATGCAGTAGCTTTTTCACTGAGCAACACTATGAAATATTAAACGTTGTTTACTTGCATCCAGAGGAGTGCAAAACTGAATTTATTTCTTTTGTCAAATTTATTTCATCTGACCAGTTACAACTTCCTGACTTTTCATGGTTCCCCATATCAGCTGGACACTCATTCATTCATCTTCATGTCGGTTTTCTTCCCTTTCGGGGTCGCCACAGCGGAATGAACCGCCAACTCTCTGGCATATGTTTTATGCGGCGGATGCCCTTCCAGCCGCAACCCATCACTGGGAAACAGCTGGACACTTATCGCTACTAATCAAGGACAAATCATCTGATCATGTCCCTTCCTGGCACTATGAAAGACTCTCTCTAAGAACTTATTTTCAACAAAACATCTTGGGCGTTTTTTTTTTTACTACTACCAATTTTCTACTACCATCATTCTCCCAGTGATGCACCATGTTCCTGTATGTGATTAAGATCAACTTTTTACTGCGTTTTGTATCAACAATTCTGCACCTCCACTCAGGAAGAGAGTGATTTTAGTGTCAAGAGATGTTTAACTATATTTCCCAGTTACAATTCCTTTATGTCATTATACTATCCTTGTTTGTTCTCAAGTACCCAAAGAGAGATACAGGTGTCTGGTTAAACCCATCTGAGGTTTCACTTGAACAACATTGAGCTACATATCTGCTCAGTCCTGCTTTTCCCTAGGAGTCAAACCAACTTCCTTGCTAAAACAAAGTCAATAAGGCAATAGGTAATTTAAGGAGACCTCTAATGAAAATCAAATCTGTTTGGACATAGTTTTGCTTATTTATGTCTGTGCGAATACACCCTAAAATTTAAAAAATCTATCCAATGGTTTAATTTTAATCACAAGAAAAGCTTCATAGCGGACTGAGAACTCTCAGTAAATTATGTCAAATACTCTAAGACCCTCCCTGTTTTTTTGGTCAATACAAAGTAGTATTTGCAATAAAGCTGAGACTGAAATTTGGATCTGTAACAACTCTACTTGATCCAACTGCAGAAACAGTAAGTGTATTATTTAAAATGACCAGAAATTTCTACTTAAATTATCTCACAATAGCAATCCTGATAACTTTTTGGCTACAAAACTATTCAAATCTCTTACACGAGACCACTTGAAGATCCTCCTGCCGTGCTTTCCTCATTAACATCAACACCATGTGCAGAGTTATTCGGCAAATAAGTATTTTGACCACATCATCCTTTATATGTGTGTTGAGTTGTATAGGCTTGAAAGCCTGCTACCAATTATGTATATCAGCTTATGTGCATCTATGTAATGAGAAGGGGTGTGGTCTAATGACAACAATGCCCTATATTAGGTGTGCATAATTATTAGGCAACTTCCTTTCCTTTGGCAAAATGAGTCAGAAGAAAGATTTGACAAACTCTGAAAAGTCTAAAATTGTGAGATGTCTTGCAGAGGGATGCAGCAGCCTTGAAATTGCCAAGCTTTTGAAGCGGGATCACAGAACAATCAAGCGTTTCATGGCAAATAGCCAACAGGGTCGCAAAAAAACTAATTGAAAAAAAGAAGGGGCAAAGTAACTTTCCAAAAACTGAGGAAAATCAAGCTGCCAAGATGCCATTTGCCACTAGTTCAGCCATATTTCAGAGTTCCAATGTTACTGGATTGTCAAAAAGCACAAGGTGTGCAATACTCAGAGACATGGCCAAGGTAAGGAAGGCTGAAAAATGACCACCACTGAACAAGACACACAAGATAAAACGTCAAGACTGGGCCAAGAAATATCTGAAGACTGGTTTTATGGTCTGATGAAATGAGAGTGAGTCTTGAGGGGTCAGATGGATGGGCCCGTGGCTGGATCAGTAAAGGGCTGAAAGCTCCACTCCGACTCAGGCGCCAACAAGGTGGAGGTGGGGTACTGGTTTGGGTAGGTATCATCAAAGATGAGCTTGTTGAGGCTCAAGCTCAACTCCCAGTCCTACTGCCAGTTCCTGGAAGACACCTTCTTCAAGCAGTGGTACAAGACAAAGTTGGCATCTTTGAAGAAAAACATGATTTTCATGCAGGACAATGCTCCATCACATGCCTCCAAATACTCCACAGCGTGGCTGGCCAGTAAAGGTCTAAAAGATGAAAAAATAATGACATGGACCCCTTGTTCACGTGATCTGAACCCCATAGAGAACCTGTGGTCCCTCATGAAACGCGAGATCTACAAGGAGGGAAACCAGTACACCTCTCTAAACAGTGTCTGAGAGGCTGTGGTTGCTGCTGCACGCGATGTTGATAGTGAACAGATCAAGAAGCTGTCAGAATCCATGGATAGAAGGCTTTTGAGTGTCCTTTTAAAGAAAGGTGGCTATATTGGTCACTGATTTGTTTGTTTTGTTTTTGAATGTCAGAAATGTGTATTTTTAAATGTTGAGATGTTATATTGGTTTGCCTGGCAAAAATAAATAAGGTAGATGGGTATAAATTAGTTTTTTATTAATTTGCCTAATAATTCTGCACAGCAATTGTTACCTGCACACACAGATATCCTCCTAAGATAGCCAAAACTAAAAAAAGCCCCACTCCAACTTATTCAGCTTCGATATTTATGTGTCTTTTGGGCTGAATGAGAATATAGTAGTTGCTCAATGATAAAATTAATCCTCAAAATTATAACTTGCTTAATAACGCTGCACACAGTGTATATGCATATTTGTACTTTGTAAATGTATGAAATAAAAAAAATATTATCTCTTGTTATATAATATTATATCAATACAACGTTTTGACAATTGCAAAGATACAGTAGAATTCTGAATTCTAAATAAAATATTTCTCAGAAAACAGTGCTCAATTGTGTAGTTAGATTGGCTATGGGTTAGAACCATCGTGAACTGTCCTTGGACACCGTGCCCTTACCTGTAAAATATCAGGAATAAAAGTGCTGTATTCTTAACTAAAAGTTTCACCAGGAAGAATTTATTAGCTGCTGGTTGACAAGAAAAGTCATTTGCACTTTACGATAGGGATGGGAAATTAGCATTTTAATTGTTTGCACACTGTGTGCCTCTATGGTCACGGTGCAAATAGATTTTGTGCTTGTAGATCTCAACCTACTTCTATTCCAATCAACATCTTCCCCCATTCACTAGTCATTACATTAGTGTCACACAATCTTGCAGGGCTTTGCTTCACCTTCAGGCCTCTATAAAAGAAGAAAGGCTTTTGAAAAACCTTCAGATATGTCTTTCCCTCATAAGCAACAGTGAGGAGTTGAACTGAATGATAACTCCTTGGCTGGAAGAAAACCGCATCATGGCCATCCAAAAGGCTTGTTGGTAGAGCTATTAAGATAAAACTCTCCATGCCTAATCTGGTTGAGGAGGTTTAATTAATTACTCCTGTGCTAAGGGAGGACTTGTGTGTATGGTAAGTGTTTATCGAATAGATTGTTTGAAATAATTAGCAACACATCAGAAAGACACTTTTAATTTGTTTAGTGTTGACCTTCTATATTCTCTGCAAGCATCATTCATTTATCAGGACTTGCAAAATGATGTTCATACCACGTACTGATAGGAGTTTTGAAAGTTTGATGAGTTCTTACCTGCACCAAAGCAGGTAACATTTGAACATTTGATGTTTGTTATGTATTTTGGTGTAAAAAGCTTGTTAAAAAAATTCAAGATCAAGAATGTTAACTATTCATGAAAATATATTGTATAAAAATATTTAAATTAACTGTTGGCATCTTCACAATGACTTCACTTTGTGTAATTCATTTGTTTGTATTTTCAGTAATCAAGCAGAGCAATGTAGTAGTGCATCCTACTAAAATAACAATTAAATTGACTTTTGTTAGTCAAACACAGAACCATTTCATCAAGTAAGTGCTAGGTTTTTCTGTGTGGGTATTTGGATGTTCTCGTTCTAGTCCAATGATGCCGCTAAGCCAACATGAGATGGTGATATTTTCCCTGGCTGTGACTGAAGCTGTAATTAGCTCTGCAGACAATCAAACACCTCTGAAACATCTGAAGATGATGGGTTTGCTTTAAGCGTGAATAATTGTTGATTATTTTTAGTTCACTGTCTGTAGCACAGCGCTAAAATGAGTAGTTTTGAGCATGCATTGAAACAAAGACTTGAGTGAAAAAGAGAGATAACAAATGACTGGACTTTTATGTGCGTCATGAGGATAGCTGCATTTTAACTTGCATCACACCCTCTGGTCACAATTTACAGCGACCAGATCTTTAATTAAAAGCAGAGACACTGTCTGATGAATTGCCTCATGGCACAGATTTACCCCAACATCAGCCATACTGCCTGCAGATTGACCTCCTCAGTTTCAGACATCATTTTGTTCACTCAGTGACATCTAAGGCCCAGTCGACTCATACCTGGTTACTTTGTAACCACAATTTTTTTAGGTTACTTTGTGGATCCACACATATCGGAAACAGTTTTTTCACTGTAACCAAGTTAATTAGAACACAGGCCAATGTAATTTTTTGGGGAAACACTACAGATTTCACCACATATACAGCATAAAAACATTCCGTCTTCCACCATCTCAATTATTCGATGTGATGTTTGATAAGATGTTTGCATTTCTATTGAAATTACCAAGAAAATTAAAGTGGAGTGAACAAAAACCACAAGTGAGTGGAAGCACAAATGCAATTTGTAGCAAGTTCAGTGGAACCAAACCAATCAGACTTTAGTAACTTCAACCAGTTACTAAAATCAGATGGAAAAGCAGCATTATATTGTTAGGGATGTGGAGTTTATAAGCTTCAATGGTGATTAAATTAATTGAATACCTTATTCTTTATACTAAAAAAAAAATAAGTCCAAATACAGAACCATTGCATAATGTAAGCTGGAACAGAAAGCTCAGAATAAGAAGCTCTTCTCAGAGTAATCTTGGGTTGTGAGAGTGCCAGAAGAATGTAAGAAACTGGGTTTAATCTAGCCAAAAAAAGCAAACGACTGCCGGAGACTCAAAGAGACAAATCAGTGTTCCAGTTCACCAAGTTTTCATAATCTTTGGAGACCAGATGTGGTCATTGGCAGGCATGTTGGGTTTGTTAAAAATCACAGTGATAATGTACTACAAACAATCCAACCAACACAGCATAAGTAAAAGCATAACATGTATAGAGGAAGTTCCAAATGCAAACTGCTGAGAATACCAGTACCATTTTGTTCATGAGCATGAAAAATTCAGCTGAATTTATTTTTTACTTGGTAGTCTCCATAAATGCAGAGTTTAACTATTGTTTCAGAATAAAATGTGACCATAAGAAGAGAAAAAATTAGTAGCCATACACCTTACACAAAAGATCAGTTTCTCCTCAAGCCCTTAACCAGCCGATTTTAAGAGATGTATGTTCTGTGATTTAGTTTTTGTATTTGCTAACTGTTTTTGTTTTGATATGGCATCTTATCTCTCTCTCTCTCTCTCTCTCTCTCTCTCTTTATTGGTTCCTCAATGCATTTTTTGTGAAATATTTTGTGTGCATATTGACAAATTTCTCTTGTGTAAACCACACCTTAATGTGATTCGCATACACAGAATAGTATTACACGCAATGTACTATTCACAAAATTCAACATTGATACAATACTTTAAAAGATTGTGACAGATATCCACTTAAAATTCCACATGAAGACACCACTCTCATGTCGATTATCTTTTACTTGAATTTTGTACAAAGCTCCATCTAGCTAGCAAGAAAATGTCATCAAACCCATTTGTTACCTGGATGAGCTACTTCTTTACATAATGATCTAAAAATAACTGAACAAAACAAAAGGATATTATTCACTGTATTGAATAAACATAATATGCTGAAAAAAAAACACATTTAAAATGCTCCATCCTATCACTTACTAGATACCTGCCCCCGTTTAATGATGACAATAAAGCCCAATAAGAGAGAAAAGCAAGCTGTTTTTCTGAGTGCCTAAATAAAGACAACAGTAAAAATGTATGTGATTTCTACAAGGTGACAGCAGTATTGTTTAAATTCTCTCAAACAGAAATTACAATCTTTTTTCCATTCTCTGTCTCTCTTTGGTTGAGAGAAGGAGGCAGAATAAGTATGGAAGCCGGACACCAGCTTATTTCTAACTGCATAGTCCACGGCTTAGCGACCGGGCCAATTTAGTGCAAGTCTCTGGTAGGTCACACAGATAGACGGATTACTTCAAGAGGGCCGACATTCCATTACTCTGTTGGACAATAGAATCAAAATAATCTGAGATAACCACATTTTATATGGACAAGAGGCCACTCAGAGTACAGAAGAGTGGGACAGCATTGACCTCCAGAAACTGTTTTATTCGGTAAGATTCAGCCTGAGTAAATTACACACCACAAGCAATTTGCCACATGGCCACTGAGACTAGCAATGAAAGGATTGAAAGGATGAGAGAAAGCGAGAGAACATCCAAGACAGAATGGAATACAGAGCACTTCTGCATCCTTTCAGCTCATCACCAGTCAAAAACATCTCTATTGTTATCCCCTAATACTCTGTCTCATTCAATGCCGCCACTTTAACATAAAAGCCGTTTGAGCAAACAATATTTCATGGGATGAAATCTCGAGATGGCTGTCTTTTTAGTCCTTCTCCAGCTGACATCTAGTTAAAAGTGAAAATTGTTTCATAGGGGACTTACACGTGTTGATATCTTTCTTCTGAACATCAGCCCCTGTTTATCTCCACAAGCTCATATACTACATGCACCCCAGAAGCCTTCACAGTGAATCGTGGTTCCGTCCCACAAAGGCAGAAAATCTCTTAGCAGAGCCTTCTCTCTCACTGTTCCTTGCTAATGGAACAAACTCCCTGATCCAGTCAGGAAAGTAACATCACTAACAGTTTACAAAGCATCTGAAAACTCTTCTCTTCAGGGAACAACTAATATAATCAGAGCGCTTGGAGGGAGATAACTTCCCTTCATAGTTCCCCTTGGGGCTTTGTTCTGTCTTAACCAAAATGTCAAAGGCTAATTGACAGCAGGTCAAATCCGGATGTAAAATGTTTGCAACAACATATTTGTACCTGGCTCCCAAACAGCCTGGAGCCAAAAAACACATAGGTTATAATCATACTGGGTAGGTCAGATCCAGACATCCGGAGCAGAGATTGAACAGCGTCTGTGTCCTACACCCACTCCTGGATAATTTAAATTAGCCAAAAGGACAGGAAAAGGGTGGAGCAGATTTGAGCAGCCCTGGGTTATCTCTTCCAGGCAGGTGCACAATTAAAACCCTCACATTTGTCCTGAAGATTAGAATTAGGTATAATTAAACAGGACTAAACAAGGCATATCTTTTTCAGCTGTACGACATTTTAACATGGAGAGTCTATGGTATCTCCCACATTTTTCAGCATCGCTTAAGTTGTCAGTTTTTTTCTCAATTCATGCCCTTTTAAGAGGCAAGAGCCTGAATTGAATACACGTCAAATCCAGATTTATTTGGTGAAAGTATTTAAAAAAAAATCCTTTTAAAATAACAAAAACAGACATCACTCTCACCACATCTTTAGTCGATCTTCTTTTACTTTCCTTTGTAAACAATGCGATGTCTGTTATCTTCTACCTTCATTTTGAAGGTTTATCTACCCTGAAGTTACCTAGATGAGATACTTCTTTACATAAGGACTGAAAAGTAAAAATAAATGCATATTCTTCATCATATTGCGTGTATGGCTATTCATAGTGTTACAAACTATGATTTCGAAGTGACACAAAAAAATTAATTTCTTTAAAGATGCCATATTATGGAAATGTGCCTTTTCTGACATTTCTGTTATCATGAAGTGCTGTTACCTTATCAAAAACATGCCTCAGGTTGTATTCAGCTGATTTTTGACCAATATTTTATCAAATTTTTTTAGCTAAAAATGGCTCGTTGTTCTTAGCTGCACCCGAGTTCTTAGCCCCACCCACTGACCAAATAGATTAATCGCTAGTACTAATACCCGCGTTGGCTAATCAATGTAGAAGGGGTGTGTTTTCGGTGTTGTCTGGAGCCCAACACTTTCTTTGCATTACAAAGAATGAGTTTATTTGTCAGAAATAGCTGAATTTTGTGTCTGCCCTTCAGCGGAAAATTGGAAAGATCACATTTATTTGTGAGCAGAGCTTCAAGTTCAACTGGTTTGTCAGCAAAGAACAGTTCGACCAAGAACTTGGTAAAAAAAAAAAAAAAAGGCTGGCTCAACGTATTTTTTTACACAAATATTGCATTTTGAAAGTTATTAACAGTGCAGCGCTAGTATAAAGGGCTCAACTATTTATTCTAAATGCTATAAAAAGGGCATAATGTGAAACCTTTAAGTATCTATTACAATTGTTATTCCTGTGTTTATAGCACACATTCAACACTGATTGGAGAAATTTTAATTTATACTATTGTGTGAACCAGCCCTTCACTTATGATGAGATACAGTATTGGCCAACATATCAGTAGATTTCTGTATATTTGCCAATTCAATTAAGCAGCAGACAAGCACATAAAGTGTATCTCAGCAGCAGATTGGCATTGCTGTGAAGGGTTGAGCACCAATTGTCAGTGAGGTCGAGAGTAGTGCTGGCGTAAGTATGATGGACAGCGGAGGTGAAGAGAAGCACACCAGGCTTACTCCAGAGTATTACACCATATCTCTGCTGGATGAAGCAAAGCTAGTCTAAAGCTCACTGCCTTCCTCCTTTCCAATCACCTCCTCTCTCTATTCCTGTCATGGTACTTATCTGTTCACTTTCTCCTTCTTACTTTTGTTTATTTAGACCGTTCTTTCCTTCATTTCATAGCCATATCCTTTCACACAATCAATTGCACGAAACCTCAAAGGATGTAAAAAAATTTTGGCACTATGTATGCACCAGTCATAAAAAACCACAAACTGATAGATGCTAAATGTTGACTGTCACTTGACCAGCAATTACGCCCCTCAGTGACCCAAATCTTCCTTCCATCTAGCGGTCAATCCTCTGTCATGGAGAGATCAGTCAGATAAATATCTCTCTTTCTGCCAGTTGGCCTGCAGGTTCAACACCGTGGCCTCATGCTGCAGCTCTGTTAATAAATGAAATTCTGAGGGCAAACTACAGCGAGGCACATTGCAACGGCCCGTTGAGATCAGATTTTGATTATCTCTAGGTTCCGATGATTTCAGAGTTCACTGCTTGCAATAACTTCTTTTTCCACAGGAGGAACTATATGGATGCTTGATTTGGGGTTAACAAAAAATATTCCAAGTATACAGTAGGCAACATCATAATAGAATCTTAGTATGATTCTTTAACTCAAGAACTGAAATCCACCAGCAGTTTGTTTGAAATATGCATCAATTGGATTATTGAATTATTAGAATTGTTTCTGCTATAGAACCAGCTATAGTCAATATACAGGCAATAGTCAATTCCGAAGCAAAGAAGAAAAACATAAAACGTAGCCAGTCAAGAAAGGCAAGAAACATATTTAAACAAGCACAACCTAAATCACATCAAACAAAAGTTTTTGAAATGCAAGGGAGTGTCTTCTTACAGGCCACAGAGGAGTGATGAAGGTTCAGCAGAGTGAAGGTGGAATGTGCAGTAGAAGGTAGAGATGGAAATTCAAAAGCAACTGTGAAGCTGTTTTGATGGTGAACTATCAGAGTGAAGGAGCAAGAAGAGGTCTCAGGAGTCAAGTTTCAGACATAGAAGCAGAGGCTATACTCAACTAGATTAACTGGTCAGAGTGATTAGGGAAAAGGGAGCCAAGAGAACCAGGTCAGGTTTGCAGCAGAAAAGACAAAAGTGAGAAGTGCCTGTAGAAGAAGTCCCGTAAGCTTGCTGGGGCCAGATAAAGACCTGCCCTACTATTGGCTGATTGTTTGAGCTATACAGAGGGCAAGAGGGTTGGTTCTTTGAAAACTATAGGGAAGTACAGGGAAGATGGATGGAACTTCTGGAACAAAAGAGGCAGAATAGCTGGAGAGGAAGAGAGAAGTGATGTATGAAACAACAGCCTCCAGTCCTTCTCTCCATCAATGACTGGATTGCAATGTAGGCACCATAAAGTCCAGGTATAGTGTAGGTTGGTGCCAAGGTGAAGGTGGTGTCTATGGTTCCAAGGTGTTGAGATGATAATAGGTCAGGGATTTGCCAGGAGGATAACGAAGAAACAATGCAGAAGACAATCAAGCATCAATAATAATATGTACTAAATGACTAATGACAAACTATTATATAAACCTTCATAAAAATAGTTTTTAACTAAACACTACTTTAAGTGTTAAGATTCATAAATACATGAGCACAAAACAAATAATTTACTCTTAATATTTACTGAACTCACTATGAATGATTTAGTAGCACTTCACACATCAGTATTTGTGTTGCATGATTCATGACAAGACGTGAGCTGTTTTGTGCTAGTTGCAACAAATTAAAGCTTGCATGTGTGCAAAGTTCCTCTGCACGACTGGAATGCGTGGACGTGTGGACATTGACTTTAACCAGACACTTCCAGGCATTGAAAAGCTCATCAGCAGCCAAGATGCTCAGAATTCATCTGTTTTAATTAGCCAATCATGTTCTCCTCCTGGCTCTCCATGAGAGCACTTCTCTCTTGCTTGGCATCAAAACAGAAACACAGTTGAGCTCAAATACCCCTCAAACAATAAACCCATAGAGGCATTTCGGCCACATCAAGCCACTGGTCCTGAAGCCTTCTTCATCAGCCTTTATCTCCATATCTTTAGCCAGTATTTTTGGTTCGGCTCTAATTCAGAATGATTGCTGCTTTTGCTTTAATGAGTTTTTTACCTTCTTTTTTGCAGTAATTACTGCAGTAGTTACAGGTGCAAATACAATCATATTTATAGATTTCTAAAACACAATTCATATACAATTTTCAAAGCATCTTTATTGGGAGCACAGCTTCCATTGTGTATGTAGATACTATAAGTATTTGTCCAATCGGAATTCACCTTTACATGTTGCTTTGTTAATCAAATCCAACCAGGGCCGACAGAGTCAATGTTGCTCACCCGCCAAGCATAAACACTATTCACAAAGTGTCTTTTTTAACCAATCATATTTTAGATCCAAGCCTGCTAGCTTGCCTAAGGAGACATGAGAATCTGTCTTCAGTTCCGTCTCATTACTCACAAAGTTAACTTATTCCTGTGGCAATTTGAAAACTTGAATACTCTTGAGTTTATGAACTCAATAAATTAATTGTTTTCATTTCTCATGGACTGACTGAAAAAGAAAAATTCAACTGAAATCAGAGATTCTGAAAAAATCAATTTGCAAGGCAGACTTTGCCAGAAAAACTGCATATCTAACATTAAGTTGTTAACCTCTCCCAGACAGGAAACATGTTTGAAGTTGTCTCTTCCAAGCCTGGGAGAGCTTTATTCTTGTATTATAGCAATATTGGGAGTTATATTTGGGTCAATGACAAATAAATGTCAGTTAATCTTGTTTATAATTATCTCCTTTCTCAAATGTATACAGTACTTCCTATTATTGTTGGTGACAAACTGCAAATAATCAAATGGTGTAACCACTAATGCATGACGAAGAAAAAAGTAAGTTATGAAATAACCCAGTAGGCTTACATAAATGTATGTTGTCAAAGTATATATAAAATATTTGATTTATAAAACATAGATAGTAAGGATTAATAACACCATATAAAATAGTATGACACAAATACAAATTAAAACTATACAAACATAGATTCAGTTATTTAAATAGATTCTTTTTTATTTTAAAACTTAAAACTTTTCCATTTTCATAACACATTATTTAAATTGCATTCTGATAGGAAAAACTCTTGATTTATTGAATTGTGCAATTAAGATGTGGTTAAGATGTGGATTAAGCCCAATATTTTATCAAAATATTATCTACAATGACAATCATGTATCAATAATTAATTTTTATGTAATAGAAGAGTAATCTGCAAAACACTAGCTTACTGATGTTAACTTTTTAAAACAAATAAGCTGATTGCCAATTTGTTTGTTTTAAGGCAGTATAAATGACAAATCCTATGAAATCAGAGAGAGAAAAAAACTGATTTGTACGCTTGGAATGGCTTCCCAGACATAATATGCAAACTTATCACAATCTTAGAAGATGAAAACAAAAGCAAATCTGTATAAACTGCTTTCAAGGCAGCCTGCAAGGTTGCGATCTCATTTATAAACATTGTTTCTTACTGAGATATTGGCATTAACCGCCAAAAGCAAGCATAGTTTATATATAACTGTAGCAATAAATGCATCTTAAATTGTCCACGAATTGCACGGTGCTCTAAAGCTTCTGTGATAAATCAACTGTTATTCTGACTATTATGGGTATGAGGCAAACAGCAGACCTTTTCACACAAGAATTCAGGGTAAAATACATAGTTTCAAAATGCACATAAAGGCATGTGTTATGAAAACAAAACATATTGGCCTATACTGAAGATGATGCAATACCAAATACATACAATAAAATATATAAACATGTGCTATTTCATGTAAAATACAACAAATAGACAAAACGACACAAATTGACTTTATTGAAAAATTGCCTTTATGATAGAGATATTAAAGAATGATCTCTATGAAGGTGTTTAAGCTTAATGTTGTATATTAACATTTGTGAACATTTTCATTAAAAAAACTTTTTTGATCACACCACAAAATTGTTTTACCTGTTTTAAGACTTTAACTTTAGAGTTCCTTTCCCACCACTTTTAATTGATTGTTCATTAAAATTTGTCAATTTGTCAGTTGTCATGTGATACCCTCATAAAATACCCTCAAAATAATGTGATATCATTATCTGTAGATTTGTAAGCACTGCACAAAAAAAGCGTCCAAGACTATGAATGCAAGGCTCAACTCAAATGTTTTTGTCAAATTTAATTAGTTTGATGTGTTTGTTAACATTACTGATATCTATATACTAACAGTGTTAGCCCCATGTCACTAATAACCTCCCAGAATTTTATGCCACAATGAGCCATAATACGTACGAAACAATTTCGTGGCTTAAACACCAGCCAGGCGTAATTTATAAGAATTAAGATTTAAGCCCTTATTTTTTATAATGATTTATTCTGTAAAATATTGCATACAACATGATTTTCATTGTAAATAAATGGTCTTAATTCCAAACCAGTCCCTTGTTTAAATTTTTTTTTAATTATATGACTAAAGCGGTTACCTTAAATTCATTCGACATCTGCGAGAACTGAAATGTAAGTACTCATACTCGTTTTTCAAAAAAGTGGTATCGGTGAATCCCTAATGAAAACAATTATCTGAACAAGAATATAAGATTGAGTCGCAGCATCTAAGACAGTTTTGGTCCCCAAAGAAGCCCCCTAAAAATAGTGATACACATCAAATAATACTTTATATGAGTATGACACATATTCAACACACAAAAAACACAAGCAACCCTGCAGTGTCTGCTGTCATGCAAGATCAATGTCATCTGATGAAAGTTCAATGTCTTTGCAAAAGTGCAATATGCTTTATGTTGTGCTGCAAACTAATGGCCATGTTGACAAGCTGTCAGGGCAATGGGTGAGATATTGCTTTTTTCACCAAGGCTGTAAATCTGCCCAATGCATTGTCTTTGCACCCCCAGAAAATGAATAGGCTTTGTCAGATTAAAATCAACATAGTGTGTTTTCAAACTGCATTAGACTACAGTTATATCCTTTCAAGCATCTTGCATACGATGTCCACGTAATGGGGTTTAATAGTACCCCTCAGTCATACAGATTCAGAAACATGTTTTTAGATAAGTCAAATATTTTGTAACAACTAAATTCCTTTAAATAGTTCAAACTGAATTCCAAATGTTTACGGATGAGTCATTAGTCAGTTATTAATCCACTTTGAGGCTGCCATATTTTCTGCTTATTTCCTAAGTTCTAAATTCTTTCCCTGACACGGTCATTAGTTTCCAAAACTCTGGCCAGTGGTGAAAAACAATATGTGACAGCACACAGCCAGTGCGACAACCATTTCAAGGTTTTATCCACTTTAATCAACATCAACAAGAAGCAACTTGACATGGAATTAATTAATGTAATTATGTTCATGTGGAATTAATTTGGCACCACAGCAGCTTGCTCTTTGCAGCTGTCAGCTCACTGATAAAAGGGAGGAGTGTGTTACGTCTACGTATGGCTAGGAGCAAGCGTAGGGTCCACAGGGTCAAAGGCTATTTTTAGAATGACTAAAACCCAAGAACCGAACTTACTTTATTGAACCTAACCATAGCCATATTCTAAATTGTCTATTTGATACACCATTGCTGTAAGGCTATTTAAAAATATCTATAATCAAATTGTGAAATCTTCTTTTCAGATCCTGCATGTTTTTGAATATTAGAACAATGTTTTAGTTTTCACTTTCACCATTTCAATATTCATCGTCATTTGTTGACAATCACATCAGAACTCATCATTCATCACCACATGAGTGAGCATCACAATACAATATGTATCAGAATAGATGCCATGAGTCATTGAGATGAAGTAAAATATCCTAATTGGATCAACATAGACACTAGGAGTGTGAGATTGACAAACCCCTTATTTTGGGTGTGTGGAAGACATGTTTGTAGTTATTCACTTTTATCAGTTTTTTTTGTCAGACAAGGATGTCAATGGATCTTTCTTGTTCACGCTGAAAAGTGCACATTTTAACGTTTATTCTTGATAACAACTGTAATGGTGAGTTTCACCAGGAAACACCTTCTGTCTCATTACTTTCACAGCATACATCTTTTATACAAGTATATTTTTTAAATACACAAGCATAAATTCACTGCACATCTAATAAAACTGTCTGTGAACAACTGAAGCGTTGTATGAGGTTCAACCTGCAGCTCTTTCCCAGAGTCTTTAAATAATTTGCTTTTTTTTGTACCCTGCAGCTGGTAATTTAGAGAATAAGACAATAGCAAACAGTGTTCTTTTATTTTTTATGTGGATTTGTGGAGGTTATGGAGGTGGATTTATGTGGATTTTTATGGAGGTCTTAATAGAACCTCAGTATTTAACAAAAGTTTGTATATCCATTGTTCCAACTTCCAAACTCTTAAAACAAGTCTCATTTCTTTATGCATTTTGCATAGCATCGAAAAAGTTTTTCAAAAGATAGTAGTGTTCTCGACGCGTATTGAAAGCAGAAGATGCAATAGCAACTGCAAATCTTTATATGTTTCTGCTAAGTGATATGTAGTCTACAGCAACGTTTAAGTTTGTTTTCATATATTATTTTGTGTGTATATCTTCAATGAGAGGGGTTAATCTGTGACATGGGGAATGTATTGTTATTTTTACATGTAAAACTTAACTGTTTTGTTCCTTTTGTCATCAATATAAAGTTTGCAGTTTAATAAAGACACTATATTTGTGTTTCATGAATGAGAACTGTGAATATGTATAACATGTATTTAATTAAATAAACAGACACAATGTTTTTAAACTGTAAATATAAAATCTGAATGGGATATTTGATTTTGACAGATCATACTTTTCTGAGGAAAGTTAATCACCCTCAAAAGAATCTGTTCCTCTGGTTTGCTTGGTCCAGATCCAAAATCAGGAAAAATGTAAATCTATTTAAAGGTTTCAAATAAAGGTTGAAATAGATATGGCTACCTCATGCCGTGTCCAAAATGATAACATTTTTACATCCCTGGTGGCGGCATGTACAAGTGCTGTATGTCTTAGCTGTACATGCACCGCTTTCGTTTTACCATTCTGCTGTTTGAGAAACCGCTTTGCAGCACCCCTCCCCCTTTACAAAATTAACTAGCTTGCAAAACACACTGTATGGCATGTGTAAGCACCTATAAATAACATTTTCTTTCATTGACATCCATTGAGGGGAGTTTAGGTGACCTAAAATTAATAGATTTTCATCAGCCCAAAAAAGTGAAGAGAAAAAAAACACCACAATGCCCCTTGCCACAAAATATGAACACAGTCTCTTGGCCTATTTGTAACTTGTAAAGTTATTTTCATGTTTAACTCAAAAACTCGACCTGCTCATTTAACTCATATGTTCTTTGATTATGTTTGCTGATGTCTTTGTTGCTGATAATCTGAAGACTGATACAGCTGTAGGAGGTTGGCAAAGTTACATAAAATATTTTTTGGGCCACCGCTGGGCCCACAAAGGGATGAAAGCTTACAAACTACAGTTTAGAACAACAGTTTCTGTACATTGCTGTTTTAATCAAATTAGGGGACACAAAACACATTAAAAGCATTTTGAACAATGAATGGTTGTTGCTATTTAGTATATTGCATGGGAGAAAATTTTAATCAACAATTAAATCAGCTTGAAAAATACCACAGAGTGCCTGTAAAAACAATCTTTTTACATTCCCATGAATTACTGTGCCCACAAACCCTCTGAGAGCTAATTTAGTGTGTTTAATCTTTTAATACAAACCCAATATCACATCTGCAAAGTGACCACCATTTAATGAGGCATAGACTGGTGTAATAGGATACAGCATTGTTTTATGCAGCTTCCACTCAAGACAACACAATTTCTTGGTTCTGTTATAATATCACTGATGATATTCACACTGTCTCGACAAGAGACCTAAAGGCATGCTCAGAACAAATCAGCATTTTCCAGTATAGATGTGTATTCATAACCGAGTTTGACTCTCAGTGCGAGCCTTATTCTGTCAATTAGCCTCCCACCAATATTGACTGATTCGCACAGCAGACTTCACAAATCAATTTCTCCCATTGTTTTGCTGTTCCAATTATTCCTCCCGCTGTAGTTGTATTGAACCACATTCTCTTCTAGAACAGAATAAACCAGGGATTTGTTCATCTAAAATATATGTAGTTGTTCACACATCTGTTTTACCATTACGTTACATTGGCTTTGACTGGACTTCTGACTGGGGAGAAAAAACTTCTCTAATTATGCCAATTATTTTTTTGGCTCTGAAGCAATTAATGCACTGACACACTTTACACTGTTTCAGGGTGTAATTAAGAAGGTGTATTCATAGCCAGTAATGCTGTGTGAACATTTGTTAATGCAGCTTTGCTTGAAGGAGTTTTAATGAAATTATGTAGCTACGACAATCAGCCTTACCTTTTCCCACTCTCTGTCCTTATTCAGCACGATCACCACCAGCTTAGGATGAACCTGATAGCCATCTTCTGTGAAGGACAAATCTTTGCCATCCCAGGTCACATTCATCATGTACCTACAGCACACAGAGGCCACGTTAGATCCACAAATACACCAAGCTTATCTTCTGCAAACGCACCAACAGAACTTTTCATTTATACGTAAAAGATCAGAATAATATTGTAAGGTCATTTTAAACATGCAAGAAGGCAAAAAGAGGAATTAATGAGCCATCTGAAGACTAATGACTGACCTAAATCAGACGTCACATTAAGTGAAGATGAAAAATCGGACTGAGTTATTATTAGTCTGCAGTGATATCTCCATGAATCATAACCATGCCTGCCTTTGCTATCATCCTAGTTTAAAGCAGTGGTTCTCAAATAGGACGCAGTGGTTCTCTGGAGGGGGGAGGGGGGGGGCTCCATCAAGGGGGCACGTTTGACCTCAGGAACATGCTTTTCTGATTTTTCATTTTTTTTACTGTTCTAGAATAAAGTGCAATACCACTCCACTACATTTGGAGTGTCGCTCTCTTTGGCAGAGTATGAAGTGTAGACACAAAGTGTAGAAGACAGGCGGGGAAAGAAGGAGATAGAGACAAACGAAAGTCTCCCGAAAGTAATAAGAAAGAAATATGACGCATATGTAGCGCTTTGCTTTACTGTGACTACGGTGGGAGAAGATGAGAGACAGGTGTGCTAAATATGTTGGCAGCAGACAGCATGAAGCCAAATAAATTAATGCGTCACTTAAAGACATTACACTCCAATCATGCTGAAAAGCCACTTGAGTTTTTTTAGCAAAAACGTGTCGAATATTGCCAGCAATCGTGGTCAGTCAAACAATAGTTTTATTAAGGATTTAATGTTTTTTTTTACTTTACAGATGCACCTTAACTCTTTTCTGCTACAGTTAATAAAGCTATTCTTTGTTGTAAGTTGGTCCATATTTCTTTCTTTTTTCTCTTATATGTTAAGAGCTGTACTTATAACAAATTTAAAGACAAATAATACTATTTACAGTGATTTTGTTACTGGGAGGGGGGGGGGGATAATTGAGAAACACTGGTTTAAAGAAACACAAACAGACATGTAATATATATATATATATATATATATATATATATATATATATAATACAATATATAATTATATAATATATAGTTTTTACCCAACTTAAATAAATACAGATATAGTTTTTATTTTTATTTTAGGAAAACACAACTTAAAAAATACATTTACATTTTTTTGATAAATTATGTTTAAAATATTGGTTTAGATTACTGTTTGTTACAGTTATAAATATGAAACAAACAAAACATAACACAGCACTGTTTCTAAAGCATGCATACAAATATACAAGGAGCAATTTAATTAAAATATTTACAACTTAACATGTGCTCTTTCATTGTAAACTAATTGTAACTGTTTGACAACCTTGCATCCTGTCATGATATGGAAATGCAGAGAAACCTTAAAAAGGAGGAAAATTCAATGAAATCATGGAACATAAATCTGGATAAACAAAGTAAAACTCAAAAACAAAAACTAAATCTGAGACCGCCACTTTGTTGTTATATAATATATATTCAAACTACTATCAATTATAGTTTTTTTTAAATAAATATATTATCAATTCATTTTGATCATTTAATGCAGTTATAGAATTAGTTCCATCCTCCCTAGGTACAAGAGGCTTTTGGTTCACATTGGTTCGCTTCCCTTCACTCTGGATGGCTTCGGATGATTTTTTTGTGTAGTAGTTTAGAAACACAGTATGTATGTTTGATTTGTTAATTCAAGAGTAGCACTGTGTTTAATCAGCATTAAAATCGATTCACGATTACTGACATTAGTTAACCTAAACTTGTTAAGAAATCTTTGACTGTATAATCATTAATTGGACATTTACTCTACTCATAAGCAGAGATAAACAAAGAGAATTACCTTTACTCATAAAACTGCAGTTGAGTAGGTTTTTTGTAGTTTTTAAAAGGTGTTCTTTAAAAAGTCAAAATATTTACTTCTTCATACAATCTGTTTTCAATGAAAAGAACAAGTGCTAATCTCCCACAAAGAATTGACAGTTAAGACCTAGCCTTGTGTGCCATTCATGTTTAAGAGGCCAGAGGGCAGGTTTCAAGACAAAGACATGCATCAGATAATTTTGGTGCAGCAAAAGCTGTGCTTAAAACAGTTGAAAAGAGTTGAAATGACTGGTTACTCTCCAAGCTATTCAAACACCCATGCAGTATATGCATCTTAACAGAATAAAGAGAGCCAACATGACTACTTTTAGTAGTTCTCTAAACACAAAACGTCACTTTTCTCACTTTTCAAAGAACGCAACACTACTCTACATTATTGTTACTGTTAATTCACTGCAAAACACTCCCTTAAGTTGAAAACAGAACAACGCTGAAGAGCTGTCTGGTATCTACAGGGATCTCTCAAAGGTTACGCAGTCTCTCACACAGTGACTATTCATAGTGGCCCACTGGAAAATTTTAAACAGTAGACACAGAGAACTGTTTCACTGCAGGAAAGCGCAAATAAACATTTCCATTTTTATTAAAATGAGAAAATAATAAAACAGGAAAAAGAAATGTTGCACCCAATCTCCAAGCAGGGAGATTTGTAGCAAGTGTATGTATGAGATGTATTGGTGTGTAGAGACCTACGTAAACCTGCAAAATGATTTTTGAACTCCAACCTGCTCTTAAGTAAGTCTTGACCTACTTGGTCTTAAAACATGCAAAGCGCATTTAATCAGACTGAAAACATTACATTCCGGCAGTTCTTACACACAAGCCAGTGAGATTAAAACATGGATTAGTGTGTTTAATAAGCATCACTAAAACACTAAAACACTAAGACTGCAGTCTGAAGTTACTCAGTACTCAGATACTCACTCAAGACTACATTTTTTACTTGCAGTTGAGTGCATTTTCTTTGAAGAAGCAGTACCTTATGCTGCGTTTACACCGGGAATTGGTAAACGCGCGAATCGTCGATAACTCACCGCTATTAAATCTGATTTCAAACGCGGGCTGAAAGAACGCGCGTGACGTGCGATATTGGTGACGTGAGTGCCGGGGGAGGAGCTTCCAGCAGGCTTCTTGCTTGGATCAATTGTCGAAGTCAAGAGAAAAGCTGTTATTAATATTTTCTGAAGGCAGAAATACGGAGAATTTGCCGACTGTTTACTAACTACAGGCTTCTATTTCACCAGCAGCGTCCATCAGTCTCCTCCGGTGAGTGGATATTTTAATATCACGTTGAATTAAAAGGTGTTTACTGTCTGTTTCTCCATATACCCCCATGTCATGGGTTATTACTTTATTGTAGTTTAATAAAATGTAAAGTAATCATTCAAATGTAAAGTCATCAATAAAAGCTATATTAAAAGAACATATATTGGTGTAAATACAGTGCTTCACATATAATATGTTGTATTAGTTATTGTACAGGTTACTTGAAGTTCAATACAAACTGTGGTTTTAGAAGTGTATTATGCAGATGTTTGTACAATACCTCGATGTAACTGCTGTCACTTTTTATGTAACAGTAGTGAATGGTACATTAATAGTGAATTTTTAAATACTTTATTTGTAATTTCCCAATTAGTGAAGCAAAAATTAAAGATGTCACAAGGATGTGTGTTAACTTGATATCTGCTGTGATTGTGATTAATTTCTCTGTTTTTAAGATATCTTACAACTGCAGACATCTACGGAGCATTACCTCATGAGTTTTATATATATATATATATATATATATATATATATATATATATATATATATATATATATATATATATATATATATATATAGTGCCTGTCCTTGAACATGCATATATAAGATTGATTGTGTATATCATATGATTATGTATCAATACATTTACTCAAATATAAATAATTCAATTTACCTGTAGATAATTATTAAACTTACTTTTCCCTCAACGTTTGCTTTGAATAAACAAGGCAATCAGTTTCCTAAGTTTTTTTTTAAGTAAAACAGAGCTGATTGCATTTAAGTACAAGTATAAAACTAAAAGAAAAGTCACAATGAGTGCCATATACTCATAGTAATTTACAGAGAACACACACAAGATTCTTCAGTTGCCAAAATACTTGTTTACTTACTCATTTAATGGTGATTGGAACCATTTTCACACCATGTGGTAAGGACTCCCCCTTGCCCCAAGAGGCAAACACCAGCTGACAGAGTCATTTCAGTTTGGTTTTCTCTCTCTAAATATGGCTCAAGCATTTAAACAAATGCTGCAGTATGTGTCAGCCTAGCAGTACGTACATGATAGTGTATTGCAGAGAGTGCTGAATTAAAAGTGAAGTGCCATAATCGATTTATGAAATGTGGGTGTTCGGCAACTGAATAGGATAGTAGGTTTCTGAATTGATTCAGGTGCCATTTTGGGAGGGGGCAAACTGAAGACCCACTCACACAAGATATATCTTGGAATCCAATTACATCAGATTCCAGCAGAGACAAAGAATCAATAAGCTTCTCTCTACTAAACTATATGTTCCCATTCTCACTAGGCTCCCTTATTCATTTTAAACTTCCCTTCATGTTTCACCCCTCATCCAGTTCCCTCTGTTGGCTCTATGGCTTTGAGCTTTAGATTGCCACAGTGTTCACACCTGCAGAGGCCCTTTTACCAATTACTGCCAGAACACAAACCGAACACAGCATGGCAATGGAACTTTAGCTTCCTTCCATGAGGTGTGAGACTCATGCTCATTAGCTTAGAGTTTTCTATCTTGCTCCACTGCACGAATTATGCTGTATGAGCCTGAAGGAGCTTAGTGGTGAACATCTCAAAAACATCTTGGGTTGACAGGGGTTGTAAACAGACAAAATGAGACTTATAATAAAACGATTATGACAACAATATAATAAAATGATTTTTGTGTTTGGGCATCTGTCTCCGTCTGTCTGTCAGTTTTTTTGGCAGTCTGTCTGTCTGTTTTTTGGTAGTCTGTCTTTGGGCGTCTGTGTGTTTCGGTGTCTGTGTGTCCTTGTTTGGGAGTCTGTTTGTCTTTCTGTCTTTGTTTGGGCGTCTATCTGTTTCTGTGTCTTTTGGCATCAGTTTGCCTGTGTGTCTGTGTTAGGGTGTCTGTGTGTCTTTGTTTGGGCATCTGTCTGTCTTTGTTTGGACATCTGTCTGTCTGTCTGTTTGTTTGGACGTCTTTCTGTCTTTTTTTTGATGTCTGTTGTCTTGATTTGGACATCTGTCTGTCTGTTTGTTTGTTTGTTTGGAAGTCTTTCTGTTTGTCTATGTGTCTTTGTTTGGATGTCTGTCTGTCTGTCTTTGTTCAGGAGTCTGTCAGTCTTGGTTGGTGCTTCTGTCTGTCTGAGCATCTGTCTGTCTTGTCTTTGTCTGTCCGTCTGCCTGTTTTTGTGTGGACGTCTGTTTGTCTGTGTTCGGATGTTTGTCTATCTGTGTTTGGGCAGCTGTGTTACGCTCCCTAGTCACATAGTTTTGTTTTGGTTCGTGACGTGCCAGTGTTTTGTTTCTCCACGTGTGTTTGTTTTGTTTTCTGCTTCCTCTTGTGTTCAATTAGGTCCGATGACGTGGAGCCACCCACTCTCCATCGATTGACGCGTATGTCCGCGGCACGATGACGTCATCAGCTCGTCGCCAAATCAATGTTCGACAAATAGCCTTACTCTGCATAGAAGTAGACTGTAGAGTTGGCTCGTTAGGTTTTTGATCTGGCTTGATTTTGTTAATATACAGTTTCTGCTTCTGAGCAGCTATCGTTGCCTGTGTTGCAGTGCTTGTGAGAGTTGTATTAGTTTATTGTTTGACTACCCATCCTGTCTTTGTGTGTCACAGAGTCCTGCTGGCGTCTTCAGTTCTCACACTCAGCAGCAGAGGACAGCGTAGCACATCGCGTGACAAACATTGGGGTTTGTGTATTAGGTGGTTAGCTCTGTCTAGTACATCAGTTTAGAAGGGTGCCACATGTTGTATTAGAAAGCAGCTAAATTAGTTATTTAGAAATTTGCTTCAATACGGAAGCTTTTTGTGTTAACTTATGTTCTTCATTTGTTAAATTACCATAACTTTAATTAGCTAGTGGTTTATTTTTGTGGTTGTTGTTTTTGTACATATTGTAATTAGATACCTTGTTGTTGTGTTTATGTATATGGATTTATTTGCATTATGGTGATGGTGTTGTCACCGAAATAAATCTGATTCACGGTGCAAATTTGGTTGTGTTTACCCTTGTTGCAAATTTACCCTAGATGTTGTCCATCTTTAAAACATAACAAGCTGTCTGTCTTTGTTTGGATGTCTGTCTGTCTGTCTGTGTTCGAACGTTTGTCTGTCTGAGTGTGTTTGGGTGTCTGTCTGTCTGTCTGTGTTTAGCACCTGTCTGTCTGTTTGGACGTCTGTCTATCTGTCTTTGTTTGGACGTCTGTCTGTCTGTGGTTTATGCTTCTGTCTGTCTTTGGTCTTTGTCAGAAAACATTTCTCCAGTTCTTAAGTCTCTACACTGACTGCTGGTCTCCTTCAGAATAGATTTTAAATTTCTCCTGCTCGTATATAAGTCCAAACATAACTTAGCACCTAAATGCCTAACAGACATGATCAGTGAATACACACCAAAGAGGGAGCTGAGATCCCTCAGATGAAATAAATTAAATCTACCCCGGGTAAAATCCAAACAGGGTAAATACTATTTTAAATGCCATGCGGCCCACAGCTGGAACCAGCATCCAGAGGAGATCAAGGGTGCTAACACTTTAGTCACATTTAAATTCAGGCTAAAGACTCACCTGTTTAGTTGCACTTTTGTTGACTGAGCAGCAACGTCCGAACAGCTATTTTACCTCTGCACTTCACCATCTTAATGTATGTTTTAATCAATGTTTTAAAATTTTCAGTTTTTAATCACTATGATTTTATTTGACTTTTTTATGCTTGATTTTATTAAATATTCTTTCTTTGTTTCCAATGTAAAGCACTTTGAATTACCCTGTGTACGAAATGTGCTATACAAAAAAACTTGCCTTGCCTTGCCTTTGTCTGTCTGTCTGTCTTTGTTTGGACGTCTGTCTATCTGTATGTGTTTGGGCAGCTGTCTCTCTGTGTTTGGGCAGCTGTCTATCTGTCTTTGGGCATGTCACTGTGTGCGTCTGACTGTCTGTCTGCCTGTCTTTGTTTGGGCATCTGTCTGTCTGTCTTTGGGTGTCTGTCTGTCTCTTTGTCTTTGGGCATGTCTGTCTGTGTTTGTTTGTTTGTCAGTCTGTCTGTTTGGGCATCTGTCTGTCTGTGTGTGTCTGACTGTCTTTGTTTGGGCGTCTGTCTGTCTTTTTGGTTCTTATATAAATGAAAGAATATTGTTATTGAATACACAAAACCTCAAATCACACCCTGAAGTGCTGCTAAGACTAGAGTACTGTTGAATACTGTTGACTACATTATTTTCTGTATTTCATATAGCCCTAAATCTATTATGACCTTATTTACAACATCCACAGATTTTTTTGCACCAGTTTCTGCATGCTTGACATGTTTACTAGCTTCCTATTTTCGACAACTGACTCTGGGCTGACAACATTTCTAGATTGCCCTTGGGACCAGTTTGGGTCTATTTTCCATGTGTAATTCATAAAGCGAAATCTTCATGTTTGTCATTATTATGTTATTACAGATAAAGCAGTCCATACCACAGCTCAATTTCTATTCTCTTCCTAAGCTCTTACACTTCAAATCTAAGCAGTAAAGCATTAGGAGGAAAACCTGGACCTAAAAACACGAAAATCCCCATGAAGCTGGGAAACACAACACAACTGCATCACTAGCTACTACTGTATGTAACATATTGAACATTTACAGCAATGAAGATGCTGGTTATTGTTTGATTTAAAGTGCAGTGATGGAGCAATAATCATAACATGGTTAAATTATATTTGAATGTTTTAACAGTTAAAAGGTTAGGGATTACGTTCAGAAAATAATTATGTAATTATAATAAAAGTTTTTAAGATCAAAACTGTTATTAATATTTCTTATGTCACTCCTGTGTTTGACTTGGGTGTAAAAAGAGGATAGACTGACTTAAATGTTATGCTTTGTTTATAATGAATAGCAGAGAGGTAGGAATGGCAGATGTTTTATAATTAAAGTCAATGAAAATATGGGAATACATAGGAAAGGTAGACGAGCAGAGCATATTTTGATTTGTTGCAACACAAAACAGGCTTTCTTGTGGTTGTGGGAGAAACAGAGAATAAGGGTTGCAAGATCTGAGTAAAATTTTTCAGCTCAACGTAAAACCTGCCCACCTTAATAAAAATCTATCTTTTTAATAGATTAAACAAATTAAGTTTTTTTTTCATATTAAAACAGTGTATAGATACCTGCTGCTGCATATGAGCAAGATCAGTTATATTATTACGATTTTAAAAGGCTTTTTGACTGAGAGGAGCTTTTATAACCTTTGCTGCAATTTGGCCCTTCTCTGACCATGTGATCACATTCAAGAACAGAAGTTGTGTGATTTGCCTGTGATTTACAAGTTAAATCAATTCGAACACGCAATCTGACACAATCACCAACCAGCATAACCAACATATTATTTAACTATAAAAACTGAACTGTAGCTGCTCTTGTAATCAATCCTCATTAGAGCAAAACAAACTGTAAAAATAAAAGGTACAAGTACCCGGTAGCTGCATGCTGTATAAGTCCAAACTGAAGAACCGTAACTGTCAGTATTCTAACTGGTCAAGAGTGGCTAAATCAAGCACTTCCTCATTAATCATTTAAAGTAATGGGGTTGAAAATAATGAGGGCAGGCAAAATCTTCCCTGTGCAACATACAGAAATTTGGTCATTAAAGAAGGAAAGAGTGTCAATGAACCTGATTTGGGAGGTTAGGAACCTAGTTTGGGAGGTATCTAGATTCTGTTGCTGCAAATTGACAATTCAGCATCTGTGCAGAAATAGCAGAACAGCTGCAATTGTGTTGAATTCTTCAGCTGCGGCCCAGGTAGATTTTACACAGATCAAGGGAATGGGGGAATGAGTGCATGAACAAACCAACAGTGTAGAGTGCATGTGATATAAAGTGGGACACAGCTAGGCATGGAAGAGAAAATATGGTCCTGACAGCCAAGTGTAGAGAAGGGAGAGACTGGTGCATCTGGGCTTACTCTCTCTCTCCCCTGAGAAGACATTCAGGTCAATTAGAGTCCTTACAGCTAAAAGATTAAAATAAAAATATGACCTAATCACGCCACTTTTTAAGGTTCATGAAAAAAATAGGTTTGCGTCTTATAAATGTGTATTTGCTCAAGTAATTGCTCAAGATTTTTACTGATTACTCTTACTATATCATCTACGTTGCATCTATGATCTATGGGCTGGCAACTGTCGAAACATTTCCAATAACCTCACAGGTTCCCCAAGTCAGTTTCTCTCATCACCACAATAACAGACAGTAAGAGTTGATCCCTAGTACATGGGGTACAGAAATAATTTCCTGATTTGATGAACTTGCATGATAATTTTTTTCAGGTATTATTTACATATATGTCTATTTCTTTTACATGAACGATAATTTTGTTGTTGGTCTCCTCTATGAACCTGGATTTGAGACACACCTGATCAGAGTATGCCATGATAGGGTGGGAGTGTGACTGTAAATTAAATTGTTTGCGTCATTTGGTAACAACAAGTCTAATTTTCATTTATATTTTGACCTTAAATTGAAAATCTAGCTTCCAATAAACTTTCCCCTGTTTTCATACATTCACCTAACACCAGGAATTTTGTGCTGCTTTAACATTAGTTGTGTTCTTGTTAACTTTGAGAGTGCAGAACTTCTATTGTCACATAGTTTTTCCCATTTTATTTAGAGACTGTTTATACATGCAATCTTTCTATAAAAAAACAACAATGACAAGCATAGCATTGTAAAGCATGATAATTATACCATTTGAGAACTGACAACTTGTTAATTGGACGACATTTCTATTCATCATGACAAATGATCATACAATCGGTCCTTAAACTATTTATGTAGTTTTTGCTAAAAAAGTTAAAATTGCTGAAATGTAATTATTATTTTTCCACATGAATTTTGGAGTAACGTCGAATTGTGCTTTATTTACATGCTTCAAACTTTCCTTGTCCCTTCCTCAGAAGTTTGATTGACAGAAGACTTGTCCAATCGGTGCCAAATTGTAGATTCTCCACTGGTATAATGCCTTTCTGTTTTCGATCAAAGCGGAAAGTGATTATACCGATTCAGAACTGACAACTTGACACTGATTGAACATGGCTTCTGTCAATCAAACTACAAAGAAAACTGTGTTAACTTTGATTTATGCAAAAGTACAAAAATTAAGAAAAAAGTCACTGCAGTTGCCAGTTCACAAATGGTATAATCCCTTTCTGTTTTGATTGAAATGACATCATGTTTTCTAAATTGTTAATTTATCTTTGAATTTGTTTCTGAATTGTTCATTTGTTTTGTCATGTTCTCAATTATTATTTTGCTTTTTGATTTGTAATTGTGTTTTTTTAACCTGTTATTTTGCTTTCATAATTGTGAATGGTTTAGCATCTCTCGGCTACTGTACTTAACTGTCTGGAGAGGAGAGCTTTTTTTTCTTGCCTGTCATGTATGAGGAGCAAGACTGACAAAAATCAACTAGCAACTTCATCCTATCCTCAAATAGTTTTAAGATGTAAATAGCAGCAGATGACAATGGCATTAGCTGCATAATCCATGTCTAACTTCAAGTTTCCCAAAAAGTTATCCCTTACCAATTCAACACATAACCGCATGTCTGAACAAAAACAAAATATTTTTTAAAGATAGTCTGGTGTAAAAAAAATGAATGTTGGACAGAACAAAATTGTATTTATAACCAAAAAGCCAACTTCAACAAACTGATTCTGTGCGTAAAGATGGTCAGCAAGACCAGAATTCTGACAATGCAGACAAAATCTGAACCATTTTACTTCTTTACTTTTTCTCCACATAGAGAGGGTGAATGCTGCTATTTAAACCCTGCTTTTCTCCCACTTTTCTGCATTGTGCCATTACCACTAAACCTTCAATGGACTGTGAAATGCAAATGTGTTCATACACTGTGGCAGCAAATCTTTCCTTGCATTCGAATTTAAATGACTAAATGCGCAAAGTAGTTGGTACAAGGATAATATAGTAATATCACACAATTCCTTCCCCGCATTGAGATAACCTATGAACTTCAGCTCACATTCATAAATTATAGCAGCCATTAGTCAAATTTACTTCACTAGAGAAAGTTTACAGTAATAGTGGTGATTATGATGACCTTGTCCTCTGGGTAATCTTTTCCTCTGGGTGACCTTCTCTCTCTCTCTCTCTCTCTCTCTCTCTCTCGCTCTCTCTCTTTCTCACCTATGCAGTTTTTTTTATGAAAAAGCATAAAAAATCTAGGGCAAAAAAAGCCATGTAGTCTTCCTCTTCTGGCACTACTTGCCATGATTTCTGGGCAAGCCTTTGACCATCTGGGCTAAGACTGTCAGGATTAATGTACCCCAGACACCAGGGTGACTGTTCATCTCAGGCAACACCGATGCACTGAGTACAGGGCTATTCAGCATATCTGCTGAGCCCTGGCAGGTACTACAGGGCTTATGGGTGAGACAGACTACAGACTGGCAGCATCCATGTGGGATTCTGCAGCCAGCACCAGCTCGAGTGCATGGGTAAAAGCAACAAAAGCACTGAGCTCATCAAGAGCACTTTAGATTTTGAGAGCTCTTCAAGCACATTAGCAAAGCCTCCATGTATTTTCCCTGCCCAGCACCCACTCGCTCAGTTTCACAAAACGTAACCCAAGAACAGGGGCTATGCATCACGCGGTCCCCTCCCGAGAGAGTTTCAGAAGTGCAGCAGAGCCCTTCTCAGATTAGCACTCTTCAACTCTGCAAAAACCTCCCTTAGCATCTTTTCATTGCATGTGCCCATCACTCATTCAAGATTCACAGCTTCCTCTGAGAGGTCAATTACCTTGGTAAGTAGTACACAATAGTTAACATGTTTGACTCTTAATGATCATCCACAGTCTATTTCTCTTCCAATTTCAGGTTTTCTTGATTTCTAATCATTGTAAATAACACATCTTGTTTTTTTTAAATGTAAAATTAGCATGTATTTACACTTTTTATTATCATGCATTCAATCACCTTCTTGTCGGCTTAGTCCTTTTAATTTTTCCGTGGTCCCCAATGTAGTATTATAGTTTTTTTTACAATCGCTAAGACAGTTTTCTCAACACATTTAACAAGTTTGCTGAACTCTAACACACCGACTAAGTTAAAACACACAATTTGCAAAACAGTTAATTTCCTTCTCAAAACCCCAAAACTTACTTTCAAAATAAAATCATACAGTTCTCAAAACACTAACACATGTTTTCTTCCGACAGCAACATTTAGTCTATCATAACACATTGAGAAAAAATTTGGCTTTAAAATGACATAGTTTTGGTGTTGGTGGAGCTCGAGTGTAAAAGAAGTTCAAAAATTAGAAATGTGTGTTAACTGGATGTATTTTGTATCAAAGCAACAAAAAATGTGTTAATTGTAGAGCCTACCTTGACAAATGTTGTGCTAATTGTGATAAGAGTTTAGGAAAGTTATTAAATGTATTGAAAAAACTGGCTTAGCAATTGTAAAAAACTGTAACTGCCAATGTTTCTAGCAAATGTTTTACGCAGCGGAAGCCCCTCCAGTCTCAACCCACCACTGGGAAACATCCACAAACATATTTACACTCATACATTATGAAAAATTTTGTTCACCCAATTAACTTGTACCGCATGTCTTTGGACTTGGAAACCGGAGCACCTGGACTAATTATAATTCTGTGAATTATAATCCTTCAATTTCAGTTACTACTACAGTGAACCTAATTCAAGAAATGTTGACAAAAACATGTAAATGGCAAAATATAATTCAATAAAATGTCATTTTGAGTGCACCGTAAACCTTGTATTGCTGTGTAAATTTGACACTTTAACCGACATGCCTCGTACACAGCTCCTTGAGTTGCTTTTTCCACTTTTTCTGCTTGACTTATCAACACCTGTTTTAAGTGCAGGAACAAGAGGGACAGGCTGTTGACAGAGTTACAGTAGTTTAAAAACAGATATTAAACACCTCACTTACTTATGCAGTGCACTGGGTGGCAGCTTGGCTTTTTCCATTTGGCCGTAGCAGCTGGTTTTTGCCTCTGGGATGTCTCCAAACTCCTCCAACATAGCTGCCGCTGCTGTGGTAATAATCCCAAGCCCATCACGGACCCGAGCTTCAAGAGGGTAGTCCCAGTCATCATAGGATACAGAGATCATTCCAGAGGGGAATGTATCTGGGGTGATCTCTGGGTTGCCTGTGGTCATACTGGGCACTATCCAGATGTATCCAAAGCCAGTCAGACCCAGGGAACGTCCCTCTTCCAAAATATATGCAGCTTCATCCTTGGAACAGTACAAGAGGATCACCGGGGACTGTACCTTCTTCAGCTGGATCTGAGTCCTGGTGTCCCCATCCACAGCGTCGAGGGTGATTGTGTGCTGGAGGTCCCAACCAACAAAACTGTTGTCCACAGTGGTTTTCAGGATTGCAATGAAATCTTGGTAGCCGGGAAATTTGCTGGTTACTATAGAGAAGACATGCCAGTCGTACTCTTCCATGATGTTGAGCATAAGCAGAGCCTCCTGCTGGATCGATGCTCCAAACTGGAAGAATGTGGATTTCACATCCTGTTGAACAGAAAAAAGAACTTTGAGAATTGTGTTTTGTCTGAGCATAATAGAATTAGCGTAATCTTTTTGACTCGAAAATTTAAACTAAAAATGACCAAAGCACACTTAAACTGTGAATCAGAGCAAAGAATGTGAATGAATGTTTTCAGCCAAGGACTGATGCTATAAAGGCTATGCAATTGTCAAATACCACATAAATACAGTTTATTCCTGAAATATGCTTCACTACTAAGTGGGAACAAAAATATTGTCAACTCTCTGGTTCTTTAGAACCTTTATATGAAGATAGTACAAAACTGCACGAGTCATATCACACGGTCTAAGTAAACTAAGACAAACTTTTTTTTAACAAATTGTTAAAAGTGCAAACACTTAATGGAAGGTATGGTTGACATCGTATTCCTTCTGTGCATTGCCTCCTTCTGCTTGACTGAGTGGAAAAGAAGGGACAGCTTGCATGGGTTTTGTTAAGTTGCAGTGTTTTTAGGAAAATATTTATTTGTTTGTTATTTATTTGTTATTTGGTTTTCTGTTGACACTGTTTAATTTCCCAACTGAGGTGATCCGTTAACCAATCTCCTTTCTTTGGATTTTGAAAGATGTTGCACAATAATTTTCTGTCCTTCAAACTATCACACTAGTAATTATTGTAAGGTGCATGGCTGTTTATGATATGTTCATTAAAATGTTGTAAAATGTAGCTCATGATTAAGTCTTTTTAAACATAATACCAAGTAAAATGTGAATGTTGAAATGTTGCTTTAAATAAAAAGGTAGTTTTTTGAAAATGCTGTTTAATTTATTAATACACAGTTCAAATCAAATTTGAAAAAATAAAGCACCGTGGGAAAGAATAATGTAGGCCTTGGACCAGCACATCTTCAAAAGTTCAGTCTGCATTGAAGAGACCTTGTTGATGCAATAAAACCCCTGTATGCTGTTGCTGTACTCAATCTTGCTATGACAAGGTCCTTCTCAACCGCAATTTGGTAGCAGAGTTTGGTTGTTCCTCATGCAGTGTTAAGCTTCTGAAGGATTCGGAAATGTAAATGTGTTTTCTGAATTTGTAAAAGTGTTTCAGAATTTGTAATTGTAATTTGTAAATGTAAATTTGTTTTCTAAAATGTAAATATGTTTTCTGAAATGTAAAAGTGTGTTGTAACTTGTAAATGTGTTTTGTAAATTGTTAATTTGTTTTGTAGTTTGTAAAAGTATTTCACGTTTTGTAAATGGGGTTTGTACCTTTCGGCCACCGTATATAACCCGTTCGCCATTTTTTAGACACTCCAACCATGGTGACAAACAAATCACATCCAAGGTGACAAACATGTTCTTTTTGTTTGAAAATTATATTTACGTAAATGTATTATGCTAAAGTTCACAGCCTTAAAAGACAACGCTCCTGCCATTGACCCAATTTTTTTAAATGAGCAGCGTTTTAATGCTTTCTTGATAGTCTAAACAAAACAGTTCCTCCTAACTCACAGGAAATGCAACTTGAATGCACAACAAATAAGCTGACTGTTTTCTTCAAACACCACGGTCATTATTAAAGCAGTTGTTCAATTAAAAGAAAACTCAGGAATATTTCATGACTATACCCCAGTCATAAACCAGGTGAGGTTAATCACCTATATTGCAGGCAGTCTCCAGTTGTGATCAAGGTGCCTTTGAACTCATGAGTGGATATGAGAGCTGCTACCAGCCCAAAATTACAAAATTATTCAGCAGACCAAAGTTAATAAGGCTCTCTTTAATATACAAGTTGACCAAAAAAAGAGAATACCTTTCTGATTCTTCTATGAGATTAACCTGATATGTGGAGGTCTTATCTTGATGAACTCGTTGTCTACTAATGATGCACAGAGACAGTTCTTTCTGGCTGAGCAGATTCAATCTCCATGTGTCTTTTGACGAGGCCACCTTTATCTTTGATAAATGTTCATTGAAATTTCAGAACATTAGCAAAGAGATTCTGCTCTGTTCTGTGGAATGGTGACACATCCTTTGGTCTTAATGGATCATTGCATACACCAGGGTTTGATCTTGGGTCCGATCTAAGACTAGATCTAAAAAGTATTTTAGGACTATGTATATATTTAGATAAATGTCTGACATATACAGGGATGATTTACAAGTTTACGCCCCCTTGATGAGTTGTACTCACAACATGGGGCAAGTTCAGGGCTTTGTGTGGTTAAAATTGAATGTTAGCAAATTTTCTCCAAATTTAAACAAGAATACGTCTGAGTCCATTGTTTTGACAATGTTTTAGATGACATTGACACCTTGGTGGCCAGAGTCTTGGCTGCAGAACCATAAATGGAGACAAATTCTAACCTTGTCTAAGTACCAGGAAAATCTAATTGGCATAATCGTTGATGAAGTGCACTTTATAAAAAATTAGTAGAGAGAAATAATGAGTAACTAAAACTATTAAAATTTTAATAAGTCCATTTTGCTCCCCACTATGTTTCTCATTATCCAATCACTAAGGTCTGGTCATGATTGACAAAGTCAGATTCAATCTTGTTAAACTTTGCCAGATTGACCAACCCCTGGAGGAAAACTAAATTCAATGGCTCAGCTCTAGACCAAAGTTAAAGGACGTGGGAGGGCATATTTTAACCCGACATACGTACTAAAATGTGTAATCTATGTTTTTATTCTAATTCTCAAGCTGATTATATTTGTTTATATAGACAATAAGGAAGTAAAAGTTTTATTGCTTTTGTGTATTCTTATCTTTCATTTTGCAGTTTGTGTATTGTGTGTACCCAAAATAACCCCCACGCTGATAACTTCAACTGCTTCGTCGGAGGAGAATCAAAGTTTCATGTTTAGTTGCCTCATCAACAGTTAATTCAGTGTGCATGCAAGGAGCTTAATTGTTGTATTCAAATTATGCAGACAGGTAGGTATTATATAAATAGTTTTTAGTTTTTGGGTGTTCATTGTCATTGATGTGTGGTGCCATTTACTGTGCTAAATTAATAAAAAGTCAGTCGGCAACATTCATCCACAAAAGTTTGTGGTCAATTCAATGTCAACATATCATAAACAAGGGCCATCCATAACTAGATACAGAAGAAAAAAAACATTTCTATTTTCGTGCATAGGCAAAGGATGCCGCTAGGAGGGAAATATTAGGAGTCAGTGTACATTGTGAGGAGAATATTACACTTACTTTTTGTAAGCATGGCTTGGCATTGCCAATTTCATACCCCAATGAATCTAAACAAACACTGACACTTGACAGTAAACAATGTCAAGAAAAACACTGTGCACACATTTACGCATCTAAATGAACACAAAACTGTTTTGACCAAAACTGTCACGCAAGTTTTACATGATCAACCATCTGCAAGCCACGAAAACACAGGCACATAAATTTATTCAGACGCCATAAGAAGCCATTTGCTTATCTTTCATTTGGAGACAACACATTCACATTCAATGGAAGTCACGTCAGACAGTCAAAGTGATTAACCTGTGTTTTGGTGATGGATGGTTAATGAAACACATGGTTGATGCTGAAGACATTTGATTGTGAGGTGTTCGCAACATATATTTATTAGCTAGTGGCTAGTAATGAGTGGTGTCTCTGCAATAGGGTCCCTTTCCATTGTTTAGCATGTTTAAAAATCAATGCAATTTAACTTTTTAAAATATAAACTCACTATTCAGAGTCTATTTGGTGCTTTTATAAACAGCATAGTTAAATTAACACTGATACTCTCAACCTGTACCATAAAAATGAACACAATGATAGATTTAAATATTTTTTGGAGAAGAACAATTTTGAATGCAAATGTATTGTGTTAACTACCTGTGATGCTTAATGACAATCGGCGATGGTTGATGATGTGGACTATATAGCCTGCCTCCAGTGCACCTTCAACTTTTACATGACATTGTGATAACCCTGTAAGGCTTTACTTGCTACTCTCAAAACCGATAACTGTGCAGTGCAGCAACAGGCTGTAAAATCTCTGATATTGGCATGGTGTGGATTTATATATATATATATATATATATATATATATATATATATATATATATATATATATATATATATATATATATATATATATATATATATATATATATATATATTAGATTAACCTAGTTTGGGGGCTATTTGTACTCCATTTACAGTTTATTTTGTCCTAGTCTGGTCTTTCAAAATTCTACTTGGCAGTTTGATCACCGCTAGGACCCAGAGCAAGCTGCTTCCAATATTGCCCCGTTTGGATGTGTGACTTGTGGGGAGTGTTTGGTAGTGGTCAGGAGGCTGTGATTGTGGAATGATTGACTAATTCTCTAAACATTGTAAAGCATCCTTGAGCTCTGGAAAATCACTATATATATATATATATATATATATATATATATATATATATATATATATATATATATATATATATATATATATATATATATATATATTAACAGTAGTAGGGCTAAGATAAAAAAAAACACTGTTTAGTGTTAAAATATCACATAAATGAGGGGATGCATATACACTTATCTGATGCTCCTAATTTGAGCTCGAAGTGTTCATTTAACGCTTTAGCTTTGTGTAAATCTTAAAGCGCCATTGAGTGGCAATTCTTTTAGATGCAACTCTATGGATCTTTACACATATTATATCCATTACACACACAGAAATATAGCAGAAAAAAACAGCTTAAGCTGCCTACTTTCTGCAGTTGTCCATCAGCATTTGAAGTCTGGGGTTAAGCAAATCTGACCTTTGTAATTATAACTCACTGTGCAGCCTGTGATGGGTGAACATGTAGATTGCAAAGGGTGAGTACTCGCTGGCCTCATTCAGCAGATGAATTCTGAAGATGATGGAGAGGGAAAGGGGAGGAGTGGAGGTAATTTATCCCAGGATAGAAACAACATGTTCTTTTTATTCCACACTTGTAGAGGCAATAATGAAAGAAAATCACAAAATAAGAAAGATGATAGATGATTATTCACATCTTACAATTCTAAACTACTTGCTCAAACACGTGGTCTGTATGACTATAAATAGAATAGGATGAAGAACAGCATTTTATCCTATCCTGTTTAAGGTCCACTAATATGCTCATCTGACTCATCAACATCAAAGCTTTTATTTTTACTCAAGTTCACAAATTTTCTTGTGCTTAAAAGAGTGGAATATATAATTTCACACAATTTTTTAGGGCCCAAAAAAAAAAAACATCCCAGAATTGAACTTTTAAAAATAGGATGCTGTGTTAACAGAGAGAAAAAGAAACAATATATATTTACATTTTACATTTATGCATTTGGCAGACGCTTTGTCCAAAGCAACTTACAGTAGGGGAAAGACAATATGTAATCTGTTAAACCGTCAAAGTCTATCTCAGATTGCTCATAATATAATCAACTGATCAATAACCATAGAAGGAAGAAAATAAAGAATCAGTGAACATATGCAGCAACACTTGCAAGATTGTTGCAATTCTTTTTTAGTATGCATAATACATGGACCTTGATTAGTGCAACAGATGTGTTTGATGATGGTTGAATTAAAAATGTGGTAGAGCCCAGAATGCCTAATGTAATTTTATAAATTTTGACAAATTTCAAATAATTGGCAAATAACTAAAACTAGCTTCTAATTTCCCATCAGCTATATCTGAATCCTCAAGGTTTACTGCAGGACTTTCTAACTGGAAATTTCTCTACAGCTTGAGAATAGAATGTTTCCTCAGAACTAAAATCTACATATTTTTTTCCCAACAGGTAAGAAATTGAATAATTTGAGATAAACACAGAGAATCTAAATGTTTTATATTGGTTCTACATCATCGTGATGCCAGGTTTTAACATAAATTGCAATTATTTTTCAATTAGTTTATACAATGTCTGATACATCATAACTTGTTTCCATCATAAGTTTAATTTCCATGTAAACTAGTGCAAGTTTTAATAGAACAGACGCTGCATTCAACTTAAGCAATGACCATACTAATAACTTTGCTATTTTCCATTTTCTCAGCCAGCGGTGTATAATTCCACTGAGGATGGTAAGCACATCCCCCCGATTTTTGAAAATCCCTGTTTATCCTCCACCCCTCTCAATTTCCAAGTTCTAATTTTTAAACCTCTAAGTCATTATCGGATGAAGCTGGTTGGGCATGTGGGGTTGAAGCAAGAAAACATCACTGGCATTCCCATTCCCAATAAGAGACTTCAACACCAGCACATCCACATCAATATTCTTTACATCTCTTCTTCTCACTTCAGTAAAGTTTGCCGCAGCTTCAAAGAAATCATTGTATTCTTGACCATCATGGCTGTTCTGTCTGTTTAGAGGTTCAAGTCATTGGCTGAGGTACACGAAGAACATGTACATGATCTTGGCCAAGGGAGCATGAAAGAGCATGCACATAATCTGCAGTAAGTATGCCATTTTGAGTGTGAGTGAGTGTGTGGATAATCTGAAGTGCTTCACAGGGTAGCCTCAGGAGTAGCCAGCATTATCCTCACAGCTCATGTCATTTTCAGTAGCAGAGCAAACATAGCTCAGTTGGTCTAATAACATGACACAGAAGAGCACCCTGCAAATACAGGCTCTGCATCCAGTGTGCATATTACAATTAAAATATTAGTTTATTTTATTTACGGGTTTATGAGGTAACCTGGAGGATTTAGAAGTTGAAATGTTTCAATTTGCAGACTGAGGCTCACATATCTCACTGGTTGCTTCCATAGTCTATGCTTTTTATCCCTTTACGTCTGACCAGTGGCAGCTTTAGGATCTTTTTAGAAGTGCATTTTAGCAACTCTAAAGCACAGTCATTGTATTATTTGTTTAGCTGTCTCATAAAAGATTCAAGGAGAGTAGAAATGGTGGTGTTATTTCTGTCCCCAGCAGCAGATGCATGGTTATTAGAGTCAGACTGGCAGTCGAGTCAGCCAATAAAAGAGAGTACACAGAACCTGCCCCTCCATACACAGCATAATTTGTCTACCTGAGTAATAAACTTGGATGCATTTAATAAATATTTTCCTGCTTGGAGACAAACCTGGCTATTTCTACTACATATAGTATATATCAGTGCTTTACTTTGTTGAGTAACCTTTTATTAGTTTGATACACTTCATGTGTATTAACATGAACATGGGTTTTCTATGGGTTTTTAAATTCCAAAACACCAAATAAGTACTGCAAATGCAGTAGAAACAGCAAGTTTTGTCTCCAAGAAGGAAAATATTTATTAAATGCATCCAAGTTTATTACTATATATATATATATATATATATATATATATATATATATATATATATATATATATATATATATATATATATATATATATATATATATATATATATATATATATATATATACATTCATTTAATATTTAACAAAATTAGGCACTAAACCTGTAAATATGTTACAAAAAAAATCCCTACTGAGCTAGAATACACTTTTTTTTCCAAGCCCTTGGACTGCATAAATGTATATCATTTATCCTGAAAATGCCCTAGGATCTTTATAAAACCTATTGAGCTCTTGCCACTGTGCAAAAAAATCATTGGAGCAATTAAGACAGATTTGTATGATATTCTATTAAGAGCAGTCTTCTTTCATTAAGTGTTTAACAACATGCATTCCATGGTCCCATTTGGAATCACACCTGCTTCTGAATTCTCTTCCCATTGTATTCCCCCCTCTTGTTTCTTCTAGAGTGTCCTGCCTAAACTCCCCTTATCAGCACATGTGATTGATGAAGAACGGGAATCTGTGCAGAAATTCAATTATACAGACATGGTGCTGACAGAAAAAAAGATAGAAGTGGGGGTTTGTGAAAGAGAAACACCGTAAGGGAGAAAAAACAGCCCCCTTCCTTCAACCTCCACCCAAAGAAATGCCACTCAAAGTAGTGCAATTAGCTCTCCTGCGAACAAAAGATGTGATTATCCTCTTTAAGATCACATCTGAAAACCTGTGATAAAAAGATTCATCACTTTACATGTCACAGCTGCTAACAAAGCAATATTTATGATCCTCTTGGATCAGATTTTCCTAAATATTTAATGCAATTCCTTCACCATGCTAAAAAAGAGAGGGGGATAGATAGAGTGAGAAGATGGGAGGAGTTATGATGAAGAGGGTCTGTAAAGTCTTGGAAGCAGCGCTCTGAGTAATGACTATGCCATCGCCTCATGAAGTGTTCATTGCATAACCGTCATGAGTTGCTCAAAAACAGATTTGCAGAATGCACCCCACAAGCCTTCAGGGGACAAGACTGACAACTGCCTTAGAAAATAAGATGCTCACATCAAAGTTCAAATTACCAACAACAAGACTGGCAAACTGTCATTTGGTTTAGTTTGAACAACTCACAAACACATCCCACCAAAAAGCAAAACACAGAAATGAACAATGACAATGCTAACCACGTCAAACACACTAATCTTCACTAAAAGCAGAGTTGTCCATTTCATTAGAAATAATCCAACTTGTTCTCCTTAGAGATCCCTTCAATAACAGGAATGGACACTTCTGAATAATATTTGATATTAGCTGGAGTACTGTCAGCAGATCAACAGAGACAGATGTTTTACATCAAACAAGTGCTGATAATTAACAATCTTCGTGGCTTCTTTACGTGGGAACTTTACATTAGCACTGAAACTTGAGAGTCCAACCAAACTTATCAGAGACCATACAGGAAGGAAAAAGTCTGTCTATCATTTATATAAGAGACACTTCTTTTAATAAAGTTTGAGATTTGTCATGTCTCAAAATTATTAATCTACATGTTCACTGATTGCTCTTTTGGCTTCGGTGGGTGGTTTTCGAAAGGACTTTTTAACAAGCCACAAAACCCAAAAGGGCCAAGCTGACGGCATCTGATAAACTTTTTCAGAGAGCAGCTTCCCACTCTTCCTCATCTCATCTCTCTCTCGTGACATTGCTCTGTTCCTTGCAGCAAATTCCTTTGGGTGATCCCTTACAAGTCCTTTATGTTTACATCAACAGATTTATAATTGTATTGTAGTTGCTGTCATAATGACAGGACTGAATGTTTGTACTGCGTTAAGTTTGTCAGCTCAGTCATGCCCAATTTGTGACAAGGTGACCACTGAACATTGTACAAGGAGTATGAATCTTTCCACTAATTTAAACTGAGGACTCAAAAAAGCAGTTGATTGTATTATATTAATATTAATAATATTACATATTAGCTCAAGTATAAATACACGTTTAACTAAATTATTAAATTAATTTATTAAAACCCAATCAGTTATAAAGCTTGAAAGGAACATCAATGAAGCTACCATAAGGTGGTCTAAATGTTATGTCATTGACATTTTGTCAATATCAACTCCATTCAAATGGTTCAGTAGGTACCTACTGATGAGTAATTGATCCTTACCATAAAATACTGACATATAACTAAAAGTAGACACTGCTCACCAGAGATGTTGTTTACTTCACTAGATAGCCAGGGTATTTATTTCCTGGAGATTTTAGGTTTTGCAGTCTTGCTATGCTGCAAATAATTCCTAAAATAGTATTCTAAACCCACTCCTAATAAAAAGTTGTATTAGGAAGTATAGGTTATTTATTTATTGTTCAGATAAAACTTGTAACGATAAATTGACCCCTAAACAACCCCTTTAACCTTTTGACTCATTTGTATAGGAATGATATTAGACATTACTATTCAGTATGTCTTGACAAGGAGTAAGTAATCGAAAATAAACTGCCGTGAAAAAAGTCTTTCATAAATTTAAAAAGGTTACTAAATATTATAATCATAGTTATCAGCAAAAAAAATTATGATTTAATATAAATGATGACAAAAACAAATAACTAAATGAATGAATTGATAAATGAATAAATAAATAGATTGCAAAAGACATAGCAAAATTAGCAAACTAATACATCTACACATGAACCAACAATTGTTAAAATAAAACACAAAATGCAGAGAGAGAGAGAAAAAAAAGAGAGAAAAAGAGAGAGATTCATAATACAGGTGGCAATATTTGGTGCAATAACAGATGGAATTTGCCATTTATTCTTATCCATGTAGTCAAAAAGTTAACAATTCAGCGTTAATTCAATTAAGTCTTAAGCTTTTAATCGTTACATCAGTTTAACACCCTAAAAAGTACGTAAACATGCACACCCCTAAAAAAACCCAAGACATGACATTAGATTATGCATAGAGTGGCTCAAGGCAGGGTCAGTGTGTTGGAACGGATGAGTGCTGAGCCCCATGGTTGTGCTATGTTCATCTACACATCAGTTAAATATCAGCTGCAAACATCACCCTCTAACTTTCTAAAGAGGTAAACCGCTTCAGATTACAGGTGCTAGGGGAGTACAACCAGCCCATGTTAAGTGCTCAAATTTCGTTTTGATTAGCTGCCAGGAAACAGTAGAGAGTTGCTTGCACGTGTTATATAGTTGAGCAGACAAACGGCCCTCCTGGGAGATGTCAATCATGCATGCTCGAGGCGCTGACGTAACAGACCTGAGCAACTGATGCTTAAAACAAGCAGCTCTTGTTAACGCTCAACACAGAATCACAGAATCAAAACTAACTTTTATACAATTCAGCACTTCAATTCTGTTCAAATCAGATTCTTACTAATGATCTACTATATGAAACATTTTGGAGTTAAATAAAGATTTAATATTAAAGATATCAAATACAGAGTAGGCCAGTAACATTCAGATTTTCCTATTTATTGGACTGTTTGATTGCTTTATTTTATTCAGTTAGATTGCAAGTAATTTAATTCAATAATAAAAATGAGTATTTTACCAAAGTTTCTGAAGGTGTTTTATGCTTTTATAAACTCATTAAAATGGATTGTTGGAATGATTTATTTTATTATGTCACACACTTCCTTAAGCTCTCACAAGTAATTCGGGTAACGTGTTTCATGGTGGTTTTACGATGTTACATTTTTATAGTAAAATAAACTTTCTTATTTATTTTTTTTACAAAATTAGACGTTTATGTAGCTGTTGGATGAACTACTGAGGTTTGTAAGAACGAGAACTTAGCTAATGCTGTGTTGGTCTTTTCGAAGTGTAAACCCAAAACAAATTTTTAACTGCTTTGGCAGATGAAGACATTTATTATGCTTTAAGTGATTTTTTTTAAACCTTTAAAACTGACAGGATCCCCAGCTCTCTGTTTAAAGTTCAGACTAAAAGGAAAGAGATACCAAAATAATTATTTTTGCATACAAAATCAGAGAGGTCTAACTTTCAGGTCAGAAGTGAAAAGGCAATGACATGAAAAGGCAAAAAATTGCGCAGATGCTCTATAAATCTACAATTAGAATCAGTACTGCACCTCATCAAATAAATCAGGCACACATTTTATGACTGTCTTAAAGCACTGAGTTGAGAACAAACTTGTGTTTTTTTCAAGGACTAATAAGCACATGTTCAGAAAGGCGCTCACTCCCACCTTCATTGTAATGGCTTAATGGTTAGCAATTACACTATGTCTAGTGGAGATGAAGGGGACATTATTAAAGGAGTAGATCCGTTTCAGCACATGTAAGTACGAATTCATGCAACATACTTTAATGTTATAGATTAACAAAACAAACATAGAATGACACAGAATTTCTGGGGTATTAATGTAGTCCTAGCCTCCTGGATTATATCCAAAATATCTCAAACTATGCTCTAAAAGAAAACTAATGGGTTTAGAAAGATATGGGGTGACAACATTACAATCCAATTACAGACAACAGCAACCCAATAATGACAGCATTTTCGTTATTGGATTGGAGAATCCTTTTAATAAAGTCTGTTGTAAATTTAATGTTTAAATAATGTTTCATGCCACACACACACACACACACACACACAAGTTTTGCGAACTCTCATAAGGACAAGGATACACAGTCAGAGTGCCATTATCGACATTTATTGACTTTCTTGCTCATTTTCCACTGATTGCTCTCACTGTTGATTGACAGTCTATGTCAGCCAATCTGCATCTGTAAATCATCAGCCAATGAGCAGATGTTTAGTCTGAACTAATAGCTTCTGAAAGTAAGATGCCATAGACATGCAACAGAATAGAACAAGACATTCAAGTTATTCACAAACAAGTAAAGTACCTGTAAATTAAATTCAAATCTGAGAGGAAGGGTTGAAAGAAAAATATTCAACATTTAAAGAATTATTAAAACAATGAATAAGCCAAAAATAAGCAGCAGTGTTTCCTGAAAAACAGACCTTTTCAGGTCTTCACATTTAAGTTCATGTTTTACTGCAACCCGTGCTTTACTGCAGTCTAATTGGACAAGAATCGACACACTCAATATCATGTGCGATTAAAAATATCCTGACCTTCAAAAAGATGAAAAGGCTCCTCTGTAAATTAACTTTATAAGACTCCTCTAAATGTATCAGTATTGTAAGTGCATCTGGAAGAGTCTTCATGCTCAGATGACTGTGAAATACAGCAATCTGACATCTCTGCAGAGGCCATAAAATGTATCCAATCAAAGGTCTGCAACAAACGGCCCCCTCTGGCATTTAACATGAGGGTGTGAGCAGAGAAATACAAACATTTAGTAACAGTAAATTGAAGTGCTTATATAAGGCAGTGTGAGCCATCTGCGATGTGGGCTGCTGAAGGAGGGAAGTGTAAGTGGGTCAGCTGCCCCATTCTGTCCTCTATCTGGCTTTATCCCGCAGAGAAGAGCCAACGTTACTTCAGCACATAGGTAAAGGCCGGAACCTTAAAACATGCTTAGAAAACTTAGCATGAATCTTAAACCTACAAGAAACACATCTGTAGAGTGCTTAGTCAAATTGGATCAGGTTAATTTTATTACATTACAAATCAGCCATGCACTATATTGACAAAAGTATTCCAGCAACCATTCAAACAATTTTTGGTTTTACAGGTTTTCCAAAAACACAATGCCCAAAAACATCTTGGAACGTAGACTGTTTAGGAAACTGTTTTTGAAATAATGGTTCGCTTTCAGGATCTCAGTGAATTCCGTCAAGGAACTGTGATACAATCCAGTCGTGACTACCACAGTCAACTGTCAGCTTTATTAGAGGAAAATCCAAAATGTTAACTAACGGAGTGGGGTCAACAAATGCACATAACGCAAATAGATTGGCACCTTTCACTCACTACACATCTCCAAACTTCAAGTGGTCTCAGATTAACTCGCTGAGCAGCTGCATCCAAGCCATCAACAAGAGTCTGAGTTAGGCAGTTACCAGGAGAACAGCACTTGTCTGAATGTATTGTGCCAAGTGTAAATTTTGGTGGAGTGGGGCTATGATGTGGGGTTATTTTTCCGGAGTTGAGCTTGGACACTTTTTCCAGAGAAACTAACTATTGTTTTAGACACTTTAGTTGCTCCCAACTTTATGTTGACAGTTTTAATGACTTCTTCCTCTTCTAACATGAGTGTGCACAAAGCAAGGTCCTCACCGACGTGGATAAAAAGAGGCTAGCACAGAGTCCTGCTCTCGCCCTCCTGACAAATATGTGTGTATATAGAGGTGTGTATATGTGTGATATTTAGATCCAGTGCTCCCTTCAGTTGACTGAATATTCAAGAAAACGGATGATCATATTTTACTTTACCTTCTTTACCTTTTACTTAACCCAACCCTAACATTAATTAATTAATTTTTTTTGTTTCTTTTAATTAAACTATGTGCGTCACAGTGGCGCAGTGGGTAGCACGGTCGTCTCACAGCAAGAAGGTCACTGGTTCTAGGCTCGGCTGGGGCAGGTGGCATTTCTGTGTGGAGTTTGCATGTTCTCCCCGTGATTGTGTGGGTTTTGAGTAAGAACGATTGCCCATAGTGTTAAAGAGTGAATGTGTGTGTGAATGTTTCCCAGCGATGGGTTGCGGCTGGAAGGGCATCCGCTGCGTAAAACATATGCCAGAGAGTTGCCGGTTCATTCCACTGTGGCGACCCCGAAAGGGAAGAAAGCCGACATGAAGATGAATGAATGAATGATTAAACTATACACTAAAACTTCATAGAGATGTGTTAACATCTGAAACTAAACAGGCCACTATGATGAGTCTATTTACACCTTACCAACTTTATACTACCTTAAAATAGGGTATTATTCTGATGTTGTATCTTAACATGTGTTGGAAATAAACAACGGAAATGAAAAACAGTAGAGAACCAAGTCAAAGTTATCAACCTACTTTCACTGCTTCAAATTTCCCAATGGCCCTAAAGAGAGGGCTGTTGAAGGGTACATTGCTAAAGCACTTAAAGCATGAGAACAGAAAATAGGAGGTGTTACAGATGAGCTGTACTCCTCAGAGAGGGCTCACCTAAAACACACACACTGATCAGAAGACGAGCCTCCCCAAAAGACTCATTTGCCCTCCATGCTCGCACATAATTATCTGGAGGCAGGTTGTTACTCTTGGGAAAGAATCAGAGAGGGAAGATGGGAAATGGTATAAGTGATCAAATCAGAATACATAGAGATTACTTTAAGAAGCTTCTGTTCTCAACTACATTTGATTGACAATTAATATTTCTTTATCTAATCACTATAATATTAATCAAGACAAATTCAAATAGCCTAATTTTGTATAATAAACCTCTTTTGCACAACCGTGCTAAATATAAGTATGCAAAAAAAATATTAAGCTGTGTATAAAGTTGTTCCACTTTCCAGAACACAACTGAAGGTTTTGGAGTGAAACCATCAATAAGCACAAAAGTAAATATATATAGTTACTGTTTTAAATAAAGTAAAGTAACTTTTTTCTTAGAAAGCTGCCAAAACTCAGGAATTGATGCACACAGTAGGGAACAAAGAGAGGCACATTAGAATTGGAAGAGAGCCAGAAACATGGAAGATGAAAGGCACTGACAAAAAAAAAATGTGTGTACGCGTGTCCAAGTACACTAATGAACATTGTCACTGACTGTGGACAGCAGACGGAGCTGAACAGACAACATTTGCTTCTCATGACTAAAGGATCAGACACGGCCTTGTGCTACACGCTCAGCTTCCTGTAATGCTGTGTTAGCAAAGAGATTATCATAGATGCAGGCTGAACTGATACTGAAAGAGAGAGAGAGAGAGAGAGAGAGAGAGAGCTGCTTCCTGATTTGCAAATCAAAGAAATGAGAGTCAGATATTTATATCCGCAACAGCCCAAGGAGATCTGCTCCACTTTTCTGCTCACCACTTACTTTTTTCGGCTGCCCATTGGCATCTGAAACTTGCATCTAATGTATGTTGATGGGTACAAACCTGCAGTTCACCCATAGAGACCCACCCTGACCTCAAAACAGAAGTTTGGCTGTAGTGTCGGACACTTCTGTCTCACTGAGCAGCTCTGGCATACATGAGTTGGCAGAAACAAAGCCCATGACAACAGGCTCTACAACAGGAGACAGATCTCACCCTGCATCAACTCCATAACAAATTCCTTCATGCAAATTACATGATTAAAGGTGAAGATCTTTCAGTGATCTGCTGTGTAATGCATCAGCAATTATCATGCAGGGCCACACAGAGTGTTTGTGTCCATGAAACAGATCAGGGATCAGTAAAGATCTTCTAATTGCTATAACATACAAACACAGAAGTTAGTTGGGATCAGATTACTACATGAATGACCGCTACATGAAGTAAATATTATTTAAAGCAAATTGACGCCTGTTGAATAAAAGTTGCCTTCAATTGACTTCAATTTTTTCACCATATTCAAGAGAAAAACAATTACATAAAGACACATATTGTAAAAAAATCAAACAAATGATTCATTCAACACTGTTAAAGCACTTATCCATATAAATAATTACTCACTAACATATGAAAAATGTTTTGTCCATGAAAGCATGAAATGTAATCACACTCAGATTAATAGATCCTGTTTGAATGACAGACTTGATAGATCCAATAAAAACACCAGAAAGCCAATTTATTTACAGACAGTGGATGCCTCAGGGATACACTTTATAACATAAGCAAGCATAATAGTTTGGTTTGTTCATGGATTCTGTGAGTTCAGGCAGTCCAAGGTAACATTCGATTGAGCAATATCAGGACTAGCAAACTCAGGAAAACCCTCCCAGGGGTAATTGAACAATCAGCACCAAAACCATCGCTCAGAAGGCCCTGAACTCCCAGACTGTAGTCAGAGTGAAGTGTCTAAAATAACAGCCTTGGCAAGACAAGGGCAGCTTTACACAGATGTAACTCTGGTTAAAAACACTTGTGAAAACACTTGTGAAAAAAAGAGCCTGAAAGGGGTAGATTAAACAGAGTAACTAATCAGAGCACCAGAGAGTGCAATTGAGCCCATCAGCACTAACGAGCAGAACAAGTGATCATGCAAGAAAAAAGGCAGACGGAAAAAGAAATGACAAACCCCCTGACAGGAAACTCATGAACATTAGATGTTAACCCTGTCCAGAGGAATCAGACAAGAGTTGAGTCATACCATAAGAAGTAAAAGACCAAAAGAAGAAGAGAAAAAGTGGACAAGTGGAAACACTTCTGAGTAAGTGAAATTAAAAGCAACAAAGAACTTATAGAAGGAAAATTGTTTTGATGTAACAATACGAGTCTGCAAAATAATTCAGAGGATTAGTTAAGATTTAGTTTATGCATTAAGAGTTACATTTATACACTTCATATAATTTATTGATTCAAAATAACTTTTTCATTCTTTTAGTTTTTTTTCCTTCCTCAAAACTCTGTAAAAGAATCAAATTTAGATTGTTTTTGTGCAAGGGGTGCATCTTGAACTAAAAGACAAAGGCAGAGAATTTAGTGTTTTTCAATTCTGAGTTTCTTAAAATTTGAGGATTTTGTGAGTACCACCAAACTGACTGTGTAGTTTTTAGACCTTCAAACTGTTTTTCAAAGAGTTCCTTTATTTTTGCATCAATTTAATCACTGCAAACCTGCAAACATTTGTAAACATTCATATTGTCTGTGAACGATTGTAAAAACTCAATTGAGTTTATTTAGTGTGCAAGCGGTGCTTATAAGTCTTTGCTGAAATATGGAACATTCACTTTATGGTCATTAAACTACTAACTATTGATGCATGTTTTTTCTCTTGGAAAAGAAAGCTGTGGCTCACAGATAAAACCAGGCCAAGAGGCCACATAGGACGTTTTATCCTGACACTCTACAAGTACTCTACTTTCATCACTGCCAAACGTGTGAATGTCTGTGTGAATGTGTGCATAGGTGTTTGTCAGGAACAAAAACAAGCCTTGAATGCAACTCACAAACAAGCTGCCTTAAAGAAAGTGAAATGGGGAGAATATGAATCAGTCAGAGATTGGACACACACAACATTTCAGTCAATCTCAGACCACCTGTTTCTCTGGTTTCACCTCATTAGTGCACATTGTTTACCCTTCCAAACGCTCTTTCCCTTCCACAACATACTTCTCGAGTCATGCCTCTTGTCAAGCCAGCCATCAAATGCACTTCTTTCATTGTTTCTTAAATGTTTTTACACCAATCTGATGGTATTTCAACCTCTTAAAAAATAAATAACAAAGGTCTTACTTTTCTCCATTTTAATGATTTTCACAAAACAAAAAATGTGTGATTCAACATAAGGTGTCCTGCAACCATCAAGTTAGTGGCATAGCTGTAGGAGAATGTAAAATAAACTTGGACGCCAACAGGCTGGCGGTCCAGAGTCGGTTGATTATTAGAGCAGTGAGCTATACTTCGTTCATATGCCAAGCCAGAGCTCTGACACAGCAGCAGAACTAAATAAAGAAGCCTGCTGGCTCAGAAAACCTCTGCCTCCCAGGACTGTGTCATATGTCAAATTATTTGTGAAGAGCCAGTTGTGACATCACATTCCATACGTTTCTATACATTCCATTGCTTTGCAGGAATGGAGCACAACTTTGAGCTCCAAACCTCGTTTGCTTTTAATAAGTTTTGATAACAATGACACGATAAAACCGATGTAGTTTCCAACAAGCTCTTCAAAAAAGCATTTGAATGTATCTGGAGAGATTTAAATCATTGTATTAATTATAATATTTTGCTTGCCTTTCTGGACATCCAGGGTTACCTTACAAACAAAAGAAATTCAAAAGCAAAGTTTCTGCATTCGCAGGGAATGTTACAAAATATAAATTTCTAGATAGAAGCTACTTTTTAAAAACTCTTGAATACATAGATTTTATGAGAAAGTGTTTATTCATTCATATAAATGTACTAAGAAAGTTTTCTGGGAGTTGTTTACTTTTTTCAGTATGAAATTGGTCATAAAATGCCTTGAATTGATTTTATTCTTATTTAGCTTTACCAGATGTATAAAATAAGTAGAATTTACATCACTCTAACATGAATGGGTACTCCAGCACACATTTACGGTCAGATTTAAAAGGCAGATTTAGCATAATAGGTGCCCTTTAAAAGCAATATACTAAAAACTGACACACTAGTTGAAACTTGTAAAATGTACATACTTACGCACATACACATGTACATTTTACATTTACATTTATGCATTTGGCAGACGCTTTTGTCCAAAGCGACTTACAGAAGGGGAAATCACTGATGCCACTTGTGGAGATGCTGGGGATTGATCCCAGGACCTTATACATGCAAAGCATGCGCTCTGCCACTGAGCTACAGTCCCCCCTCTCCTTTTACAAGTTTCAACTAGTGTGTCAGTTTTTAGGATATTGCTTTTAAAGGGCAGCTATTTTTTTTTTTTTTTGGCTGTTAGAATTTGTATTATGCAAGAAAAGCGCAGCAAAAAGCAGTAAACAATTATTATTAAGCAGTGACTTGTTTCTAATCTTTTAGAGCAGTGTTGTCCAGATCAACTATATGACTAATTCTAACTTAAGATTTAACTCTTAAGTGCAACTCATTCCTGGAGGGCTGCAGCTCTTGTTGGGTTTTGTTGCAACAAAATTTCAAGAGACATGTTAGTAGCATTAAACAAGCCAAGCAGAGCCTAATTAGAGAAATCACGTATGTTCAGTTAAGGTTGGCCCTCAAGGAATTAAACTTGACACCTGCAATTTAACTGATGATGCCCTCACAACACAAGAAGAAAATTATATACCTTAATCAAGTAAATTATTTTAATTAATATCAAAGCCTTCTCTTGATGAGCTAATGTAAACAGCCTTAAGTTAGCATCATTATTCTACAGTATTGGCTTTAATTTAGCTAATAGCCATCTTGGAGTAGCGTAATGTAACATCAAAGTAGCAGCTAGTCAACAAATAAAACCAGACAATATCCATATTAAGTAAAGTGTCTGTTCTAAGTTAATGATTAAAGTAAGTTACTACCTCTTCCAAGCAGTGGATCACACAAACATATTTAAAGGGGATTATGCTCAAATTTTACCAGAGGCAAAAGGCAATAACAAAGCAGACACTCTAAGCCTAGAAGATCACAGAAACAACACGCTGCCTATAAAGGTTTGATGTGAAAGTGGTTTACAAATAGTCACTGGGGGCTGGTGTAATTACCAGGTTAAAGCTTACGAAAGATTTCCAAATGGCTGCACAAACACAAACACTCATGGATCAATAAAGACAGCAGCTCAAACTCATGGGAAGCAAATACATGGACAGATAATAAAAGTCGTTCAGTTTAAAGCTCCACTTTAAAATGCTATACCATAATTCACTTCCTCTGTAATGGTCATTCAGACTCTTCTTTAAAAAGAGAAGATCTTTTTGTGCTGATCAGTTCAATGCTGATCAGATGAACCCAACAGCCAGTGAGTTATGCTAACCGAGATACACCACCAACTACTCTCAAAGAGAGATGAGAAAGGCTTCACTACAATAAATCACAGTGTTCAGAATGAACTGTGATATCCTGCTGCAGTTCCTGCCAGATACAGTATTTCAAAGAGCTGCTGCAATAGTTAACAGAAGCGAAATGGACACGCTGTAATATTTCCTTTAAGGGAAGAATGGAAGGTGGGCCTTTCTTGAGATAATACATTAGACTGCCAGGAAGTAAAGAGGTGAAGGGTGGGTTTCAACTAATGTCAACCAGCTGTGCTTACAAGTTCTGCTCTCTAACTGTTTCACTGTAACAAATTTCCATAAAAATACAGGGAAAATGTCATATTAATTTTACGGAACAGTCTGTCTTCATGATTAAAGGGTTTTATCTGTGTTTTGAAACTTCTGTTGCATTCTTGGAAAGCCTGCTAAGTTTAATGATTGAACGGTTGCTATTGTATACTGAACATCTGAACAGCTTTTTATGTGGTCAATGGAGAAGGTAATGCGTGCGCTTACTTACTAAAATACATGGTTAAATAACATGTTTCCATCTAAATAATGCCTGTGTCAAGTTAGTAAGCATCAAGGACTTGGAAATGCAGGTTTTATTTTGTTTGAGTTTGATTTCCCAGTTTGCAGATGTTTCCTTTACTTGCTTCTTTTTAAATGAACCATTCTCTCCAATACAGAAACATAAGTTAATGAACGCATTTTCTGTTAAACTATGGAAAAGTCCATTGTTATATTCACAGTAATGGTTTATTTAAAATAAAAACAAAACTTCCCAATCATTTTTCAGTCTTTTTCATTTTTATTTTAGCAAGCAGGATGGAAGCATAGTCCAAGTGTAACTATTTAATTAGTTACTGAAGATTTGAAAACTGAACATCTGACATTCATCAAACAACTGTAGTTACTGACTATTTTAATAGAAACATGTAAATTAACCATGTTTTTTTGTGTACGTACAACCTTCTGCACTGACTGGAAGATAGAGATCTGGTCTGTGTAAGAAAAAAAAATATTCGATGTAATTTATGACACAGGCCATTCTGTATCAGTTCTAAATGTGTACAGCTCAAACCAAATTTTGGAAGCATCATTACTCAAACGTTACTGGGTTTCTTATTTAATAGTTTTTTTTTTACTTTCAGTTTCTGAACAATTTCACATGATTATGAAGAATATGCGTGACAATGGAGGGAGAGAGTTATGTAACTCAGAAGATCCATGTAATTTAATGCTGTTTGCTCTTGGATTGCAGAGATTCTCCTGGCGTTATCTCAATGAGCATTGGCCCAATACCGCATTGCTCACTACATCTTTCAATTACAGATTTAACCCAGCAATCACTGCAAACCCCTGTGGGATTCAAGGTTTGTATGTCTCCAGCCAGCTCATTTGCACCAAAGCTTTCAGGGAAATTGAAATGTACTTTGACTTTTTAAGAAATGCAGGAAATCTCTAGAACCCACACACAATACACATACTCTAAAAAAACAGCTCAGGTAACAGTACTGCACTATGTTTGCTCAACAAATGGGATAGCTTTATCACAAAATCAACCAAATTAAAACCACCATCTTCATCAACATCATCCAAAAAGGGGATAAAAGCATTTGCTGAATCAGTGTGCCTTTCATTCATTTGATTGTCAATATAAAAATGAAAACAAAAATACGAAAAGCAAATTTGTTTTTCCATTTTTTTTTCAAAGCAAAAATGAAAAAAAGGAAAATATGATTTAATGAAAGCAAAAATTAATCCCGTTCACGTATTACATTTTGATAATAGCATTTCCTTAACGTGTGAAAAATCAAAGAAATTCTGCTGCTGTATAAGATGATGTTAGTGTGGGAATTTATTGGATTTTCAATAAATTCCAAATTCAAAATATTTTTCGGAAACAGTAGCTTTTTCTGTGTACCCACAAATACAACAAGATGTACATTAAAAGATCTCAAGTTTAAAAGCTCCTGAAGGATTCTGAAGAAAACAAACATTTTGCCAGTGAAATAGTTTCAGCCAGAAGTGATCGACTAATAAGCTGCAAAAATAATCCATTAAAGCATATCATGTACAGTGTTTTCCTGAATGATTTTATTGTACACAAGAAGTAAGACTAAAATTGTTAACTAAACTCAAAATTTTAGGCTCAACAGAAGCCTTATGCCTCTTAGTCAGTGCAGATTCAATTAATCACATGATTATTCCAATAAATTCAGTCCCCACTGACTGAATAAATGAAGCATAATCATGCAATTGTGGCATTTAATTTTCCTTAATTTTTTCATTTACATTTCAGCAAAAGGATCTTGTGACATCTCAGATCTTTCTACAATCAGATTAGAAGCTTGATTTCTATTTACAACATCAAGTACAAAGTGTTGTTTGTTATTTTTTGAACGACCGAGCAGTCCGAGGGGTCCTGTCCTATAACCACGGGATATTTATTTGCTTTTTATTCTGTTTCATCAAACCAGTGCCCTCTGGAGTGGTGGAGTTTGGTGTAAACCCACCAAAACAATGATCAGCACCTCGAAGTTCAAGACCATTTTTTTGTCATTGTCAAAAAAAGACAGAAGTAGACTGGTGTTCCCCTTTGAAGATATGGAGGGAGTGTATAATAAGTTGAATGTATTTAATAATCTAGAATAGCTTAAAATTAAACAAACTTCAATAATGTTACATTTGCTGGAGTCCTGTTGATACAACGATTACCAGTTTATGATAAAAACCTTTTTAGAGCCATTAAACACACTCTGTTTTGTAGACTGCGGCCATGTGGTTCACACCCCCACGATGGTGTAAATCAATAGTGAGGGAGCACGAAAGAGTCGTAACCAAGCCATAATCCTATTCCCACAGGACTGTTAGAGTGCCATGCTCTATAAAGCACAAGCCATTGCACAAATCCGTGTCTGCCTCATGCACCAGGGATGAGGTTTACAGCTTACCTGGCCTCCCGGAGAAAGACTTTGTGACAGTCTTCCAAGCAGCTCATAATGGTTGATTAAGTGTGATTTGATTTCATAGTTCAGTGAATCTGTGCAATCTGTGATCAATGCTAACCAAATGAGTGGGTGTGTTCATTCATAGGGCTAAATCGTGTTTAACAGTAGTAATAATAGTACTATTGTCACTCATGTTCAGGCAAGCATAAAACAGTTCTCATTTGAAATAACTAGTCAGGCTAGCTGAAGAATAAGTAATTCTAGGCAACGTCACAGCTTCTTTAATTCTCACATCAGTAGTCTTACTGTTGCAGAATTCAATCTCTCTGCTGCTGCTTTTGATCCCAGCACAGGGCTGAGGTTCTCTTTCAGGGGGTTTGATCTGATGTATTTCTATTTTCAGTCTTCTCCCTTCACTTTCCTGTGTGATGGCATGCCTAATTTATCTCCCCTCACCTCACTCTGAAAATTCAATCACCCAGGATCGATTTTGGGTTTGCCAGCAAGGATCTAAAAACAGCTCTCTCCCTTTCCCTCTCTCTCTCTCTCTCTCTAGCCACTGACAGATCTGTCCCTAAGGGAGTCCCGGTCTAGACCACACATCCATGGTATTGTTTCTTACCTCACTCAAGCACTTGGCAACATTACCTTTATCATTTTTTTCTTAAGCACAGCAACCTTATGATACATGGACTCTCGTAAAATCTAGATAGACTGACTTCTTTCCTAATGTTGTTTTGAATGACTGTGGGTCGTCTGTATTTGGGGAAACACTTTTATTCACTTTACTGAGTGCAGTATTCATTATACGTCATATTGTTAGTCTAAATTGTTACTCTTTCCGGCGCTGAAAGATGGAGCAGCCACGTCTTGTCAGACTGCCCCGGGGCAGCTGAGGGCTACCAAGGTAGCTTATCACCACCAGAGCGCGAATGTGGAGTGAATGAATGCTCTGATAATTGTACAGCGTCTTTGAGTGTCTAGAAAAGGGCTAGATAAACTGAAAGCTTTATTATTATTATTAAATTCTAAAATACATTGTCTTTTAACTTTCCACAGTCCTTGAGGGATTAACGTCCTCACTCAATACATTTGCCTTGTTACGTATATCTGATATTAAATATCCAAAATAACATTTTTACAAGAACCCCCACAGAGGTTCCACCAGAAAAAGACAACATGAGATGTTGAAGCCCAAATGAGGGATCACACCACCCCATTCTAGCCATAATTTTTTCATTGTGTTTAAATAAGGGGGTTTTATTAGTGGCTTTTATTATGATTGGATTTCATCTGATTTCACAATTATTTTAATGTAGTGTGGTTCTTAATGTTTTTATTATCATTTGTAGCTTCATAGATGTTGTTTTTAACTGTTTATTTTATTGCAAAGCACTTTGTTTCTAGCTCCTGCTGTTTTGAAAGCTTTATATAAATAAAATTGTGTTGAATTGAGATGTGCTGTAAAACACTGCTTTAAAAGGTGCTACTTTTGAATTCAGGACAAATGCTATGAACGTTAAACTACTATAGAAGGATGAATACAAAGAGAGTCATTCACATTTCCGCAAACTGCATAAGCTACATCGTCTGTGTTATGGGACCAGCTACATCTCCTATCACATTTGGAATTTCTCTTGCTTGATTCATGAGATTGAAAACAGTCCGGATAAACATTTCTACTTTTTAGTGGAAGAAGCTACCCATCTCAGACGCCGCATGTGAATGTATAATAACAGTTTCAATATTGTTTGATGTTCTTTAAAGCAGATCTTAAAGGAAAAAAATCTTCAGAGACGTGTTTTGTCTCCAAAGAGACACACATTTACTATAAAGAGGTCAATTGGAAAAATAGTGAAGAAACATGCTAACTAAAGTTACTTTTAAATGAACGTTTTAATGCTTTGTAGATGGATCTTTAGAGTATAAAATACATCTTTCTTACTTGTGCACCGTTTACTGAATCAAAGCCTGCAATAGGAGTCCTCCCCCACTGTAAAACATGTCCATCTCTCCTTTACAGCCTTGGGTGCCCATTCTTCCACTAGGCTGGCTCCCAACGCAAGGCTGACTGCGCTACATTCTGCCTTTTATTTCAGCCTGCAGGCTCTTTAAAATTTTCCAAAACTTGGTTGCTAATGAGTTGATGCTATGTTTCATGCTTTTTCTGACTCACCGCAAACAGAAAATGAATCTCCAAGTTATGGTGACATATTCTCAAACATCATCATTTCAGACATTGTATGCTCAAAAAAGAAATATCAAAACAAATACATTTTATTTATATGGCACTGTGTACAATTCACATTGCCCAGAGCTTCATGTAATGAAAAGTCAAATATTAATTTCAAAAAGGCAACTTTTGCCATAATTTGCTTTGTATCCAACTCAAAAACAGGTCATGTAGAATCATTTTAAGAGTGTGGGATGAAACTGGTACAGTTGGAAAAGCCCATGCCCTCATGGGAAGATACTTGCAAACCACTCTCAGATGAAATATGGGAAATTACAATACCTCCTACGAGATACGACAGACTTATGATATGACATATGAGATTTGACAGTCCCTTCTGTGACAAATTTGTCCACCCACAGATGCTCTGCTGTGTTTGAAAAACTTAGATAGCATTATAGATAGCATTATAGTTTACCACATAAAATATATGCATCTATGTAATGATTTTAGCTGGGTCTATAGATCTTTCTACGTTGTTTCAGTTAGAGCCACTGGTTTGTCATACATGCCCAAGGGTCACTGGTGCTCAGTCAGATAAAAAAAAGGATAGTTATCTGGTCATATTGTCATTTTCTTAGTAACTAAACAAGGTAAATTCACGTTTTAAAACACTGATCTGTTAGTATCAAAATAAACTTGTAGCCAATCACCAACAGCTATCTGAATAAGGTTGAAGCCCTATTTGTTTGTGGCTCTTTGCCTAGATGTTTTCAACACTGTCTCCAAAATATCTGCTGTACATCAACTTTACTAGTCATTTTCTAATATGTAATCAATATGTATTTGATAAATCCTTGTTAATTCTAATAATCAGTATCCGTATCTGGTTGTCATCACAAAGACACACAAGAAGACTGGTAGCACAAACACAAATAATGTTTGGAGAGGATGAAGGCACATACTTTTACAAATCAAGGCACCATTTGAGGCTGAAATTTGTCAGGGGGAAAAGTCATTAAAAAGATGCATAAATGGACCACCATGAAGAAACATTATTCACTACTTTGCTCTTTTATTATAAGTGAAGGTGACGAGCAATAGAGAAGTGAACTAGTCAGGCTGTTCAAATAAGGGGTTCGGTGCAAGTAAGCATGGGGGCTTTGGAAAAGCCTACTCCCTTAAAGAGTGGCGAAGAACGGGTAGAATGCGGGATATTGCAGAAACTTTTGAATATTGCTTGTTTAGTTTGTGCTTTGGTATTGGGTCAGTAACATGGTCAAGTAGAAGCACATGGTCACAACCACCAACAAAGAACTAAGTTATTGTTTGTAAGTGCAATACACTAAAACTTGATTAGAAAGAAAAGTAACAGGTCTGAGCTAAAAGACAAAAACAACCACATTCTCATACAATCAAAAGTAGTATGCCACAACAAACTATGTATGAACTGTATTTTCCCATTTTCCTTTTTGAAAAATAGCAGCTTGAATAAACAAAAATATACCAGGTCAAAGAAATCTACAAACATTTGGAATGAAATTTTTGGATTCAAAGCAACTAAATAACATTGGACAGGTTTTAGAACAAACAGAGCTTATTGTTTCATTCATTTACTGTATTAAATGTTGGTTTGAGTCATGAGGTCTAGTGATAGAAATTCAAAGTGACAACTTGAGTTTCAGCCTATAGCAGAATCAAACATAAATTAGTGCTGTCAAAAATAACTATTAATAACTAGAAAAAAATGTAATAAGCACAGCTTCTTTGTAGTTTATGCAAATGTATTGTTTGACCTTCCTGTGTCACATAGAGGCCAGTAACAACCTTATATAGAGGCTGTACCCCACTATAGTGCATTCACAGCATTTACACCAGAGAACCCTGAGTGAGGCTTATCCATCTTTTGTATATAAGATAAATATTAACCATTCATTGATGTGCACATCTTCAAAAAGTTAAGAGAGCAGCAGACAGAGCCTACAAGTTCTCTGATTAGGTGGCATGGTCTGAAACACATTTTCTGAGGGGTTTCATGATACAGACCAACATTGTGATGTGAGTGATTAAAAAAGGGTGGCAATATAACCATCTGTGCCGTTTTTTTATACATTAAGCTTCAACTTCAACACAATCCTCAGTTTCTGTCACTACCATTAATACCTCAAAATCTCAAAACAGCCCAAACATTCATTTACACAACATTTAACTTTAGGTTATTACTTTTTGGAGGACAATGCAATCCATTTGTTATTTTTGTAATCTATCTTAGAAATACTTAATCAGCAATTTTGTTCCTAGTGCTCTATAAAGAGACTTTGATTTGAATAAAGATATCAGTGTAAAAACCAAGCCAACACCCCTACATTAAAACTTTTTTATTGGGCGAAAGGATGAAGCCATCGAGTGCTCAGACCAGCTCTGCTAAGTTCAAATGTGGCATGCATTTTTCATGAACTAGTGTTGTATATACAGACACACACACCAGTGAGCAGAGTGTCTGACTATCCCTCTTGAGTGGACAAGCACTTGTGATATGTATATGTAATTTTTCCTGTGATGTTTATGTGTGATCTTAATCCTTGGCATTGAGTGGCCACACGCCACTGATCGGCTGGGTGACCAAATCTCATTTCATGGCCGTTAACTGCAACAGGCTAATTGGAATGAAGCCTCGGCCCCCAGGCGGGCCAGCATGGGGTGATAGGGGGGCGAGCTCATTACTGCGCATTTATAGAAACTGAGGGTGAATGCCTTTGACTCAACAACCAACACACTCAGAATTTCATCCAAACTGGGCCACGAACAAGGGGACAAGAAAAGATCTGCCAGTGCTTAGGACCTATATAGTATTTATAGAGAAGATAAAAGTCACAATTAAGTGAAATGGATGGCTGATTTTACCTGTAGATAAATATGTCCTCAATCTTTCAGACCTCATTTTCCTCCTTCCTCTCTTCTTCAGTGCTATTTCTGACTGCCTCAGCCATGTGCTTGCTTTAAGCAGGACAAGGGCAGCGAAGATGATCAAAAAAAAACTTGTAAGCTTGTATTTTGTGCATTTGAAGCCGTCGGTTCTGAGGTTCTTGCTACAGTGTTCGGGTACAGAATCTGTCAGTGGCTCAAGACTCAATGTGGGGCCTTTTTAGTAAGTGTTGTCTTCCACCGCAATTTCAAATGTAAAAAAATGCACACAAGAAATAAATATTAATCTTAGATCAAATCATTTTTAATATAGTGTGTTTAAAACACACATCACCACATTCAGTTTATAAAAGCATAAAAAGAAAACTACTTAGCAACTATAGACTTAACTAAGAATTGAATTTACATTTCAACAAAGCTGATTTAAGAAATAAAAAACATTGTAAATGTATTCTGGCTATAGCCTTTTGTTCCTCTATATCAAACATGTGTTCAAACCAACTGCTGTTATCTGAAACAAATCTGGCCTGATGATAAAACCCACCCTTGCGGCAGGTTTTGAGTTCCAGAGCTTTTTCAATAGCTTTGCAGATCTACGGCATCAGAAGCTCATCATATCAACATAGTTTCCTTTTGTTCACAGATAACATCTTTCAGGCTTGAGGGCCTTCTCATGTCACAATGCAAATCCATTTCCAAGTTTTCAAGTGTGAAAAAACGTGATCTATATTGTCTGGGTGTAAGCGCGGGAATAAAACCCTTTAAAATGAAACTGTAAACACACACTTGTGAAATCACAATGTTCATCATGTGACAGGAAAAACCATTGCTTTGCAGACGACACCCAGCTCTGTATCTCAGGAAAATCTAACAACCTTTTAAAACTAAATAAGATCTCAGAATGTGTCGCTGACATCAATGATTGGATGAATGAAAATTTATGCTAAATCCTGATAAAACAGAAATATTACTTATTGGCTCTAAAAAACAATTACAAAATCTCTCAGTTTTCAATATGAAGCTGAGGGGACACACTGTTCATTTCTCCACTACAGATAAAGATATTGGTGTTATTATAGATATTGAACTGACTTTAAGAACCATATCTCTTCTGTTACTAAGACCGCCTTCTTTCACCTCAGGAACATTGCTAAAGTACGGAACATGCTGTCTATTATAGATGCAGAAAATTTTGTTCATGCTTTCATGACCTCCAGAATGAATTATTTTAATGCTTTGTTAGCCGGCTGCTCAGCCACCATGCTACAAAAATTTAATTTAGTCGAGAACACAGCAGCTAGAGTTCTCACAAGAACAAATAAATATTATCACATTACACCGGTTCTGTGCTCTCTTCATTGGCTTCCTATAAAATATCGCATTGACTATAAGATACAGCTCCTTGCCTTTAAGGCGCTGAATGGCTCGGCTCCAGGCTACCTGAGCAGTCTCCTATCCCGATATATTCCAGTTTGCTCTTTTCGATCACAAGAAGCAGGACTTTTGATTACGCTGAAGATTAGTAAATCCACGATAGGGGAAGAGCGTTCTCATATAGAGCCCCGAAGCTCTGGAACAAACTCCCGGATATTGTCCGGAGCTCAGCTACTCACAGAGTACAAAAATAATTTAAAAACATATCTGTTTAATCTACCATTCAAATAATTAGCTCATGGGATTTGTCCAAACGGATGTGGTGTTTTTTCAACAGTTTGTATGTTTATAGTGCTCAATGTGGTTCAATGTGCGTATCTAACCTATCCCCATCATTTATCACTCATTCTGCAGCTGATCACCTGTTTGTTGCCTGTTACATTTTTCTAACCATTGTTTTTTGTCTGTTAGTGTCTGTTTTGTCTTTGTCTGTTTTTGGTTTGGTTTTTTTTAATCAGATGCTGTTCTGCAAACTTTTCATCGATGGATTTAAGTTTGTATATTCACATAGGTGACCTCACATAGGGAAAACAGAACAATAGAAACCATCAAAGGAATAGTACTCTTTGTGCTGTGCATATGTTGACTTTTATTACACATTAATAGAGAACTATGGTAAACCATGGCATCTACCTTTATACAATCATTAAAAAATAAGAGATAAAACGATAAAATTAAGAGATCAAAATTAGGATAAACGTGCACAGAAATCTTCAGGGGTAGTAGTTCAATATATATTGTTTATATAGGCCAAAATATTCGTTAAACAAATTAATATAAATATAGGCCTGAATAAACACATTTCATATAACAAAGTAAGATAGGGAGGAAGGATTGTCTCAAAATGTGGGAAGCCTACTTTTAACATGCTCAAATGAAAAGCTTTTTAAAAGACTGATGATGACAGAAAGATTACAAACTGCCTAAAAACACAGGCACTCAGTTTAATTTCAGTAATTTATGGCCAATTAGCTCACCAATTGACCAATCAGCTATGAGCTGGAAATTAAATCATGCTTTTCTTTCAAATAAGAGAAAAGTATCAGTTTGTTTTTGTTTTTATTATCTAATTAAAGGGGTTATTAAAAAAATGGGTACCAGGTTTAGAATGTGATAGCAAAGCCCTCAAAAGCACACCAAATAGAGCTGTACAAATAAATATTTTTCTTGTGGAAAAGCTGCATTTTATATATAAATGTACGGTGTACTGGATGTACTTGATGTTTTAGTAATGCTTCCAAAAGACCCCAGGTGTCATGGTGCGTGCCTTGTGTTAGGGTGGACATATGTGGCCTGCCGTTGGCATGGCTGTCACAAGCTCCAGTGCTTTTCTGAGCTAATGTGCCAGGCCCAGTCACCATTAGCAAAAAACACAAACCCATAAACGTGTGCAGGCTGCCATGGATGATCCAGCTCCGTTACCTTGAGTATGTGTGCAGAAGAATTCAAATAAGGTACATATACACACACTCGCTTATGCCTCAGAAACCAAGGCTGTGGGCTGTTTGAGAAGAAGTGTATGCATCAGCAGTAAGGCGCCCTCATTCCAGCACTGTGGGCTGATTCACCCCTCCTCATCTCTCCAGTCAGAGAAGGAGGAGGACGAGAGGGAAAGTGAATGATGAAAGTGGAGGAAGAGACAGACTTGTGCGAGGTTACTTGGATAAGTGGGCCACTGCTGCAGTGTAAAGCATCAGCATTCTAATGGTGTAGTGGAGCAGGTTTGGCTCTCTCAGACACACACAAATACACCCACACTCAGAGCACACTCCCGTATGGCTGTACACGTATCCCGTATCCAGTATCTTTCTTATACACACAGAGTGCTGCCGTTTTTTTCTAGGACCAGAGAAAGAGAGGGTGCGAGTAAGGCCCTCTGCTGGTCGAACTTGAACACTTCAAATATTCACAAAGTTTCTGCTCAAAGATAATTACTTACTTAACTATTAATATTTATTATTAACAGTACAAAAATTGTAATTAATGTAAAAAAAATTAAAACTGAATTAAATATTTGCTGAAGAATGTCCATGAACCAGCTAGTAGGTGCTCAGAAGTTTGTACATAACAAAATCATATTTTTTATCTAGTATATAGTCACGTATTTATGCAATTAAAAAAACTCTTGGAAGTTTTTTCTTTGCACCAAAACTACTCACAAAAGACCAGCCTAAGCAACCTCAATTAAATCCTACTTCTTCCTTTTTTCTTGACTGATTTGTTTTTGAGTGTAAAAATGAGCCTCATTTTCTTCAGGCAACATCCCAACTTATTGACTCGAAGTCAGTGCATCAATTTCAGCATGAGGTCTGTCATGAAAGACTATAGATCTCACTCGCAGCATCAGGGGACTAACAGTGCTCAGCTCATATTGGATCTGATTGGATTTGTTGCTCATTTATGTCAGTGGTGTCAGGCAAACTGTAACAGCAATCCTCTGATTATTGTGCCTCGCTGCATGGCCGATGACCACAGAGAACATCAATCAGAGTCGCGTAATTGAAACGTTCTTCTCAGGAGCGGCCAGTGAGCAGTGTAAGGCATTTCTCCCACTGTGTTAAGATGGAGCTTGGGTTGTTCTTGCTTGCAATTTTTCAGAAGAGCTTGGGAAAGTTCTATTTTAAGAATTGATTTCAAACTAGGTATTGGATACTTTAAAAGTTCTGAGAAATTGAATTGTGTTTCATAGCTTTATACTAACCTCTTATATAACTATCATAACTCAGAGAGGTAGAATTTTAGTTAAGTCAATATCTGGCCTTCCCAAACAAACCCACTTTTTGACTATAGTTCATAGGAGTGGGATCTTAAAACTCATTCATTTGCATGGTTCTCATTTTAAGCTTTGGGTTCATTAGTGTGTTTTGTTAATTGTCATTTTAGTTAAGCCTTTATTCATTTATTTCAATTATCCATTTACTACCTCGTCATTGGTTTTTAACTGTGGTTTAATATATTTCCAGTGTGTGTTGAGATCACTTCCTCTAAGTGTTATTTTCTCAAAGTTTTCACTACTCTCACAAGTTCTCTGAGGAATTTGATTCTGTTTCATAGCTTTCCAATAACCTCTAAAATATCTATCATAACTAAGTAGAGTAGTTTCCAGTGGCTTTAAATGATTCCTTTTAGCTACTACTCGAACATTTCTGTATCAAATTTCTGTGCCCTCATTTGCTTTCATTTGGGTTGTTTTTTCTTTGTTCCTGTGTTTTATTTTTTTATATTACACCAGGATTCCTTGCCTCTATCTACAAGTTTGCTTTGTCACTTTTAGTATGTCACACTTCGGTTTCGAATGTCTTCAGAACACTACAAGTGGATAAACAGCTTCAATGTGACATGTGCATGAATGATGTTAAAAACTATTTAATTCACTAAATGCGTGTGCTTTAACACCACCACACTAAATATCTAGGTCTAGCTTTTTGATCACTTGGACTTGACTTGCTCTGGTCGTCAGGGTATAGCTAATAGTACATTAAAAAATGCTAGGATTGGTAGCCAAAGAAGATGTTGCCTTGGTGATCATAGTGGAACAAGTCTTGAGAGTTTAATTAAATAAGTGATTTTAAATTCAAATTGACCTATTATTGCATATTATTCCTTTCGGTTGGCATAACAGCAGAGCTGAAGAAGTCTCCTGGACCTATAGGGACATCATTAGTTCAACATTAACACCAATGAGGTGGCTTTATGTGGCACAATGACAGAGGCCAACATCTGCATCCCTTGCATCATGTACCTCTTCCCTTCAGTGCAAACGTTTGTGAGTAGTTCCCAGCAATCAACTCTATTACTCAAATCAAATGTAGGCAACTCTTTGCATGTGGTCAACTTGTATTTTTTGCTTACATTTTTAAATGATTATTGAATTCACTTAAAGCAAGTAAAGATAACCTGAATAGTAGTTTTATTTAAAAAATTAATCTACATTTAAAAACCCCGAAAAGGTTTACACATAAACCCTAAAATAGAATGACAGCAAGAAAAAAGATGCAATCAAAACTAAAATAAGCAACTGGCAATAAAACTAAAACAAACAAAAGCATATTTCCTAACCTTATAATTATTACACTCCTCATAAACATAATATATCAACAGATAAACGCATTTCCAACAGAGGAAACATATTTACCCATTATCTGATCTTTTTCAAATCACCGGCATAACATTGAACATAAGACAACCTGTAGCACCACTTCATTCGTGCGCCCCAACACAAATACAAAACAAAGATGGCAATAAAAAGGAGAAAAGCTGTTAAGCTACACAAAAAACAAAACTGTTAAAACAGAAAAGTAACACTAAACTCTCCCAAAACACCCTAAAACAAATCTTGATCTTCATTTTGACAGCAATTGTGTTAAAATGTAAACATTATTCCCTTACCCACCCTTTACCCATTACTCTACTTGCTCATTTAAATGTAGAATTTGTCGAAAAGAATATGATAGACAAATAATAAATATTTTACAATTAACTAAATGCGTATTTCATTTTGTTTTCTCTCACTTTAATTTGCAATGAGTTCAGCAAGTCTGTCCCTTAAGTGCAAAATGAGAAAGGCTTTTAAAAGGATTCAGACATCTCCAGGAAATGAGGAAAATGGCTAATGGAGATAGCTATTAAAGCATCCTGAGACCAAAGTCTCAGCAAGCAGTCTGCAGACATTCAACCAGATCTTTTTATAGTATCTACTCCCTTTGCAATCTAACGTCAATGCAGCAAACATGCTAAAAATGGCTACAAGAAAAAAAGTGTTGTGCTCTCACACATGTTTTCACTGATGTAATAAGGTCCCTCGACTGAGTAAGAGTTAAAGTAACTATAATGAGTTGGATGACAAACTACATTTGGTTTTGTGATCTAATAGAACTAGCAAGAAACAATTTGTTTAAAAATTAAAGAGATACAAGAAGGAAAATGATAACTTGAATTGTGAGAGATCAAAATTTGCTGTAGGACAGACAGCAGACAACAAGGAGTGTAGTTGATCCAGCTGTGCTGTTAATGGGTGAAACGTAGCAGCTGGAAGTGGTTATCGCCCTGCACTGAGTCCCAGATGAGATCCATCACTCACACACACACTTGCACACTAGCAAAAGCCCCTGACAAACGCATTATCAAGGTTATTCTCTCACATTAGCAGGCAGTGGATGCTACCAATAAATGCTCAAAAGCCATCAGGGGGATCCACAGAATATGAAGAAAGTGAAAGGCAAAGAAAAGAGATATTGAGGTGCAGAGAGAAACCTTGCACTGCTTTGTTTCTAAAATAAAAGGAAACCGTAAGATAGGGAAACACAGAATAAATCAAACAGAGAGAGCAGCAGTGTGAGAACAATACACAAAAAGTGAAGAAAAAAGCACAGCTGGGAGAGAGAGAGAGAGAGAGAGAGAGAGAGAGAGAGAGAGAGAGAGATGGGGTGGGCAGTAGCTGCACTGCAGCAAGATTCACACAACTTCTCTCTGCTTGGGTTATTCAACTAGACAAGAGAATGGAAAACTATACGATATTGTGTAGCTCTGAAGATGAGCCTAGCAGAAGATTATTGACTGTTTCCAAATAAATATCCCTTTCATTGCATTTATTTTACAAAATGGTCTATAACGCTAAAATACTTTTAATAAAACACATGTTCTATTCACTACACAACTAAACACATAATACCAGTTTTTTTCTATAGCAAGCATTAATCGTAATGTCAGCTTCAGCTTCTTTCAGATGTTCCACTTCAGTTTACATGGAATGTTAAAAAAAAGGATATATAGTTTGACTGTCTTTTAATATGTCATAAGATCCAGGCTGTGCTGCAAGCTAGTGACTGCTAAACACAGCAAAAAAAATCCCAAACTGAATATTTTCTCTCAAAACTTGAGCTGACACTCTTAAAAACAAAGCTAGTTTAGGGCATATGGTTGTGCAACACATCTTTCAATTTACACATACATTTACAGCTCCGCAGATCTACACATCTAATACCACTTGATAACATGGATGCTGAAGAGAAACAATGTTGGTATGTTATACATTGTATATCTGGTTGAAATCAGGCTCATACCAGAGAAATAAACAGCTAGAATGATTGAATGTGTTCTTGATTATACTAAAATACACAATGAAGTAATGTTATAAATACTTTTTAAATGTAGTTTTAATTTGACAGTAAAGAAAGAAAATCATTGTATTCCTTAGACCAAGCAACAATATGGGAGAGGTGTGAAACTCTCCTCCACACCATTGCTACATGGTCTCGTAATCCTTCTCATAGTGCACCCCGTCAGTAGCAAATCTGAGGAATGAAGGTTAAGAACCAAACCAATAGACACAACTAGATGACACTTAAAGTTGATGTGAAATGTGAACACATCTTTAATGTCTTTTATATGTCAAGAGGTATTATGAAATGATGTTGTGAATTTATTTTAATGAATGCTGTTGTCCAGCCAGAATATTGCTGTTAAGAGTGTTGTGTTACATTCACTAAAGTTACATTGAGTCAGATTCAATTCTTAAGAGACATTTTACATTTGTTTTCATGAACAAAGCACAAATGATTTTCGGGTTAACACCAGGTTTTGACGTAGCATGACATTAAAGTTTATTGCAAAAAAAGAATATACTTTTTATGGTTTGATGTGTGTTTTCTCTGGAAAAGCTTCCTAAATCAATAACAGCATTGATTTCTAGGGCAAGCATGCACTTGTCCATACATAAATAATAAAACACTATGGCAGAGGAATGAGCCACAGTAGGTGGCCAGGAGCTGTTTGTGGTCCTGAAAACAGTACCTTGTATGAAAAACAGGCCTCTGTCCAACTCAGTGGGTGTAATGGGAAGAAAAGGAAACAATCAATACTACTTATCAGTCACCTGTTCATAACCAGAGCTGAGACCCAAAACCTATTCTCCCAAGTCATGATTGATTCAGCCAAGTGTTCCTTTAACAGCAGAGCAGTGCTAGATGCATAAAAAGCAGGTAGACTGCTGTTGGACAAAAAAGGTCTGCTGGTACACGAAGCCAGGGAGAGACATCAAACACTAAAGAAAGAGGCTTTGTTGCACTGAGTGAATGAGGTCCATGTTTTGGAATGTGTTTAAACTCCCTACGGGGGTTTTGTGAAACTCTCAAAGTTACTGTTCTAAAGCACCTCAAACTACTTTATTTTTTTAAGAGTATAGAGCATCATTAATCAAAAGCCCAACACTGTTCACAACTACCATTCCACATTCCAGTGATTTACATTTCCTCTGTCCCAGCTCTAATGTACCACTGGGAGGGAGAGGGTGTCTAAATTGGGACATTAATGTCTCCAGGTTCACAAAATGCAGACGTGTTAACAAATTCTTCTGACTATCACCAATTTCCTGCCCATCACGTTAAGCATATATTTCCATTCTTTAGAAAAACTGTCTGCAGCAGGGACAAATCTGTTGACTGTTCAATGAGACGTCAGATTGTCTAACATTTTCCTTTAATGATGCCATCTTGTGACATCACCTAACTTCTTTTGAAAATTTCGCAATTTACTTAAAAGTGATGTTACAACCTAAATGAAGCTCAGATCAGACAATTATCGAATTCTTGAAAACATTTTAGCATCTTCTTAAATAGGGGTGGACTTGCCAATAGGCAAAGGCCAGTTATTATCTTATAACTCAAAAAAAGCCAACCATCTATTCAAATTTAGAAGCCTTTTATAGCTACAAGAAATGCAGTGTTTGGTTTTATATTTGTAAAGGGTGCATTTTGTCTCGTATTTTGCAGCAGGATGTTCAAAGACCTGTTTATGATTAACTGAAAGTGCACCAAAATCAAGCATTTGAGCCTGGGCCCAAAAACAAATTAATCTGCCACAGGTCTTAAAGGCATTTTTGTAGCCAATCTTCTTGTCCTCAATATCATTGAGACAACATCTCAACAATCAATCAGGGAGTAAGATCGAAACAATGGGCTTCTGAAATTCTGTCACTTTGAATGCTAAACTCAAACTGCGGTTAATCAAAGTTTATCAGAGGGAATAAAGGTTTGCTTTATGTGAAGTAATCTGTCTTGTTGCATAAATTTAAATGTATTCAATTTTTTTCAATGTATACAATTTTTTTAAATGTTATACAATATGTGTAAAATTAGAGAATGTTGTGTAAAAAATCTCTAGATTGGCAATTTTCTAGGCAAACAATACATACTTGTTTTTACTTGTCATACCATTGTTGGCTTTCCTATAAATCAGTCAATGGCACATGGATTTTCAACAGTTGTAGGTTTGAATCCCTGAGAATAAAGCTGAACAAATGTGCTTCCACTAATGAAAACCACTCTGTATAAGTCTGGAAAATGCACAAATGCAAAAAATCAACTACAGAACTAATTAATATCGAATATAATTTTTGCCATCTAAACTAAAACCTTGTTAGTTATTCGAGAATTGATGAATTGAGAACTGATGGATAACTTATTTTAAAAGAAAGGTGTGTGTTTCAACATTGACACAAAACAACTTGATTGGTTAACTGAACTTCAACAGGTAGAAAAGTTTTCAGTTTCTTATTAAAACAGTCTAATTATACAGCATTTTCTTTTTCCTCTTTATCTCTTCTCTTTCCACCCTTTCTTTTTAGATGACCAAACACTTTGTTCCACCAAACAGGGTGTCTAGCCAGCATTTTACACCCCTGCTGTTTGCACTGACTAAGCTGTGCTTCTCCCCCATTCATTAACAACTACACAACAGCACTCCCGCTGAACATCACAAACTGGCACACGCAAGCAAAGCGGACTGCACAAACATGGCCATTCACCTCATCAACCCACAACATTCTCTTGTAGCAACATTCAATTAACCCAGCAATAGGATTCACTCTGACCTGCTTGTACCAAAGCAGCTGCATGGCTTAATGAGATATTATGAGACTGTTGATTTAGCATTATCTATATTAGAACAGGTTTGTCAGAGCACTCTCTGGCAGGTACCTAAATTCAAAATCTGCCAATAGTCAATTCTTCCCACAGAGCACCTTGTTGTTGAAAATATTACCCTTTGATCCTACATTGATTTTCTTTAAAAAGACAAACTGCCAACAGATGTCCCCAACTGTCTCCGGCAAAAACAATTGAGGACAGAGTTTAATACTACAGTAGCATTTCGTGAGAGTTTAAATGGTTTTGTCGCATTAACAGTAATTATGTGGGATTATGAAAGGCTGGATGGAATATTTTTGGTGCAGTGAGCACAGCCTGCTCTTATTCTTGCTCCATTTAAGTTAGTGAGAGGTGACGTAAGCCGCCACGGGGGCTTTGTGAGGTGTCTTTCACACGCTCACATTTAAGATTGTGTTGAATTGTTCTTAAAACTGGCTTAAAATCGTGTGTTTTCACCCAACACCGCTAATTATTTGCTAACAATATAATGGCTTATAACACACCAAATACATATCACCATTATGGTGTAAGAAGAATTTATTAAAAGCCAAAATTCAGAAAGTAGGTCAGTGTTCTTGTAATTTCTTTCAGGAAATCAGTATGTTCAGATAAGCCCAAAAAGCATTTTATATGCTTCTAGTATTTATCTTTATGGTTACTGAATGTACTGTACTTTACAGATTAAGTTTTAGACTTTAAATGTTAATGCAGTACATAAATTTTTTTTGAACAGAAAGTAAAACCAATTGAAAAAATCTCTTGCTCAATAGTTGATCATATAACAATTTAATCTGATTTCACTTAATTTTTTTATTCATTTCACAACATTTAATTTCATGTGAATAACATTACACTGTAAATTGGTTTGCAAATTTACACTTCCCTAACACTTTATTAGGTACACTGGTCTAACTGCTGATTAACACAAAAATTAAATAAGGTCATCACATGGCCGCAATTTAGTTTATTTAGGCAGTTAGAAAGGGTCAAGAGGAACTGCTGCAGTTCATACCAAGCATTAGAATGGAGAAGAAATGCAATTTTACTGTCTTTGAAAGTGACATGATTGTGGCTTGATTGAGAATTTTAGAAAGTGCTGTGAGCAACACTTTTGTTACGCAAATGTTATTTTGATGCCAGAGGTCAGAGGAGAATGGCCAGACTTTTTTGAGCTTATAGAAAAGCGACAGATACTCCAATAATCATTCAGTAACACCGGGGAATGCAGAAGAGCATATCTGAAAACAAAACATGTTACAGACCACAACGGGTGCCACTCCTGTCAGTTAAGAACAGGAACCTATAATAAAATAGAAGATAAGAAACACTTTCCATGCCCCCAGAGCTAGCTTCTGTGTCCATGGATTGGGCCGCCGAGGTCCCCAAATTCGGCTGCCGCCCAGATCGCAAAGCACCGGCCCCTTATGGTCCCTCCTGCGGGTGGTGGGCCCACTGGAACCTCTCTTAGTCTGACCCGTCACCTAGGACCTGTTTGCCTTGGGAGACCCTACCAGGGGCAGCAAGCCCCCGACAACATAGCTCCAAGAATCCTTCGAGCACGCTAACCCCTCTGACCACGTTAAGGTGGCGGTTCAAGGAGGGGCCCTCCTTGTCTATTCCAGGGTACTGGAGAGGAGAGTTATGCCGATAGTCAAAACCTCGGATGCAGGAGGAACAATGCGGGTTTCGACCCGGTCGTGGAACACTGGTTCAGCACTATACCCTCTGCAGGGTCCTAGAGGGGTCATGGGAGTTCGCCCAACCGGTCCACATGTGCTTTGTGGATTTGGAGAAGGATTCTCGTGGTGTTCTGTGGGAGGTGCTCTGGGAGTACGGGGTCCAGGGCCCTCTGCTAAGGGCTGTCCGGTCCCTGTACAACCAGTGCAGGAGCTTGGTCCGCATTGCCGGCACAAAGTCAGACCTGTTCCCAGTGCGCGTTGGCCTCTGGCAGGGCTGCCCCTTACCACCGGTTCTGTCCATAGTTTATAAGGACAGAATCGCTAGGTGCAGCCGGGGGCCGGAGGGGGTCCAGTTTGGGGACCTCAGGATTTCATATCTGCTGTTTGCGGACGATGTTGTCCTGTTGGCTTCTTTGGGCCTAGACCTGCAGCGCGCATTGGGGCTGTTTGCAGCCGAGTGTGAAGCGCCTGGGATGAGGATCAGCACCTCCAAGTCTGAGGCCATGGTTCTCAACCGGAAAAAGGTGGCTCTCCAGGTCAGTGGAGTGCTCCTGCCTCAGGTGGAGGAGTTTAAGTATCTCAGGGTCCTGTTCACGAGTGAGGGGAGGAAGGAGCGCGAGATCGACAGACGGATCGGTGCAGCATCTGCAGTGATGCGGTCGCTGTATCGATCTGTTGTGGTGAAAAGGGAGCTGAGCTGAAAGCCGAAGCTCTCGATTTACCGGTCGATCTACGTCCAAGATCCCGGATACAAGCGGCCGAAATGAGCTTCCTCCGCCGGGTGGCTGGGCACTCCCTTAGAGATAGGGTGAGAAGCTCTGTCACTCAGGGGGAGCTCGGAGTAGAGCCTCTGCTCCTCCACATCGAGAGGAGTCAGCTGAGGTGGCTTGGGCATCTGTTGCGGATGCCTCCTGGACGCCTCCCAGGGAAGGTGTTCCGGGCACGTCCCACTGGGAGGAGGCCCCGGGGAAGACCCAGGATGCGCTGGAGTGACTGTGTCTCCCAGCTGGCCTGGGAACGCCTCGGGATCCCTCCTGGGGAGCTGGAAGAAGTGTCTGTGGAGAGGGAAATCTGGGCATCCCTGCTTAGACTGCTGCCCCTGCGACCCGACCCCGGATAAGCGGGAGAAGACGAGACGAGACGAAAAAATATGCATGTTAATGCAACATTCAGATGATTTGTCAGAATTTGGTATTCATCTCATGAAAGCATGGATCATTCCTGTCTTGCTACTACTGTTTAGGCTGGTGGTGGTGGTGTAATAGTGTGGAGCATGGTGTGGCACACTTTAAACGCATTACTGCCAATTGAGCATTGTGTCAACACCACAGCCTACCAGAGAACTGTTGTTCATGACCACTGTGATCCCATTTTCTAGTGCTACTTCCAGTAAGATAACGCTCCATATCATAAAGCGTAAATAATTTCAGACTGTTTTTTTTTTTCCAACATGGCAATAAGTTAACTTAACTTAAAGTTCTATTCAGCAGTCATCAAGTCTGTTTTCTTCTCCTCCATAATCATCTGGTTTAGCGCCGCTGTAAAGCAGATGTCTGTAGACTTCAGAGGACAGTTTGTACAGCTGATCATCGGTGCTCCCGATTTGATGGTTGAATTAAGTGCCATAGTTAACCGCTCAATAAACAAAAGATTTAACGGTCTACTCCTAAAGGGAAACTTTCAGGTAAAATCCAACAGTTCAATGAACAGGAAATGACAAATTAGCTAACGTAGGAAATACAAGTTGACAAATGGTTTGATAATTGATGCTCACTTTGCATATGTCACGTGCGTGTCAAAACATTGTTTTTGGAATTAGGTATTCTGTGACCGACCAAAAGATCTTAAAGCATTTCATTTAGTGTATTGAAATGAAAATGAAAGAACATATATTTTCCAGCCTTTTATCTATCTATTTATCTATTGAGCGGATTCAGAAAAATGACTAACAATTGTATGAGTCATTTAGCTCAATTTTACAGGACTATGATGGGTTCTGTATACTAATAAACCTACAGCTTTCAATTATTTTGTTATTGTGAAAAAGGTGGAATGGACATTCATTTTAAAAAGGGGGAAAAACAGACACTATATTCAGAAGGCGCTCATATAAGTTATTATAATAATAATGCTTATTGGGGAAAGTGTGAGTAATCTAAAATTCATAACTACATCTGCAAAGAAGGACTTGGGATATAATTTTCAAATTATTCAGACTATTTGGTGGAGGCACTCAATTAGCTGCCTCTAACAAACAAAGTTCTGTGTGCTGTAGAATACTAAAGATGTTTGCAAGTGTGTAGCAAAAGCTGTGTAGTGATGATTACATGTTATTCTTCTTAAACCATAGGCACTCCTGTTGATAATTTTTTATGGACCTGACTGTGCTGAAGTAATACCTTGAACAGTATGATCTGAGCAAATATGAGTTTTGTATTCAAGACTAGGAACACTGGATTTCTATCTGTTTGTTAACTCCTTCCATTTTAGTGCAACCCAATAAATTAAAGACAAAACATCGGAAACTAATAAACACAGGACCAAGCAGGCCTGCAAGCACAATGACCACTGCAGCCCAAATAGACCAAAAACCGTGGCTAAAAACAGCACTGACTGAATGTATAGCCTAAGCTACATCTTCCCTCATTATTAGTCAGGGCCACAACCGCACATTTCTCCCTCTCGGTCACAGGAACAAAACAGAAAGAGATTATGGATCCTGCTGCCACTTCAGCTTCTTTTCCTTCTTCGTAAATTCACAGACTTTTATTCCCTCATTGTGCCTGGTGAGAGAAAGCCAGTCAGCTAAAGTCAGCCATAAGTAGTGAGAAAAGGGTTACGGGTACAGCAAGATTTCATTTCAACAGCAATGCTGCCATTTCTACGCATCTGGAGATATAAATCTTCCTCTTTTCCACCCTTAATCTTGTCATCCTGGATTTGCACACAAGAGGGTTTCGGATCATGTTTATAATTTAAAAGTGCCAGGATTATAATTAGTTTTAAAGGAAGGAATATGTGACCCAGTTCATCTTAAGATTAAAGTGCACTGGACAGTTTATGATGCAGGAATGGAATTGCTATATTAATCAGGCAAAGTGCAGCGGCGAGGCATGTCAGTCTCTAGCTTTCCTTGTCTGGAGATGTTCCAGAGGCTTCAGAGAAATTCAGGTCTCTTACTCTATTACTCTTCTCCACATGTACTGTATACAAGTGCAATTCAGCTGATCCTGTACAGTGGATGTGAGCTTAATGTTAAAAGTCAATACAAAGGATTGATTTATATTCCAGAGCCTGTTACCCGAGTCCCCCGGCAGCATTTTACAGCAACAGTGACGTCCTATAAACACCATTTACACTGCCCTCCCAAAAAACATGTGCTAGGCAGTCCCTCGGGTGCACAGATGCTTCCTACCCAAATGGCGTATCATCAGAGAATTTGCTGGAAGACATGCAGATTAATTATAAAAAGATGCGCTAGGAGTGCCCTCGGCAGTCCGAGCATCCTTTTGAACCTTTTCTTTTGCAGTCTTGTTTTTAGTAATGCAGTTGCAACAACACTGGGAGTCTGAGAATAGTCTATCTATTCATTTCCACAAAATGAATCTACAAAATCAATACCACACATAATAATGTTTCTGACTGATTTGAATCTTTTGGTCTACTCTGAAGATTTACAAAGAAGAACCCCAGACCCACTCAGAGAGGTTCCCTGTAATCTTACGGAGGAAATCTCACTGGGGGACATATTTTCTCTGCATTTATATGTGGGTTTTTAAATCAGGGTTCTAAGCCACAAAATTGGTTTAAAAGTTTCAATCAATACTGATTAACCTTTACCTTATTGACTGAACCAGGGCTATTAACCTTTCTAATCTTGGAAGAGACTTTAAAATCGCAATGGTAGTAGTATGTATTAGTTTTTCGATAGCAGTATATATTTATATTTCTCATAGAATTATCCCACAGGAATTCCTATTTAACTCTAAATTAACATTAGGCCTTTGTAAAGTTGCATTAAAGCAACTGCTAAAGAAGTGTATATATAAAAACATATTGATTGATTGATTGATTGATTTATTTATTTATTTATTGATTGATTGATTGATTGATTGATTGCTAAGTTATGAAACAAGTTCAGAACCACAGAATGGCTGAACAGATTTCAAAATTGGTATAAAAAATACTAAATATATTAGTAAATATATTATGTATGAATAGTTTATACAGTTGGTATAATATACAGTAATATATACATAATATACAGTTGTATAATACTGGTTGTATTTTTTCACTCTCTGATCTTAATTGGATTACAGATGTCAGAGCTTTACTTTATTATAATAGGTTAGAAGCCTTGCATTTAACAAATTGATTGCTTGTTTTTCAGTTCAGCATTCGGTTGAGCAAATCTGAATCAATAGATCTGGAAAAAAACACCAAGTCCTGGCAACCTGTTAGCTGTACATACAGTGCCTGTTGGATATTGGCTGTCTCATACAGGTGGTTCATGGGTGGGCTGACAGTTTTGTCTCTGTAGATTGAAGCGTAGAGTAACAGAATGTGTCAGAGATGTCAGAGTGGGAGTAATGGACATGCTGTTTTCACAAGGTCGCCCCACTATGAGGCCAGACAACCTTGAAGATAGGAACAAATCCTTTAGCGACAAACAGCCAACCACCCCATCAAGCGGAGGCTACATGGTACAACAGAGTGAATCAATACCAAGCAAAGGATTGGAGTAATGGCTCTCCAGAGCATGAGCCAATTCTGCAACAAACCTCTAAACAGTAAAAGACAAAAGGGAAAGTCAGACACTGATGTTGCAGAGGTCTTCTAAATGGCTCATTTAGCAGCATTGGCTGGATGCTTCCATTTATAGTCTATGAATCGCCTGGCTGGAGTCCACCACTCGGTTAAAAATGACTGGAGAGAACAAATGAGAACCAACAATCCCACAATCCCTTTCCTTATTTCTCTCATCTCTACCACATACTGTATGCACCACTTCTTAACTACACCACTGTCTCAATGAAGCTCAAGAGCGGCCTGCAGAATCAGCTTGGCACTCTTGAATGACTCTACTGGCGTATCATTGATTTTGTAATTCGGTTGGTTTCTCTGGCAAAGCTCCCAGTTAAAGGCAATCATTGCTGGCCAAAGGAACCAAGAAGGAGGTACAGAGCCATGCGGCTTAGCGTGCTAATGATTCAGGAGAAAAGCAGGTCCTTGACAATCCTAAAAGCCACAGAGGGTATCAGACCGACAGTTGCTTCTGAAAAGCCGTAACGAAAACTCAGGTGATGCAACAGTATGCATTGCTTCAATGTCTTCAAGAGATAGTGGGTGACATGTATCTTAACATTTCATTAGATGGAAAATGTGGGGGGAAGAGGGAGTGTTGATGTGTTTCAGAGAGATTATTCTACAGTTTAAAATAGAATACTTTGTTCAAAATTTTAAATATAGTCATCATTTGCCAGATTTTCTTAAACTGTATAATTAACAAGTCTTGTTTAGAGTATGTATTTGGTTTGGAGGATTTCTCACCATTGATTAGTTTCTTTTACGACATTGACATACTACATTTTATTTACATATTGCGAGTACCATTTACTTTTAAAAGCAATAACAACTATACTGAGAGGCTTACGAACTTTCCAAAATGTATTTTAAAAAGTCAGTTTGGATAGCCACACAGTCAACTTAAGTTTTCTATGTGTCCACAAGCAAAACAGAGCAGGGGGTGTAGCAGAAGCATGGCAGTGAGAGAAAAAAAATGGGATACTTGGCTCGTTTAGTGGAGAACAAACATTTAAGGTAACTTAAAGATATTGTTCATGTTAAAAAAAGGCTTTTTGAAAGTTAGTGTGGGTACAGCGATGGTGTATGGGGGTTAAACATTACATTGTACTGCTATTTCTCCCGGTCTTATTCTGAAAGCCAAAATTATTTTCAAAATAGTTTTTTGGTTGAGTCTTTCTAAACAAAACCTATTACTAAAAATATACAAATTTTATCCATTAAACATTCATATCTGTAAGCTCTAATTTCATAAGTGCTTCACAACTCCTTTTCCCTTTATTAATAGACCCCTAAAATTAAGGAAGCATACTTTAATCTGAAGGTTAACAATCATTTTAATGAATAACATTAAAGTACAGAATGTAATCAGAAAAGTGAACAGCTGTTGAGCCGACACTCTCTTGACAGCTCAGAGGACAAGGAACTCCCTCAAGTCAAGAGCACTAATCTCTGCATATCTCAGACAGGTCAGTCAGTAAAGTGATACAGTCCAATAGCATGGCAAGATCACTTTATGAGACCACAGAGGGCTTTATGTTGCCCTGAGGGGGCCATTAATCAGCCTGCTTTAAACCCTGGAGACAAACACACACAAACACTATGCAACACACGCACACAGGAATACTCACTGTGATGTCAATGACCCTCTTTACCTGCCAGACGGTCCTAGTAGGAGCCACTCTACCTTAAAAGCCTCAGGTCTGTCCATATTCAGAGCCAGAGAGGAGATGGGAGCTGGCTGTGTCCAGGAGCCATTAATAATTACAAAGGGAGAAGCAGTCAACTGGGCATACACCCCCATGCCACATACACACAGCACTGATCTTTAAATGCATTCAAAAACACATGTGCAGTCTGATACTGCAGTCTGCAACCTACAGATATAGTCTTCCTCATTGATCACTTATCAACCAGATGCTGTAGACTTTACTAGCTTGGTGGGCTGATTTTTTATTTTATTTTAGCCTGAGGAGAGAACACATCATTCTCTTCATTTGCAGCCCCTCCAAAACAGCTGACAGATTCGGTTGCCACCAATGCTGCCCTGCATTGACTTTCATCTGCAGATAAAAGTGATGAAACACGATAACAAGATTGAAAGTGCTGCCCCTTTGATTTAAACGCCCCCATAATATTTCCTGAATGCTAAAGCCTTCTGTTCTGTATAGAGCATGCTAGACTAGTCAGAGATGAGAACGCGACCTGTCCTTGATAAGTTTTCAATGGCTATGTGGCAGCTGAATAACAATACAGAGCTTACTTTGTGTGCTTTTAAAGGTTCATAAATGTGACAAACACAGCTTGATGTGAAAGTCACCAGATCAAGGTTTAGCTAACAAGCACAATTTTACCGTTTGATGCCAACTCCACAGAATTCAGACAATTCAAGAATTGATTCTAAATCTTTGATATTTTAATTAAGTTCAACTAGAAACTCATAGGTTTTTGGGCATCTTAACAAGGGACATCTCATGAGCTCTGACTGGCAGTGATTCATATTCATAGTCAGCTAAAGAGGAACCCGATAACAGGTCAAATCTGCAACAAGCCCGCCCCCCCTCTCATTCACTCATTCAGATCAAAGTGAGAGCGAACCAGTTGACCATGTGCCTAATTTATAGTAAAAATTACAGCAAAACAAAGAAAGATATAATCTTATTCAAATAAAATTAGACAAAAAGTATAGATAGCGTTCTCTCGGTTTTAACACCTTTTCTTTTATAGAGAGGTTCACCCCAAAATGGAGCTTGACTTGTGACTCATATGCAAGGTTTCGTCAGCCACAGAAAGAGAACAATCTATTCCCAGCCTTTAGATGCATCTGGGGGAGTGTTGACCTCACTGAAAATTAATCTGCCAAGACCGGCAGCTTTATTCAGGCTGATGTTGGGAGACTATGAACGAGACACATACAAACAGACACATTATCAGGAGTTAATGTCTCATTGAACAGCTAGAGAATCAAATCCACAGTGAAGCAATCAGGTCACCTGAAAAAAAACCTCATGAACAAACTTATTTCTTTTTGCTTTGATTCATCCATTAAAAACTATCATAAAAAACGTCATAGCAACATTAGGTTAGAAATGCTACATTTATAAGGGATCGCATGATATAACTGCAAAAACAGAAGCAGCTATAAAGCTGTGGGGTTTTTTAATGATTAGAGTCTGATGAAAACATATCCGGTCAAAAACACTATCTCCTCTCTGTCTCAGTCTTTTCATAATGGCGGTCAAATTAAATTTGGAGTATGGATTTCCCAGTTGCACTGGATCGATACATGGGTCAGGTCACCATGACAGAACAGCTCAAATGGCAAATGTTTGATGGTAGCACAAACAATATGCTAGCAGAACAGCAGGTCATTGAGAGCAGAACAAAGCTGTCTCTGACTTAACCTATAGACTTGGTTGACAAGCCCAGGAACCACCCACAAAAAAAAAACATCATAAGATTCAACCTTGGGTGAAAAAGAATCCAGCAGGCCAAATGCATTTAAAACATCCGAAGTTCTGGATCTTTTATTTCTGGATGTTTTTGTGCATTGTTACAGATCTGCCAAACAGTGGGATTTTGAAAGGTTAGAAATCAAATGTTATATTTAAAAAACTGTATACAAAGACATTTTAAATTTTTTTATTTTAACTCCTACACTGACAATGAAAAAAAGTTACACTGAAAAAAGAAATAACAATAGCAGGTGCTCAGGATATTTTGAGACTTAATGACTGAACATATTGTTTTAAGTGTGAACTCAATTTTTAAAAGTATATTCACTTTTTTATGTTCAATATACATGTCACTTGTTATAGAGTGTAACAGGCTATTAGCAGTTTGAAAGATTTTTACAAACTTGTAAATGCTTCAACGAATTGGCTATTAGTAGATAGTCAAACAAACAGATTTTGTCAGTTATCCAATCATAGACCTGTTTGGTTTTCAATAAATCATACTGTTTTGAGTACCAGAAATGTTTAAAAACCTTTGTTCTTTTTCATTGATAGTGGGATTCAGTAACTATACCTCTCGGCTATGCCCCCTGTTGTGGCACAATGTCAGCCAAGTCTATTAATACTCGAGTTCCAGTCTACGAACTGTCAGTCAACATGTAAGAAAAAGATTATTGAAAAAATATGTTTCCTATGGATTGTCTGCAAATATTTTAGAAAAAAAGAACTTAAAATTGTACAGTTAATACACATGTATGTGACAAAGCCCCTAATTGCAAATAATTCAACTGAGCTTATGTAGACATAGAAATACTTTTTTCTTCTCATCCAATTTTTTAGAACCCATTGTCCTATTAGAGCGTCGTAGAATGCCATTATAAAATGAGAGCTTATGTAAAATTATGAAACATGTACAGGATTTACTTCTGCAAGTTTCCTTAAGTTATCTGGATCCCATGGTTATGACTAAGATTAAAAGTGTAAACAGGAATACAGATTTAAATTGATATAACTGTTTAAAATATAAAATATGTTCATAAACTAAAGTAAACCTTTACACAAGTGATACATCAAGAATTGTAAGAGCCATCCAAGTTAAGCACTAACCTTTACCACTTGTAGCTGTGACACTGAAAGCAATACCGACCATAATATTGGCATCTACAGCCTATCCACAATGCCAGCTCATGTTGCACAAAAGAGAATATTCAATGAAATGTTCAATTGCTAGAGCTATCAATATGTTCAGTCAGCCTGCAAAGCGGTTTTTCTGAATACATTATGAAGCAAAGTTTCCAAGAGGACATAAGTCGATTCCTCACAACAGGCATTTAGATTGCAGCCTATAATACTAGCAAAGGAAACCCTCTGAGAGCTACAATAACCAAATGTCATTTCATTTACAATGATGAAGTCAGTTTAAATACTCCACAAAACTACTGTTAATACAAGATGCACGCTCAGTCTGTCATTTTCTTCATATAAATCTATAAACTGAAATGAACAAGTTATCATCACTAAAACTACAGTTTCCTTTAAACAGATTCCTTTAAATATTCAGCATTTTTGAGCTTACGAGACCTTAAGAGACTTCACAACTTAGTTCCCAGTAGACCTGGGCAGTTTCGCAATAAAATAAAACTTTTGACCAATTGGTGACCTTTTTCTAGATTAATAATGGATTTGCAATAACATACTACTGAACAATAAGTAAAAAAAGAAAAACTAAATATTCTTTATCGTTACCAAATTCCCTGAACATTTTTAACAAATAGTAAAAGTCAATATATTGCTATTGCAATGAAAGAAATTCATCACAGCACTTGTGAATGCTTAAGACAGTTATAAAATCTCTATAAAAAAAAAACTGCCAGTATCCCAGAAAAAAAACACTAAGCTTGTCGCTTTTCGCTATGTGGTTTGAAAGATGCTAAGTCTTTTTCCCAATACTGTTGTTAGTACATTGAGTACAATGAACATGTGAGCTAATGTAAATAAAGTGTGCGGCAGACAACAGAGCTTCAATTTAGGTGAAGGGGCAATATTTTAAATATATGTGTAAAAACATGTCTTTTTGGACCAATGGAAACAATTTTGTGATCTGAATAAAAACTGATTGAAAAACCATAATAACCGCCCAGTACGAGTTCCCTGATTAAGATCCTGCTCCAAATTTAACTGAAAAAATAAAAAAAATGTTCCTTCAATAAACAAAAAACCTTGGGCTTTGTTTGACTGTTGCAGAAGAGTAGGCCTGTAATTCAAATGCAGAACTAACATGGAATGCCTTCATATGGCTTTTATCTTATAATGTCTCTGGTTATCAGTTAGGTTTCTAAAGATAACCTCCTCTTCGAATCTGCTTGCCTTCTCTCTTCTTTTTTCCCCTGACATTGTTGATTGTTGCTCTGGTCTGATCAGCAGTGCAGGATCCCAGGGAGTGATTGACATTTGAGAGGCGGTGAGGAGCTGTGAAATCCAAACAGGTCCATGTGTTGGACAAAGAGATAAGAGAAAATGTGTTGAAAGGCACAGGGGTCCCCTGGGGGAATCTCTATGAGCTGCCACAGGGGACAGGAACATCTGACAAAGTTAGACAGGGGGAGAGTAGATATAGGGCAAGATGAGAATTGAGTAATGCTTTTTTAGGTAAGTGAAATCAGGGATGAGATCAACAATGGATATTTCAGCCAACCATAAAAAACTGTCTGGATTTACAAGCAGTTTGTTATGCCTTCTCGTTTAGATAATAAAGCAGAGACATTAAAATGCACCTGTTTTCAAGTCCTTGCCATTTTATCTGAAATTGTGGAACATTCTAAAGCACTGAACGGGTTGTGAGGAAACATTATTGTCTGATGGGTTAGGCATTGACGTGTCAATTCCCTGTAAACACATACGTTGTCACCTCCAGCACATCCACTGGTGGCCTCTGAGTCACACAGATTATGTATCAGACATGCCCTCAGAAAATATACATAAATATGTGAAGATGGCACAAGAAGACCACTGGAATAAGTAAAGATTTCATACCACATTTTACAATCAACTCCAAAACTTGTAGATTTTCAAGGTGAAGTATTAGATAATTACTATAAAGTCATTTCCAATAGGCTTTACCGCTATACCCTTGATGGCATGACCTCACACAGTCACTCATCCCTCTATGCATGTCTGACACACATATGACTCACAGGCTGACTAGGAAGCAATTGTGTTCATAAAAAGTGACATGACTTAATGCTGTCATACAAGTCTCCAGGTTCAAACTTTTACACAAGGTCTTATCACAGAAATTATATAACGTTCATCCATTTATCTGTCAACCCCTTTTTAATCGTATCATGGGAAAACACCCTGGAAAAGTCAGTGGTCTATTGCTTGTTCACAAAACAAAAGAAAGATTGATAGGCAACTGCGCTAACAGAGATGGAATATAGAGAATTAAACATGTGCACACTACTGCAACTGAGTAGTTATGCCAGTTTTTCTGCTTCTATCGTAGTGTTTAAATTTGTACTTCTTCATTTTGTTTATAGAAATCTATTACTGCACATTTAAAATCTGATTATTTAATGTAGTAAATTGTTTATGAATAAATACATTTTAAAAAATACTGGTAATAATACTAAATTCCAGTTGATTCAGATACTTCCACCATTTAAAAAACAGTTTGATCTCTCCTTCAAGAAATCCAGCAACGGTACAGCCTTTTAAACTCTGTCTGTGTAGCTGGCTCTCTGAAGTGATTTTTGTGGATATCTCTATGCTGGGACTTTGGATTAAACTAGGGTGGATTGTTTTGAAGTTGAGGATTTTCAATCTAGAAATCTACCAAGAGCTTTGTATTTCTATACAATACTCAGGGATTTCTATAGGTGCTTGCAGTCCTACACCAAATGGTCTCATTTTGAGAGCTTCAACATGACTCCATATCGTCACAAACCAAGAAATTATTCAAAACAGCTAAATGTTAAAACAACTTAACCTGAAAACCTTTGAGAGGAAATCATTTTTTTTAATAAAAAAAAATTACTCATTAAATTTTTTTTTGCCCTGTTGACAATTGATAGAACATCAGATAGAACATCTTAAATACCATAACTGAATCAAATGAATGTACTTATTTTGCAATAAAGACCTGAAATAATTTAAATTACCATAATCTTATCCCATGTTGCTGTTAACCTTACAGACACATTTCTTTGACCCCTTTCTGCCTGCCTTACACACAAAATACCAATCAAAATGCGTCTCACTGAGCTATGATAGCTGTCTTTTAGAGAAGAAGTCAGCTAGAGGAGTTCACAGCTTATTTTTACACACCATCTTAAAAGAAAAGACGTCTCTCCTTTGGGCAAAACACATGCTTAAATTAACTTCAAAATGGTTCAATATTCAGTATCTTGCCAATAATCACAAGCACTTCAAAGAGAAACTGTGTCAGTGGGATCTTTGTAGTGCATCTGCTACTTTGAACCTCAATTTTGAGATAAAATTGGGTGTATAAGTACCTCTTTCCCCTCTAAAGCAATAAACCTCTGATATCTGATATTTTAGAGTTAAGCGTTCCACTATCATTCACCTCCTACTAAGGTAATTGGTTTTGAACCTGCATGGGTTTGTTAAATCCTCTTGTGTGCTTGAACTGCCGCCAGCTTAATGCAAAAATATGGCACATGGATGAAGTAACAATAAGGTTTTAATGCCTGTCAACTTCTTTTTCATTTATTTTTTCATACAGTACATAGAGAAATTATTAAAAACTTACTCTACGTGGTTTCATTTCAGACAACAATGACTTTGAAGACCATTTTATGTAATCACTTTGACAATTCTGGTCTCTTCCATTAAACTACTAATTCCTAACTGCTTAACTGAGGTAAATGGACATCTATAGCTTTGTTGTTAAATCAAGAGTACATATCAAAATCAATTTTTTTTGGAGACACAGTTTTTTAACACAACTAAACAAATGTGTTGTTTGCGCTGCAAAAGACCAAGCTGCAAGATATCAGCATGGTGTGTGAAATACTCGAACAGTATTTCCATGTGAAATAACAACAAAATGAAGCAGACTGACATGAGTAGGTGAGTGATTAAAGAAATTCAGAAATAGGACCGCCTGTACTGTTTTTCCACAATTGATACACAATTAACACAATCTGCTATTGTTCCAACTACAGAAAATCAAGGCACAAGTGAAGATGTTCAGGCAACATTAAACTTCACACAGTGAAACCCAACAATCTAGCAACCGAACAGCCAGTGTATTACACACTACACACTTAATGCTTTTAATGGCACAAAGCTATATATATATATATATATATATATATCCAATGGTGTGGGAAAGCAAAATGTCCATGCTGAAGGGACAAAAAAGTCATTAAATGGAAGGAAAGACATCGATGAGGCAAAAAATTCCTGCATGCTTCATCAAGATAAACATTCCCTCATCCTTCTCCCACATTTGTCATGTAGGTAACACTGTGTAAAGTGCAATTCTTAATACATTTCTTGTTTAAACAAGTATATGGCCTTGTTTAAAGGTTTAACATTCTTAATAGTTTTTATGATTCATTTAAACTCTTTTTTTCCATTCATTACTTATTAAAGCATATGAGCATTGTTCTCTATGTAGATCTCTATACACTTAAATGCATGGTATATTCCTTAATATCCAAATATTAAAAAAAGTTTAAAAATAGTAAAAAAAAGTTCTAACTTTATGTAAAGTTAACTTGAAGTTTCCTCGAACTCTCATTAACCGATAGAAACACAAATAGCGACTCGATCCAAAGCTCTGACCTCAGCAAAACAAATCTTTATAAAAAGTGTTTTGAGGATCAAAATTACTTTTTGTTTCTGAATTTTGAGTATGAGGCGAGGCAAGTTTCGTCAATCGCAGCTGTTCGGAACATCTGTTTGTGGTCCTGTGTGTGACGACATACATACATAGTATAATAAAGTATGTATAAAGTTTTTCATGAGTAACTACTCTGTTTAAAACACAATTGCAAATTATGTTTTGCTATTTATGTCATCATGTAACATGCTATTTCTCTACTCAAACAGTACTCTAGTTTAAAATGTAATCTGCAGTATGCTACAGAGCAATCAATCAATCAATACTGATTCAGTGGCAATGTATGTAAAACATTTATTGATAACCTCTATTCCAAGATTTACAGTAAAAGAAAACTTGTAACAACAAAATTTGAACTTATGTATAAAACAAATCCCTGCACTCATTTGTATGCATTTATTGGTGTATAAAGTAACACTTCCATCCTGTATGACAATCAAACTTGAGTTAGATCAAATTATATAATGTCAATAATTAGATTAATATAAAATCAAAAATGCTCAAAAAGGTCAAATCTCTCCAGGCTAAGAATACATGTTACTTTCTTCAATTCAAAACACACTCATTAAATTATAAATTCCTCTGATTATTTAATTATACTTATATCAAATTCTAAATTAGTAATCTCATAAAAATATTTCATGTTACAATGCTGGGACAGCATTTTTAATTATTTAAATGGTTTGTCCATCTTTCCCTCAAGTATCTTGTATTTAAAGCAAGAATAAATCTTTCTATAGCACACCACATGAACAGTCGAGTTTTCATTAATTTGACATAAATTGGTGTGAAGTTCATCTTTCCACCTCAGAAACCGAGTAATGCTTCAAGCATAATTTATCAAGCACAAAATCACTCTATTCAGCTTCAGTGAACAAGCTGCTTCTTTAAAATTCTCTGATGCATCATGCGGCAGAACCCTACAACATTTGCTGTGAAAGTTGAACATTGTCTCTCTACAAGTGAAATAAAGCATTCATAAAGCATTTTTCCTCCCATGGTCTATTCATCCTCAAGGCCACCTTTTAAACTGGAACAGCTCTTTACTTTTCTTTATAATGATAGCTGTCACGACTCCCTGCTAATAGCCGTTGGTTTTTGTTGCAGTCAAGGTTTAAGCCACAAGAATTTCATCAAATCTAAAGCCTAACGTGTATCCCAACATCCCTGAAACCAAACACAGCTATGTACATTTTCATCACCAAATAGCACTATTTCAAGACCTCGACTGCTGCCACCAGCATAATAAAAATGCTTTTCCCTCCACCTCAAGAGATTAGTGACCTAACTGTGGAAGTCTCTGGAGCTCCCAAAGTCCGCTGCCTCATTTGTCAAAGCTGACCCTGAAAAACTCAGCTGCTTTGTCATTTATCTTTGCTTCCTTTGGAACTATTTTAAGGCAAGTCCATGCAGTGAGAACGAAGGAACATGGTGAAGTAGAACAGGAACTAGTTTAGTCTTAAGCATGTAACGATTTTCTTTAAGATCTTTATGTGCTCATAAAGACCACACATTGATAGCAATTATGCCACTCTTGAAAATAGTTTATCCAGCTTTCATCTTCAATTCAGTATGTGATAGTTTACAAAATAGGTCTGTGACAATTTAATAGCATGGTCTCCATTTATAGTAAAATAAACAGTGATGGGAAAAGGGGCAACCTCCTCCTTTCACTCTCGATGTGTGATATTAAGTGACTGAACTGCAGTTCCCTGAGTGACAACTGACTCAAAAGGGACCAAGTTCTCATTCACTCCAGGATAAGCAGTACTTTTCTCTCACTTAGGTGAAATGCAAGAATGTTCATTTAACGTGCAACTTACGCCCTGGAAAAAAGTCTCTGCATCATTGACAAATAATTCAAATCTACTGAAGCGCTTAACATAGTCTAAAAAAGCAGGAGATGAAGACTGTTTTGAAGTTCTAAACAATTTATTGTGTTTTACTGTTCCACTAATGATAATGTTTGTATCACCTTGTGGAGCAAAAACATTATTAAAATAGAGTCAAAATAGTTATTTGACAAATTCGATTTTTTTTAAGTAACGCAATCATTATCTTCCCTGTAAATTAGTTACTTTTCAAATGATGTTACTCGGTTACAACATCAGTTAGTATTTGTGAGAAGTAACTAGTATTAACTATACCTAATACGTTTTTAAAGGCATGTGTCCCACACTGGAAATAAATTATTTATTTTCAAATTAAGATTGCAAAATAGGATTTGAATATTCAACTTGAATGGACTATGACCCATGATCATGCTGACAAAGGAAAGGCATTTTGTGGTGTAAATTAAGTAAAATTACATTTGTTTCTTTACTTAAGCAAAAAGCTACATGACTGTTCTTTAACAGTTAAGCTTAAATTCACTTTAATGTGACATACGATTAACACCAGTGCCTGAACTATTTAAGTGTATGAGCAAGTGTCTTGATCTCTTTTCGCCTATTCTTGAATAGATTGAAAACAACTTGACATATTTACAGTAATCAACTGTAATCTTTAACATTGTCAGAAAAATGCTTTGTTTTCGCAAACTTTCATAAGGCAAATTAGTTGATTTAAGACAGAAAATATTCTGGATAAAAAAAAACATATGTGTTCTGAAACACTTTGCATGAATTTGGATTGGCAGGATTAACAACATAGAATACACCGAACTTTAAGAATAGTTAATAAATGATAATTGTACCTTTGCTGCCAGACGATTTGCCATTTTTATTATTATCATTAAGGTACTACTGCGTTTGGTTTTCTTTTTACACGGATGAGGAAAAATTTATTTCTTTAAATATTCACACAGCTTAGCATACTCAAAAACATGCCCAAGAACCTCTTGTTGAGTACAAAACAAGTCAATTTCTCAACAGATTAACACTCTAAGCCTCTGTTAATCAATTATCCAATCAAAATCCTCCAGAAGAACACATTTTGCAATAATACTGTTTGGATAACCTCTATTAAATTCAATCTCAGAGCCTGGAGCAAACACAGCTCAATGTAGCCTCATGAATTAAATGCTTTCTGTCCACAATCATTCTCTGCTCTCTGACATACTTGGAAAAGTCACCTTGAGTTTGAATGGATCTTTCATTAGCACTACTCAGAAAAGACACCATCCTTGGTCCATGCAACAATAAAAGCCTGAGCTCTGCAGAAACAGAAACACGTAAAAGCAGAAAACCGTAGCTGCATTTTGTGAGGAAATAATAATCGTGTAACTTTTGTTCGGCTCTGAACATTAAAAGTTTGTCTAATGCATGCATGAAGCGCAAAGCAAAATATATTTAATTCATGCCATCTACTTCTATTTTCTATCTTTGAACACACTTCACTGCTTCTGACAAGGAATTTTTGCAATATGGAGGAGTGTATTCTGATGTAATTGTGTTCGCTATGTAAGCGCTACAGTGCATATCTCATCTCATTTTGACTTGAGGACAAGCAAGTCTAGATGAAAGTTTGATTGATTTCGCAGATGCAGGAAAAGTAAAACAATGTGCCCCGAAATAACAGCTCTCTTATTCTTGAAATGCAGTTAGACTCTAAAAGGTTGATTCAAACTCATGGACCATGTTATGTAAATGCATGGAAGTTACTATCTCCAGTGCAGTGACAAAGATGTTTAGTACTTTTCTTTTGATAAAAATGATGGCAAAGTTCATAGAACTGCTAAATGGTAGACACTGATTCTACTTGAAGGCACAAGTTAACTGTACTTTAACAGAACTTCTATCTCAGAAAGAACCAATTAACCCCTCATGCATGCTTTTCTTTGACATGTCATATAGCTGAAAACAAATGTCCCAAGTTGGACCCAACACTCAAGAATAAGTTGAATTCTTTCTGCCCATCACAGGACCAAACGGGAAAGCTGTGGTGACAAGAAAAGCATCTGCCTCACGCCTCACCCTTCACAGATGCACTGACCTGTCCTTAATTAATGAGCCAAGCTCCACAACACTGAATTCATTGTCATTTTCAAGCTCACTCTGCAACACCAGCATAACTTACATAAGATTACAGTTTGCTGCAAAGGTCCACTGTTAGCAAGTGGCCCAATGTGTGATTACACCCTCCAATGGATTTGCCCTTACATAAGAGAGCACATAGCCATGGGGTCAATCTCTCAGCTAGACCTTTGTTGTCTAATAAATGTCAGAGGCTTCATTTACCTCATAATTGATGATAAATAATTTGTAGCCATAAACGAATGAAACAACAAAGAAGCTAGCCTGGGACACCAGATGCCTGGTTTTTATAGTACTCTTCACTCGTGACACCACCATGACTGAACTTCAGCGTCTCTGCCGTCAACGGCATATTTTGAGCACTAACTTCACATCATCACTAAATAGATTTCCAGTATTTCTTAAATTGTTTCGTAAACAATTTCTCAAAAACACAGATCAATACAATTTCTGTTACAACCAAAACAAACTTTAAACCAATCAACCAGACCAATCAAAACAGTAACAGTGCCTTACAGTGCATCCACACCAAGACCAGAAGTTGTGTTGTTTGGAAGTGATATACAAATTAAGTCAATGGCTAGGTGTGGTCTTAAATTCTTGCAGACAAAGTGGAGCAGGCATTGTAGATACTGGGATGCAAATAACGCTCAGTAGCTTTGCAGGACACTAATGAAGTTTTTTTACTTTCCCTGACTTTCAACCTATCAGGACATTCCTAGACTAGTCATGACAGGGAAACCCAGAAAACAGCATTAGTGGATGCCGGATTTAGCACATGGGGAAAAATAATGTTTTTCAATTATCAGTGTGAAAACGGCTTTCTTATTAAAATTTTTGGTGGTAGTTTCAAATGTCAACATTTTCTTCTAGAAATTAGGTGAACATACACTAATAACATACAATAAGGTATTCAAAATCAAGTCAGAGAGATTTCAGGACAAATGAGAAAAATATATCTATAGTTTATGGTTTATAGAGATGTTGGGTTTATAAATCTAATAGTTTGAACAGTATTTGGGAAATGATAATATATCGTAGCTTATTTTTCCAATCTTTTTGTTTGTTTGCTTTTTTTTAATCTAAGAAAGTATCAAGGAAGATCTATTACCAGCTTTTAGATTTTCTTAAAATGTAGCTTTTTCACACCCTGTAAGTTTACATCTATATCCTTCCATTTTGAATACATGGATTTCCAACATAAAATATAGCTGAATTCATTGAGGGATATCTTTTGAATAATTTCAAATGGTACCTGTTTATGCCTCCAGGAGAGAACAGAAGTATGGCGCTAATGTATGAAACTGAAGCGGATTGCTTTTCCATTCTATTCAATTCCGCAAAATGATTTCAGGCAGATTTTAAATGGTTTAATTTGCAACAAAACCATTGCTTGGGCTCAATTTATAACCAGCCTGAGCCTGTAGGCATCAAAATTAGCAGTACAATTACTTTTAATTGCGAAACCAGAAATAAATGCTGCATTTAATGGGCTGTTAATCCAATATTCCTTCTATTTTCCTATTTTCTGCATTAACATACCACAAATAGACCATTAGTGACAAGAACCACACTCTCTGTCTGTCTGTTTATATGTTTCACTTGTTGAATTCACTGTTAAACACATTAAAGCCTTTAAAGAAAAATACATTTTTCTTTCATTTGTATATTCATCAGATTTAGTATGAGGCCTCACTAAGAACTTTTATATTCTCACAATGGTTTATTCACTCTATAATCCTTTCATAAAATGTGATTCTTTTTGTCAAAGTCATTCTTTATGTCATGCCCACAAGTGTCACTCACAAAAGAATACCTCAATTAAGAGAGAGTGCTGGAGGTCTTGTCCCACAGAAATGTGCTGTGACCTGATGATGTCTTCACCCCATGAGCAAGCCACCGATAATGAGCGGCCATGTTTCACTTGAAGAAACGGCTTGAGATAATGGACACGGAAGATCTGTGCAAGGTTTGGAGAGGTGTCCCATCTGTGCACTTTTACAAGGAGTAAGGCACTTCTCTCAATAGTGGAATTGTAAGGCTTCAAAGGAATTTAGCTTTTCGGAAATGCTCTTCAATCTCTTTGGTGGCTTAATGTGGTTTTTAATGGAGCTAATTATTTTTGGAACTGGGGCATTTCCCTGCAAACTGTATCCATGAGGCTAGATTGGTAATTAGTAACAAGAAAAACAGTAATGAATGCAGAAAAGATAAAGAGATATTTTTTAAACAATTGTGATGAGAAATTGTGATGTTGTGCCAGATAAAATAGTGTAGAAAATGTATGACATCAGAATATCTCTTTTTATTAATTAATTAAGGTGAAACTTACAACTTTCACCCCCTGGATGTTCCTTCAGTTATATCAACAGCAGACTATAAGCAGTGTAATGGTTAATTACATTCCATTATAGGCATTTTCACAAGTGTTCTATTGGCGAGTCGCAAAATATGCAAGTACTGTTCTTGTTTTAAAAATAAAATATATCAAAGTTTTACAGTTTTCATAGAATACATACATCCTCTACACGTCCTTGATGTTTATTCTTATGTTGCCTTAAACATATGTGTATGCAAGTAGCTTATATTTTATTCATAGCCTAAATTTTATTCACTTTATATTATGGCAATACAAATTCTCGCTCAGCTTTACTCTTAGCTTAAACACATGCACTGTTGATATTACAACTATTTAAGTATGCACAGTCCCCAGAGAGTAACACATCTTTTAAGGTGGCAGCTAATGGACAAGGAAAGACTGATTAGGCCAGATTAGTGTTTAACCCATAACTTCAAGGTACCCACGGACATTTTCAATTGCTTTAATGCTGGAACATCTGAAAGGATTTTAATAATTGGATCACAGATAACACAAACCTTTTTTGAGACAAAGCTCCCATGTTCTGAATTTATTAGGCATTGAGATGGATAAGCATAACAATTTATATCTCCATCCTTAAAGGCAAAGCACTGCAATTCTCCATCACCAAAAATGCTGTCTTTATTGTATTCTGCCCCTCACGGCATCAGCATTAAATGCCAATAATGTGTCTTAAATCAATTGCTTCAGGCTGTGGACAAATTGGATGGAAACTAAAAACATCAATAAGATAGACAGTTGATCTTTGGTCGTAGTAGCAATGAACATGCTTGTGCATTGGCTGCACTGAAGAGGAGGTAGCATTTACATATAAAACAAATGTACACTTGACAGGTGCCAATGATCCCTGTGTTTATATGGCTCAAATACTGCTGCAATGACATTAAATAAAGACCTGCCCATTGGTCCAACATTTATTACCATGCATTCACTTACTGTCTCAAGATGAATGAAAATGCCATGGACTGGCTTTTTTTACCACTAATCACTCTCAGAAAGACATGAATTATTTTGGCATCCAACAAAATGCACCACTTAAGGCTTCTATGATGATATATAGAACAAAAAATGAATGTATAAATGTATAAAGAACAAAAAGTAAACTTAGAAATTCGAAGCACCAAGAAAAATGGCACAGAGTAAAGGTCTCCAAACCTGAGTAGCAGATGCACTCTGTTTTTGCTGCATGCAGGAGATGCACCCCTCATCTCACTGTATGTCTGCTCCTGATGTTAAAGATGAGTGCATAGATTTTCTCCTGAACACTAGATGGTGCTTCGGTAAACTTCTAGGGAACTCAGGCCAAATGGTGGCACAGCTGCACCTAACGTTGTGTGTGAGGTTTGGTTATACAGAAGAAGAAGAAGAGTAAACTTGTCTGAAAATATAACCCCAAACCATTCGTTCTCTGGCAAATAAACCATTTCTAGCAACAGCTTCAGCTGCTGCAGGTCTCCTTCTAGTTATTTTCTTTGTTACTTGCAAAAAGCTCTTGCTTCTATGATGTAGAGACAGCACGAGACTCCTGTCAGAGATCGAATCACAGCACTTTCATGTTCAAAACACTCATTCAGTGAAAATAACGTTCTTTTATAATTAATGGAACATAAAAACTCCCAAAAAGAGAAAGGTGAGCAGTGTGTTTCAGATGTTTATGAGCGATCGCTTTACTGATAAACATGGCCGCTCTCTTCTTCTATTATTTTTTCTCTCTGAGTTTATGTCACCTTCAGTCACGTAAACAGGGAAACCAATCACAGCGATTTGATGCACTGCGTGAAAAAAAAATAACTACTCGCAGCAATTCTTGGAAACTGATGTATTGATGAACTGCATTTTATTCCGGCTGGTGTGTAACTTCAAATGAGACCCTCCTTTCTGAGCTAACTTTACTAAAAGAAATTAACTTGAATATTATATTTGTAAAGGAATTATAGAGATTGAGGAGTTACCTTATTAGAGACCCCATGTCCATGTTGGAGCATTAACTGTAACTTCAGCTTTATTTAACTTGAAAAATTAAATTTTTGCTTGCTTTTGTAGACCTCAAAGCTACTTTTTAGAATTATTAAGAAAAGGACTCCAGTAATGTAAACTAGAAACAGCACCAATCAAGATCGGCTAGATTAGCTTCATAATATAACATGAGCCATCGGAGACTGTATGCTCATGTAATTTCCTTTTCAGAAAATAAGGATGTTTGTCCACTCATTTAACAGTAAACAGAATCAGAAATCAACCCCAAAATACATCTGTGAAACCAACATAGTGGAGACATTCCACATTGGTTTCTTAGTGGCTTCCCAATCAGGCCTACAGCACCAAACATGTGCTTGTATAAATCATTTTACCTATAGTCCATCACTGTTTTTGGTCTAACTGGCCCTTTTAGACTGCTCATAAATAATACACCTTGGACTTGGATTTCAATGTGTTTCCAGGATGTTTATGCATGTAAGCAATGTAAAGCTCACATGAGTTTGTCGCTGATTTATTTGTCCACATCTTTAACACATCTTAGTTATACAGTTTATAATGTATGCAAGGGATGCATTATTCAACAAAAAGACACAAAGGTCCCTTTGAGCTAAAAGAGTGGTGACATTTATCTCCTTGAGGTTCTGAATGCTGAATGCTTTAGAATGACTTAATATACCATTGAGGAAAGTCTCCTGAGATTTACCTTTCCTAACGCTGCTTCATTTGATACACCAACGTCCTGACATGAAAAGCAAATAAACACATTGAAATGCAATAGCGAGTGCACAGCAGAAACACAATAATTATATAAACTCAGAATCTGTAAGAGGCCTGTATGACACAGAGGGAATTCATGTTCAGATGTGGTGGTCTGTAATGAAACTAAGTCAGCAGAATGGTAATTTAGCACTTCTCTTGGTTTACCGATTTAAAATGTCGCATAAACGGATCTCTAAGCTTATGTTAAATTTTCCCTCAAACCTGCTCTCCAAACAAAATGAGTGTTGTATGAAAACAGATGCGGCTTATGCTAAATTATGATGGTTCAGTAAAAAGATATATTTGTTAGTAGGTTCAGTAAAATGATTACTTCAGATTTGTTATGAAGCATATGTTGTGCTCCATATGGTAGTTTGTCATGGGAAATACCATGATTGTGTGCTTTCACTAATGACATCATTGTCATTACCAAACTACATTAACATGATTTATTTTACCTACTGAGATCATTTTGTATTCTCAAAGATAATTCGGTCTCGGTTTCAGCTTAGGATGAAAATGTAACACTTGCGCATAGCAGATAATGATCTCAAGAGAACTGCTGCTTGACTTACCTTATCCGCCATAATCATGGACGAGCCTCCGTGGATCCCTAAGATGGGTATCAAAGTTTGAGAAGAAATAAAATCCAAAATCTGGGCGATGGCCTCCTGATCTGTACCATCTCCAAACACAACGCCATGGATTTTAGTCCCAGACATGAGATCACACACATGGGTGATGATGCTTTTGGGGTCTGTTTCATTCACCAACAGAGTCACCACGTTGACGTCAATAGGGTCTTCTTTGCTCCACAGAGCACGGATATCTCTATCAGAAATATACCGTGTTTGCCCCAAAATCACAGCAATGTTCAATATGGGCACTTTCTCTGCAGCATGCGAGATGCTGCTGAGGGTAAGGAGAGCTGGAAGAGTCAGAAGTACAAATCTGGAAAACCCCATAGTGGTTGACTTCACTCCCTGCAAAAGAATAGAAAGACAGCTACTTGTGATATGGAAATTGTTTATAAATACAACCACTAAAGGACAATCTCTGAGATGAAAAGCTTATTTAAAACGAGTGTGGTGCAAAATAAATGGATTAACGCTTATAATTAATATTGGGAAATTAACACAAAAAAATCTGAAGGTAAGTGTATTGTTTGAACATTGAGGCTGCACATGACATCAGTACATTGTCAGCTCATGACATCAGTACATTGTCAGCTTGATCCCAAAGGGAGGCTTGAACGTCTGTGTAAAACATATATTGACTGTACATTGACGCACACATCTTCAGAAGCGGAGCAGAAGATGGACCCTGCAAAGTCTCTGAATGGGCAGTGTGGTCTGAAGTGCATATCTCTGAGTGCAAGTCTGACCACAATAAATGCCAACACAGACCAACATCACAGGGTAAGTGATTGAAGAAGAGGGGAAATATAACCGTCTGTACTGTTTATCTACTTTAATATGCTCCAACCTCAAAACAATCCACTCTACATAATTTCTACCGCAAAGGTGTCAAAACAGTTCGGCCAAAAATGTATGACAAAGAACTTCAGATTTTCAGATAGCATTGAACTACAGTCTGTAAAGCCAAAATAACTAGGCAGTGTATAAAGTTGTGCATCTTCCTGTTTTCATTTTCTTCTCGCATGATCCAAAAAAAAGAGACCAATAATATCTTCAATCGTAAAAAAAAAACTGATTTGTCTCAACTCGGTTACTTTTTCACTTTTAGTCCTTTTTTTCTGAAACAAGTTTATATATTTGAACAGAACGTTATTTTCTATATTGTGAAGAATCCTGAATCTTTTTTCAATATTTCAATAAATAACTTATTTATAGTTTTATGAGTAGAAAACATGTTTTTGTAGATGATTTAGAAAGAAAATATGAAAACATTCCTATAAAGCTAAAAGAAAATTGTAATATTCTACAATGCATTATTTACTATTATTTAGTAAATAGCTATGTGTGCACAATAGCATCCGATGCTGTTGCATAACAACTCATTTTGAAATTTGGGCAATGAATAACTAGCAATGAGCAAATGATGAATATTCCTTGTGACACAAGATCTGAGCAGCAAGCAGGGCAGAAGAGAGTGGAGCTGACATCATCACATGAAGACTCTTGGACTGAATGAGCTGAGAGAGGAAGCTCACAGGCCCGCTGCTACTGTGGCCAGCATGGATTCACAAACAGATGCAATCAAACGCAAGGCATAAAACTGAAGAGAAACAACATATGGTGCATGGGCTGTTGATGCCCACATTTACAGTGCAAAACAAAACATCCGCCAAACAAAAGAGATTTAGCACATTTTCTTGTGATATTGCAGACCATGCAAAATGATGGCTTGAGTCCAATACGGCAGTGGTTGAATTGGTGAAAATATATTTAAGTATCATTCTAAATATCAATATTCACATCTACAATTAACGCTTCTCTATCAAACACCTATAGCTATTTAGCCCTTTGCCTACTTAATGTCCTTTAAATGCCATTTTCAAACAAAAAGGAAACAGTGATACTCATATTTAACACAGCAAAAATGCCCCACAATCTTTCCCTGACAGGAAATGAAATTAATCATTAAAAATTAATGGATGTAGAACTGATATGCCTGGCACTTTGGCTTATGGCCATGTCTTTGACAGTCCCATATTACTTTATTTTATTTTTATGCAACTAATTTCCTGAACACATGGTATATACAGAATGATGCATATATGAATAACATATTGTGAGAAAGAAATATTGTGGCCTCTTTTAAATTTAAGGGATATGAGATACGAGTTTTCTTACAACGTCACACAGCTCTAAAGATGGATAATATATCTGGATGAATATTCCTTTTGAAAGCCCATTAATTTCTTCAAAACGACCATTATGCAAGCGCGCCCCCTGTTGACAATAGTGGCTTAGTGTTCTCAGCTGGAACTTCAGCACGCCGCAGGACGCGTATCTTCGATAGGAAGAATCAACTTTGCAACTAAAATGACTAGTGTTAATAACCTTCAATGATTGATTAAAAAAATAGAATTAGTACGTGTTTCTGTTCAATTTCGTAGAATTTTTACACAAGTATTCCTTCTTATACAATAGTCATAGTTGGGTGAATTTTCAAAATTCGCATTCTGATGGAAAAAAGAAACTTACAGATTTTATATTACTGATTGCTGTTTTAATTATTCTGTGTATATGACGAAACCATACCGTTTAATTAGCAAAATAGACGCATTTCTGATGCGCTCATGACCATGACACGAGTTTTCTCTCAGGTGCACCAGCATGTTAATTATAGAACAGGTGAACGCAATTGGTGTTTAAACACCTCGCATTCAATCGCTATGCACAAAACAATCCCAATTTAATACCCTTTAACTTCCCTCTCAGAAGCGTGCGTGGACGTTGCCCTGCATTAAAACCAATGAGTGTAACTGTCTCCAACGTCCAAGACCAACGTCCTCCAGTCAGAAAATGCGAATACAATTGAATACACGTAGACAAAAATCAGTGATACTCACAGCATCCCTCTTCCACAAAGCTCCAAAGATGTTGAAATGGATGACATTGCAACAGTCTTCCTCTCACCAGCTAGGCTACAAATATGGATACTTATTCCCACCAATGGTTCCGTTAAGTTCAATCGCAAAACCGTATGAATCAAATAATTCCAGTGGTTTTCATGACTATGCTTTATCCACGACTCTTCCTCTGTGAAAACGGAGCACGAGCGTTTGAGCGTTGGTTAATGAATCCGCGTGAATGAGCGAGGAGGTCCACAGGACAGTCTCTCTCGCAGCCCTCTTTCCCCACAGCCTCTCTGGAACTGAGGGATGCCGTCAGAAACACATCCTTAAGGTGAAAATGAGAATTGCACCCTGTTTCAGACCGAGGCACCCCAGAGACCAGGCTAGTTTCCCCCTCAAACTTTGAGCTTGTGGTCGGTAGTTACAACCGTCCAGGTGTCTACCGCAATCAGGTAGACTGTCACGTGGCGCAAAGATGAAGCGTTGTAAGTCCCGAGGTCGTATTCCAGTCTTTAATTTGGATAGAATAAATGTTTCAAGTGGACCAAACATTTCAACACAAACTCCAGAGCCAAACTTCACTCCGCATATATAGCCGTGAAGGGGCTAGTTATTACTGAAGCCTTCCTATTTAAGAGTTCAGAAGGCAAACGTATTTTGCCGTAGAATTATAAACGTATTATAAACGTAGTATTTTCACTGGCCTTTTATAGTTCCAACCCTGGGTAAATGTTCACAGTCCTTTTTTGAGAGTAGCATATAGTAAATGAATAGATTACGGTATATTACTTTTTGAGTCATTTTTCAGTTACTACTTGCACATGTTGAGTAAAGCATAAGTTACGTTGCAATTAAAACACCAAAAAATTAGTTACATAAATAGTAATACATAGGGCAGACGAAGGAACATTCACAGGATTGTTTTACATTATTTTAACTTAATCTGAGATAACGATGAGAAGAAAGAGATCTAGTGCAATATCTGTCCAAATCATAAATAACTATCTACAAAAAAAAATCACAAACTTAAAAAGACACTGTACACTGCTGGGAAGCACAAGAAAATAGAAGATGTTTTCTTTCTTTCTTTCTTTCTTTCTTTCTTTCTTTCTTTCTTTCTTTTCTTTTTCTTTTCTTTTTCTTTCTTTCTTTTCTTTCTTTCTTTTCTTTCTTTCTTTCTTTTAAAACACATAAGCATACCGAAATTCAGAACAGAAGACGCTGAAGCGAGGCTTTGGCCTACTTCCTTAATTTTGCACAGACAAGAACTTAAAGGTCTTATATCATGCCCCTTCTGAATGATTGATAATAAATATTTGACCCATCTAGACTATCAATGCACACTTGATAACTTAAAAAAAAGTATCATAAACAATATGAAATGGTTGTGCTCCACAAAACAAGCAGTGGACCTCCTGTTTCTCCACCATGATTCTCCCCGGTCACATTCTGGAATAATGCTTGTTGGCTTACAGCAAATTCACCTATTTCAAAAGAATACATTGATCTTTTGAAAAGCCAATAACGCTTTTGGCAGGAAATGGTCAAAAACACACATTCATTTCATTAACTATCGATGCGGTTGTATTACGGGTTAGTCAGTGTGTATGTTCTTAGTTGAGATTTGTTAGTGGGTGGAGCTATGGCCAATAGAAATGAAAAGTGGAGTTTACATGATACAGCACCTTTAAACAGCAGACTCACTCCCACTGATAGCTGCATAAAAACAGAGAAACAGGGAAGGCACCAGGGAACCGTAGCTCAGAGTCAATAGGCAGAATGTAATGACACCCAGAATATAATAATAAATTAAATTTTGGGTGTCAATCAATTTGATGCAGTATTGTTATTTACTATATGTTTTTATTGCAAGTAGACAATATATATAAGTATAACTTAAAAGTAATATAGAGTCAAGTAACTCATTATATTTCCAAGAAAATAATATTGTAGTGCAAGGGATTACTTTTTGACTGCAGTAATAAGTAGTTTGGAATATACTTGGTCATAGCCAGAGCAGGCTCAAAGGAACCAATCACGGGACTCAGGGACCCTTTCTATATGTTATATAAGTAAGGAGGGGGTGTGGGTCCCAGAAGAGCTAATGATATAGGCCCCTTTACTGTTTGTAAAAAATGATGACGTTTCAGCCTTAGTGCACACATTTTGGCTACGGAGGTATGACAATTTGTCAAGTTATTCAAGTGGAAAATATTTAAGTCAAAATATTAATATTCTTTTATATTTTCATGTATATTCATATTTAGTGAAACATAAAAAACATACATTTTATATTTACATTTTTTTAATTAAAAATATTAACCAAATTGAATGTAATACAATAATTAATGTCACTTCCCTCCAGACACTTAAAAGAAAGGGACTGAAATGAGAAATTTGTAATTACTAGTCTGACCTCTATATATTTATTTTTTGTGTACATAACTGCTTTTTAAAACATTCACAAATACAAAAGAAGCATGATTACAAACAAAAAAGAACAGTTTTTCACATTACTGTTAATCTGGTCTCTGGAATGAAGAGGAGGCGGATAACAAGCTTAATAGAATTTGGTCGCAAACATACATACTGCACCTTTAACCTGAATACTGTTGTTCGTATTAATCAATTTTTAAAATGCAGCAACAATTTAAGGAACACAGTTTAAAATTTTGCACTGAAAGCACATATCCGCTTGAACCTAAAGAAATTTGTCATTTTCTGAAACTGGCAGCATCAACCCAGGACCATTACAGCTGGTACAGAACATGACATGCCTCAACATCTGAAAAGAGAATGTGGTCTTTACAATGGTGTTGTATTTCAATAGAAGTCGCTGTTTGAATGATTAGATTTAAATCCAAAATGTATTTTGATTCTTCAAATTGTCCTACATAAAGCCATCTTTAAAAAAAATCTGATCATCTTAAAAAGAGAGGAAATAAAGAAGAGCTCTCAGTTTTCCCTTAAGGGGGATGTATTTCAGCCTAACTCCTTTCTATAAGGTCTATGAGTCCATCTCATTGTTAACAGTTACATCAAGCGTGGATAACACTTAGGTAACAGCGGGGTTCTGGGGGGAAAATCCAAACTTTCAGAACTTGAACTTTTCTGAAGGAGACCTCTCAAACACATATCTCTAAAAAAACTATTAAAACATCACAATACTCTTCCTTAAGTAGCTTTAGTAATTATTTGCAAATAACTATCAGTACATATTGTGTATTTTTTTGTGTTTTTAGAATTTAGAATACTATTCCTAATACTAAGTAGTTCCGAAAGAAATCTGTATTTGAAGTAAGTCTCCATTTCCTTTTATTCTATTTATGTTATTCTTTGCTTTCTACCAGCCGTGTAGTCTGGACCACATGACAGGTTATGGCGATTTTTGTTATTTTTTGGAGCACATAGTCATGTTTATATTTATGTTGAGTGAAACATTTAAAAAATACATACATTTTATGTTTCAATAAATAATTTATCAAACATATTAACCAAATGTAATGTAATTTTACATTTAGTAACATTATTAATATCACTTCCCTCCAGACACTTAATATAAAGTGACTGAACTGAGAAATTTGTAATTACTAGTCTGACCACTTGAGGCTGACTCCACTTGACACCAATGTAAAAAAAAATATTTAATTTTTAACAACTCTGGGGGGTTCATCTTTTTTATTACTGTTTTGTCTGGATCACACGATTTAATTGTCAAGAACGAAAATGAGTAACACACAAATTTGTCAAGAAGTCATGGAAACTTGCTTCACGATTTAAACATTTGAGATAACAGAGATGTATTTATGATCAAAGAAATTGTTATTATTGTTATTTACGTTTCATCGAGATCCACGTGTGATGCTCTCTGTGAGGTCATATTCTTTCAAATGTTAGTGAACATTGGCTTTTTAAAGTATGTATGAAAAAACATTCCTTGGAACATTTGATCCCTTAATTCTTTGTCTTGTATTGAAATTCGAAAGATTTTGATAAATAAGAAAACATGTTATAACATTTATGGGGTGAGTAAAATTGTGTAATGGAAGACTGCCTATTTCGGAAATTTTGTGATAAAAAGTCAAAAAATGGGGTTAGTGTGTTCCCGTAGTTAGCATTAGATTTAGCATCTGCAGGTCAGCAAGATATCGTTTGTATAAATTTTTTCGAAAGTGTTCCTTTTAATCTAATATGTAAGACTTTCTAAATAAAAACTTCGACATTTAAAGACATTTAAACCAGCGGTTTTTAAATTGGCTTCCATAGCATTTATACATTCAGCTAAAGCTTTAATACATAATGAGTGTTGAAAGTGCAGTTCTCCGATTCAATGGGTGGCGCAGTCTTGGAGTGGAGTAAGATTAGTACAAGTCCTTGAATTGCAGCTTCCTGTTTGGACAGCTAATGTATTTCTAAAGAACAGATGAAAATACATTGCTGGTCATACTAACAAACAGGTATTTCTCCAAACGAATGCATTAAACTGGTCGAATAAGGTATCGGGCAGGTGAGTTTTTTTTTTTTTCTGGAAACACATGTGTTGTGTTCAAGTTAGCGCTCTTTTGAGGGGGTTGTTATGCTAGTTAACGCGCCCGATGCAAACTGGTCAAAATGAGTTCAGTTTCACTCTCGGTAAACAGAAAGCTTTCTTTAAAGGCTGTTGGTAATCTTTTTTTATTTTATTTTTATAAATGGCATCCCTCGTGTTTTGTGTTATTGATTTCAGAAGAGGAACTGCAGAGTATTAACATTAACGTTAGCTAAGTTAACTCTTGACATAAGTAATTGGATTCTGAACAATTAACTTTTATAGTGATTGTTTTTGTTTCGGTTGGAGTAGTTGTGGTTAACAAAATGTAACGCATGAGAATACATATTTTGTCGATTTACTTTGTCAGCACACAATGGCTTTGTTAAAAATGATGCTTGTGACCAGTTACCGTCCCAAAATGACGTTAACGTTACCCTTTTTGTAAACTACTTGTAGAGCGTCTTTAGAAGCCCCAACCGCACATTTTAGGATGTAATATAAACATTTTTTTATGTGTTGATCTGTTTTTCGAACACAGGTTGACGTTTGATATGCAATAAGATTAAACATGATCCAGTGTAGACTGTAGAATTCAAACTGACCATCACAATGTTCAGATTTTTTTATACATAAATGTAGGTGGATTGTGGAAATCTTAATTTTGGCCCCTTTAGAGTAGAATTAAACCCCTGCCTGAATGCTCAAAAAATAATTATTACATGTACTAAAGCCTTGATAAAATCAATATAATTTTGATATATATAACTACCGTACATGTTTTTCCTTCTATATTTTACAAATATAGCAAAATATACCAAAAATGACCAAACAACCAGTCTTTTATGTGTAGCTGGTTTGTGTGGATCTGGGAGATCCTTGTGTGTTCAAATGATCAGGAATGCAGTTTGAGAATCAAATAACAGAGGTTTAATATTCTGAGACAATGAAGATCATTACAGCTGGTTGTTCTCTGCAACGTGCCAAGAGAAGACAGTCTTTTTTTTATAATAATACAATTTATTCTTGATACTTGATTGCTCCTCCTTTCTCATCTGATCATTATTCCGAGGGAGAGAGAGAGGGAGAGGACCACGTGAACAGTCCAGTTCTGGGGAGTGTAGTTTTAAACTGGTGTAATTCGTTCAGCCATGCAGCCTTCCGAGGAATGCGGCTCGAAATGCCCCCACTCTGACCTTTAACAGAACTTTCAGATCCTCTCCTATCTATTCATAACAGGGACTCTCCAGAGCAATTTCCCACACCTGAATCTGCATCAATGTTATCTGAATGAATATCCTTGAAGATCAGCGTGCAGGCTGTCTGTTTTACTGAAAAGACTTTAGTTTCTTTGCCCTGTTCTATCTAACTCCTCTTGACTATTATAATACATACATTAAAACACCTATTCTTTCTAATACAATATAATTATCATTACTGGCTTACTAATGTAAAAACCCTTAAACCCCCACCCATCAAATCAACAATCCCATAATGAGTGGAGAAAGACTGAAAAGAAATGTTTCTTTTGATTAAGCTGTAAAGAAGTTCTGTTAGCAGTTGATTATATTACAGTACATTAATAAGCATTGATTAAACAATAACAATAATAGTCCCACATTTGGCACCTCCCCCTTCAAAAAGACAGGGCTGGTGAGAAGTAGTCTGTGAGACACTTCAAAGCTGCACCCATGCAGCTTTTCCACCAGATTTTAGTAACTTGGCTTTGGCTTTGCTCAACTTTGAACATTTATGAAAAAAGTACCTTTCCCTGGTACACAGTGCATTTGAAAAGCACCCAAAAGCATGGCAAATCAAGCCAAGCTGTTAGGAAAGAGTTCAGTGGTAAACCTGCACTGCCATTGAGTTTAAAATTGAAAGTCAATGGCAGTGCCGTTTGAGTTTAAACTATGAATGATGTACCTATTTACATTGTTGTTAGGCAATTACTTGTTGCCATGTCTAATTTCAGACATGAAAAGGAGCAGAAATGCAGACGAGAACAGCGAGAGACCCAGCAAGCTACCTCGATCTGAGGCAAGTCTGTTTTATAGCATTTTGTTCTTTGGTGACTTTTTGTTCAGATCAAAGAATTTATTTTTTCAAAGATCAAAAGTTTGTTATGGTTATCTACCCTGGGTGTATTTGGAACTTTTTTATGCAATTTGCAGACACATTGACAAGCCCCATTCTCGTTCAAAAGGAGATTTTTAGATTTAGTCTTAAGGTCTCCACACACCTGAGCAGCAGGCACACTCCTGCATGCAGGAGATGCACCCCTCATCTGCCTCCGCGGGAGCTTCTAAGGTCAAAATTGAGTGCACAGACCTTCTCCTGAACACTAGATGGTGCTTTGGTAAACTGCAAGGGAGCAGCTACACCTAACATTGTGTGAGGTTCATTTATACAAAAGAAGAAGAGTGAACTCGTCTGTAAATACAACCCCAAACAATACAAACTTGAATGCACATTTATTTATTGTGTATTTATTCATTTCTCAATGCAACAAATAAAGCATAATTTCTCCAGTAGACATTCTGTTCTCATCCTGTATAAAAAGCTCAAAATATATAGAATGCACGAGACTGTCAGGGATCGGATGGATTCAAAAGAAATAATGTTTTTTGTCGTTTAATGAAACATTAAAAGAGAAAGGTGAGCTGTGTGTTTCAGTTGGAAAGTTGGCAAAATGCAGAGGACAGCTGAGAGCGCTGTTTGTAATGCTTTTGCATTGAGATAAAGAACATGAACATTTTTACAATTAACTGGAACAATTTTAACATGCTTGAGGACAAGTGATTTTATTCATATTTTTTAACCTTAATTGTGAAAAATCCGAGAGGGTTTAAACTCTGGTTAAACTTGTTTGACAGGTGGAAAAGATTATATCTGATAAAATTGGGACTGCTGTTGAGCTGTCTGATGACAAGATGAAAGAGTTGATGGAGAGGATCAGCGAGGTTAATAGTGAACTTGCATATGATGTCAGAATCAGGAAACTAGAAGTAAGTCCTTTTGTGTTTTTTTAACTTCAACTGTGTTGTCAACACTTGCATTTTCCAGATTGAGGAATATAGTGTATTAAATAGGGTTTGGTAAGGAATACGCAATACGGAACCGGCACCACTTTTCGGAGTCACAAGTGCCAGAGCTGTCATAATCGTGCCGATCATTTTCATTCTATTTGTTAGTCCTGAGTGGAGAGTCTCTTTCTCCTCCAGCCCTCATCTCTCCTTTAATAAATCAACAGCGAATACAGACCCTCAGAGTAGCGCGCGAATGCAAGTACAACTGTTACACTTGCTCAGGTGGCACATGGCAGCAGGTGGTTTATCATTAACTTAGCTTGCTAAATTAAACAACTCAGATTAAACTAAATCCCTGAAACGAAACGGTCAAAAGTGTGGCCACATTACACACAAAAGAATTTCGACACTGCTACGTGCTGCAAATGTTTCACAGCAGTTGCGTCTAAAGGAAGAATAACGTCAAATTTAATGAAACATTTGAGCGCACACGGAGAAGATGTTAAAGCAGTGAGAAGCACCATGTCCACTGTTCAAACGCTTGAGAACAAAAGCTGGCGCTATCGATGTGTATTATAATGTAAATTTGGTATTTATTAATTAATTAGCATTTCCACAGGTTATTATTAAGCTAATGTAATGTTAATCGCAAATCTTACATTCATGCTAAGAAATGGTCAAAAAATTTGAACCGGTTAATTTGTTTTCGTTTTGTTGTTGTATTTTTTTATTTATGCGACATTTCGATATATATATATGTGTGTGTGTGTGTGTGTGTGTGTGTGAATATATATATATATATAATCTCTTATATATATATCTACTATCTCTATATATCTCTCTCTGTATGTTGTCTGTCTGTCTTATCTCTGTGTGTCTGTATCTCTCCTGTACTTTCCTCATAAACTTTGAACTTTAATATATTGTTACATTTTAGGCATTACATTTTTTGTTCAATAAAAATGTATTCTTGAGTCATTCGGCATAATTTTGCGGCTTTTGTAAAGTATCAGTTCAGGCACCAGTTTGGCACCGGTATCGGAACAACTCCAAACGATAACTAACCCTAGTATTAAAGTGCCTTAAAATATCAGGAATCTCAAACTAAGGTAAACTAGAGACCAGAAGAGTAATTTTTACACCCCCAAAGATGCAACCATTGTATATGTAGACTTTCAGTCAAACTTATAGAATGCCCCAAGTATGACTTCATTAGAAGTCTGAGCATCGTATAGAAATGCTTTAAATGTGAAATAAATGAAGTTGTATTTTTAAAACCAACTTACAGAAACTGTTTTGATGTACTGAATTTACTGGAGTATTTTTAATGGCAATGTTTAAATTTATCTTTTAAGCAATGAAATAACCATTGATGTTTTCTTTGCTATACACACAAACAAGCTTGAGATCAAGAATCCATACTCTCTTCTGCTTTTTTAGGCCCATGTAAGGAAAATACAACGAAGAGGGGATGCAGTTTTTTCATACGTCAAGAAACTAAGATTCCAAGGGAATCCGGTATGGTGTACAGTTTCTTTGAGACACAATAAAAATCTGCATTAGCCAATCATTATTATTTTGTTCTCTCTCAAATTCTTCAAGGCTATTTCTAGTATAAGTCTTTCTCCTGGCCCATCACCACAATCCATTTCACCTGTTGAGCCAACAATCAATTTGTCCAGGTAATTTTAATACATAGCACTCCAAAAGTAAAACTGTCTTTGTAAGTTCTACACATATTTAACTTTGGAATGTTGCTTAAGCCTCGGAAGAACAATACCTCAAATGTTCAAATTGCTGTTTAATCAGAAGTTGTTGTATTAGTGTCAGAGGAAAATCATCTGTCACTTGTGGATATTGTTCGTTTTGCAACTCAAAACTTTGAGTAATGACTCTAGGCTGCAGTCTTTGTTTGAAATTATATTTTGACTGAGCTTCTAGGACAATGCAGTTGTAGCAAAGACTTGAGATAAGGTTTCAGAGCATCCTTGACTAAGTACCAGTAGTGTAAAAAAGTCTTTGAGATGCATTTTCTGTAGATTCACCTAAAATGAACCAACTCAAAGCATCAAAAACAATTTTCTTGATTTAAGTTTACTGTTCTAAAATGCTCATGTTTGCTTCAGTTAGTAATTAAAATCAGTGACATGAACAGTAAGGCAAATTGAGAGTTGAGTGTCGCAACAAAACAATTCTTGTTTAACATTTTTTATCTAGATTAAATACTCAGATAAGCAGATTTGTAGAATTTGTAGAGCAGAAAAAACTTTATTTAAAAACATGTCCCTCTGTACTCCTGACTTGGGGGAAGGGTATGCATTCTTTCTTAGTGAGCTCAGTATCATCCTTCAGCTAGAAACCAAGGGCTTCCTTCATACAGCGTCAACTTAAAAACTAGTTTTCAGTTTCATTGTTTAACAAAACAATCAAAGGACGACTCCATGTTTATTGGAGTATGCATGCATTAATGAAATAGCCAGTGAGGTTGTCTTTGTTACAAACTATTTCATATCCGAAAATGCAAACATGTGTACAATATTTATAAAAGTGTTGTGGTACATCTATGTAAACTGTTTGTGTTCAGTTTATTTTAATCAACTGACTGCATATTTTTGCTAAGCTAAATTAGGAGAAAAGATGAATGGATGCCAACATTGTGAGCCACATTTGTAAAAAGTGCAGCATTACCATAATATCAAACATAGTTGTTTTTTTAAACTGTATGAGACAGTAAGACATTAATCAATGATGTTCTATTAGATTTGCACAATTTTGAAGTATTTGAAAATCAACTCCTATTGTTTGGAAGTTAAATTGTAAAAAGGAGTTTTTTTTTTTCTTTCTCTAGAGTTTCTGCGAATGGAGGCTCAATGAGTGACAAAGCTTCGGTGCTATCAGCAGGTTGTGTTTTAATCATAACTCTGTGCTTTCTGCTTGTACACAGTAACATGAACATTGCTTTTCTTTCTAACAGACAATGACATCGAATTGACCTCTTTGAGAAGACCAACAAAAGGCTTCTGGCAAAATCTGGTACCAAATTTTGTAAATAATTATTGGTGTTTTGTTTCCTTTACAAATGTGATAAAATATCAATCTAGTTAGAGATTGCATGATATGGCTGGTGATTAAATCTAGTCATTGTTTGTATTATGAATGTTTCTAAATTAGACCTTACTCCTTCCCAGCGCTCCAAGAAGCAGGTTGTTGACCTTACAGATGATGACCAAGGTACTTGGAGCATAATTCAGTGACTTAATCATTTCTGAGCTGTTGCAGTGACTAATGAGGGATTTTTTTTCTCCAGCTGAAAAAAGTGAAGTAACGCCAGTAAACCAGCCATCACAGAAAGTATGCTAGTCAGTCTTTGAGCGTTTCTGTTTTGGTTTTGTTTTTGCATAGATATAGAATTAGATGAGTTTTACATGAGTATATAATTCCAAGCAACTATAATATTGTGTGGCTCAAAAATAATTCTCATGACACTTCAGGAGAGAGAAAAAATAAATAATAAAGTTTTGACAATAATTGGAGAATAGACTGCACGACGCAAACCCAGTGATCAAAGCAAATCGCGCATTGGGAAAGGGAGCAACTCTTACAAACGATATTCAGGAAAAGACACACCAGATTAACATCTATGGCACCATTTTGAGGATATGGTCGATATCGGTTGAGCCTGTTCTTGTGGAATACAATAAGGAATAATGAGGAGGAGGTACTTTTAAAATGAATATATAATTTACTTACTTGTACAATTCTTGTTGAAAACTAGTGGTGGACTTTATGACCGTAAGAAATTTAACTGTACTAACAAAATCTGTGTTGTTGTATGTTCAAGAGTTAAAATGAAATTAAGTCAAAGCTGTAAAAAATAAAAAATAAAGACGTTTAAGATTTTCCCAGCGATGGGTTGCGGCAGGGAAGGGCATCCGCTGCGTAAAACATATGCCAGTGAGTTGGCGGTTCATTCCGCTGTGGCGACCCCGAAAGGAAATAAAGCCGACATGAAGATGGATGGACGTTTAAGATGCAGTTTTGAGAAAATGATTTAACTGATGAAATGCATACAATTTAAACTGAAGGTTGATTACAAAGTGTATAAATATTTAAAAGTAGAAGTCACCCAAACGATTATTTGGTGATTGCACTGCAATTTTATTTTCTCTCATTCTCTTGATTGATTATATTTTTAATGTATAACTAGGAACTTAGTGTAAAATCCCAGCATGACATGGTGTACTTGAATTGCCTCCACTAGCAACATGATGAATTTATTACCTGAAATAATTATTTACTTCATTTTTACTTCAGTGCCAGGAATTATTACACTTTTTAAGTATTTAATAAATTGGCAAAATAAGCAGATTCTAAATGGCCCTGGTTATATGTCAAAATGTATTTATTTTATATCTATATATATATATATATGTATGCTCTGTATCTACATAAAGTCTGTATACACAATTGTTCTCATCATTTTTTTTATGTGCAGAATTTGGAACCTTCTAAACAGCCTAATTCCACAATCAAGCCACCTAAAGCCATTAAAGGTACAATCATGTTGATTTTTACACTTTGTGGGTTCACTTTTTGTCACTGAAAAAGAAATTGAATGCCGTATATACCAGTGTTGTACTTTCTTTTCCTTAAAAAAAAAACAGAAGAAAAGTGCAGTGCTTTAGATGAGGAACAAGTTAGCTCTTCAGGACAATTGGAAAAGGTATCTCTGTCTATTCCACCACAAATATAATTTTTTTTAACCTTTAAAACAACTTATGTTCATTTTTCTTTGTTAGGAGGATTGGCAAGCCAAACTTCTTCCATTTCCAACTCAACCATTTCCCAAAGAGCTTCCACTTGCAGCTGCCTCTCATAACCTGCCTCAGAAGCCAGAAGTGAAGCTTGCCTGGATCGGAAGCTCACAAGAATTAGGCATGGTGTGGAGCATCGAGCAGAAAGATCCTCATGTTGCAGAGATGGATTGTTACCATATTTATAATTCACATGAACAGAAAAATGGTACTTTCTCTTCGTGGAAGTGTGTTGATGTGCTCAAAGCCATGCCTCTTCCTATGGGCTGCAAGGTGTCAGGCTGCCATCGGAATAAGAGAGAGTGTTTCATTGTGGTGGGGAAGGACGTCTATGGACGCTTTGGCCCGTATAGTGAAATTCGTGCTGCTACACCAGGACAGACTTGAGTTTGGTATTGCCTGCAGGCTGTTAGTTAGAGATGAGTTCTTGAATGTTTCAGTCAACTTTTTTTCCAATGTGAAAGAAATAAAGGTTTGATATTTTACTGAACTCAAATGTTTAAACATTAAAGTTAACCGTCAAAAATGTTTTTATAGTTTTGTAGATTTGTGAACTCTGATACGAGTTTATTGAAATAGAAGGTTTAAATAATGTCTCCTAAATTGTGTGTGTGTGTCTCTCTCTCTCTCTCTATACAAAAGTTTTCTTTATAATTTATTATTTGCTGGCATAGTCCTTTTGAGACATATCATTTACATCAAAACTGTTTTTATTGTTAAAAGTTGACACTAATCCATTTAACAGTTTTATTGACAATAAAAACATAACTGTAGAAAATGTTTGTTTATTCCAACGTATGACTAAATAATTTTAAAAGTCATTTTTCTGTCATGGGAAACCCTGCATATTTAGTAATGTATTTTCAAACTTGTTGAAAGCTTATAATTTATCAAAAAGTATGTTTTAATGTGCTGAGGTTGCTTTCATTGATCAATTATAATTTGAAACCCATGTATTTTTTGTTTACTTTACAATTAATACGCGTCACACAGGTGGGCCAAGACAGCAGAGATGACTCTGAGCTTGTTTCTTATTGCAAGCTGCATTTTACCAGATTGTCTGGAAAATTTATTTCTGAAAATCAATTTGTTGTGAAAAGAGTTTAGATTTTTCTGGCTGCAGAACATTTTATTAGCTATTTACATCATTGTTCCTTTTAATTCATGACATACAGCTTTATATTGTTGTTCACTAGCGTTGCATCCTATTGATATTCAAAACAAAAGTTACTAATTTTACAGATTTTTACACAAATAACTTTACTCGTAACTGATAACATTTGCAACAATATGCACTTTTTTCACCTTTGCTGCACTTGCCTGCGTAATTTGAAAAATAGCCCAAGATGTTTGTTTACATGAAAATACATTTATTTTATTACAAAAAGGGACACAAATGAGCCCTGGTTAGGGATCAGCTTCTAGAAACAGACCAGACCTGAACAAGTCAGCAGACATTTAAAACGAAAGCTGCCATTGTCGGTTTGCTTTCCAATTACAAAAGCCTTCGATAAGATTCAAGAAACCCTGGAAAGAAATGTGCATTACAAACATGTTCAGGTCTGTTAATATAATACTTCATTACAACACATTAACAGCAACAATTGAGTTAGTCTTAATAAATACAGCTTAACTTCACTTTTACCTTCTAAAGCTGTTGCTTCTAAGTGTATTGCTGACTTGAAGATGACAAGATTATGTAGAAAGCCTCACTAATAGGTTGCGAAAAAAACACAAAAATCCCAACATAACACCTAAAAGACTTTGCGTATGTTAATAATCTTTCAAACTAAATGATACAAAAACATGCAGTATAATTACACAACATTAAAAGACTAGCTTACAAGAAAAAGAACACATCATGCCACTAATTTTGACAATTGATCAGCTTCAAGTATCATATAGCACAATTATTCAGTTGTTTTTCCTTGTTTTCACAATCTCTTGCTACTTAAAATGCACTGCCAATTTCACTCCATTCACCTCAAGCTCATAGTGGTTCCATGGTAGAAATTTATCCTATGACTAAATCTCAAAATCACAGCACTTTTTAAGGCTATGTAAAACTCATTGACACACAAAAGTACAAATGTGACAAACACTGAGTAGAATCTAATTCATTTTCCATAATTGAAAGATTGATGTTACATTTGAGCAAGAATTATCACTAGCAATTTAACGCCACCTCCCAGTTGAAGCTAGTGGGCTTCATTTGCGCTTTCTCAGCACAAGATACATCAGGCCGCTCAACAGAGTCATGGGAAATGCCACCCAAGCCACCACGAATGCGTACCCAAACTCCCCAGATGCAAACTGTTTGCTCTTGAAGCTCAAATGCTCTGCAGTGTAGATGGACGCCCCAGTCATCACACAGAATGCTGCGGGTAAAAAAGAAAAAAGAAAACATTCACAGTTGGTCATAGAATTTGAAAGCGCAAACGTCATTACTGCTAATGAAAACAGTTTATTTGAGAAACATTCGACAACATTGGCCAATGATGCATTTAGGAAAAAATGGTGGTATGTTTCACTCATTGGATTTTCAATCTAAAAATGTAAAATGTTTTATTGTTTATTGTTTAGATGTAGAGGGCAGCAGACTCTTCACCCATTGACGTTAAATCAACCAATCAGAAGCTTCTTTCAGGTCCAAGCTGAAAGACTATTAGGAATGAAGCGTTTCATTTTAATGGCTGGGAAATACAGCTCACACAAAGGTAAGAATAAAATAAAAGATTTTACTTTTATAAAAAAAAATTATCTCGCTTGTCTTTACTAACAACTGTTTCTCAAAACTCTCATTCATCTGAGGCTCAAACCACTTTATGCATTTGTACGAGTTGAGCTCGTCTGCCGCAATAACACACATGTTGTTGTGGTTTGATATGTCTGTTCTGTGATTAAACACGTTATTAAATATGCTTTGTGCTTGTGTAGTCATAATCAGAATCAGCTTCATTGCCATTTGTGTGTGCACACACAAGGAATTTCCTTTGGTACAATGGAGCCGTCAATCAAACAACAAAGTACAATACAAATCACATAAGTACAGTAAAGTGCAACACAACAAGCAGTTAAGATAAGGCAATGGAGGATTCATGGATTGACGAACAAAGTCTATAAAGTGTGGTGTGCTTAAGTGCAAAAAGTAAGGTGATGAGATGTGAGAGAGTCCATGAGCAGGTAACTGTACATCTCAGGAGATATGCTTTAACACAGAGCCGGAGTGCATACCCTCACTCCGTCCTCATTAACCATATGGAGCTCTGTGAGCAAATAATGTGGAATCAGTTAAACAGCTCATAGAATTCCTTCAAACTCTACCAGAATTTGCATGGTTATCAAATCGTGTCTCCAAAAAAATAACTTTGGCTGCTGTTTTTATATTAAACAGATTACAGTGCAAACGCTGCTCCGGTTACGTGTGAACGCACCCTGTAACCATGTTAAAAAAGCATGAATGTGTGGACAGGGCAGGGCCACAGATGTAGATGTCAGTAAACTTTGCACAACACAATAAGCATGACTTTAAAGAGCCAATATAATAGAAACACAACCTTTGGAAGCTGTCAGGACATACATTTGCACACTAATATCAAGTACGCCATTAAATGAGTTGAACAAAAGAGTAGAAGCAAGGCTAGAAGTAAAAGAAAAAAGGAGAAACTTATTTTTAGAATTTTTTTCTGTAAATGTCCTTTCGACGATAGATAGCTAAATACTCTTCTAGTATTTCAGCATTTGTGCTTTGTATTGATCAGATCAGAAGTAGCAAGTAAGTTGAGTAAATTTTTCATTCAATACATTTTTACTCTTGCTCGAGTCAAATATTTGGTAGTTATTTTTACACTTACTCAATAAATAATTTTCACAAGTACTTTTTCTTTTACTTAAGTAAATTTTTTGAATACTCTTCCCTTTGCTCACAGTTTAAGTCAAACCAACATTCACTGAAACAATTGTTGGTTTTATTAAAGCCACTTTCCCACTGCTTGTGTTTGTACTTGTTACTGTACTCACAAGACAAGAGCTGGATGATGGCAGCGAAGACAAATCTCTCTCCCTGCTTCAGCCGGAATAGCTGAAGGATGAAGACAAAGAATCCCACACAGCACAAGATGGTGGCCAGTATCATGGAGGCCTGGACCGTTTGAAGAAAGGCTAAAAAAGACAGAAACCAAATTACAAGTTGATAAAAAATACTTGAAAAAAGAACTTGACAGACACCCCAATCACTAATTCAACCTTAAAGTATATGAAACACTATATTTTAGAGTTAAAGCTGTTGTTTTTTTAAGGATCAAAAGTGGCTTCAATCAATCAATCAATATAGGTTTTTAGTAGTTGCTTCAAAGAAGCTTCACAAAGACCTAGTATGGATCAAGAGTTTGATAAGGTTATAAAGTTTGTTAGTATGAGGAAATTGTTGAATTAAACTGACTAGTAGTCTCAAACTTAAAAAAGCCCATTTCAAAACAATTTTGATGCTTACTGCACATACATATTTTATTCAACTATGTGAAATATGAGGTGACAAAATATTGGTACTTTAGTTTAAAAGACATAATAATGCACTAGTTTAGATTGCATTACAGCTTAATTTACTAACATCTAAGAGTTAGATTACCTAGATTACTAAATTGAGAGCTCGTTAAGCATACATTTAAACATTTAAATGTAAGGACCCTTAAAATAAAAAGTAACCTAAATCGTTAGAGATCTAGAAAACAACACAGAACAATACAAGAATAAAAGAACATTTTAAGGTTACTATGGTAGTGAAGCCTTCCTTTCAGTTTTCATAGATTGTTTAAAGTAGATGAGAACTGGGGTGGCAAAATCTGTGCAGTTTGCAGTTTGTGTTTTATACAGTATATTTGATATAATTAACTTTAGTCGACTTAAGTACACATAGTTTTATTATTTTATTAATATATTATTTTATATTGTTATGTATGTATATTCTTTCATAGTACAAAAGAAAATAATACAGGTGGATCAGAGCAGGTGTATTATTATATTAAGCAGGTTATTTATTGTGTTAGAGCCAGTGGTGGTGACTGTATTGCTAACAAGAATTAAGTATTTTGAGAGTTTAATAGCACATAATGAAATTTGAAAAGGAAAATCAAAAATTAGTGTCACGGTGGCTCAGTGGGTAGCACAGTCGTCTCACAGCAAGAAGGTTGCTGGTTCAAGCCTCGGCTGGGTCAGTTCTGTGTGGAGTTTGCATGTTCTCCCCGTGATCGCATGAGTTTTCTCTGGGTGCTCCGGTTTCCCCGCAAGTCCAAAGACATGCGGTATAAATTGAGTAAGAACGATTGGCCATAGTGTTAAAGTGTGAATGAGTGTGTGTGAATGTTTTCCCAGCGATGGGTTGCGGCTGGAAGGGCATTCGCCGCATAAAACATGCATATGGTACCTTAAAAATAAGCAACAAAAACAATCATGTTTGTTTAATAACCCTCGCATTTTGCCAAATGAAGGGAATATGTAAGTTGTGAGTAATGTTTTTTGCAAAAATGCAGAGGTTGTGAATGTGAAGGCCTACCTGCATCTTTTGTTGCACTTTGGGGTATATCGTAACAATTTGTGTTGTTGCAGTGATACCAGAGATCCAAGGTGAAGTTGTTTGAAACCCACCATGCCTTGAAAACAAATACAAAGTTGATTGGTTTGTGAATTAAATGTGTCCATGAACCCTAAAAATGTAAAACACCAACTCAAAGCACCATGTTCTTGCTCTACAAAAGCAATGGCTGGAAGTGAGGAAGGTTATCATTAAGGGTAAATCTGGGCTATAGTGAAAAGATTCACTGTATTATTTAGAAAATGTTTGGCACAATTGCTGATTGGCACAATTGCTTTTGTTTTGTCATCTCACTTCCATCAATCTACCTGTTTGTATTAATCCCAGCAGATTGGCTATAACAGTAGCTTTTGGTAATAATACAGCAAATATGTCAAGCATGGGATGATTGTTTAGGGTTTCCAAAACCAATTGTTTTTAGAGGACAAAAACATAGTTGCTCCAAAGATGTTCTTGAATTTTTTTATTTTTTTTTCTTATTTAACCATATTAACTAACAAAAAAACGTTTGTAGCAACTTGATTTGTTTTTGAAACTGTGCCGCCAACTGATCAATGAAAAATGAATTAAGAACTGAAAGGAACTTACATTTCTAATGGTTGCTATGAAGAGGAGTATTGCTGAGGTGATGTGGATGAGGATGATGAAGGCCAAAATAATCAACATGGCTGATGATGGTAGTAAATGTCAGGAGCACGAGAATCTAAAAAAACATGTGGATGTTTAGAGAACATGTAAAACCTCTTCACAGACATAGAAAAGAGCTTGTGTTGAGAAAATGAGTGTTATAGATAACATTTTTTTTCCTGTTTGGTGGGAAAGTTACCATGTGTATACTGAGCACCACGTGTTTGAAAATGACCCAATTTTCTGTTATTTAGATTTTTGTGTGAATGTCTAAAATAGTACTGACAACCAAATTAAATTATTTTAATTTCATATGCTAAAATAATCTGAGCATAGAGCAAAATGTACTAACTGTTAATCTGACATGAACATCGAATATCCACATAAAGTTGTTCTCATCAGACTTTTATTCTAAGGTTAAACATTCACATTGGACCTTGTTGTAAAGAGAAAACCTTATGATTTCTGTATTGTAGGATTCCCAAAGATTCAACACATTTTAACATTTGGTAGAACACACTATGGACTTCGAAGTAGCGATGTCGTGCACAAAAGAGTGTTCACTGCAGCATGACTACAATATAACAAACTATCCACACCTCTGTCCGACTCCAAGTACAAAGCAGTTAAGGGCTTCTTCAGTTTAGGAACAGCTTTCAAACAACTTCAACTTGAACAGTGAGAGTGTTTACTGGGGGGGAGATTGCAGCTTTTACTCTGAAGTACTTCAAAGTTTAATCCTTGATGATACAATTTGCTTAAAAAAGTTATAAAGCAAATAAAATTTTAATAAAATACAAGAACACTTTACAGAAATCAGTCAATCATTTAAGGAGCAAGGTTTAATTAATTCTGTTATTTAAGGAGCACAGACTTAGCTAAACATTTTTTTATAAACAAACACATTGTGAATTATATTATTTTAGCGTTAAAACTGTGTCTCTGGCACAATGTCTAGAAAACTCCATTCATTTTTCAAAGCAACCTTTTTATTATCCTTCCATTGCCGTTTTTATGTAAACAGGCATGTTTTACTCATGGTAAATTGCTTGCAAAAGACAAGATTTTAACTGCAATCTTTATATGACCAAAGGATGGGCCATTGAGCTATAAAGCACACACAGTGCACTTTTTGGTAAAGCTATCCTTTGTTAACAATAATTTCCCTTGTTTTGCTTCTATAAAATACAAATGATTTAGGCAAGCAGTGAGGAAATATGCTTTTGCAGTTGTTTTTTTTATGGGGTGTATGCGTTTAAGATGGGTGTGTGGTTTGAGCAGAGTAGATTTTAGGCGGGAAACTGCTGAAAGAATCACAGGTTTCTGTTTGATTCAGTGTGGGGAGCCTGAGTAAAGAAACACACTAAATTACAGCTCTTAACTCATAAGGTCATAACAAACCATTCCCAAACTGGCCAAGAGGAAGCAGCCTTGGCACAAAAGAGAGACCATTTGGGCAGCTACAGGATGATTCTTGTCTAGTAGATTTTTCTCAACACACATATGAAAAATGTCCCTTCTTTTAGGCTTTAAGTGACAGGAAGTGAAATGAGCAGTTTTAGAAAGAATATGGAATTAAATTAAACCTACAAACTGACTTATTCTTGATTTTAAAGGGGACTTCTGTCCCTTCACTATAAATGTTGAGAAGAGAGTATAGTGGAAGTCAGCTGTGTATCAGAATTTCATTTACACATGTTCTTCGTTTTCTCAGCAGCTGCCTTCCTAAGCGGTGCTGAGGGGCGTAGAGGGGTGGAGATGGGGAGAAAATCAGGAAATGTGTTGAGCATATGAGGATTTAAGAGCAGTTCTTTGCCAAGAGTTGACTTTCAACCTGTTTGTGAATTTGTAATGAAAAACATGTGAACAAATCCCCTACTTAATAAGTTTAAAAGTTACCAAACAAGTTCTTGTTTTTGTTTTACTGGCAAATTTATGATTTTCTAATGAGTTTATACAGGAAAAAAAGCAATATGTCACTGTAGGTTCTGTGAAGGGTGAAATATTGAACATTGAAAACTGTAGTGACAGAAGCGTATCATACAGAGAACACAAAAGAACATGTGTGCTACTCAAAGGACTAGAGTAATTTTTGAAACAAAAGATCTACTGTAGAGCATCACTAATGCCAATGTACAGGATAGAATTTGCATGGGATGTGACTGACTTCATATATCCTTGTAAGAGTTTTCTAAAGTGACAATAGAGTGAACTACTCGATAATTACTGACAATTATTTTGGAGATAAGACTAAAACAATGGTTACTTTTTTTGTTATTGGAAGTTAGGAAGTTAGTGCTAAATTGAATTTTAAGGAGGAATTAGAGAGACAAAATATATATATTTTAATAACACATTTGTCTACATTTATTATAAGGTAATGTGCAGTATCTGCAACGGCAGTACATTATTTTATTGAACTATTTATTTTGAAGTATTTCCTTGTCTTGTTTTGTAGAGGCAGTCGAGAACACAAAAAGTAATGATGGGACATGTTTAAGCTCAGGCTTACCTTATAATGAAACATATGCGATTTAAAACTAACTGTGACAAATATTCAGCTTTATCATTTATCAAATTAGCTTTATCCTAAAATCATATTACACCTCCTGATCAAACAACCACGTTTTAAATAGCTTTGAGTCCTGTGACTGATTACAAGTTTGTTTTTATATGTGAAGAATTAATAAAATTTGCCATTGACATTTGTTTTCTCAAAAAAACACAAAAACACATATATTACATAAAATCCTTAGAATTAAACACATTAAAAGTTTTACTACCTCTAAATATTTACTGCATGAATAGTACAAATAAAGTATTTTATTCTGAGCTTAATTTGTATTTTGTCTGTCAAATATAACCGAATGACAGAAGTTCAATGATGTGGTTGAAAGAACATTCTAAAAAGCTTGTGTGGCTTTTTGAAAGTAGCTAGTCATTTTCATGAATGCCAGTTCTGTACATTAGATCAATCAGTCATGCTAAAGACAAACTCCCACAAGACCACAGCTCCACAAAAATTAGGTTGGATTGAGGATTGGTTGGGGATGAGGGTGCCTCATTTCTACTGCATAGGTTGAGGCACAAAAACCATGGAGTTTTTCTTGGAAACATCTGTGCATTTTCAGTTTGCTCTGTAGAATCCTGTGGCATGAAAACTCCAGCCATACCTCCCAGGCCTAGAGGTTTCCAGTGCATTTTAAAAGCCTCATTAGTAAATGAGTTGGAGTCAGTGTTTTACAAGGTAACAGACAATTGCCTGTCTACTCAATTTGGTGTGTAGGCTGTCAGCATCTGTGTGCATTTGCATAAACACAGAGAAGTCCCCAAAGCTTGATGGAAAATGCTGACTTTGGCTTCAATTTTAGTGCCCTTTTTGTTTACCTCAGAGAAGCCGCAGTCTTATCCAGACTTCCAAGTTGGCTCCAGAATCTAATGTGTAATGGAAAAAGTGATTTAGATTAAAAGAAAAGCTGTAAATGACACCAAAAGAAAGTGTTTTTGAAAGCAATTTAAGTCACTTCAAACTTAAAAAAAGATGTTAGTATGATCTAGCATGCGATAGACCTGTATAATTACACTGCTGTGTAGCCAATGATGTTTTTGTTTTGTAAGCAGAATGTAGCATTAAGGTGTTGTGTTTAGATCAATATCAGATTGTTAAAATTTAAATAAGTCTCAAGAAATAACTTGAGAATGTTTGAGGTCTGTGACCCTTTCATGTTTCCTTCAAAATAATATAATCGGCACTTGAAAAAGCGTATGCATGTATATATGTGTGTATATATATATATATATTATATATTATATATATATATATATATATATATATATATATATATATATATATATATATATATATATATATATATAATTACTAATTCTATTATTATTATTATTATTATTATTTTTCTGCATGTATGTATGTATGTATATTTATATTTGTATGCATATGTGTAGAAAGATGCAAACTACTTGGATGTACTAAGGTAGGTATCTAATATTATTTATTTTACTTATTCTCATTTTCAACTCAATCTTGACTCCTTCCCCCACAATTACCTCTCACCTTCTCTTTCCCCCTCCAAAACTTCTCTACCTCTGTTTCCCCTCAATTACTTCTCTCCTCTTTCCCCCTTTTTTTTATTAACACCGTCCTTTTCCTGATGTATGTTTATATGATTGAATAATGTAATTATTGTGATGAATGCGAATAAAATAAATTAAAAGCTTCTATCCAGAGGAATACTCAATATATAATATCTTCAATTCTCTGGAAAGAGCAAAACCGACCAAATCATACGAAGCACCTCCCTTCTCATGGAGCTGCTTTGAAGTAGGACAGGACAGGTTTAACAAAAAAAGAAAGAAAAAGCGTATTTTCTATGCTGAATTGTAACCAAAAATGTACATTGCTCAACCTATTACAATTATTTTATAATATATGATGTAACATAATCTTCACTTAAGACAATTATAAAATTTATATTAAAATTTATATTAAGCCAAGAGTCACAGTGACAACCAACCAATTAATTATATTTAATTAAGTTTTGCATAGTCAGAAAGGTGAAATATGCATATGAAACAACTCCAATCTTTTGAGTGGTTTAATACATTTAGAAATACTTCTCGAGCAACTGGTGTGTTCATGACAACCAGCTAATACAGGAGTCATTACATGCAAATGAGAGCACCAACAAAAACAACAACCCAGTTTGACCTAACCTGACCCTAACTGCCATAGCTTTGAGCACAATGGACCCCAGAAGGAATGTTTTACTGTGTGCTTTTGAAATTGCAAGTGGTTTGAAATGTTGACCCAAAGGCAGTAAAGCCTCCTCTGGTTGTTTCACACTCTTGAGATAAACTCAGGCTATGGGAAAATTAAAATATGAATATATAAGATATTATCAATAAATGATTTTACAGCACATGCCATTACATTCAGACATACTTTGTATTTAGGATCAAAGGAAATAGGATGAAAAGACTTTCTTTGAAAAATCTGTGGAGACATGAATGTTAACAGGCATAGATAAATAACTGCTTCATCTCTTAACATGCTCTAGACATTCTTGGAGCTATAAAAATGATCTAATAAAGATCAATGCATTCTATTTGAAGCATTCGTGGTAATCCTATGACAGCCAGCCACATTTTTCAAAACATAATTGCAATAACTGGAGCACCAATCTTTCTCAAAGTTGAAATTAACCCTAAAAAGCCTTTTCATCGTAAAATTGACAGTAAAGGCAAAAACTAAATGAAAGTATTTTCTATCAGAGTATTTGTTTGTGACATTGAAAGTTTTATGAAGCTAAAAGCTATAATCTAGAGAATGTGTAGCCAATTGATGCTTTTCCTCAAGTAACATGTGATGACTCCTGCCACACATCTTTAACAGTGAACCATGTGTTGCATTCTGGTCACTTGATTTCATTCCTTTTAATATTAAGAATCTAAAAAATGTTCTAAGGACATTTCTTCACAACGTTTGCTTCATAAATCACTCAATTCTTTTTATCCATAGTCACTACAAAGTAGTTCATTAAAAGTCATTCACTATGAATGAGTCTGAAAGCAGTGAGTTTTTTTAAGAGAGGAGGTCATGTTGTTTGTTTTTACAAAGAGACAATTAATTTTCACTGACATGTGTGCTAAAAAGCAAGGTAAATAGAGAAATGCTCACAGTTTGTTTGCAACTCATTACTTTTGACTGTAAATAACATGAACAACTGTATTTGATGATGAAATGAGGCTCAGCAGACACAGTCAAATACCTTCTTCTTGGCAAAACATTACTATCAGAAAATTAATAACAAGAAAAATGTGAAATTTGTATTGAACTAAACTGAACTTTGAACTAAAAAAGTTGAGTATTTTTAACATGGCGGTCAATGGGAGTTTTATGGTCAATGGTTACCACTGTGTCATTTAAAGAAGCATGCACTCATTCTGCCTTGCGATATCTCTCAAGAATTCCACAATGCTGGGCTGGGTGACAAAGACTCTTATTTTGTATTAACATTAGATGAGGAATGAGCAAACAGATCACATGGTCCATGCCTGGGTTTACTTGAGTGTGAATTTCATGTAAAATAGACCCATGCAAACACAAGCTCCTGCTTCTTAGTCTCAACGGCAGACATGAGAAACATGCACAGAAAGGAGTTTGCTGTTTTTTTACCCAGCTTTGTGGGAATACTTCACTCATAAATTTTACATCTGGACTGTTCATTGTAGCGTTCCTGATTGGTGTACTTAAGTTGTCAAATGGTTCCAAATGAATCCAAAGAGTAAAAAAGCACATCACATCCACACAATTCAAAGGAATAAAACATGCTAATTTATATCTGTCACCTCTGATAATCTTTTCTCGCTCTTTAAACCCCTCGGGACTCAAGCCCGCTTGTGAACAAAAATGGCAGCACAAGGTTTATTTTAAGCAAAACTAAAAAAAGCCAGATTCTGAACCTAAACTTTAAAACATTTACCCAACACCCAGTACAAAAAACACAACACACAACATAACCAGCTTGTACGTTAAGAACAAGTCTCAAACTAAAATGTTCAGTTTATTTGAGATGCTCCAAAGTCTTTTCAGCACTATGCTGGCCAGATAATCTCGTCGTTTAGAAAATGGGGTTTACTTTGGTAGACCATGTGTTAGTGTAGCAACTGATCACAGAAGGCCCTCACAGTTCGGCCCTGCTCTGGCTGCTGGTATGCTTTCAACTCTTTGCTGTGGCCCTTAAACACAAAAGTGATGTTGCTTAGGTGCCGTAGGGCCTGTTTTCACATCACATTCCAATGATGACAAGCCGACAGCATGAGGAACGGCTCCCACATGGATCTGTCAAAAGACACTCAGACAACCCCCTGCGGCCACATCCAGACAAGCTCTCTCACTGAGAATCACAACAGCTGTGTGGAAAGCATTCTCGCACTCACTCGTAGCATCTTCAGCAGCCCCTTTGATCTTACAACAGAGATCAATGAGATTGTTTGTTCCTTCTCAAGAGATACTTGTAGTGACCAGACCACTTAGCAACAGGTCTGAAGTGTGCAACATACAAGAGAAGTCAAAGCCAAGGATCTGAAAGTACATTTTTGAAGATTGTCTGTGTGTACACTCACTTTGGTCCATCTCTAAGCTGATGGCAGTGCATTTATGGAAACAATAGAATGCAAAACTCTAATAGTGGATATACAATTTCTGACTCTGAAAAGTCCATAAAGACACTCAAATAAAAACAGTAATGCTGTAAATGAATTTTAAAGCAATTTCAGTTGGGATGTTAGCAGATATATCTGTGACTGGCCCTGTCATTGGCATGTGATGGATACAGCAACCCTAATGTAAAACATCCTATAAACTAAAGAATATTTGCTAATAAAAAGGAAACTAAACACAAAATCATATGTGGCCACTACGGGAAAAACCTCACTACCTAAACATTAACTAGGAATAATAAACTTAACTTAAAGATGGCTGACACAAAACAGAAAATTCAACCATTGACTGTAAATAACATGGATGTAGTGAGTGTGATGTCCCCCATAAAGCCAGATCCATACTTCCATGCATCAAGTCTACAAATTGCTCTGTGCTGAGGCTCTATACGCACCCATTTGACAACAAAGCATCTATAGTTCCGTGCTGCGTTTTGCGCTGTCTTTGCACTAATCAATATTAGAATGTTATGTGCTAAGTTCAAACCCCTCAGAGTTATCAGGAAGGTCAACCCAGGCAAAATGCATAGAGGAGCAAGGAGTGAAAACATGTTTTTTAAGCTGTACAGTTGGATTTTAGCATTGTTGTCAATGTGAACCTGCTCACTTCTGCAATCAGCCTCAAGTGGTCAGACGACAAACTGCAGTTTAGTCCCTTCCTATTACGTATCAAGAGAGAAGCCAGAAGTTCCCGCTTAGTTTCGACACTGCTGAGATCACAAAATTGATCTCAGATGATTTTGAAGCATTGAAGAGATAATTAAAAAACCCATAATAGCAGCTCTTTAACAAACAAAAAAATCCAAAGGTATCAATCAAGAGACTGCAAACACAATTGAACTCTGCCAACCAAAGCTAGATAAAAGATGTTTGTTACAGACCCTGACAATAAATCCTGTTCTGAGTTATATTCTTCAACCTTAAAATTGAGCACTATTTTTTCTATAAATAGTTTTACATTTAAGTTAACTTATCTAATTTTAAAATTGCATTTGAAAGGGTACAGTGTAGTAAAGAAACTTATTATATAACTTTGATGCTCAAATGTTTTTATCACACCATAAAATAAAAGACAGAATAAAATGATGTGAAACAAGGAACCAGACCACTAGAGGTTTTCTACTGCTTTTGTTTTTACTAGGTACAGAAATAACATCTCTGTAACTCTCTACAGTGATTGGTGTCATCCTGGGTTATAGTTGTGCCACAGACAGAGTGGTTTGGAAAATGTGTAAATCGTAAAACCAGCAAGAGCCTTTGAGTCTGGGACTATGTTTGCATGTTTTTGGATTTAAGACAATGAGTTGCACATGTGTTGCTATAACTTTTGGTTGCCAATAAAAGACAGGGGTGACATTTTCAAAGCTTGAAAAAATACAAAAAAATGTCTTAATGAAGAGCCAACCACTGAAAAAATGTTGGCTTGATCAATTGAAGCATTGATTAACTTTATTTATTTAAAAATTAAGATTACATAACGTTTTGAATATATTTTGCAGGTTACAAGAAAACAGTGACAAAATTCAGAATTCAGATTAAATGAATGTAAAGCAATCTAAACAAAGCCACTTGGAAAAACTATTTAGTATCAGTTATTAAATGTAGTATGACAGAACCACTAAAGCATAGACGCCAGCTCAACAAGAAGGGGGAAATACACAAACAAAGGATGCAGAGCTACGTTTCAGCCAAAGGGAGAGGTGCTTCCTGGTTGACAGCTGTTATCTTCTTCCAGTTGTTTGAACAGAAATGTGGCATATACGTGTGTACAACCATTGTTAATGACTATTGTGTAAAATTACATGTTTTTCATATTTCATTGTCTTGTGAAAATTAGACATTAGACATTCCCAGGTTGTCAAGTTTGTGATGTCACTAAATTAATGATTCAATCCACAACTAATGACAGTAGCATCCAGTAACATCAGCACTGCTGATCTGATTGCCATTTTACTATTGGTGCTATAGAAGTTTGTTTTTTTTAGGTATTTAAACTGACAACATTAGATCCCAAAGGTTGCATGTATCACCTTTAAGGAACTAACACTATTTTACTAAAATAAAAAAAGTATATAAAACCATATTTTTGAACAGATTTTTGAAGTCGAGGTAAAAAATTAATTTGTTTTTATAACACCATAACCATCAACATCTGTTTGCTCCAGACTCAAAATTACCCTAAAGGAGTTGCATATCTTATTTATATATGTGATTCAACTGTGAAACATTTTTAGTATGAAGTATGATTCATTTAGGTCGAGGTTTAGCTTTGCAGAGTTGTGGCCTACCATGACCCCAAGAATCACATGAACTTATAGGATATGAACAATGTCCTTCAGTAACTAAGAAACAAAAATCCATACAATAATAAATCATCAGTTTTTTTGTTGCTTTTTTTCTGTAGTAACAATCCTTTACTACAGCTAACAGTGAAGAGTTATAAGCTAAGCAGTGACTGATTTTTAGTCTTATCCACCATAGAGACTAATAGCAGCCCCTTTATAACCATTGACTTAATATGTTGCTAGTCTATAATGTAGTTGTGAGCTTATTCATTCCTTCATTCATCTTCATGTCGGCTTTCTTCCCTTTCGGGGTTGCCACAGCGGAATGAACCGCCGACTCTCTTGCATAGGTTTTACGTGGCGGATGCCCTTCCAGCCGCAACCCATCGCTGGGAAAAGTTGTGAGCTTATCTACAACCAAAATCCTCCTTACCACCTAACATTGAAAATGTTCAATGGCTGATGATATTGAGTAAGTTCAGAGAGGAGACCTCAGTTTAAGAACCACTGTGTGCTCCAACAGGACACTGGACACTCTGACAGCTATTAAAGCAGTCTAAATTGCAACAAAAATAAGGCCTTGCCAATGGCTAAATTCAGAGATAAAATATTAAAAATACCAAGAGAGATTGAGTAAATGTCCTACTTGCTCCACCTTCTCACAGTTTCCATTTCTTGCCTAGCCATAGACTCCATGCACAACCCACAGCCTACATACTTCTGTTAAAATCTCAGTTGTAAATGCGTTTCCGGTTTGAGCTTACAGACACAAGTGTTTTGACGGTGCATTTTTTTTTCTTCAGAAATCATTACAGGTAGGTGTTAATTTAGTATGATTTCTAGTATTATCCTTTTATTGTCATATTGTATCTCCGATCTAAATCTCAAATTAAATTAATTTTTTTATAATTTTTTGGTATGTTTTATTTTATATTTTGTGGCAGCATAACATCTCAACAACAACCAAAGTACATTAGCATTCAAAAGATAAGAGCTTAAGTAAAAGAATAAAAGGAAAAGAAAGAAAAACAAAATCCAAAATAACAAAAGGGAGTTAAAATAAATAAAATTTGCAATGATTATAGAGAGGGCTCACATTCATCTTTCCATAGTAAAAGTGTGACATATATGCATTCAAACCAATAAAACAGGTTCGAGGAAATCTGAAAGGGGCTTCCATATAGGTGGACATCTTGATTGGGACTTGGGTTTCATCAGATGTAATCTTCCCTACTCGAAATAGTTAAAACATCCAGATTTGAAATAGTGGAGCATCGGGGCTTTCAAGTAAAAAAAAATTCAGCGAACTTCAGCGACTACATTTGAAAATCTATGAAAAGTACAAAGTAGCCTAAATTGGAAAAAACAGTTAATGACCCCTTTAAACATGCATTTACAAAACACCTACTCTAATCTGCACACAGCACACATAAGGAAACATAAACAGTTGTTGGAAGCAATTTGGTCAAGTGGAACTGTTAAATGACCAAAGAAAACTATACTCGGTTCCACATCCTCAGAGAAACCTACTTTGATCTGCCAAAGCTTATATAACTATGGAAATATTGGACTTTAATATGGTGGCTTCTCACTCGGTTTACGCTTTTCCTGGACAACTATTAAATGGTTACTTGGGAAAGTGTCTCTCACAGCTGCTAATGTTGGTCTTCAATAGCTAAGTTAGCATATAGAGTGACCGGAAACCAAGTTCAATAAACGGCGACACCTCTGAGCTCACTCCGCCCAACCCCCTGAAAGATCCGCTGGCAAGTAGCAACAAGCTGGAATGTGGGATCCTAGAAACCCCGACAGTCTCGCACTCATCGAACTGGACGAGAACGCTAAAAAAGCCTTGTATGCAAAATCATTCAGCCATGCTAAACACGTTACTTCACCACACCATGAACGCTTGTTTAATCCAAGCACAAAAACAACACAACCTTCATGTGCTTCTTTGCCATTAATTTGTGTTCAAGTATGTATTACGGAAACACCGAACAGACCACAATTTTGATAATGTTTTAAATTATTAATCATATTATTTCAGCTTAATTGTTAAAAAGCATTGTACGCGTGCACATGTTTATGATGCTGTCAGCAAGGGGGCGGTAGAGAAACTTAGGTTAGTTACTGGACGCTCCAAGCAAACCACTAAAAGTAAATAGTAAAAACACTATAAAGACTAAACTTTTATTTATTTATTTATTTTAGTTTCTTTAAAAACAAACAATGCATTAAAGTATGAACATGAACTGGTGAATCCTAACTGAAGCATCACTTTCAACACTTCTCATTAAAAACTCTCCTGTCCTCAGTTCAAGAGATACAACCTCTAAGAAAAAAAGTCAGTTTTTTTTAAGTTAAAAAAGTTACCAGTAAATCAACTTTATTTTGTCTTCTAGACATCAGAGCTGTGATCCTCTGTCTGACTTCTTTCATCACTCCCACTAAAAGTGGTTTCATGCAAAAAAAAAAAAAAGCTAAACATGACATTCACTCACCGCTTTGAAGAAGCCTGAAGTGTCAAATAATTTAGAGTTTAGAGAGAAGAGCCAGATGTTGAGACGAAGTGATGCAATCAGGAACGTGACTGTAGGTTAAACGTAGTAGTAGTGAAAGGAGTCAAAGCATGTGCTCCTCCTCTCCAAACCCCTGAACTACCCAGAACCACGGCTGGGTGTGGTCTGGAACTCAATACATGTTTTGAATAGGAAGGGAGGGGTGAGAGAACTTTCTCCTCTCTGTAGGCATTAGGTGTAAACTAAATGTATAGAAGTTTTTGAATAAGGTCTTCTTCAGGAACACTTGGATGTCCCAAGTTGCCAATCTGAGAATTTTTTTCATTTGAGTTTAGGTTTATGTGCTTCTCTCAGTGGTGAGACCAAGCAGAGGAAAGTCTGAGGGCTTGTTCTTGGCGGGAACAGAGAACGAGGCCAGTCAGGGGAAGATTTGAGCAAGATTTACTCAGAAAGGAAACTGTAAATCCGACAGCTTTGCAACCTAACTCAGCCACAGCATGCTCAGATGTCTCTCAGACTTTAGCTATGAGTGAAGTTCAACAATTTGTCATGGTCCATTGCTATTCCACTGTGTGTATTTCATCAGGCAATGTGTGTTGCAAAAAAGTGGCAAGCTAAGGTCATCTGCAAATATTTTTTCAGTTTGTTTCCTGGATGCTCCTCCCTTTTGAATTACATCCCAAATGCTTTTGTCTCCATGGGTTTTGTGAATGTATGATCTGATCTAAAGTAATTAGCTTCATGAGGTTTATATTCACATTTTAAAATGACTATTTGGATGACAGTCAATTACAAGAACACTATATGCTATATTGCAAGTACAACAATTCTGTGCTCTTCTTTACCTGAAGATCTGCTCATTGAAATAACGTAATCACTCAGTTTCTTTAGTTTTTGAACATTTTTTTATCATACTATTGACTGGAATCTGTACAAATTCTCTGGAACACCTGGAACGTCTAAGAAACTTTCCCACATATTCTCATGACATTGATTTGCAGAGAGCTGTGAGTTTCTCTTTTCAAAGTCAATATATTTTTTAAAAGATTTGTTTGGAAAATAAAAACATTTCATTATACAGGATCAAAGTTTAACTTTACATACAAAAGCTAACAGAGAAATGTTTCTCATTTATTGAAGTAAGTGATTATTCGTTGAATAATCAGCTGTGGGAATAATCAGAATTTCTCTTACTTCCCAAACTGTTTCTTCTTTTTGAACATAAAAAGATTAATGCATAAAAAATAATAGTTTTCGTCTCTGAATTATTTCAAAAGCCAACTACTAATGTTTATCCCATATTAATGTGTTTAGAACAAGCAGTTCAACCATTTAACCTGCATTTTCTGTAAATAAATAATACATTCCCAAAGTGACATTTATAGCATCGCTGACATGCCTTTTGCATCCAGGGAGATTTCAGAAAATTCCTTGAATGCCTGACCAAAGAACTGCTGTGAGGTAAAAATGTCTTAATCAAAGATTCCGTCTGGTTAGAAATGGACAAATTATGTGTCTTTAAATAATGCCTATTCAAAAGTGCTACAATTCACAAGCCAAACTCCATTTAACATGCAAACCGTTCCCATCTCTTAGGTCAACACATTCCTTTCTGTCGCTCAGCTGTCATCTTGTTTATTCTGCAGTGATTAGAGAGAAGGCAAACGTCGCTCATTCTATATTTACATCCTCTCACGTTATGTTCAATTTAAGGATTTTGTTGAAAATGCTTTCTGAAGAAAAGGTTAGGCTGTTGTTGTTTGCCTTTAAAATAGTACTGATTACAACTGGTCCTTAGAGGTGGACAGCACTCACTCTTCTGTAACTTCTTAGTATTTTGTGCACTTTTACATTTTAAGCATTTTTTTATTACTCAATTGCATTTTGTTTTAAGTGAAGTACTTTTCTACATGTAAAATTACAATTAATTAAAATTTTACTGTGGATAATATAAGTTTTTATTTCCTTAAATCTATTTGTAAATTGTATTTTGGACACAGTACGTGTCTTTGGAAAGTCTCAGAATCTTTTTCAGAAAATCTCATATCATTAATTTGCAAAGAGCAGTGAGTTTCTCTTTTCAAAATCCCTATTAATGTGAAAAGCTCTGCTTGACAAAAAATTCTCCAGCAGAGGGTTTTGTAATTAGACAAGATCTCAGTATTTTCAGAATGCTTTTTGGCCCTTTTTATTCTGTAATTCTGCTTGTTACCTTACCTATATAACAATCATAAAAATGTTAACCATTTATTCAGCTAAGTGTTTAATCATTAAGTTATTGGCAGGGAGAATAATCATAATTTCTAGTTCAGTTCTACGTTGATTGATTTTGCTCAGGTGCAGCTGGGTAGTGGGTGCAGAACTGGTAAATAACTCATATTATGATATTGCTATTTGTTAATGGCTTATCTTGAATTATATAGCAAACTATTTATTTTGAATTTAAATGCTGATGTGCTCATTCTTTGATATGGTCACTGGATGCTTCTGGTTCAGTTGATGAAATGTGGAAAGTCTGGTGATACTTACAGCATTGAGACGGCAGGCGGACTGCCAGAAAAGCATTACTAGGCGGAGGCTCTGTCATGGCCTCTCCACACCTCTGCATCAGTGTCCTCACATTGTCTTCCATATCTTCGCCTAATTAGCGAAGAAAAATTAAACAAGCCGTCCAAATCGTGGGTCTGGAATGAAGTATTTGTTTAGCTGTTGAGGACTGGACCCGAGCCTAGTATGTGGAATCATTTCTCTTAATAATCTATTGTCCTTCCAATGAATTTAAAGAATTTAAACACCTTTTTACTAATGCCAAAGGTAATAATTGGTGATTAAAAGGACCAGCAACTAGCAAAGTTCATTAGTTTTTCCACCATCTTAACCCTTGTGTGGTTTTCTTTTTAAAAATATAATATATATAAAAAAAATGTGTATTCATCTCCGCGTTTTATTCATATTATAAGCAGTTTAAAAGGGAGCTATATTTCAAATATATCATGTGTCCTGGAACGAACTGTGTAATAAAGACTGAACATGTTCTTAAACTTGCTTTACCATGGAGGTCAGTTCATAAGACATCTTACAGTAAAGATTAAATGGTCTTCAGATGACAGAAGACATGAAAGACTCACAAAACATTTGTTGAGACATTAACCTGTATACACCGACTTCCAACTGAAGTTAATTTACCATTTAATTTATTTTCAACAAGAAAAGTAAATAAAATGTTGGCATTTCGTGGCTTGAAAGAAAACGTTGATCAAATAAACGTAAGTTTTTGGCTTTGTTTTGAAGCGGGCTGACTTCACTAGTTATTAGAGAGAAGTTGTGTGAATGTGTAAAAACTGCATAGCTGTTGGTACAATCAGTGTTTTGCTCTCCCTCGCTCACACTTTAGCAGTCAACTAAGCAAAAAAGCAGCGTTTGCGTGTTGTAACTCCTTTTCCATGCAAGTCCCATTCACTGGTATCTCATCAACTCACGACTGGTCACGATCCGTTTCCCTGGGGTTTTCAGGACTGAGGCGTGCAGGTAGCCTCCCGAATCATGGAGGGGTTGTGACGTTTTTAAAAAGCATGCTCAGTTTACAAGCAAATAAGTTTTAGCCCTGAAATGATATTTATGCTTTGTCCTACCTCTCACCAAACATAGGGTCTTAAAAGTAGGGCTGTGAGTAGCAGTTTTAGCCCCAAACATACACACTGACTTTAAAGGGATCATGAATTGTATTTTCTTACTTTGTAATCTTTAAGACTATTCAACTATACAGATATCCAATGTTGATGTTGCCTCGTTCGTTTTTCAGCAAAAACAAACCAATTTAAATCAGTATAGCCCTGTTCATATGTGTTCATTACGAAAAAATGAAATAAAACGTCTTGTTTGCTTTTTCTCCTGTAACCATGTCAGAAGGGTTTCTTAAATTTGAAATTGAAAGTGAGTTTTCAGGTTTTTGCCCTTTAACACCACAACTCCAACATCCCCTCACCACCAGCACCAACCCACACATCACCGATCTATAGACACACCATCTCTTTCTTTCCTTTTATTAGGTAATCTCTGCATCCAATCTTTGGTTAACTCCATTCTTTCTCTGTTAGGGCTTAAGGGAAAACCGTCTCTAGGACACTCAAAGTTGTTTCTTCAAGCATTTAACTAGAAACATTTTCTAATGGTTATTAGGAACATCTCTATTATGATAATGGACAACAAAGGGTTTTCTTTTTCTACCAATTTCTTTATCAAGATAACAGGGTGTGTTCCTGTCTGTGAGCTTGAATGTGCCAAATGGCCTGAATAGTCTGGATTCTTGAGGACCCAGGTTAAATACTACAGAGGAGGAAGGTCAGGAGCTGCAGGCTGTTCTGGGAGGAACCTTTTGGGTGATGACCAGGTCACAGCTGGAGTGATCTAGTAGTAAAACCACAGGGGCTCAAAGACTCAATATCTGAACAGAGGAAGCTTCTTTCTGCACTGCAGATGGAAGGTTGCACAAGCTTTACTCAAACATGCAAGAATAATATGAAACAACTTCAATTCATTCGCAAACAGCTAATAGGGCATAGATAGTGTTTAATGAATTGTTTTAAATGTAAAATATGTACAATTTAACATAAAATGTAATTGGATCAGATTTCAATAAGTTATTATTTTAAAGTTTATGATGTATGACATTTTCTGGTTTTAGTCGGTAACTACTTTGCCAACTTTTATAAACTTACTTTTATAAACATCTGTTATGCTGGTTATTGGCTGGAGAAAAATGCACATCTTGGTCTTTGTTTATTCTAGAACTGATGTGACCCCCTGTGTAAAATGTTTCTTGTTGAATCATTAAAACACCAAGTACAGCACTGAACATTATAATTTAAAATTGATCATTTATTTATTTCTCAGCGATGGGTTGCGGCAGGGAAGGGCATCCGCTGTGTAAAACATATGCCAGAGAGTTGGCGGTTCATTCCGCTATGGCGACCCCGAAAGGGAATAAAGCCGACAAGAAGATGAATGAATGAATAATTTATTTACAACACATTCAAAAATTGGTAGTAATCAGTCATAGAACTGGGTCCTTACCTTTATTTGGCTTGAACTGAGCTGTTCTGATTCCTGAACTAACACATTTAACTAGAACTGGACAATTAGAAAGTTATCATAAACAGTTAAACTGGTTCTAACCACCCTTAAACCATCAAAAGCTGTAGAAAACCCCACAGGCATGTTTTCTATTTCAACGCTCTTTTCTTTGTAAAATATAACACTGAAGAGGAGAGAAGAGAGAAGTGAAGAGCTCGGCATCCTCATGACAGGGTCTTCTCTCCACATTGAAATAAGATTAAATTGCATTCCCCTGCTTCTGATTAAGATCGAGCACCCTCTTAAGCCCCTGAGGAAATAGAAGGAAATTAAGAGTAAAGAGGTGTATCTGATGAATATGAATGAAAGTGTGCTCAAGTCACTGAACAGAGATGCTGTGTTTTTGTTTAAGCAGTTGTCCTTGTGCTGATTATGTTAGCTTTGGCCATTAGCTTGAGACCACACCTTCTTTATACATCATTACAAGATAATGTTGGAAAATAAAGCAACAGCCAACAGCAACAAAACCTGGATTCATGATCAGCTTATTAGCATTCGTTCTGAATTAAATAAACTCATGGCTAACAAACTGGAACTGATGTTGAACTAGAGATGTTTAAGAGGCCTCCTAATTGAAATGACACACACACACACATTTTGTATTGTAATGCAATAACTGAATTTTGTTTGTTCATAAACTATAAAAATGAAAAACGCTCTCATTTATCTTGAACTCTGTCAGAAGATAACATGCATTCTCTCAGCTCTTATTATTCAACACTGCCATTACACCATGCTGCTGTGTTTATGTTTTTTCTCTCTCAATGACACATTTTTGTTCAGAACACTGTGTGCTTCAGTAATAAACATACACCAAAAAAATGTGATCATGGAAGTTTACATAACATTGTTTCATTTGTTTTCTACCTTGGTTTAGATACAATTTATCAGTCAGAGAAAATAAAAAATGTAAATATTTTGCACCAGTTTTACAGAAACTTGGTATAGCTTTCTCTATGGAAGGAAAATGTTCTTATAGGGGCTAATATTTAAACCTTTGATATCAGTTTAACTCGATGAGTTTTAAAATGCATATTGCCGATGCAATAGGTAGCAATAAGTTCTTGCCAAAAGTTAAATCAGCCAATCAGAAGCTTCCAAACTATTTTCAGTTTTATCTTCTATGCATTTTCATACTTTCAATGCTCCCACTAAGATATTAACATTTCCTTGTTAAACGAAAAGTCTTACACAATTCTTTACAAACAACTATTTCCCTGTCAAAATTCTCCCATTGACTTGACGTTTTATACTTGCATCTGAAACCATTCTGTTTTAGGGATTGAGTTTCTTATTTGTAAATTAGCTTTAGTTATTGATTCAATATAGAATAACTTTCTCATATTTTTAAGAATGCTAACATTATGAAGTTAGGAAGAGTAATCCTTACTTCATGGAATGAGGCAGAATCACAAATTGTAGAATTGTCCAAGTCTGAGCTTCTAGATAGCTGTTATGCTCACACAGAGGGAGAAGACGAGTAAGATGCAGGTAGGTGAAGTTTATTTACAGTGGTTACGAATACACAGTTCAATAGTGTTCAGACGATACGCTCATATGTGGCTCCGTGAGCACGGGTAAGTTCAGACACCAGAGTTTATGGAATAGAGCAATCACTTCCCTTCAGATGCTCTTAATCTCCTCTCTCTCTTTCTCTCTCCTCTTGTAGGAATGGACGGGCAGGCTCAGACAGACAAAGCAGGTAGTTCCTCAGGAATGGTGAGTCTCAAGTAACCTTGATCCGGGACAAGGAGTGAGTGAACAGGGTGAGTCTTTATAGTGGTGATGTGATTGAAACACAGGTGCGGGTGATCAGTACTCAGGTGATGGTTCTCGGGATTGGATAGGTGCAGCCGGATCATGGGGAGTGTCGGTGCAGGTGCTGGGTGTGACAATAGCAGTGACAGCACAAAAGAGGACTCAGATGCATAAAAAACCCTCACAAAATCAGCTCATCGATTTATGCATTGAGACATAATCATCAAACAAAACAAAAAGTAGCTGTATTTGCAGGTGTAAAGAAATATAACATACAAAATCATACCTTTGGGTATTGTTTTTCCTTGTTTTGCAGGAATAGTAAAAGCTGAACTGAGAGGTCTACTGCCATTTTATTCTTGATCGCTGGCTTTGATTTTGATATATGTAACTATTTTCCTTTTACAAATTCAGATCTACTATCTTTCATTTAAAATTAAATACAGAGAAATATGTATATTTATTTGTAATAATAGTTTTTTTTAACCAAAAATCATTGTTAAATTGACCATTTTAGACCAATTCGTTAGATTTCATACTTGTCTTTATAAAAGCCATATTAATGTCTTCTGTTTTGCCAGCAGGGTTTAGTACCAAAATAATTTTGTACAAAATTTAGTTGTGACTCTCTCTCAATTAGTTGTGACTCTCTCTCTCTCTTTCACACACTTCCTAGGCAGTAAACTCCCATTGCCACTAGTTTCTGGTGTGGTTATGATCTGGAAGACAGGAGCGTGTTTGCACAGCTGTTTGAGGTCATGGCAGGTAACCTTCCCTTGAGAGCTACATCTACCCCGGCTTTTTCACTCTGACTGATGATCTAGTAGCAAGGCACACATACACACCCTTACATCCTAGAAGACTCCCTGCCAGCATGCACTCTTCACAGAGAGCAAACAAGCTAAATTAGTATTATAGGGAAATGGATGTCTGGACGCTTTCTTTTTCCAACATTGCTAAGTTTGGAATACTTTTATAATGGACTGCAACTAAAAGACAATTTCCTTGCCACTACTCTATGTTTTCCCAGACTGACTGTGTTATATATGGTGGGTCCAGTGTCAATAACCAGTTGGCTGTAGTGACTTCTCAGACTTGTGTGACCTAAGCCGTTTGACCTTGGTTTATTGGGTTAATTTTGGTTTATGCCGCATTCATGGAATGACTGGTTGGGAATCACAGAGGCAGCATTTTCATTCTGGCATGCACACACCGCCACATACCAACTGTCTTTCAGCCTCACTGGTGAAAATCCAGCTCAACAGTTGAGGAAAAAAAGATATATGTGGGTTGGTCAACAGAGACAAATTAGAAATTACTATAAACTGTAGTAACTTTTTGTCTAATTGAACTGCAGTTGATGTTTTAAAACTCAAACCTTTTGTCTATAATTTATTATTGTATGGAAAAGTTAAATACTTGGTAAAAAAGGAAATTCAATTGGTTGCTCACTGCTTTGAACAACAGCCGTAACATGCATACAGTTTATCTTCTCATAAGCAGTGTTGTTTTCGTCAACGGTAACAACAACTAAATGATTTTGCTGATGAACCTTTTTCTCATGACGATAACGAGACATTGACAAGCTAAATGCGTCTCTGTTTTGACAAAAAATTGAGGAGATGCACACACACGAGGCTTCTCTGCTCACAGTGACAGTGACATGCACGAGAATCCTTGTTATTATTTGAGAATTACCTAGATGAATTAAAAGCAAGGCCAAAATAGGCTGCTAACTTCATTAGCTAACATCCATTGCAGTCTACTAGATTGTGTATTATTACTGCAGCTATGATTGCCTGAAACAAAGATACGAACACAGTAATTAATTTAGGCCAGTTTTCTGTTCTTTGTGTGTGTAGATTAACAGCAGAATTGACTTGCGTTCTTAGCAGAAGAACCACATGTTGCAGGTGTTCTGTTAAAACAGGCTTCTGTACCTTCAGCACTCATATTTTGAAAATACATATGTTTATTGCACAGTAAAAAATAAGGCCACAGTTGCCAAATTAAGAATGTTTTTGTTATTGGGTTTTTTAAAGTAAGAAGATAAATTCCATTGTGCTAACCTTTTATTTTGCACAATGCTAAATTTATGGTTATTATGTATCATTGTATTTATTAATGGAATGTGAAATGGAGCATTAATTCATGAAATAAATTTAAATATGCCATTTCTAATATTTAAAGACTAAAACTAGACTAAATCCTTTTATTTTTTGTGACTAAAACGTGGCTAAAACTATTACATTTAGAAATTACTAAAATGTGACTAAAACTAAAATAATTTTCATCAAAAAGACTAAGACCAAAATTTTAATGGCTGCCAAAAATAACACTGCTCATAACAGGAGTTCACTATTCACTCTTAGAAGCCAAACAAAACAAACAATTCATTAATAATAAGGGGATTATTCTGGTGATGACACCCTTGACTGATTTACCCCAATACTATAATGAAACAATGTGTGGAAGAACTGATATGTATATAAACTGTCTTTGTTTGTGCAAAGTAGGCCAAAATTTGCATGATGAGATAGGCATAGTTTAAAAGGGCTGGTAGTGTTTAAGAATATTTTGCATCATGTTATGCATGTGATAACAGCTTGTATTCCTGTATAACATGCTCTTCCAAAAATACTTGTTTTATAAGTTAAAAAACATTTGTTTACAAATATTTATTTTGAGAACTTACATATTGTTTTACATGATCGTGTTGTTTTTTTTTTTTACTGCATATACTATTTTTCACTATTATGTATGCTGTCTAAGTTTTAACTGCATCACACACTGGCTGTTACGAAATAAAAAAATTGTATTTAAAAAAGAAGAAGAAGAAAATATCTCAATTAAGATTAATTATTACCTCTCTATTATCTTTATTCATTGGGGGCCCCTGTGGGCTTTAGGTTTGGAGTCAGCTCCTCGTCCAATCTTGAGTGGGTTTTCCAGGACTATAAACAATGAGTTAACATGACGGCCTTGACGTCAATGTTGCAACTATTGTAAGACATCCATCACAGGAGATCTGCTTCAGGATTTTGGTTGTCATCAAACTCCCAGACACGTTCACAAGCACTTTCTGTATATCCATCATGCTGTAAACACTGGGTAAACTATTACATCCAATGTTTCGTCACTGGCTCAAATCATTGTGTTGTGAATGTCAGATTGTCATGATACATGAGAAGAAACCTCTGAGTTTCTTCAGCAAGATGTCTGTGAGTTTTTGGCAGTTTTAAACATGAGCTATATTTTTACCAAAGCATGCAGGGCTCTGACTCAGCTGAATGAGTCAATAACAGAAGGACAAGCAGTGTAAACAAAAGATTATATACGGGCCAAACAACAATTGACTCTGATGAATGTGTGTATTTAAAGATAGGTGACCTCAAAGCATGCTATGGAACAAGGGCAGCTGGTGGGATTCATGAGAAGTAGTGTTTCATAACATTAGAAAATGCCAGCAGGCTCAATTAATAATACCAACACAGTAATCTAAATTTCAGTTCTTTGGCCCTCCTTAAAAGGATGATAGACCAAGGACAATGGCTTTATTATAAAAGCATCACGGTCATGTTTTTAAGTCTTCTGGTTAGAATCTTTTAAATTGGCATTCCACAATTACCATGGTAAAATGTTGTTTTGGGATGTTTTAGAGCTGGAACAAGAATGGCTGTTTTCAGAAAATAGCTAAAGCTACAGGAACAGTGATTAGTCTGTCTAGCTATAAAATTTACCCCAGAAACTATGCAGATATTAATTGAAAATGAATATCTGACTGGACGAACAATGAAAGACAGACTGGACAAACGATGAAAAATATACAGACAGAGCTACATGAAAAATTTACCACAGGATCTACTGGAAAATCTACTGAAGGAACAATGGTAAAGGAGACCGGAGGAGCATTTTGAAAGTCAACCTTAGGAACTACAGGAAATGTGACCGCTATAGCAAAGAGCAAATTTACCACAGGAGCTTGGGGAAAATCAGATCCAAGAGCAATGAGAAAATCGACTGCAGGAGTTATTGAAAAGTCTACTGAAGGAGCTACAGGAAAACGAAAAGGAGAATTGTGAAAATCAAACTTAGTAACAGAGAAAATTGATGGCGGGAGCTATGTGAAAATTGACTGCAGGAGTGAAGAAAAAATCGACACCAGGCGGTATGGGAAAATTGATCACTGAGGCTAAAATAAAATTTACCACAGGAGAGAAAAAGACAATCCCTGGAAGTTTTGGAACATTAACTGCCAGAGCTACATGAAATTGACCCTTATACCTAAAGAAAAACAGACCACGGTGGGCTAAGGAGACTAATAGGAAAATTGACTGCAGGAAAAGCGACCACAGAGCTACAGGGAAAATGATCGCAAGAGCTATCAATGCAGGAGCTGCAGGATAACTGCCCATAGGAACAGAGGGAAAAATCAACCGCTGGATTTATGATGAAAATGACAGCAAAAGTGAAGCAAACTTCAGGATTCGACCATAGAAACTGAGGGAAAAATCAACGGCAGGGAGCTACAAGAAAATCAATCACTAGAGCTACATTTAAAACAAGAGCAAGAGCTAAACTAAAATCAACCCCAAAAGCTACAGGGTAATCGATCCCAGGAACTGAGGGACTTTCTACTGGGCCTATGGGAAAAACGTCAACAGGGGTATAGGAAAAATCGACGGTAGGAGCTACAGGAAAATCACCCACTAGAGTTATTGGAAAATACTAGTCCATAAAAACTAAGGAAAAATGTATACTGCACATTTGCAGAAGTAAAGCGACAACCAATCAAAGGAGCTACAGAAAAAATTAACTGCTGGTGTTACTAGAAAAACTATCTTTTAAAACTACTGTTTTAAACAACGCTGTTTTAAAACACTTTTAAACATTCTACATCAGTATAAGTAACAGTGCAAAGTCCAAAAAATCTTAGTACTGATGGTTGATCTCAGCTCAATGGCTGCTCTCTCAGTCTCATGCAGGGTCTGTAAACAAATCACAAGAACAAATGGCTTTTGGTAGGCAATACACTGGCACCTCTGTTTTTGTGTGACTCAATCGCTCCATCTATGAGAGTTGACTGTCTCATTTTCTTTTTAGTGCTATGGACACAAATGGAAAGTCTACCAAAAATTATGTAAGTGTTTCCAATATTTGTGAGGCTGGTAATGCCCACTTTGGACAGTGAATAGGCTCATCAAGTCACAGAAACAATGAACATTTGCATTCTCTAATTCTCTTTGCTTTGCTGGCACTTTCACTCGCCCATCAGATAAATCCAGATTTGTTTCAACTTTACATTTTTTGTAAGGCAATAAACATGAAATTGTATTGTGCATTGTGCATCAATACATCTTTGCCACATTTCAGAGAAGAGTATTACTATCAAATGCTCTGACCGGAGGAATTCAAGTAAACAAACATTTAGACCTAGATCAAAAGCTATTTGGACCAAAGCACAACAACAATATAAATGTTCTGCAGTATTGAAAAAGTGAAGCTTTTGCTGGTTATTGATGCAGATATCCAGCTGAATCAGCTGGTAGAATACAAACCCAACAAAGCCAAGAGCAACAGGTGGCGCACTTGGAAAAACCACACATTACATGCAAGGACCAATATTGAGTGAGTTCTGTTATATTGTATAAAGTGAGTCTCAAGCAGAACAGGTGTAGGTAGGTAATCAAGATTGTTGTGGCTTTGTTGAGACATTTGGCAATTAGATGATCTAACATGTTTCATTTAATTCACTTTAATTATGTATTTACTATGAATTATTTCAATATGACGAGAACATTGAAACATCTCAAATGTTTTTGGAAATCTGTGTATATCGCCATTACTGTACAAGAAAGTCCTGCATACGTGGCATTTATTTAAATATCTTTGGACATTGCACGATAAACTTATGCACATCCTATATTTTATAACATTGATAACAAGAGTTTAAATATCCCACCTTTTTGTTACAAGGGTGAGCAGAGCAGAATTGGTCGGCTCGGGGTTGCTTAACAATGCTGTTACTCTTCTTTGCTCATTAAAAATAAACCAGAGGGTCTGTATAAGTGTATTTATCATCTCACCTTTTTAAATACAATCCACCTCTCAAAAGAATATCACCCACATAGTGTTCAGCTGATCTTGACAGTTATTGCCTATGTTAAAAAGGGTTTGACTCTAGGACCGTGTACCAGTGGCGGCAGACTTAGGTGGGATGCTTAGAATGCTTGGGACCTCTCCCCATGAAACAGATGCTTCTGTGCCATATTTTTTACTGTCAACAAGTACAGCTTTTGAGAAAGAAAACTATCACATTTTAGAGAAAGCTCATTTTTGACAATGGGAGCCAAGATCTTTTTCTTTTTGGTTATAGCTATATAAATATATTAACATATAAATGTAATTTACTATAAAGCTATTGACTCCTTAACCACTAAAGACCGGTGTTTGTTACTGGCAGTTATTCACAGATAAGTCTGTCGATCTTTTCTTTCCGTTAAATCTTTTGAAAATGAAAATTGAGGCTGTATGTCTCTCCAGTTAGAAGTGGGAAAGTCATAATTTTCTGGTCAAAAACACCAAGTTATAGGTGCTTATTCGAAAAACTATTTTTTGTTATGTAGTTGTTTTACTATACTCCTTCATCTATAATGACACTTTATTTGGCTTTCACATAATCTCCTAAAAGGCCAAGTTTTATCTACATGAAAAAAAAGGATTTCCCTTAAACAATTATCCGCTTATGTGGTTGAAATGAAGTTCATTAAACAGATGTTATGTTGTTCTAGTACAATAACAAGTGAGGGTTTAATAAAATGGAGATGCTTAGCAGTCTGTATCCCTTTCTTGAAACATTGGAGATCAACGAGGCCTCAACAGAGCATTTGTTAACAAGTGTTTGACATGTACGTGGTCTTTAAGGGTGAGCAGGTCTGTTGATGGTGATTGTGCGTTCCCTCGTTTTGTACGAAGGGGGGGTCTATGATGCTTTGTTTTGGCATTTTAGAGTGGAGTGTATTGCCAAGCTTTGAAAAATACACTCTAATCCTATTCACTTGATGGCTTTTGCTAGCATGAATGGCTAATCTGCAGAAGGGACACCACTGGCCTGAGGGAAGTGGAACAGATTTTTGTGCTTTTGGGCTGGAAAGATCCATGAAATGGGAACCTAACTCATTATCCACCATGATGTATATGCTTCTGTAAGTACTAGCTTTGACTAACTCTATATATTTACACAACTAACTTCTTTACATATAATCTCTACAATATGAAATAAAATTCATCAAATGAATCTCTCTCTTTTTTTCAAAGTAATTACAAAGTTTCAGTATGTTTTTAACAACCATGTTTTGATCAAACAAAATGTTCTCTCTTTTTTTGGCAATGATGATATTTATTAGGTTTTTTTTTTAAAAAAAGAACTTAATCATAATAGATTATTCGTTTTTTACATTTTCGGCTCAGTTTAAGACAAAAGCAAAGAAGTGAAAAATCCAGTTAATACTAATATGTTTATCTAGGCTTAAATCAATTATTGTCATGTATTGAATACTGTTCGTTGCATTTTTTATGACAATTTCTTGTCAACCTCTCCAAAATGATCAATTGACATATAAAAAAGCTACAGTTTGTACTTATTTTTATATTTAGCTTTTAAGGAATCTATTGCAATGCTTCAGAATAGTTTTCTGCGCCACTGGATCGCTCCTCAGCACACTGTTCGGATTCATAAAAGTATTTTATATGAATGGTTGAATGTGGAAAGTTGGGGAAGATAATATATAAAATCATAATCTTGGTTTTGTTACAACATAACAAACAACAGCATATATGATTTCCTGTTAATAAAAGTAGAACAGCACAATTACCATAAAAACTATTAAAAACTAAACTTTGGTATTTTGAAATAGTCTAAAAAAAGATTTATCCTCTAATACAATTCACCATTTATAATAGAGACTAAAAATGAAAAATAAATCAAAACATTAAATGTTTTAAAATTGCTAAAATAATGTTTTTAACAATTATTTTCTTTGAATTATACGAAGGATATAGAAGCGAGACAACAAAATTATGCTATGAAGTGACAAGGGTAATTGGACAAAACGGTATAAGACAAATTAAACAAATTTAAAATAGGTCCAGAACAATAAAGCAGGGAAAAAAGATAAATAAATATTGTAACATAAAAATAGAATACAGTAAAGCCGTGGAAGCTTTGACTTTTTGCACTTTTTGGTTCTTGGGAAAAAAAAGGAGGAAAGATTAGAATAGGAAATATTTTAGCTGGTCTACTAACCACCCCCCCCCCCTTTTTTTTTATTTAGTTTTAGTTTTTTGCAGTCTTTCACAATCATTAATCCGAAAATTATGCAGATTCATTTGTTTTACAACCGGTCATGTTATAGCTAATCTAGTGTATGTGTGTGTTTGTTGCAACGTTTAGCGCTGTTTATGTACCGTAGAGTTTGCGGAACGTTTAACTCTCATTACGTTTCTGGGGAAGCCTTTTGTGGTTGCAAGTGTTTATGAAATAGCAAATGCACTTGTTTTGAATTAAAGTACGTTATGGCGGATGATTCCAGTCATGTGCCAGAGCGTAAGTATTTCAAATGTTGCAATGTTATTGAGTTTTAAAAGTCTCTTTCTCTTCTGAACCACTAAATGCCATTTTGATAATTATCGTATTCGTAACTTTTCAGATAGCAACGACTACATCTGTCTGTCTTTGCTGACTAAACGTGTTGTATGATACACTTAATGTTAACTAATGTTGATGTATTCTAGAGTGGTGGACTTTCTGTGTCAAACTAGTTGCTTTAAAGATATGGGTTGTCTGCAGAAGACAGAATGGACTCATGACTGAGTAAAAGTTTTTTTTTTTTTTTTTTTCAAAATAGTGTAAATTGTACAAAGCGATAAGTACCTTTTGCCCTTTAGACTGTCCAGGCACAAGCAGCGACCAGGCTGGTAAATCATCAGCCTGTGATGGATGCCCTAACCAAAACATATGTGCATCTGGCGCTGCCAAAGTTCCTGATCCAGGTAATGTTTGCCGCTACATCTCTTTCCTTGGATTCATGAAGTTAAATAACAAGATTTCACTATCTAAACTACATTTAGCATCATCAATTCTATGTTTTGAGTTACTTTTATGTTCAAAACTAATGCCACGGGAGATTTTCTTAGAAGTAAAAACCTATCTTGAAACACACAGAATACAAAGAAGTCAGAGAAGCGTTCATCTCTCTTTTCTAACATAACAATGATCAGTAGAGGTGTAGGTCTTAAATTAATTCAAATGTGGCATGGAATTATTTTTGTAATATATTTAGAGATTTTTTTAAATAAATGTTTAAAAGTTTTGCTACTTTTTCTCTTACTACAGCCATAGAAGAAATCAAACAAAAAATGACCTCTGTGAAGCACAAGATTCTGGTTTTGTCTGGCAAAGGAGGTGTGGGGAAAAGTACCTTCAGTGCACATTTGTCTCATGCATTGGCTAGCGACAGCTCAAAAGAGGTAAGGGGAAAAATTTATTAAAGGGAAAGTGAATGCAATTTATTTGAAAGCAAAGTATATTTTTGTTCTGCTATTTGTTTGATTGTTTTTGTTTTCAGAGTGTTTTTCAAAGTAATGTTTTCTTTGTCTATTTTAACTATAAATTACTGCAATGCATTTGTCTCAATTTTAAATCCATAAACTTTAGCTATTCAACTAAGATGTATGAAACAGCATGTGATTACCCAAAATAATCATGGTGTGTTGTCCATTCATGGGATCACAGAAACTGCAGATGTATATTTGTGAGAAGTTGGTGCTAACCTCGCTAAGTCTGTAGAATCACCTTCCTCTCTGATTTTTATTGATAAATAAATCTTGAACCCATTATTTTGAAAGGTGGCTGGTTTTGTTACAAAAACAGCAATATATAACCCATATATACTGTGCTTTCTGACTAATCACCGATGACATTTGATAATTCTAAAGTATTTTAATTGATAACGTTGATCAGTCATGGTACCTCTATACGCAGTCTTTGGTAATCCATTGTTGAACAGAAAAAACAGACTCACACATTGGCTACAAGTTTGTTTTACCATTAGGTAGCCACCAACAACTTTTCATCTTTTTCTTCATTACATGAACATTATACTTCATTACTTTTCTTCATGACCACATAGGGTCACCAAATAAATATGTAGTCTACATATTTATAGTCACCAGTAACAGAGTAATGCCACGTAACACTAGCTTTGAGAGACCCTTAAGAAGTGAGAGAAGTTTTTAAAAAGAATTTTTTTAATTCTAAAAACTTGTTTTGAGAAGAAATTAAAAATACTAAGGTTTAAATATTAATCATGCAAATGAGTTCAGAGTTCACGGTTATCTACTTAATATCAAAATCTTCAAAATATAATCTTCATACATTTGCCACTCCAATCCAGTAGTTGTACTCACATTTTGAGACTTGGTATTGAATGAATTCAGCTCAACTTTTCATTGACGTAAAATCATTAACACACCATGTCCCCTTGAACTTCTAATGTCATGTTTTTGCATATAATGCCATTTAAGTTGATAGATTTTTTTTCATATTGTCACTGCAGCATAACAAAGATTGCTGTAACCAACGGACAGCCCTTTACTTTCTCTCTGCATTATGAAATGACACAACTGCAGGGTTTACACACCTTAAAGAATTAAGATTCACACTATTCTTCAGAGAGCTTTTCTGCATCGAAATTTTTATTTAGCATACACACCTGTTGGTTGCTGATGCAGTGACTCTCCTTGTTCTTGGGCGGCACTGTGGTAGTGATGTGTCCTTTGTTAAAAACAAATCTCAATTTTCAAATCTCAATCATAGAGGTTGATTTTGTATTAACATTTGGTTTTACTATTCTGTTGTCAGCATGCATAGCTATTTAGCCAATGAGTATTTAATTGTATCTCCTCTGTCATCAATAACAAAAACAACAACAAGAACAAGTTCAGAATTTAAAACCTCATTAGTGTCGTGTTCTTAAGTCAAACTGTTGAGATGTTTACAACATTTTAAAACAAAATTGACCTGTTTCCTGGCATCTCATAAAAGTATGATGGTTACTGTCTCCAGGCAGAAAAACAAACATTTCATGAATGTTTTCACTTTAAACCTAGCTTTCTGCTATAATCAGAAGGTAAAATGTCACAGCTAAATTAGATGCTGCAAGGCTGGTTTTTGTTTTTGTTGGTTGAATAAAAGGACATTCCTTTTCATCTCATTATAGTAGATTTGATGCAGGTTGTTTTTCCTTGAAGCAGTTGTATCAGTTAATCACTTCACTGAAATCTTAGCAATCCTATCATACATCTTAAGTGAGCTGCCCCTACTTTTCCATATTATTCAGAAATAGAAGCACAGGCCTCCATCAAGGGATGTGCAATTCTTTTAGTCTCTGATGAATCAATAGAGAAGAATGGCAGAAAGGTGGCACAGTGGTGATTGTCCTGTAACCGGAAGGTTGGCGGTTTGATCCCTACTAGGGTCATTTTGCCATTGTGGACCTGGGCAAGCCACTTCACCCACATTGCGCTGCATGGATGTGCGTGACTGGTGGGTGTGTGTTTGCTGGTGATCAGGAGGCCGTAGGCTTGTGAACGAATAATGCACTAAATGTTGTAAAGCGTCTGGAAAAGCACTATATAAATTGAACACATTATTAATCGTAATTTTTTGTTAGGAACTGTTTGATTTTCAACTTCTGAGCCAAGATTTTGACTATACATCCTCCAAATGTGCCTACAGTCTATTTTTAGTGCATTGTGGCTTCTGCGGCAGAACTCGCAATGTTTATCAGGTTCAGTGAGAAGAGCATGACTCTGACTGGGATACTTTCTGAGCCACTGCACTAGAGTGAACTGTACTCTGTACAAACAACAATAGCACTGTCAGCATGCAGACTGTTCCTGCCGTTTACCCTTTGGCTGCTCACCGCCTGAAATAATCTCCAATCCCTCAAACTATCTAAATCACACAGCCCAGGGACTTCCGCTACATTGAAGCTGTCTATTGTTGGCTGAGATGCGAAGAAAAACAAGGAATCGGGGTGCACGCTCTCTACATAAAAAGTTAACTTGACTCTTTTAATTGGATAAATGCTAACTTTTTAATTAATCCACTGGTGATCAAATGTTGTTGCTTAAAGGTAGGAGCTTTACTTGCGTTTGTAAAGCTATACACCAAGTAATATTTCTCAAATATTTTCATTTATAACACAGTTGACCAAAGTGTTTACAGGATAATGGTGAGGTAAACTTGAAATCACTTTTTCAATAACACAGTGCACAAAGCTTTTTACAGTACTGTAATAGTATTTATACAATAAAAAAGACACCATACCAATAAAACATCATAGAGAAGAACAGAAATTTAGAAATTTTCAACACAGAACAGATGTAGCAGGTAGGTCAAAAAGCATCACTAAATAGGAATGTATTGAAAGGTTGGAAGTTGTTAGGTTTAAATTCAGCAGACCAGGCAAATATCTGGAGGCAGCTCGTTTTAAGGCCGAGGGGCAACTACAACAAATGCTCTGTCACCCCTAGACTTCAGCTTGGAACAGTGTGGGCTTATCAGTAAATCAGTAAAGGCCGTGCTGATTGAACAGGAGAGTTCAGACAGTAGTCTGGGGCTTGACCAGTATGACACAAATAATTGTTGTGCCCCGCAAAATGCATACCCCTTATTCCTTCCACTGCCATACTTCTGTCATGCCACTGTTGATTTTTGCTTGTTTGCAATGAATGTGTTCATCTTTTGATAAGCCATTTTTTTAATTGAAGCAAATTTAATTGAATCTCTGTTAACATGTTTCTCTGCAAATATATCCTAAATAGAAAACTTAATAAGTATTTGTTTGCTAGTGTTTGAACAATGTTGGAAATGTGTTAAAAATTACATGGTCCTACATTTAATAAAGGCACACGTTAATGTTTAATAAAGAATGATGATTAGTTAACTTCTTATCTAAAAAATAAAAACATTTAATGCAGTTCTACTAAGGTTACACACCCGGGTCAGTCAGCTCGTACTTCGTCATTGAGATGAGCTTCATTAGTGTTTCATGTGATTGGTGAGTGGGCGGTGCTATGGCTGTCAAGCCTGTTTGAGTTATGACTTGAAGCTTGTTTTTGATGAGGGAATATGCAAGAAATTCTAAAACGTCGATTGTACATGATACAGCACTTATCGAAGGAAAGAAAATAGGTGATATTTTTTTCCGCTGATGCTGCTTGAAAGCTGATTGTGTTGCTGTGATGGATTGTAATCGCTGAACATGATCTTGTGACACTTCCTTGTATCAGCTAAGTCAGAAGTCCCTCTTCTGATTCCGGAAAGGGCTGTGTGCTTGAGTGAGCACATCCTGTTGGATTGCTTCCTGAGGACTGTTACTAAAAGAGTCAGGAAAGCGTTGAGAGTCCCCTCTGGTGGAAACTTTTTGCAGATAAGAGATTGCAGGCACATCTTCAGTCAGGTTTTGAGTATGGAGAGAAATTTGTTTTGAAGTAGTCAGCTTTTTAGATGCTGTGTTGTTTTTGTAGATGTTGAACATCTTTCTTTGATGAGACAAAAGAGATAGTGATGAGATTATCGACCCAAGATTAGCTTAAACCCCCTAATACAGTTGTTTTAGCTATTAATAATATGTTTTAGCTTAGCTAATGTGCATATACTTTCTAGATATGCTTTTGCTTACATTAATATTATTTCAGCCATGCATTTTTTTCATATCACGTTGTGCATTCAAGAAACAATTGCATTTCTTGTACAGTAATACCGCGATGTTTCTCGTTCACGGTTTAAAAATGTTCGTACCTTTAAATTTTTTTTCATAATAATAAGCAAATTATTCTTTGTGTTGCCTTTCATATCTTGAATTTTCTGCAACTTGAAGCATTCGTACCTTGAGGTACCACTGTATTTAAAATATTAAATTGCACTCCACGCTGTATTATTGTGAAAAAATGTAAACAGTGCATGGGTTCCACTGAAACTGGTAATGTTTGAAAACAACACAACTTTAAATACTTAACCAATGAACCAATTAATTTGTTCTAACGAGTTACATATCAAGCAATCACTAATGGAGATGCAATTGAGATTCTGTGGTGGATTTATTCAGAACAATTAATTTAGTTTAAGCTCCCATATTATGATTTTGGAGGCTCCTTATTTGGCATGCAAGGCCAAAAATACTTTTGTTTTAATATGCATTTGTTTTTTACTGAATTTTGCTTCGACTCATAAATTTGCACAGCTACTCATTTGACTAAACCCCTCCATTACGTGACACAGTCTATAAACTTTATTCACAAAAGACACAGTTTTATACCGTTGTTGGCAAAATTAGCACACAGCATTTTGGTAAACAAGCAAACAAACAGACATAATATGTATTTGTCAAGTGACAGGTCAATGTTATTCCCACAGTAAAAGGATCATTGCCTAAACTTTGTTAAACAGGAAACTGTTGCGGGACAGAGAACACAGAGAAACTAAACTGAGAACTGATCCAAGAAAAGCTGTTTTGTCAGGAACACAACATGGAGATATTAAAGACTGTTATACTGCTGTTGAATGGTGGAAAAAATAGAAGCTTGAGCACTGATTCGTCACAGTCTCCTCTGTTTGCAAAGAAAATAAAGCTACAAAATCAATCCTCTCAGTTATTTCTCTGCATGATGTGATCATAACACACTATTGCCAGCAGTTACTTCAATTGAATGCTGCAGGTGATGGGAGGAGCATTGTGTTGTCTGACATCATGATGTGCAGGCTAAAAGATTTTCTTTCATAACAACACATTTCAGTCGAATTTTTTTCCACAATGATTTGATATAGGAAGGGTTCTTGCATTTAAAACTTTAACTGGGGGTCCCTCTGACATGAAGCTATGTTACATAGTGCATGATAGGTAATTTTCTAAAAATGATCTGTACTAAACTTAAAACATGGCTGAAACGGAATTATCAGCAATCATTCATCTTTCCTATACAGTGGCTCAAGAGGGATTGCATGATGGGAATTCACCACTCTGAAATGATTGGAAAATTATATTTTATTGATCCATTTAATACAATGTTTTAGAACTATATGTCTCGCTAAACATGTAAATGTCTTTTGTTTTGAAATAATTTACTATGTTTGTTCATGTCCCTTGTTTTGTTTGAAAATTGAATGTTTTTGTTTGTTCGTGTGAAATAGCAACACAAACTGCTATGAAGTGGTTTTAGTTTGAGACTTTTTTGTACATATAAATGTATATTTATGTATATATATATATATATATATATATATATATATATATATTTTTTTTTTTTTTTTTTTTTTACTTTTTTTTTCAGTAATTTGTAATTGTACAGTTACATTTTACAGAAGTAAGTTGTACAGTTACATTTTCTTCAGACAAAAACTTAAACATGGTTGAATAAGTAGATTCTAAAATTATATATATATTTTTTTTATTTTAAGAAGAGGTTGTTATTAAGGCCATACATCTGGTCTGACGCTAGTCTTCTGTGAATGTTCCATATTCTCTGCAGAGTTCTGCAAGATTATTAGCATTTTTGTGCATTTAAGATGTGTCTTCACTCTTTGCTCATCAGCTCTTTAATGAATCTTTAGAATTTTAGCCATTGATTCCAGAAAAGCAAACGTGAAGCCCTCTGACCTGCCCAAAAACCCCAAATCTTTAGCATTTACAGGAAAAGGGGAAAAATTCTACTGGGAAAAAGCATGCTTATCTGCGAATTTAAGGAAGTGGTCTGACTTCCCACTGTAGCTCTGCAGGACAATCCTTGACTTTACCTCTATGGTCTTAACCTTCCCACAAACCTCACCAAGAATTCATTTCCTGACAGAGAACGAGCGCGAGAACCTGCACGACCCCTCTGAGACTACTTAGCGGGGTTGTGCTGCCTTTACTCCTCAGTTTTTTTCCAGTAAATTTCCTTCAGGAAGCTGAGGAATGGAAGTGAGGAATAAACAGATTCTGACTTTGTCTTCCTGAACTTCATTAATTGATAACATTCTTTAAATAAATCCAGTCAAAGTTTAGTTGGCAAAGACATTTTCAAACCTTCATTGTTGTTCATTGTTGATATGTGGTGTAGTCTCAACAGTAATTCATGTTGATTTCATGAAAAAGAAAGAGTTCAAAAAGTCATGCAATCATCACATCTGGATTTGTCATCAGTTCCCCTAATATCTCCAGATTAGTCACACCCTCAACCTGTGAGATTGCTCAGTTGTGCTCATCTAAACACGTGTTTTAAACAGTTCTAACTTGATAATGCAAGATCAGGGAGAATATTGAACATTTCATATAGTGAAATTGCTTTATAGATGTTTGGGGGAGGATAAATATTTGTTATTGGTTTGTGACGTGCGCACTTTTATGTGGGAGGGGGATGGAAATTGCCTTGATGTCATTTTTTGTTATTTTATTTTTTTAGTATTCTCTTGTTCTTGGCAATTGTCAAAGGTCATTGTTAGATCCTTCCACTTGGCTCAATTGTGGACAGATTTGTGTTTACCTCTACAGTTTGCTAACTGTTTATAAAAAAAAAGTGCAACAGCAAGTTAAAACATGAAAATGCAAATAAAAAGAGAACCACACACAACTGCAAATCAAAACCATGTATATACAAAACAAAATCGCACAACTTGAACTAAAAAAATAAAAGCTTGCCTGAATTTTCCCCTGTTCTGTCTTTCTCCATTACAATTATCGACAGCTATACCGTTTCACATCACATCTGGATTTCTGTAATTCACTTCATGGTCTACCAGCAAACTATACATAAACCAGCTCCAGCTTGTTCAGAATGCAGCAGCGCGAATCATCATTATGAACACATTATTCCTGTCCTGAAAGGGTTGCCAATTTTACGTCTCAATAACTGCTGTCTTGTATGTCTGATGTGCTCATGATACACACTCCCAGTCGCTTCCTTAGACCTGGTTTCACTCGGTTCTTGGTTGTTCCTCATACGCTAAAGACCAACTTGAGTTATCAGGATTTTAACAAATTGGTGCCCAGTCAAACATTCAAAGTATTATTGTTGTTATTATTATTATTATTATTATTAATGTTATTATTAATAAAGACATTTTCAGAGTGATTTTTTTAACAGATTAAAAAGTAGTGTAGTATTTTTTGCCAGCTAGCATATCCTTGTATGTCACTCACCAAAATACAATTGTACACTTCGTGGATTCATATTTGCATTTTCTCATATTGTGATTTAATTACAAATGCAGTTTATTGTTCAGAACTTTACAATACTGAATATCAAAATGATTATGGTCATCTACTCCTGACTTCTACTATTGCTTCATTTATTACATTGTTATGTTTGACATTCTCACACCACAGATGCAGCCATAAGATTTGTTGTAGGATGAACCATATTTGTAATTATTGAAATGTTCATCCTCAATTTGAAGGGTCGTGCAGCAGGGTAAAAGAAATTGAAATGAGGTGTTTTGCGTAAACATGAATTGAGTTTGTTTGTGACCTTTGCATGTCAAAAATCAATCTGAAAATGTTCATGTGACACTGAATAAGTCAGTATTTTGCCGATTACGTTCGACTGTGAAACACTGTCATCTTGTGTTGAAATTTTTTTACTGCAGGTCTTCTGTATTTGTAAAATATTGTTCAGCTGTATTTTCTGTTCATTGCAGTTGTTTCGACGTTGATGATTTTTACTTTTGTAAAAAGGTTATGTTGGGTTATTTTTTAAAGTTTTTTTTTAACATTTTTTTTTTATCTTTTCCAGGTAGCACTTCTAGACGTGGACATCTGTGGGCCATCGCTACCAAAAATAATGGGCTTGGAGGGAGAGCAGGTAAGCATTGTGGTGAAACATTGTGCATGTCTTTGTCAAAATTCTAAGAAGGTTTATTTTTAAACCCTTTCTCTTTTTGCTTTTATAGGTTCATCAGAGTGGCTCAGGTTGGTCTCCAGTGGTGAGTTTTTAAGACTGAATTGGTTTGAACTCTGAACCTTATGTGATACATTACAAGAGCTTCTCATTCTTACTCAAAGCTTTGTTATCTGTCTATAGTATGTGGAAGATAACCTCGCTGTCATGTCTATTGGCTTCCTGCTCAGCGGCCCTGATGATGCTGTTATCTGGAGAGGCCCTAAAAAGAATGGTTTGTTCCTGTTTTTGTTGTGGATTTCTTGATCTTGAATTATATATTAATTCCTGTTTTACTGCAATGCAAGGCATTTTTATTTGTATAATACATTTTCAAACACATATGCAATTTAAAGTTATTGCATATGTATATTGCAGTAGAATAACAACAGATCATATATTAAACAGACAATAAAACATACTTGAGATAAAATACTATGGATAAGGCATTAACAGCATTAAAAATTCATAGATATAAAATAACAGAAGTTCAGACAGTTCAGACAGCAGTGCTTAGTCAGTAAACACACATTTAAATAGGTTGTTCTTAATCTGGATTTAGATGTGACTAACGAGTTTAGCCCCTCTCATCTCTTTTTGAAGCTGGTTTCAGCTGGGGGCAGCATAGTAACTGAAAGCATACTCTGTGGAAGTTCTAACTGATTTACAAGACTGTGATGTTTTCCCTCTCACATCACAGTGGTTAACTTAAGAAAATGTCTGTTAAAGAAACTTGTTCCTTTCCTGGCCAAACATTGTCGCAAACTGTCAACTTGATGTTAGACTTTCAGAACTTAGAACTATGGACTGTTTTCATCAGCTTCTGGCATTTTCTCTGATAAGCAGTTGTTGGCATGTCACAGAGCGACATGGAGAGAAACACAAGGGAGCGGAGCTTCCTGGGCTAAATTCAGACTTTTTTTTTAATAAATCAGATTTTGTTGTTTGTGTGCATGTGTGTGTGTACTCATTCACATTACATACAACATGTGACTTGTATCCGTCCTGTCTGTGAACACAATCCTGTTCGCTGTGAGGCACTGTAGGAAATAGCTTTGATCAAAATAAAAAGGAAACATGGATGAGAATGCGATTTGAGGGCTTGTGTGGCTTTATTTCAGTTAATTTCTAATCAGAACCACCTTCATTTCCATTAAATTATGTCTATTAAAGATGTTTATTATATAACATTTGCATTAGTTCTATTACTTCAACTTTCTTCCACTGAGTGCATTCAGTGCCACTGTCAGCCATTATTGATGATAAACGTCCCGTGCACGCTCAAAAGGGCAAGGTGTGTCTCCATACAATGACAAAAATGTCAGATAAATGCGACCTGGCTGTTCAGTTTGAGTTCACATTGCAAACGTATTGGATTCAGGCCATATATGAAAGATACCTGGGTCAGATTTGTTCAGACTGCCCTGAAAAAATATCTGATACAGGTATGAGCAAGTAAATCAGATATTTGGGCCATTTTGGACTGCAGTTTGATGTAGCTTTAGCGAGTGACAGGTGTACTGAAGTCAGCTGCTGGGGTGAAAAATATTGTCATCCACTATGTAGCATGTAGCATGTGAATAGATAATAATAGCAAAGTTCTTTTCTTAGGAGGTAGGTCCCAGCCATAAAATGCCTTTTTTACATGGAGAGTTTTCAAGTAGAATAAAAACTAAACCAACTTGTCTGCTTGGAATTTGCATCAAGACAGCAGCCAAATTTGCATTACATTTCTTTTACATTGTTTTTTGAAGTTTAGTAAATGAAATGCCTCATAATGCTTGAACTATAGTTAAAATTCAGCCATTTTATCTTTTCTGATCAATGATGAGATTTCTATTGGATTGAATGAGATTCTTGCTAAAACAGTTGATCACTTGAAAAGGGCAATACAAATAATAATAATAAGTAATAATACAAGTTAATTAAATCCCGGTTTGCCAATGGTCTTATTTTTTAAAAGCATTTTGGATTCATTGTATCTCTGAGTAGTGATTTACAATATTTGTGACATTTTCTCACTTTGGGTCCTGCTGATATTTAGGCATGATTAAGCAGTTCCTTAGGGATGTGGACTGGGGAGACGTCGACTATTTGATTGTAGACACACCACCAGGAACATCCGATGAACACTTGTCCATTGTGCAGTATCTCAGCAGTGCTGGTATTGACGGAGCAGTCATCATCACTACCCCTCAGGTCTGTAGCACCAGCCGCTGATGTGTCCATCTCCCCTGCGTGCTCCTGAAAAAACTTGATATAGTAGCCATTTTGAAAAGACCAGAAACTCACAACAAGGGAGCAGTAAATTGATTCTGAGCTTGGAATAAAAAAAACATCTCTAGTTTCCTCTGATTCTAACAAGTCTATTTTCAGGTTGAGACATCCTGTCTGTGTAAAATGAGAAAACAATAATTGTATGAATAATTGACTTTGACTTTTGACATTGTGGCCATAAAAAAAAATATGTTACTTTTGTTCATGTCACAGCTGACAATGATATCCATACTCAACACGCCAAGGTTTACGCTTGATTTTGTTTGTCAAGTTTCAGTATCAATTTTAAGTTGCTTATGGTGTATGTCACTTAAGACTCCAATATGTCAGTCTGATTCCGCTTACTTGGTGAATAGCGAGTCTGTGATAGAAATGAGGAATGCAAATAGATAATCGCCAAAAGTAACTCTTAAAATACTTCTTTCTGTGAATTATTTAAGCACAAATTTAAAAAATTTGCTTTAGACTGCAATTTCTTAAACACCAAAGGCTTTCTAAAAAACTGATAATGTTTGTGAGAACATATCTGTATGGGAGCAGGATGTTTTTGATTTAGAAAAGGAAAATATGGCTTCAGGGGTAGGCGGTCAATAATAATAATTAAAAAAAAAGGATTTACACGTTCAGGAGCTTTAACATGCTATTCAGAAATTATTCAATAAAGTTGCATTATTACAAACCTGCAATAGATTTTTTTATTTACATGCCTGATGAAACTGACGAAGCATTTTTATCCTCTGTCACCTACAACTAATGGATCAGCTACATACAAAAAATGACTATTTGTTGTTTTAATGTGTTTATATAACCAGATTGCATGTTTTTAATCTTGTTTTTGTTCATTTTTTTACATAGGAAGTGTCTTTGCAGGATGTTAGAAAAGAGATCAGATTCTGTAAAAAGGTCAAGTTACCCATCCTGGGTGTGATCGAGAACATGAGTGGATTTGTTTGTCCTAAATGCAAGGTAATTCATTTCAAACTTAATTATATTTATGTTGGTTGATCGCTCTCTTGGGTTTTATGTGATTACAATTGTAATGCCAATGTTACTGTAGAAGTTGAATAAATCTATGTAATAGTGTTTCATGAGAGTTGGAGAGTTGTGAGACATGAAACACAGTTCATACAGTAGTTTTCTCTGCATGTTCATAGTTAATCTGCAATTGCTCCTGGTCACTAATTATCTGCACCTGTTATTGGTTACCTTTAAATTCTTCTTCTTCATCTTTACTTGTAGCACTTGTTTTGTCCTGAAAATGTTAGTGCTTTATAAGTGCGAAAATAGTGTGTGCTAAACACAATAAAGCAGTAAAGCACAATAAAATCAGTAATCACATTGAAATATAATTACAACATAACTAACCAAACAAGCCAAAATTGAGGACATGGTAAATAGATTAGGATTCATAGAATAAAAATAAGTGTGTACTGCATTTTTAAAAAATGGGCAAGAAGGTAAATAAGCCTAAGGCACCAGAAGGGTTGTAAGAAGAAAGAAAACTGAGGTACGATGAGGCGAGGCTATGCAATGACTTTACGAGTAAAGGAAATTTAAAATTGACTCTAAAAAGTATATATTTATTGTCTATGTAACATGCTTTTGCTGCGTCCTCAAATTAATCTGGCCTTATGTTTGAGCCCCAGTTTAAGAAAGTAAAGTTTTATCTATTATTTATTCTATTATAAAGAGCAATAAAATAATGGACTGTGTAGAATGCAGTTGTTTTTTTAAACTAGAGAATAAATATTTTATGTGTTATTTGGCCATGTTAAACAATACATTTAAAATTTTTATTACTCTGTCTTGGCAGAACACATCAGAGATTTTTCCTCGAACCACTGGAGGTGCCCAAAAGATGTGTGAAGATCTAGACCTCTCTCTTTTGGGAAGCATTCCGCTAGACCCACGGATAGGTACAAGAGCGTAATCACTAGACAAAATAAAAAAAAGTCTATGTCAGTAAATAAGGAAGTTTATATATAGCATTTATATATATTATCTATAGCAGTGGTGTGTTGCATTTCTTGATTTTGTAAGTGTGTTCCTTATTTATAAATACTGGCTGTGATCTAATGTGGAAAGAAAAAGTCCCTCAAATGAATCTCAGTAGATTCTAGTTCCTTAAACTCACTACTACATTGCTTTTGCTTTTGTTAAGGGAAAAGCTGCGATGAAGGAAAGTCCTTCCTGACCGAAGCACCAGACTCTCCTGCAGCTGTGGCTTATCAGAGCATAGTACAGAGTAAGTGAGCCACAAAAAGAACAGAACACACCAGGAGAAATATAAAGGTGAATCTGTCAAATCAAAGTTTAATTTTAAAAAGCCCCACACCACAACAGTTGACTAAGGCACTTTATAGAACAAGTCATAAAAATCATGCCAAGTCAAAAAAAGTAGTTGCCAGGTTAAAAGGGTGTGTTTTTTTTTTTTTTTTTCTCTTTAAAAGAGTTAAACTCGCTAATCAGCCTAAGGTTCAGTAGTAGTGAGTTCCATAACTGTTTAGTAAAAGCACAAGAGACAATTGCAGCAAGTCTTGGGCAATGTGGGGAGCAGATGACTACTGTATTGGATCCAGAACTCCACAGGGAGCCACTGAAGTTCATGTAGATTTGGATTAATATGAGACCTTCTCTGAATGGAAAAGAGGGAGAAACCTGGTGCGCTAACTGCACTCTAACTAGAAAACAAGAAGGGCGGGACAATTATTACACAAAACAACACGAGACCATATGCACCAAAAATTAAGATGGCCATTGCCAGTCGTGTGATCTGGACCACATGACTGGAAAAAGCAAAGAAAATGAAATAGACCAAGTATGAATAAGTAAAAGTCACCTCATGACTGGGAAAAATATGACTGAACACTGACAGATAGTAACTGAAAACTGACAGATCATGATTGAACCCTGACCGTTTTTTTTTTTTTTTTTTTTTTTTAGATTTGTGATCAGAGTTCAAACATACAGATTATGTATTAAGCTGCCACTTAATCTCTTATTAAATAAGTTCCTACTGAGCAGACTCAATTTAGACACCCATTTGGGCAGTCCTTGGTGAATGACTTAAAATTCATTCAACACATTTATTAAAATTAATGTTCTGAGCATTACAAAATGGCTTACACTTGTTCTTTACTGTAAAACTACTGTTTGTATTTTTAAACATGAGTTCACTAATAATAAACCTCACTAGATAGAGCAAAGACAGAAAAAGCAACTCACAAAACAAGGAAGGTTTGAGTTGGCTTATTTGACTTTTTGATATGTTAGACTTGGTCACAAACATTTACTCTGATGTTGAGATAAATGTCTTCTTGGAAAGTTATCCAATTGTATAATTACGTAACAAACAATTGGTAAGTAAATGTTAGGGAAGAAAGGTTGACCCAAGTTTGTCAGATATTTGTCCCTCTATCCTTTAGTTTATCTTCTAGTTTAGAAGATTAGAGAACAAAGTGTATATTCCTCATTGACTGTTTAGTTTTCTGTGATGTCATTGCTGTGAGACATTGTCATTGAGTGTAACTCAAAACCACTTTTCTTTTTTCACAGAAATAAGAGATTGCTTGTCTTCCAATTCTACATCAGACAATGCTTGTTGAAAGAATTTATCTAACAGAAATCTTGTTTATGTGAATGTTGTCTTTACTGAAATTACGAAAGAGCAACATTCTTTTGGTGATACATTAGAAAACATTGGAACAGCACTGGAAAGTGGTAACCTGCTTTCCTTAATATTACAGGTTTCATACAAAGGATTTTCTTTTTCTACAATGTATAGATATTTCAATCTAGTGCTTAGTTTTTTCTTATGGAACCAGATGCCAATTATTTCAATTAAATGAATGTAAAAACAAACAAGTAAAATACATTAGAAGAATTTCTTAACAATCAAAAAACATTTTTGTTATAACCATAACATTTCTATCTGTCTGAAATGCCTACATTGTTTAGTATATTTCCAATATATTTTCTGTCTAATAAAAATCTTTCTCAAATGTCTAATTCCTCCTGAAAAATGTCAAATGAAATGCAGGGCAAGTATGATTTGCACAGTTTAACACTTTTTAATAAAAGAGATTAATTGTTCATCCTTTGTAATTTACTTGTGACATTTTTGTTTAATATAATATTTGTTTAGTGTCTGTGATGGTACCTCTATCTTGGTAATCTGATACGCTGATATGGGTGATCAGATTTCCAAAATATGATTGGATGAAAATGTACAGGGAAGTCATTATTACAATTCTTCTTTGCTTCTGCTTCTTTGTCACTTCACAGCATTGATCCTCCTCTTTGTTTGCTAAACTATAGCTTGATTTATGCATCTGTATCAATGGTACAGTAAAACCTGCAAAATGGCATCTGTGTTGATAGAAACGTGACCTACGCATAGCCTGTGTGAACCATGCATTCAACAAGCTGGGTTGGGTGTCTTAAAGCAACAAATGCTGACAGCAATGGTCATTGAGGGAATGATTGGTGTTCATGAAGACATATCTCCATTGACCGGCCTGGAAGTAGAGGTTGTATTTTCTGGTGGTAACTTAACAAATATGAACCATGCTTCAACAGACCAATCCCTGAGTGTTTTATCTGTATTGCTCTTCTATATTGAGGAGCGTCACATCTGACACAATCTGCTCAGTTTCAGTAGAGCAGTAGATTTAGACAGGCTTTAGATCAATAACACCTAACAAAAGTTACATTTCAGATGAAGATGAAGTAGCTTTCCACAATGCTCAAGTTTCTCTTAGAAGAATAACACTATTTTTCTTTGAAAAGACGCAAACAGCATGATTGTTCAGTCAACAACCCTCTCTCCATGACCCGAAACCTGAAAAACTCAAAACATCAACACATTTACATGACATTTGTTTCCTTCTCTTGTACAGTGATACATTTTTTAAATGATTTTTATGACAAATCGACATTTTTACGCTGTTTACAACACTCATTTTACGATATAATTATGTTGTTTTTATGTGGAACAACAGAATGCAGTTTTTTATAAAATGGTATGTGTTTTTTACAACAAAGTATGTCACCTTAGTATGTTGTAACAACATAGTCTTTCATGACGACAACATATTATGTTGTTTAAATTGGTAAATGGGTCAGCTTTGAGTCATATGTAAGCCACATGCAAAATTGCAAAAACAAAAAAAAATCTTTGAATGTTGCTGAGATTCAGAAATACATTACACTATCTGTAGAACAAAACAAACAATGTGTTAATATAAATATATAGTTTAGAGAAGCAAATAAATTATGCTGAGTATCATGTACAAATAATGAGATTTGGATCTACATAAAAAAAAAAAGCTTGGAATCTGATGTTTACATTTTTTTCTTTCCTATTAATTCCTAATAAAAGAGAAGTAAGATTGGCATGTGGCTGTGAATAAGAGGTTTTGCTTTTCTTGTGGAAAAGAACATGTGAAACTGTCTTCACCTAGACTGGTTGAATAAAGCACTGTGGTGACAATTGTTTTCTTTTTTTTTTCTTAAAATCAAAATTAGTTTGAGAAGGCAAAGCCACAATATAACATTTTAATAAAGATTATCTCAAAGTTCTTGTCTAGACATGGTTCTTTTTGAATATGTGTTGCTTCAAGTGAGAAGAGCTCTTCAAATTTTCCCAGATCTACTTAACGATATACTATGCAAGCTCCTGGATGCCCAAGTGATTTTGGCACAGTTTTACCATTCACTGGAGGCTGAAGAACAACGTTTGTGTGAAGACCTCTCCAAAAATCTATCAAGAGACAGTAATTGCTGTAACTACCAGGAAGAGCTGTGAGATGTGATAAGGCTATGTTTCGCTCTGTGAATTGTATTTGACTTGCTTCTTCAAATTGCTCACAATATCCAATCACAGCAGGCTGCGTTCAACTGCAAATCTCTGATTAGCAACATGTAAAGAAAAGGTTTTTAACAAAGAGGAATTCTGAATGAATCATTTGGAAGTTGTTGGGAAACGGTTCAAATTAAACACATGAGAGTGAAAGTATTTTTGACCAACATGTTGCTGAAGACCAAATCATGAAACTTTCATAACCTGGGCATTGTTTAAGGTTGATCTAAATGTCATTTAAATATAATATTTTATGCATTGCCATAACATGCATGAAATGACCTGACATGAAAAGCTGGATAAGATATTTTTCTTAGGGACCTTCTTTGCAAACATTAAAAATTGTGTCTTTTTCAGGTCACAAAAATGCTGGGAAAGTTTGATAAACATCTCTTTGAGTTGTTAACATGAGTGGTAGCATGTACCATGTTTAACACATTTTTAGCATCAAATCTGACCAAAAAGGGAAGTGGTAAAACAGCTAGTTTTGATACTTCAACAAAATGCAGAAAACAAACAATTTTAATAGTGTTAATTCATCATTCAAATCCATCTCTTTAGAAATCCATCAATTTTGAAAGTGTTTTGCATGTTTTACTTTGTCATTAACTAAATGAGTGTGCTTTTTACATTTCTGTTCAGAGATTTAAAAAACATAAGTGAAAAAGGTGAAAGTGTAGCATAAAGCAGGCAGCACTATTACATGAGATTACGGGTTGGTGATTACTGCCTTAGTTTTTAAACAAAAAAATATCACCTTCAATACATCAAACAAAATGTACAAAAGCTTTCAATGGAAACTGCTATTTAAATATTATGTACTATAATATAACATTAATCTATTTACTTTTACTATTACTTTCAAAAATGAGTGTTTTTACTGAATGAGTTCCAGGCATAAAAGAAAAATACTCTTAAAAGCATTAAAAACCTGAGTAATTATTAAACCTGTGCTGTAAATACTATTTTTATTAAAATTTTACAGTGTATAGTTATTGTCCTTTCATCATCATATTTTCTCAATGCCATCTTTACTTTTACAGAGAGGATGGAATTTGTATATAAACACGCTCTCCTTTTTCAAAAGGGGTGCAAAACCATGTCAAAGCATGCAGTTTCATTTTGCAAGACTGGTTTGATAACGATATTCATTTAACCAAATGGTGGGAGGACCTTGACTGCAAGAGATCCTGTTTTTCAGGATTTGCTGAACAAGTTTGCTGGGTCAACTGAGGCAAATAATTGAATTTAGAGTGTGAATTTACAGCGAAACATAAAGGTGGTAAACAACCGACAATCCAAGATGGGGATTATTGTCAACATATTTTTTTGAGTACAGAAAACATACTATTATGTTAATTTTTGTGAGCTTTATTATTAGAGATTTATACATATAGATTAATAATCCATATACAATAATAATAAAAAGTTTTAAACTTTCTGGAACAGTGCTGAGAAAACTTTTGTAATCTGTTGTTATCATCTTCATAATCGCCTAAAATATATTCTCAGCAGAATAATAGAGAGAAACCCAGATGTCTCAGAAAATGCCCACTGAGCGTTTGCTGAACGGACCCTAAATAGCGAAAGTAAAAGTCGGTGAAGGTGTTGCGAGGTTGGTAACGGCCGTAGCAACACACCATAACCCTTCAGCGAGGACGCGTCTGCGCTTCACACCCGAAACTTAATGCAATGGATGAAACAGATCCTTTTTTAAATAATAATTGATTCAAGTAATTTGTACACATGGATTATCCCTGCGAGAAAGGTAAAATGCTGTTTTATTTAATAGCCCTATATTTTTGCATGCGGGATGCAAGGAGTCCGTATTCAAATATAGCGTTTTATTTGTTTGTTTTTTTCTTATTGTATGTTGATAATGACAAACGTTTTTAAATCACTTTCATACTAAGCTATCACTTCAATTTTTTTACAACCACTGGTACCGTGCGCACCCACACACAGCAAAATCAGACGCGCATTTTTACAGACAGACACTACTCTAGATTCTATTTCAGGTAAATCACTATTTGACTTAAAATTGACTTAAAACACTTTTTTTACAGGAGATACAGAAAGGCAAGATTTTGACCATATCATCTCAGAGTGTCTTCAATCCATTCTGGATGGGTCAATTGTTGAAGGGTTTGGTCAGTTTCATTCCTCGCCTAGTTTCACTACTAATGGTTACATAACATAAAGGAAAACTTTACGTTTTTCTTTGATACTTTTGCAGATCCAAATGTCTTTGATGATCTTTGTGGTTCATGTGAGAATTTATCAAATATTATTATTTTTAAACAATGTTAAAGTTTACCTTTAAGTCGAATGAACTACACCACTTTTCCTGAAGGTGACACAACCACAGATGTTACACCAGACATTAGTGACAAAAGAAAGAGAAGTAAAAGAAAAGGTACTATTTTTTCAGTGACAAACTGTTGTGTTAAAAATCAGCGTACATCAGTAAGAAAACATTGTTTTTACATTTAAGATGTTGGTGAAAGCAAAAAGAGAGGACGCAAACGACCAAAGCAAGGTAATTCAGACAAAAAAAATCTCCTTTTTTTGAAGAGGGTAATTTATGACTTACTTTTATGATAATAAAGACACCAAATTGCTATGCTTACGCCTATATTGTATGTAAAAAAATACAATATAAGAGTTTAATAAATGGTGTGTTTTTAAAATGTTATCTAAAGTAGCAGATAATGTGAAAAGTGTTTCAGAGGTGTTTGTGTTTTAATCTAATGTAACTAATGTTTTTTACACTGTTTTTTTTTTTTACTGTTAACTGATATTAAATATAGAGACATTTTAATCTAATGTGTTTTTTAGAAACAGAAAAAAGTTAAAAAAAAATTCTTTGTAGTGCTTCTGCACATGAGTATAGTTTTTAAAAACTTGAATTATAGAATGACCAATTTAATGACAAATTTAATTATTGTTAAAAATTGTTTGTGCAAGCAAAAACAAAAGTGAAAATAACAAATTTTCCCACGTGTCTCTTTTTGTAGTAAATGTAGGCGGCGAGAGTCTCTTGATGCCAAACATCTCACCTGAAGGTGCTTTCCATCTCAGTTCCAAGTTGTTCCAGAATGGTTTGAGTTTTTCCAACAGCCCTCTTTTCCTGCCCTCTAGTGGTAAAAACCCTTTGCTTGCAGTGAAGCAGTTGCTTGAATGATAACTGAGTTTCCTCACAGGTGGTTCTACACTTCAGATCATCCAGACGACTAGCCCTCTCAAACCACCTCTGATTGGCATGTATGTGCTTGGTGAGTAATTAGCAAATGCATCAGCATCAAGTTACTCTTTCAGCTGAAAAACACATCAGTAATTTTATGCTCATTGTCTGCAGTTTCACCTCAGATTTTGAGTCCCTGTGCTCAAATAAATCCTCTTTCACCTGGTGAGATAAGGGCATTTGTTAAAGGCATCATTTATAGTTGCGTAATTAAATTATTTAACTGAAATCCTCTCCTTCAGTTGATGGGACAGTTGCACCACCAGAGCTTTCTGCTTTTCGTCTCCCAGTCGGTTCGTCCTCAGACAGTGCATTTACGGCTTTGACAGCAAGATCTGTTATCATAAGCTCTCCGGTAAAAAGTGAGTCAAGGCTGTCTAAAATGCATAAAGTATGTGTCAGCTGATTGGTGATAATTGATACATTCTAATAGCAGCAGAGGGGATAAGGGAGAGATGAAAATAAAGAAAGAGAGAGAAAGTTAGTAGGAGAGAGTTGTAGGGGTGAGAGAATGAGGGAGAGTGAGATGGGAACTAGGAGGTAGAGTGGGGGACAGAGAGTGGAAATGAGAGAGGGAGGAAGAGAGAGTGAGGGATGGGAGGGCAAAGGGAGGGTGAAGGAGTGAGAAGGGGGGACTGAGAGAGAATAGGCAGAGATAGGAGATGAGAGGGACAGAGTGAGTGTGCATCCGTGTGTGTGTGTGTGCGTATGTGTGTGTGTGTGCGTGTGCGTGTGCGTGAGTGATGTGGGAGACAGGAAGGTAGATTAGGCAAGAAGAGGGGAGAGAGTTAGGAGATGGAAGGAGAGAGAGAGTAAGGGGTGAGAGAGAAGGTGAGGGGTTGAGAGAGAGAGAGAGAGAGGTGAGGATAAAGAGAAGTGAGGGAGAGGGTGTAATTAGGGAGCCATGGAGTGAGAGGGAGAGAGAGAGAGGGTGAGGGTGTATGAGGAGAAGAGGGAAGGAGAGAGAGGGGAAAGGGATACAGAAGGTAAGGGAAAGACAGAGCAAGAGAGATGGAGGGAGAGTGGAAGGAGAAAGGGAGAGGTGTGTGGGGATGAGGGAACCCAGTGGGAGAGAGATAATGGAAAGAGAGAGGAGAGGACAAAGAGAGAGGGGGAGAGGGTGTAAGTAGGTTGGCAAGGAGGGAGAGAAGGAGAAAGTGGGAATGAAAGAGACAGCAATAGTAAGAAGGAGACAGTGAAAAGCTAGACCGACAGGGAAGAAGAATGAGAGAAAGAGATTGAGATCCAGAAGAGCAACCAAAGAAAGGAAGAGAGGGATGGGAGGGGGGGTGCTTGGTTGAGGGAGGGAGAAAGGAGGGAGAAAGACTGAGTGAAATAGACAGAGTGAGTGAAAAAGAGAAGGTATGAGAATCAGGAAGAGCAAAGGAAAGTAATGACAATTAAAGTTTAAATATTTTACCCCCTGCTGGTTAAAATGTTTACTTACAGACAAAGAATAGCAAAGAGGCTTCTCACCTCAGCTAATTACCTGAATAAAAGACATCTGAGGGCCTGTAATGAACAAACTCTTCATACTTCCATGGGGCAGGTTTTAACATTCAGCAGTGAATGTAACATTTCGTAACTGAATTTCAACAAATGTGTACATTTAATGTTATATTGAACAAATTTCTACAAAAGAGGTGTCTTCATTTACTAGGGACATTCGTATGTTAAAATCTAAAATTTTTCTGACTGGAATTCATAGCAATAAATTTTTTTCAATGTTTAATATTTAGTTTCAGACGAAACTCTGCAAAAGAACATTGTTTCCACAGCTCCCAAACTAGGAAGGAAAGTCTGCCATGAAGCACCAAGTAAGAAAATATTGAAAGACTAGATCATTTCATTGGGCGCAACTTGACAAACGGTGTGTTTTGCAGAATGTGTTAAAAACTACATCCATCAATTAAAGTCACTCTTGAGAGATGTATGCAGCTCTATGCGTGAGCAATTGAGAATGGAGTCACACTACGTGGATACACAGTTGGTTCAGAGGGAATTACATATCAAATCTGGCAAGAATGCAAACAAGTGTTTGGAGAAAGAGCTCAATATCCTCAGTGACTCAGAGAGAAAACATGCAAAGTCAGACAGACGTCTGTTGTTTCATAAGAATGGTTCATCTCCAAAACAATCAATTGCTGTGTTTGGAAAAGCTGGACTCGGGAAAACCACTTTAATTCAACGCTTTTGTTTGGACTGGGCAGATGGCAGCCTACCTCAATTTAATTTTGTTTTCATCATAAACTGTAAAAACTTAGATTTCAAACAAACTAACTTCAGCTTGAAAGCCCTACTGCTAAATTTGTCTGTTTCACCTCACTGTGAGGACTCGGAAGCTGTATTCAAGCAAATTCTCTCTTACCCTGATGAAGTTCTCCTTATTTTCGACAGCTTTGAATACATGAAAGACTTCGAGGGGCTTCTTCAGTCCCCTGCTAAATCCCCCACGGATGCTAAATACACACTCAAGCAGCTGTTTTCTGGTTTGTTCCTCAAGGAACTCCTCTCAGGTTGCACACTTCTTATTGCAACAAGGCCTAGAGACGTTCTAAATCAAGTGCTGAGAAAAATGGACTGCCTTTTTGAGATCGATGGCTTCTCGTCGGAAGATATCGAGTTATACACATCTAAATACTTCAACCACTGTGACTCCCAAGAGAGTGCTTTACAACAGATTAAGAATCAAGGATATCTCTTTAGTTTGTGCGCTAACCCACTACTTTGTTGGAGTACATGCTTCCTGCTCAAACACCAGGAAACCCACTCGGAGAGCTTGCCTTCAACCCTCACCAGCTTATATCAAAGAGTGACCTCCAAGCATCTGGAGCTGGCTAGTTATGAAAATGGCTCACTTTGTAAGAGAAAGCCTCCTGACATCTCACAATTGTATGGAACAGCATGGGAGGGCTTGAAAGAACAGAGCACACTTCTAAACCCTGACATGTCTAAAGAACTGCTGGAGTACGGAGAGAAAAGTGGTATTTGTGCACTTGAACAGCAGGCAATTCACTTTACTGACCTTTTCACCCAGAGCCTCCTGAGCGCAGTGCATCTGATACAGTCTAAGCAGGTCAGTGAAAAAATGATGGTGGCAAAAACCTTGATCCTGGACAAGAAGCGTAAGCTGCACGGAGAGTCACAGGACGTGCTTCAGAGGTTTGTCATGGGGTTGATCTTTCAGAAAGGTGAGGATGGGGGCAGCCCGCTGGACTTTTCTGTCAAGAGTTCTAAAAGAAAGGCTGTTGAAACCCATCTAGAGAGCCTCAACCCTTCAGATTTAGTTTCAGCTCGGTTACTGGAACTGTTTCATTGTGTTTATGAGACCAGAAGTGAAAAGTTTGCCATGCTGCTTTTAGAGAGACTGCCTGAGAATCTGTCGTTCTGCGGGGTGCACCTTTGCTCTTCAGATGTGTACGTCATCTGCCACCTTCTTCAACAAGCCAACACCATAAAGAGGAGCTTTTCCATTAACCTGCAAGACACGGACATCCCCATTAGTGGCCTCAAGGAGCTTGTGGGTCTCCGATGCATAAGATCATTCTGGTGAGGAAATGACATGGAAATGATGTAACAGTTTGCTATTAGTTTGATTGGAAGGGACGCTTGAATTATAACCTTTAAAGAAGAACAACCATGAAGAAAAAAATGTATCAGTAGACATAGATTTAAATGTTTTGTTCACATAAGAATTTCCTGCCAGACTCTCAGTGAGGCTAATACAGAAGTGATTGAAACTGCAAACTATTTGTTTTGGAGACAATTGAGTTAATAGTAAATTGTTTTTATTTGTAAGAGTAGGGCTTTCAGATGCAGCCCTCTCTCTGTTCAAAACAGATGATTGCTGTTATTTTAAATGTTGTTTTAAGTTTAGTCTGCTTTCATGTAATTTATAACACCCAGGGATTTAATGCTCAAGTTAAGTTACTTCTTCTGATCTATTAATATATAAAGGACATAAGTGTTAAAAACATTACTTTACACATACACTTTCGTGATACACTTTCGGTTATTAGTTAGACATCGCTTCTTCATCAAATCTTGTCCTGCTCGCCCCTATAGAGGTTCCTTCTTTCTCCTACTTCTCATTTTGTCTCTCTACTAACCAATTCAATGAAATGCCACCCAACCCCGTCCCCTGCATTCTAATGTCATGTTGTATTTTGGTACTACTTAATTTTCCGCACAGATAAAGTATGCAATTACATCCAGTTTTAAGATTTATTTACACAGCCTTAGACCAGTGCCGAGAAGATTTTCAGTGTAATTTCTATTTTTCCTAAATCATCCTCATTCTTATCTTACTTGGAGTAAATACAGTCAATGCATTCTAATTAAATATTTCATGCATATTTTTTATTTTCCAATTCCTGTTGATTTAGAAAGTTATTTAGGAATATTTGTAGAGTTTATTGAAAATATTTAATTGAAATATTACCATTATAAACATTATAATCCAAAGAACTGACAATTTCAAAATTTTCTACAGCACTTTTGAACAACTCTGGATTTACACATATGTTTTGGACCCAACTGTTTTCTAACTTCCCGTTCCATTTGCTTCCACCATAAGGGCACATACAGCAGATACCATTGACTTGTGGGAGGAATTACATCGAAGCAATAACGAACTTGACCTAAAATGTGCCATTGATAAATTTACCTTGAACCCACTTCAATTGAAACAAGAGTATCACATCAAGAGGCTGCCAGTCCTCGTCAAGCTCCACAGAGAGAAGAAATTCACAACCAGGTCAGCTAAGTATAGCAAGTGTCTTAATTATTAAAATAGTTTTTTTTTTTTTGTGTACTGTTGATGCAGATTCCTTTTCAGTGAATTTGTACCTGCTCTATGTGACGGTGTACCAGCAATCCAGCATCTTCATAAACTGGAGTTTGAGTATGAAAATCTCACTTTTATACCTTTTTAGAAAAATGTCGTCCAGTCCTTCAAACTCGGTTTTCAAATGTTCTTAATCCATCTGGGTGTTGTTTTGCATTGCAGAATTGGAACTCAGAATGGTCCTGAACTTTTCCCCAGACTGATTGAGGTGCTTCCCTCTCTGCAGGCTCTGAAACATCTAGAGTGAGTCCTCACTCTTGTATATTCCATTGGAGGCTTGATTGGAAAGTGTACCCAAGTTTTGAGCTCAAAAACATGTTCTGAATTTGAAGCAGAATCTTTTTTTAATGAAATGTATGTCCTTATTAGTTTGGAGAAAAACCATATTGGAGACTACGGTGCTGAGAAGCTGTCTGGTGTTTTGTATTGTCTTGTTCATCTGAAATTGTTAAAGTAAGATTTTATACTTACATTTTAGAAATATCTCACCTAGCATCTTATCATTGATCGACTCTGAGCTCTTAATTCCAATGTAGTAACTGCATGATGTAAATTTTTCCTCATCTAGTCTGGCTCAAAACCGAATTGGAGATGCTGGAGTAGAAAAATTGGCTAAAGCACTATCAACTGTTTCATGTCTACAGACTCTTAGGTACATATACTCTTGGTAATATAGGAAAGCTGTCTTTAAAAAAGAATACTTAACAATTACTAACCTTTGATTGATTCTAGCCTCTATGGCAATGCAATTGCAGACAGCGGCGCTGAACATCTTGCTTTAGTTTTACCTGAGATCAAGTCTCTCCAGGACCTGGAGTATGTATACATTTTTGGGGGGTTCATTTTTCATAGCTCATTGTTTTCATTTGTAATGAAAAATAAGATAGCAATATCGTTTTCTGTTGTTGTTCTGTTGTTTAGTGTTAAATACAACAAGTTTACAGACATTGGGGCCAAGACACTCAGTGCTGCACTGAAAAAGTCCCCTGGAATGAAATCTTTGGGGTGAGTGGCTTAACTTTAATCAGTGAATTTCAGTGAATTCCTGGGTTTTGAGTTTTGATATTTCTATATAAAAATGATCTCTTGGTGAAACAAGCTTATTTTTTTGTGCAGCGTTATTGCCACAGCAGAATAGCTTCTGGATTATTATGCTGTAATCAGAGGACAGTTTGCAAAATATATTGAACTAAAATATAATTTTTTTTATTTGTCTTAGTGTAATCATAGAAGAGTCGAGTTTGAAATAAAATTTTGAAAATAAAAAATTGCAAAACTGTCTAAATTCAGATTCAATGGCTTATGCTTGGCTGCGCTAAATGTTTTATTACCAGAACAGGAGAATGCAGTGGTAAAACACAACTCACAAACTATATTTAGTTCCGCTTAGCTTGTTTGAAGCTAAGTTCTTCAGTTTTTTTGGTCAGTTACAAATAACATGCGTCTGCGATCCATCTTCTGTGTGAGCACTGTAAGGAGCACTGGTTGCCTCTGGTTTATGATTTCTAAATAGAAATATTTCTGAATATCAAATCATTTTTAAGGTCTCCCAATTAAAAGTTTTGCCTTGCAAAGTGTCTGTTCCAAGTCCAACCCACTGTGCAGGCTTTCCATTGATGATTCATTGCAGTGATTAAATGCATTTTCTGACACGCAATAGTAATGTGTTATTGGTTTTTCTCTCTCTCTCTCTCTCTCTCTCTCTCTCTCTCTCTCTCTCTCTCTCTCTCTCTCTATATGTATCTATCTTTCTCAGGCTGTGGAATGATTGCATTCCGTATGGAGTTTATGAACATCTCCATCTTCAAGATCCACGCATAAGATCACTTTAACCTCACTTCCTTTTCATGTTGAGAGAATGCATACATTATTTAAGTAGCTCAAGCTTTCAGCAACACTTAAGAATGCTGTTCCTCAGTTAACACAAAACTAAGAGGGAGACACTACAGAACTACTCTCGCTTACCCAGACAAAAGCAGATTGACTGACATGTAAAACAACCAATCCCATTTCACTTTACAAAGAGTCATGTTTCCAGGTGTGGAAATTTCGCTACAAAAAAGGATGAAACAAGCTATTGAATATTATCCAAGCTAATCTTGATAACCGCTCAATCTCAGTGCATATTGAGTGGTTTCCTGAGTTGTTACTTAAGAATACTCTTAAAAGTATTGAGTAGATCCTGGGGAACTGGAAAGTGTTTGCAATTGTTGCATTCAGAAGTGAGTTGGCTTACAAACATTCAGAGCTCATTAGCATCGGTGCCATCAATTTCCTGAAGCTGAACCAGCAGATACTGGATATGTAGGAGTTATGGCTAAATGGAACAATCAGTGGTAGTTTTTTGTGAGTTGTGACAAAATTCAAGTTGCTGTAGTTTCCACAGCATTAGATTTATAAAAAGTTGATTGTAACTGCCTAGTAAGTAAGTTGCTAAGTTTCGGTACCTGTTCTGAAGTAACTTGCTCTTGGTTATGCGTTGACTAAGGAAGTTTATTGTACATCATCTTTTTTTATCTAAAGGAGTTAATTCAGATTATAACTGGACTAGTGTTTAGTTGAGTTTAATATACTTAAAAGCATTATGTACTATACCGTTCTATATCAATCAATACATACACTAAACTCTCCAAAAATCTGTTTCATTTTCTCTGTTGTGACTGATTTTTCGACTTGTACTTTCTCATATTTTAGGGTTTGAGTTGTCTTATTCAGGCCTTTACTTGTTTTTGTACATGCATCTATGTATATTATGTATTATTTCTTTATAATTAAAAAGCATTGAATATTTAGCCTGGATTCGTGTACACAACTTTTTTTACACATTTTATGCACAACTTAAAAAACCCGTAAGTTTTTAATGCAAAATTAAAGTCTATCTTCATGTTCTTTAAGTATTTTGGGTTTTTATCATAGCTCAAAGCTCTTAACATACTTTTTGTGTTAAAAACTGAATGATATTACAATTCTAGCATGTTTCTCTGAGTATTAAAATACTGCTAAATGTAAAATTATTTTAGCAACACTATCATTAAAAAGAATTTAAAAAAAGATGCTATAAACCATGTACTAATCTTACGGCTTTACTATTTCAGCACTAAACAGATAACAGGCACCTGTGAAAATATAGACTTACATCCAGTGTTTCTGCAGGTTTGAGAAGGTCAAACTTAAAACTTTTTATAGACTGTTTAGAATCAAATTTAACTTACATCATAACATCAAAAGACAAACAAAACTTTCTTCAAGCCTGCATCATTTTTAATGTTTTTGAACATTTCTAAGGGTTTCCCCAAACTCTGACAGCTCTAACCATGTCATTTAGAAAGTTAAGCAATTATGAGCACTTTCTCAACTCAAACATCATATACATTTTTTTTGGCTTGTAGGACAGTATTGTTCTAAATTCTCATACAACAAATTAGTCAGTCAAACTTCTGTAGACACATAAATAATGCTAAATGGGCCAAGACACCTTTCTAGCTGGAAACTTTCTTTCTACGCTAAACTATTGAAACAATTAAAGACACTAAATTGGCTTGACTGTGGATTTGTTCTAACAAACATTATATTACAATAAAGTTGGTTAAATAAGAGGACAACATTGCAGAAAAATGTCAAATCATTAATTTATTAAAAACAAAAAGTACATATTTATATATATTTAGTAACTAAACCTCAACCAAATGCATCATCTTCAGGCTTTCAACAAAATATGATTCCTTGGAATCTTGAGAGAAAAAATGATGTTTGGATTACCACTGTGGCTCATGACACATTGTTTATTTCTATGACATTAAAGGGATTGAAACATGCGAAGTGCCAAGCAGACCTAAAACCAGCAACTTTATGCAGGTTTCTTCAGCTTAATGGTCTCGCGGAGGTGACATGGAATCCTTGTTGAGTGCTGAATGGCTGGTTAAAAATAAATAGAGCAATGTATTATTTATATCCACAGTAGTGGCTGATGCCTGAATTTGATCTCTCAAGGAGCTATGACCGGCATCCACTTCATCCATTCGGCTTCTGTTCCAAATGAAGAGTCCATGTGGCACCAGGGCTGGTTGGCCTATGGAGACAAGGCACTTAATGCACTTCTTTTAAAGATGAATAATAATAATAATAAAACCCCAACTTACTTTTACACGACAATCATTATTTTTGCTGAAAAATTTGCATATTGCACATGTTGTAGTTTCATTTTATGGTGGATCTCATTTAACCAAAAAGAAATCTTTCATTCAATAGCTTTGGCGGAAATTTCAGTTTTGTGTACACCTGTTTATTCCAGATATCCTTCAAAAACGTCCAGGTCATTGTCTGTGTCATAGGGAATAGAGGCTGGGTCAGAGAGAACACCCAAATCCACGAGTGCCTGGTCCATGTCCTCTGGCAAGAAAACAATCCCTACATTAAGTACTATGTATTCCATTAAAAAGGCATAGTAGAGAATTAACACATTGACAAAAAATAGGCCAAGATAATACATATATGGAAGCTCGGCGATAAGCGATTCCACTGAATCTCTCTGAAAGTAAAATGAATGATTCATAGACTCCAAAACATGTAACGGCGCCTCCAAGAACTAACGGAACGCTTCAGAAACATTTAAGCCCACTTTATGTCGAACGCTTCAGCATGGATCCATTCGTCTTCATCCAAGTGGCAGTGCACCATTCCGTTTTCGTCAGTCTTGCCCAGGAAAACCATTGAAAGAGCAAATGTTGGTAGAACGAGTAGTTAGCGAAGAACACATGTTTAAGTTGCCCGGTTCTCTGAACTGCTGATCGAAATCAGAGGAAAAAGCAAACCGTGTTCCTCTTGAAAATGCTGACGACATTGAATTTTCTGAAATAAAGACTGTTCGCCGAGGCTTCGGAGCGCGTGAAAAACAAAAACAATCGTCGCTTTCTCATGACTTCATCAAAACCTTGTACTCGCAAGATATGCTGGGTAATGTAGTTTATGTTGTTCGTTGATTCCTTACTTAACATTAATGACTTTTCTATTACAAACTACAACTCCCAGAATAGAACATTTTGAAGTCTGTGCTGTCAAGAGCGTAGTATCGTTCACAAGTATGTTTCAGGCCTTTGCTGCGGTTATGGATTCATTCTCTTAAGCTGTTTTACAAATATAGAACATTCAGGATACAGAAAACATGTTTGGCCGTTCAAGGAGCTGGGTAGGTGGGCAGGGGAAGTCCAAAAACATCCATTCTTTGGACCATTTGAAGTAAGTTTATCAACCATTTGCAGCTAACGTTAGCGTTAACCGAGAGTCAGCTCAGACCGTGATGCAATTTAACTGTTTTTAAAGTATTCGATTAGAATACTTAGTTTGAATGACAATTGCTCATAAAACTAAAATGTTTTAATTTACTCGCGACGTTATTACGAGTCAATTTGTACATAGGTAAACGTTACCGTTACTATACCTGGCTTGACCTTTTTTGCACGTAGTACGGTCACATTATTTTGTTATTTGTTGTTCAAGTAGTTAGCGTCTTTGTGTGTTTGCCAAAACTAGGTAATTTGATATAAGAAAATTTATTAAATATGTTCACAATTGCGTTAACCCAAGATGCATGTTGTCTTTTTCAATCTTAAATTTAAACAGTTATCAATGTGATGAAATGCAAAACATTTTTAGCTATTAACTCATTTTTTAGGTACATGTATCATGTCCTGACAAAGAACACAACAGTGACTGATCACAATAGAAATCTTCTGGTGGAAACCATTCGCTCCATTACTGAGATTCTCATCTGGGGTGATCAGAATGACAGCTCGGTCTTTGAGTGAGTTTAACCTCTATTTTACATTTTTAATTAAATCATATTATTTTCACCAACAACTCTTTCATCTTCTTTATAGCTTCTTTTTGGAAAAGAACATGTTTGCATTTTTCCTCAACATACTGCGACAGAAGTCTGGTCGTTATGTGTGTGTGCAACTTCTGCAAACGCTGAACATTCTCTTTGAGAACATCAGTCATGAGACCTCTTTATGTGAGTAAAGACTTGGACAAAGTTCGGATTTTGTGCAGTATAGTTAATATTGTAAGTCCTATAACATGTTCCTCTGTTTGTTTTAGATTACTTGCTGTCCAATAATCATGTCAACTCCATAATTGTTCATAAGTTTGACTTCTCTGATGAGGAAATTATGGCTTACTATATTTCGTTTTTAAAGACTCTGTCTCTGAAACTCAACAACCACACAGTTCATTTCTTCTACAATGAGGTGAGGGCACAATCAACTATTTAACAACACTGTATTCCCTGACATTTCTTCCAACACATTTTGTAACTTTTAAAAGCTTCTTTACCCTTTCAAAAGTAATGCAAAGGATTTGCTGCTTCTTAGTAAGGGGGGGCGTTATTATAAATGGTCACATGTTCTTTGTTCCATGGCATCTTTGATGTTGATGACGTCAGGAAGAGAGATTTGAAGCAGCAGTACCTTTTGCATTGAGATCTTCCCTCTGTCTCACCATTCCATTTGATTTAAATATATTTTGTTCGAAAGTACCCAACAATGATTATACAGAAAGATTTCAATATATTTGTAATGTATAAATTCTGCATTAATCAAAAACATCATTTAATTTTCTTTTTTGGCTGCTTGTCAGTGGAGACTGTGAATATGACCGGCTGTGCAATGTTCACTTATGAGATCGGCTGGCTATATGATTTTGTTATGGCGCTAAAATGCAAGATGCAATTACACTGTTTGTAAGAACAGAACTGTAGGTGCTTCCACTTCAGGAGATGCAACTTTTCCACCGGATTTTAGTAACGGCATAGCTTGGCTTTACTCAAATTGCCACACAGTTCCAATGACTTCCAGGATGAGTTTTGAGTGGGTTTGTTGTAGATACATCACTTAAAGCATCACTCTGTTACATATGTAGGTAAAAACAACAGGTATATTCAGACTTTTGGTAATAAAAGCAAATTAATCAATTAGAGTCGTTGAAAGTAGATTAAAATACTTCTTGCATGTAGCATTTTACTGTGTATAAGTTAATTAAGAATATCTATTTAAGCCAAACACAGCTGTATCTCAGAATCAGTTTATGCTTGTTGGTTTAGTAGTACCCATTTTCTTTCCACTGGATTCACAAAAGATTTTAAAAAGTCAGTTTTGTTGTAGCAACGCTGCTTGCAGCTCTCCTCACTCTGAATTGTCCTTCACGCTGACCTCGCCTCGCTCTCTGTCTCCCATTCTTCTAGCACACTAATGATTTTGCACTGTACACGGAGGCTATTAAGTTTTTCAACCACCCAGAGAGCATGGTCAGGATCGCTGTCAGGACGATCACACTCAATGTGTACAAAGGTGAGTAGAGCCCTGACTCAGCTGTTGCTGTCGTCCGATCTTCGTCTCGCTCTGTCTATCGTTCTGTCATGCCTCTGATGCATGGGCTTCTGGCATCATTAGAAAATCACATTGACATGTAGCAATTTGTCTGGGTTTATCATGTACTGAAGACATGTTTTAAACTTGATTGGGAGTCATTTGTGCTTTATTTATTGTAGAACTGCCTGAACATTTCCTGCTCATTGGTTGGCTTTGATTTTGGGGTTTTCTTATTATAAATCAGTACTAACTTAAAAAAAATCTTTATTGCTTGGATGTTATTACATTTAAAATAAAAAATAAAGTAAGTAAAATTAATTATACATTTACATTAATGCGTAAATATATATACAGTATTGACTATTAATCAATATTTTAATTTGACTAAAAATGTTAATTGTTTAAAAAAAACTGCTTATCGATTCCCATTTGTACTTTTTTTTTGCAGTTGTATTTTATTTTGACTGTAATAATACCTTAGTAAGTAATACCTTTACCCTGTTTTATTTTTAAGGTTTTATATGTTAGTAAGGGATTTGTTGTTGGTTAGTACAATTTTCATGAATTAATCTTTAAGATTTATTAATTTGTTGAAGTTTTTGTTTAAAGTAAATGTACATAAATAAATGGTGCATTTATTTACATTATTTTCAATGTTTTTGTTGAATACAGTATACTTTATTACATTATACATTTAAATGTTTTTATTACAACTTTTTGTTTTTATTTATACACATTTTTTTTATACATTTATAAAAAATTTTATTTTCATTCAGCTTTCTGGTCAATATATTTTTTTAGGATTCATGTTTCATTATACAGTATTTAAATGCTTTTTAAAAATATTTATTTAATTAAATTACATTTCAGTTTATTTTTAAACTCTTATTTAAAAAGGCCTTTTAATCTTTCATTTATGATTTAACCTATTGCATTGAAGAACCCAAGATCAAAAATGCATCTTTAAAGTTCCTAAAATGTGCCTGAAAGTTAAGGAACCCCGTTGCCAAAGTATCAATTGTTAGAATTTCCAATCACAAGTTTTTCCTCCAATCACTGTTTTATGAAGTGACATTGCAAATTTTCATCATATGCTAAAAACAGACATTTTATGTTTATTCATCTACATAACATTTTAATGCAATGGCATCCATCATTGTATTATGTACACTGTGTGCCGAATTAGTATGCAAATAAGTATATTGACCACATCATCCTTATTATGCATGTTGTCTTACTCCAAGCTGTATAGGCTTGAAAGCCTGCTACCAATTAAGCATATTAGGTGATGTGCATCTCTGTAATGACATTAACACCCTATATCAGGTGTGCATAATTATTAGGCAACTTCCTTTCCTTTGGCAAAATGGGTCAAAAGAAGGACTTGACAGGTTCCGAAAAGTCAAAAATGTGAGAAATAGTGAGAGGGATGCAGCACTCTTAAAATTGCCAAGCTTCTGAAGCGTGATCATCGAACAATCAAACGTTTCATTCAAAATAGTCAACAGGGTCGCAAGAAGCTTGTGGAAAAACCAAGGTGCAAAATCACTGCCCATCAATCAATCAATCAATCAATCAATCAGTTTTTATATACCGCTTCTTTAGCAATTGCTTTCAAAGCAGCTTCACAAAGTCCCCATGAGGATCAGGCAGAGCAGACAGGAGTTCCCTCTGAGAGGGGACTCCCGCTGACTGAGGCAGGCGCTAATCACCTCCCAACCATAAAGAACATACAAACTAAAAATCCATCGATGAACGGTTTGCCGGACAGGACCTAAAAAACAAACAAAACAAACAAAGACAAAACAGGAACTAAGAAATGGAGAAAACGGTTAGTAAACTGTAACATAGACAACAAACAAGTGATCAGCATCAGCTGCAGGAGGAGAGATAAATAATGAGGATAGGTTAGAGAGGAACATTGAACCACATTGTTTTTTCAAACAGTTTGTATGTATATGGTGCTCAGGCACCATATCTGTTTAGACAAATACCAAGACATAATTATTGGAATGCCAGCTTAAACAGATATGTTTTTAATTTAGTTTTGAAATCTGTGAGCGTAGTTGAGCTGCAGACAACATCCGGTAGTTTATTCCAGAGCTTCGGGGCTCTATATGAGAACGCTCTTCCACCTCTTGTGGATTTACTAACCTTTGGTACAATCAATAGTCCTGCTTCTTGTGATCGGAGAGAGCGATCTGGAATATATCGTGATAGGAGACTGCTCAGGTAGGCCGGAGCCAAGCCATTCAGTGCCTTAAAGGCAAGGAGCAGAATCTTGTAGTCAATGCGATATTGTACAGGAAGCCAATGAAGAGAGCACAAAACCGGTGTAATGTGATCATATTTCTTTGTTCTTGTGAGAACTCTAGCTGCTGCGTTCTGGACTAACTGTAATTTTTGTAGCGTGGTGGCTGGACAGCCGGCTAACAGAGCATTACAATAATCCATTCTGGAGGTCATGAAAGCATGCACTAATTTTTCTGCATCTACGATAGACAGCATGTTCCGCACTTTAGCAATATTCCTGAGGTGAAAGAAAGCAGTCTTAGTAACATAAGAGATATGATTCTTAAACGTCAGTTCACTATCTATAATAACGCCAAGATTTTTAACTGTAGTGGAAAAATTAACAGTGTGTCCCCCCAGTGCCATATGTAAAGCAGAGAGATTCTGTAATTGCTTTTTAGAGCCAATAAGTAATATTTCTGTTTTATCTGGATTTAGCATAAGAAAATTTTCATTCATCCAATCATTGTTATCAGCGACACATTCTGAGCTGCTATTTAGCTTTAAAGGGTTGTTAGGTTTTGCTGAGATATAGAGCAGGGTGTCGTCTGCATAGCAATGGAAACTAACCCCATGTCTTCTAATAATTTTGCCAAGGGGCAGCATGTATATTGAGAATAGGATGGGTCCCAAAACGGATCCTTGAGGAACTCCATACTCTACTGCTATTGTGTCCGATGAGTCTCCATTTACATGAACAAACTGACTCCGGTCAGAGAGGTAAGAGTTAAACCATCTTAGAGCCTGGCCCTGGATGCCTGCATCGTTTTCTAGTCTCTCGAGGAGAATCCTGTGATCTATCGTATCGAAGGCTGCACTGAGATCTAGCATAACTAGAAGAGAGATATTTCCTTGATCCCAATCAAGTAATAGATCATTTGAAATTTTAACCAGCGCAGTCTCTGTGCTGTGATGCGCTCTGAATCCAGATTGAAGTTCTTCATAACAGTTGCTCTTTTGTAAGAAGGAGCTGAGCTGTGCTATAACAACTTTCTCTAATATTTTTGACAAGAACGGAAGGTTAGAGATTGGCCTATAGTTGGATAACTCAGTAGGATCCAGGTGCGTTTTCTTGATTAGTGGTTTAATTACTGCATGTTTTAGCTGTTTGGGAACGTAACCTAGCGTTAGAGATGAGTTTATAATATTTAGAAATGGTTCTTGAGCTATTTGTAGCAATTCTTTCAGTAATTTTGTTGGTACAGGATTTAGAGAGCATGTTGATGATTTAGATGCTGTGATTATTTTTAGCAGTTCTTTCAGGTCAATATTTGAAAAATTCTGCAGTGAGTGAGTCAAAGGTATAGGGTTTGAGTTAAACTGCTTTGATTGAATATGAGTTTAGTAATTTTGCATCTGATAGAGGTAATTTTATTTGAGAAATAATTCATAAAATCATTGCTGCTAAATTTTATAGCTGCATTTGAATCTGTCGATGTTTGACTGTTTAGTAAATTAGCCATTGTTTCAAATAAGAGGCGTGGGTTATTTTGATTTGTTTCTATTAACTTGTGATAGTAGTTAGTTCTTGCTGTACATGAACTGAGAAAAGTCAATCGTGCAGCTGCCAAGATGCCACTTGCCACCAGTTTTGCCATATTTCAGAGCTGCAACATCACTGGAGTGCCCAAAAGCACAAGGTGTGCAATACTCAGAGACATGGCCAAGATAAGAAAGGCTGAAAAACGACCACGACTGAACAAGACACACAAGCTGAAACGTCAAGACTGGGCCAAGAAATATCTGAAGACAGATTTTTCTAAGGTTTTATGGACTGATGAAATGAGAGTGAGTCTTGATGGGCCAGATGGATGGGCTCGTGGCTGGATCGGTAAAGGGCAGAGAGCTCCAGGCCGACTCAGACGCCAACAAGGTGGAGATATTTATTTATTTTTTGTTAAGTTGCCTAATAATTATGCAGAGTAATAGTCACCTGCACAAACAGATATCCTCCTAAACAAGCTAAAACTAAAAACAAACTAAAAACTACTTCTAAAAATATTCAGCTTTGATATTAATGAATTTTTTGGGGTTTATTGAGAACATGGTTGTTGTTCCATAATAAAATTAATCCTCAGAAATACAACTTGCCTAATAATTCTGCACTCCCTGTATTAGTGAACTATTAGTGGCTAATACTATTGATTGTCTTTTCACTGAACCCAAGCTTATTCATCTAATAGATAACTCTGATTTGATCACTTGGAATCATTTGTCAGAGTGCAGTCAGAAAACATTATTGGGTGGTCTTCTGCTTTTCTCGTTGCATGTATGGTGTTGGGAATGGGAAGCTTAGTTTCCAATGCATACATAATTCCAGCCTCTAGATGGTGTGATGCCTTCATTTTTGCCTTACGTAGGCCAAGAGCTCAACCAGCTCAGTCCCTTCATCCTGTTTAACCCTTTTGTCTGTTCTTCCCTCTCCTTCTATGGTGACTCCTGTGTGCCTTTTTCCAGTGTCATGTAAGTGGTCTGACTCAGAACTTTATTCTGTCTGTGCATGTACCTCCCAAAGGTTTTTAAACACAGTTGTTTATTGATTTCCCACAATTTTGACATTTCAGTGCCTTTATTTGGGATGTGATGGGAATTTTTATGTGCTTTTTTTACCATTTATTTTTTAAAGAACAATGTTGGAGGTTCTGTGTAGACCGATCATACGTGTCAATAACAAATAATTCTTGTTGCATGATGAACATAATCAGACCTGTTTTATTAGAGATACATGGTTATGTTAAGTTGGCGAGCGTGTATCCGGGAATGTGGGATTTTTGTTGGTTTAGTGCGGTTGTCCTTGTCACTTAACTTCACCCTCCAACATCTGAGCTGTCACACAATGCTCCATAATAAAATCTACAGCTGTCATTAGATCAAATGCCATAACCATGCGTACCTCTTTGTTGAACCTCTTCCTGATTCACGTCACTGTGGCTATTTTGTGAACCTTTTGTTTGTTCCTGAGTAACCATGTTTACTCGTTCCCTTCAGTGGACAACCAGCACATGCTTCACTATATTCGGGATAAAACAGCTGTGCCATACTTCTCCAATTTGGTATGGTTTATTGGCAGCCACGTCATCGAGCTGGACAAGTGTGTGCAAACTGATGAAGAGTAAGGTTGATATTAGTTGATGTTGGTAAAGCAAGCGTAGGCTCTCATTCCTTTTTGATGAATGTTTTTCCATCTGCACTTCACATTAGACATAAAAACAGAGGAAAGCTCAGTGATCTGGTTGCCGAGCACCTTGACCACCTACACTATCTGAATGACATCCTTATCATCAACTGTGAGTTTCTGAATGATGTGTTGACTGACCACTTGCTGAACCGCCTCTTCCTGCCCCTCTATGTGTTCTCTCTGGTCAGCCAAGAACAGGTGAGGATACAGCCACACGTGTCCGGGTTCTTTTGGTACATTGTTTGGTTTAAGCAAACGTTTCCTCACTAAAATCTTGAAATATCACAAAAAATTTAATGGAGGCTTCACTGATGTGTTAATAAAATGTTTCAATGGGATTGTATTAGTTTTTTTCTAATAATTTTTTTCCCACTTATAAATTCTTACAGTATAGAAATAATAATGTTTTCAGATTCAAACTCTATTATTCATAACCTGTGCTTTTGTTAATACTTTGAAGCTTGTGTTGTCACATTCATTTTGTTTAATTGAAATGTAAAGTTTAAATATTTTAATATAAAACAATCACACAATGTATGTGAATCTCAGATATATGGTATATTCTGAAGTTAACGTCAATGTTGACGTTTTTGTTTAGAAGCTAATGCCATAAAATATAATATATAAAAGAACTCCTATATATAGGAACTACAATTCCTAGTTTTTTTTTTTTTTTTTGAGGCGAGTTTTGATGCAAATTTTCATCTGGAATGCGAAACAATTCGTTCCTAATTGCCAAATAATGGGCACGGACGCAACCGCACAGATCCGGATGAAAAAGGGAAAAAATTTGCTTTTGCCTTATCATGCTGGTCTTTTACGAGGCAAAGCTCCCCACTCGACCAATGAAACGGGAACCTGTTTGCTGATATGAGAGGGGTTACTGATAATGCACGCTTTTAGGCCGTTCTTCACAAGCTCTCACGCAAGCTCTCCAGCTAGTGACTTAAAAGATTTTTTTTGCATTTTCACGCTGGGTTCATTTTTAACCACCGTTAATGACAGAAGTCAGCATGATTAGCAATGTTTCAACGTGATAATTTGTATTACTTGCTTACATAAGTCAAGTTTGCTATATTGACTTGCTTAGCAGAAGACAACACAGCAACATCTTTAAAAACTAGTGGTCACCCGCTGGCATTTAGGAAGTGTTATTGCTGAGCAGCTCAAGACAAACCATAGAAATGTGAATGCTTTTGATGATTAATCGAAAAGAACCTTAGCAAAGGGCAATTCATAATGGTCAACTATAACCTCAGCTAAAATTAATGTTAGTGACATCTATGTTAATGGGAACCCTGGTATAGCTAGAAGAGACTCAGTGTGGCAGGGTGCTGATTAAAGGGCAACACTTGTAGACATTATTGAGGTGTACTTACTATGCAGTTAGAGAGAACAGATCTTGGGTGAATTGAATGTTAAGTGGTTTGTAAACTGTGTCTGTGTCCACTGTTTCCTCATGCGTTCGAAATGTATGTGGTGTGCTGGTTTTCTTGGGGAAACTTTGGTTTCTTCATTTTTTTGTGACATTTTGACTTATTTAATTTGTTATCAAACCATTTTGCTTTAGCTGACTATCGCTATTATGAACTGTTAGACAATCAGCACTGTGAATAATTAATGCATCAAATTTCACCAAGGGGTAGCTTTATAATGTCTTGTTGGTGCCAAATGGTAAATTAGGAAATTAAAACTGAGCCAATCTTTTCAACATTTTCTTAAAAACATAATTTAAGTAAATCTGTTTTTTTTTTAGTCTGACGAGCGCAAGATCAACCCTCAGGTGTCCTTGTACCTTCTGTCACAGGTATACAAACATGCTTTGTTTTTTGGTACGCTACTGGGATTGTCTACTTAGAACAAATGGTTGTGTATGTATCCAGGTATTTCTGATCATTCACTACCAGCCGTTGGTCCACTCCCTGGCTGACGTCATCCTGAATGGAAATCAGTCCGTGTTTACCATACAGACAGAACAGAGTGCTCGCAAGTGTTCAGTGAGTACCTTTTGTAGTCTTGACCTAAAACAGTTTTTTTTTCTGCAAAGTATGGATCCTTTGTGGGGCCAAAGAAGTAATTTATTTGAGTTATTTTACCTGAAATAAAAATATGAAAATGTTTTCCTCAAATGTATTTAGTTGACATTTTCACCTACATTTGAAATAAAATTTTAAGAGTATTTAATATTTAAGCAACCAGTGTCAGCCTTAATGCACACTTTAATGAATTCTGACACAGATCTCAAAACTTGCATAAATCATGGTTAAGAATGCGTAGGCTAACATGTAATTTTGTAAAAATATGTAACTTTGTACATATAATTTCTAAATTTTTTTCTTGTCTTCATAAACTATTGGCTCAATTCATTATCGAACATATGCTCTTAATAGTTTTTCTGTGTGTGCCAACTGATCTTGAACATAGGATTGTGAGATGCACGGTCAGTAGAAAAGTGTTCTCGATGCACTGAAAATTGCAAATTATGAGTTACAACATACAAAAAATGCTAATATTTTGTGGGGTACAATGTCATTAATCACTTGTCTTCATTAAACAATTAATTTTTTTAATTTTTTTTGTGTATTTACAGTATATGGTTTTAATGAAGGCCCTAATACGTTACAAAAGACTATTTGGAAAGGTGCTAACTCTTAAAATGTAACCCAATCTGATTCTGTTCTAAACAAGGAATGTTTCAGAGGACACTTGATTGCATAACAGATACAATGTAGGTTCAACTTTGTTTTTGATTCTGCAAAAGATTTTGGACCAAAATGTCAATCCCAGTGTGCACCGACCAGTTTCAGCTTACAATACATTCGCACACTTCTTGCTCTTGTTTTTTTAAACAACCCTCAGTTTCACTCTTCACCTAGTACATGATGCTCATGTGCTTTTCTGGACTTTTTCTTAAACCACCTCTCATCTCTTTCTTTTGTATTATTTTATCTGGCTGCAGGTAGTTTATAATCCTTCAGTTTGTAGATACGGTTGTTTAAGAGGAGAACTCTTTGCGGTTTGCAGCTGCACTTGTTATTTTTCATAGGGGTATTTTTCTGAGGCAGATAATCTCAGTGTTATAACAGTAGCATTAATGAAGTGTTCTCCATAGCAGACATTGCTGGTGTATGTAGGTGTATATGAGACAAAGATTGCATTGCTTGAAGTTTTTTTGGGCGTATGAATATTAGATTCTAGGCCAAGCTTTTTTTGTCTGTGTAAATTGTAAATAATTATATATGCTCTCTCTTGGTTTCATATCGAATACATTAAGCAATATTTTATTTATTTATAAGACATGATATTAGGCGCAGTAGTAGTAGTAGTAGGATAAGCTGTTTTATGTAAATTGTTATGTTTGGTTGTCAGGTAATGTCAGGTAATATTAGTAAGTGCTAAAAATTATACAAATAAGTACTAACGGATCAATGATGTGAGGATTAAGCATAACAACATCACGATTAACTTGAGTTTAATTTTTGATAAATTCTTACTTCGGTAAATGCTATTATAGTCCTGGATTATTCACACCCCAATTAAACGATATAGGTATGTATGTTTGCATCTTAGTTTTGTATTTAGTCAAGGTTCTTCTTCAAGGAAAAAGTTTTTCTAGCTTGTTTCAGCCTTACCAAAAGTAATTTCCTCTTTCCCAGTCTCTGCCTTCTTTGTGGTCCTTTTCTGTGTCTCACCTCTCATACTTAACCACAGCCTGCAATAATAGACCCCATTTTTACAAGATGATGGTAATCACTCAAAGATTCACCAGATCTAGAGCGAACAGTCTGACTGCAATTTAAGAACACTTCAAGGAAATAAGACATTTGTGAAAAAGGGAAATGCTTTTTCTTCACAATCATAAGACATGTAGCATTCAATTATAATACCATATATACTCAAGTGTTGACATGAAACAGATGTAACCATATTTGGTTTTGCTAAGTAAAATTTATTAATTTAGCCAACTCCTACATGTGTTTTTGGAGTGAACAAAACTGTTAAAACTAAGAAGCACCATCAACCATACAATAAAACAGTCTGTATTTCTAAGTAAGCAACTTTTCAGCGTGTAAAGAGTATTAGTTGAATATATTTAGACTAGATTATTTGAGGCTTTGCATATGGGTTGTGTATAAGATGAGATCAGAGATGAGGACAATAAGGGGTCCTCGTGTAGACGTTCTCATTGATGTGTTACTGTGATGTTCAGCAATTTACTTTCACCATCACCTCACAGACTCAAACTTTCTGTCCCTTTCCTGTAAAGACTGTTGAAATTACTATTAGTACTTGTGTGTTACCAGCAACACTCTGACACCCAAACACATGCTCACACAGATCACATGACTTTCCTTCACCCGCAAGCCGCAGGTCGAGGTTGAGCACAAAAGGGACCAGGCAGAAACCTTATGTAGATCTAGATTTCAAACAGGTTTTTGTGCATATGACAGGAAATATGAAGTTTATGTAGTGCAGAGATTAAAGGTAAAACCACTGTATTAGTAGCTTCCCCTGTGTTCTTATTATGCCATTTCCACACTGCTTGTTTATAAGAAAAAGCACTTAATCACTCCTGTATCCAAGCTATTTTGTTCATTTGTTAAATGTTCATGTGGTGGTTCTTGACCCCATCCTAAGTGAATTCATTGCATCAATTTAGCTTGAAAAGCCTTTGGGATGCAATTATTTTCATTTTATTTTTTTTTTGCATTTTTCTTCCACAATTTGTATAAAATATTTTTCTTCCACAATTTCAAGAAAACTTGTGTGGATTCAGCATGAAAAAAAGCTTTTATCAGTGAACACTTACCCTCCATGGGATGGTTGTCGAATTGAATTGGTTAATCTCAGAATAAATCATCTCAGCTCAAATCATCATGAACTGTAGAAAACACATATTTTCGTCCTTCAGCTTTGGCTTTGAGCTTCTCAACAATTCTTTCAGATGTGTACTTTAGGATTGTTTAACAATAACAATCTGACAACTATAGTCAAATTCCTTGACCTATTCATGTTTTGGCTTCTGACCCCAGCCCTAATTTGCCTGGATTCAGCCCTTGAAGACAAAATAACTTAATTTGTATGAACGCTTGTTGCTCGACCAGCTTGTGTCTAATGGCCTTGCCAATGATGCTAGCTTTCTGAGCATAATAGGGTAACTTTTGTGCCTGTTAATGTACTCAATGATTTCATGCACATTTCTGGTGATGCATACACAGTTGTTTTGATTTTTGTGGTTGTCGGGCTTGTTTATTTTACATGCGATTGGGATCATCACCTCATGTATTTTCCTTTCTTTCTTTATAAACAGCCAGCTGCTACTGAGTACTTGCACTTTGAATAGAGTTCAGTCATTACGTATTACTCCACAGGCAGACCATAGATGGCTGGCGTTTGCATTTGTGGTGTCCAATGTAGGCTCCGTTTCTCAGATGTGAGACGCCTTATTTGCATCATGTAAGAGTGACTTGTTTATTTTTTTTGCTTTTGAAAAGAACTCTTTTTTCACTTTCTTGATCTGCCAGTCACATTGTTTCTCTCAATGGTGTGAAACTTATTGAAAACATATTGTATGGTTCTTTGAAACCTTGCTTATGTTCTTTGAAGTGGAAAGCACATGGTTTAGAGAGCTGCAGCACACCTGTCAGTTCACGAGCTGTAGATGGATCTGTGTTTTGTTCTTTAATTCTAAGAAAGTCTGATATGTCTTGGAGATGGATGAGCTAAGTGGTCTTTAAGTGTCCATGGGTACTGGTCATTGCTTTATATATCATGTGAGTTATTGACGGACTCAACTTCTCCTCACTGCTGCTCTAAACAATTCTGTCCCTGACTGTTTAACAGCTGTTTCCTGTTTTAGTGGCTTCTTGTTTCTGAGAAGCTAAAGAGTATTTTCCTTTAACTGTCACTTCTGTAGATGCTGCTATTGCTGTAATACGAGGACTTTTGTGCAAATTTGTTAGCCAAAGACTTTAAAAAAAACAAAATCCTCACGTAATTTGTTTGAAAACTTATTTATTTAAATTTAAAAAAGTTTCAAATATGACCACAACATAATATTTCAGTTTTTATTACACTGAATTAAACAAAAGTTTCATTAATAATATATTTTAATGTCATGTTTTTAATAAAAAGTTAATTATATCATCTATTTTAGAGCAATGCTGGTCTTCGTCGCTTCACAAAGCCCCCAGAAACATTAGAACGTTCTCTTGAGATGAATCGTCAGCGTGGGAGGAAGCGAGCCCAGAAGAGACCCAACTATAAGAATGTTGGCGAGGAAGAGGAGGAGAAGCGGGGATCTGATGAAGGGCTGGAGGAAGAAAAGGAAAAGGCTAAAGGTACAGAGGCTAGTTCAAAGGCTAGCAGGACAAGTGGGGACAAGGAAGGTGAGTAGCACTCGATGAATGTCCCAGCATGGCTGACTGACCCTCCATTCTCTGGATCACACCTTACTTCGGCTGTGGCTCTGCTCTCAAAACTGACCAAACACCTGCACTGACTTCAAAATTAGAAGGATTAGTTGTTTCAAGCTCATGTGAATACAAACTAGACATTTTAATTAGATTTATTTTAGAAAGATTTGGATTAACTGGTCACCCTTTATGTAACAAATTAATTTAATATTAGATTTCCAGTGTTTTTGAAAAGGATTTTAACGATTAAAAATGTAATTTCCTTTTAATAAAAGCTTTCCAGAACAAAATGACCTGTCCTACTGGATTAAATCAAGTTTTACCAGAGTATTAAGTCGTTTTGCCAGTTGTGAGAGCACTCCATCTGATCATTTTTGTGTTACACAGTCACTTTGGTCCACATTCATTCTGTGCTCTCCACCTCTCCAATTAGACAAAATGTCTCCCTGCCCTTCCCCATATTGAACGTTTTTGTTTGTGCCTTCATGTTGAGAAGGAAAGTTGGCTAAACTAATTGCATGTTGTATTCATTCATCTGTGTGGTTAAATCATTCATTCAGCTTTGTTTTTTTCGGCTTCTTTTACACAATCAGTGTTAATTAATTTTAATGGCTAAAAAGTCAGACGAGTGATACTTTTTTTACACCCTTCCTCTGGTTTGTTTGGCACCAAAATCTTCTGACTTTTAATTAGGTTGACATTTGTAAACAATCCCAGCTTAGAATATCTAGGACTAGATTGAATTTCATTTTTTTACAAAACACCGTCAACCGTTCTTAAATATCAAAAACAATTGGATAAACATTTGTTTGAAAACACATGCACTTGTAATTTCTAAAAGCAGATGAAAAATATATATGTTATCCTATTTAATTAAAAACTAATATTCATGTACATAGAAGTGTTACACAGGTTGAAGTGACTTAAATTAACTAGATTGTTGCCTTTCTGTTTTCATTTTATCATGTTTATAAACATATTTAACAGTTATAAATGAATGTATAACGAAAATTAGCTTCAGTAAATATCTAGTATTGTTTAGCTGTTAATAATCAAGTCTATCTGGTGCAATCCTTAGAACACAACTCTTTGAGTGGAATCTTCCCTGGCTAATATCTAATTAATCTCTGGCAGATTGTCAGCCCTGCTGTCATCTTCTTTGTGTTTTACAGAAATTGAAATGGTGGTAATGGAGAAATGTAGAATCTCAGACGTTTCAACTTTAACAGAACAAAACATTACAGATGAGGAGAAGAGTGCGGCTGCTGCAGCGCGACCAGAAGGACAGCAGAGCAGGTATATATTGAGAACCTTTGCAACAAGTTTTCTGTTAAATTGAGCAATTTTTTTTGGAATACTGCACAACTGTTTAGTAAAATCAGAAATTGTCTGTTATCTATTTTTTTTTTTATCTTATAAGATTAGTACTTAACCGATTACTCCTGCATTAGTTTTTTTAAGGTACCACAGAAATTCAGCCAAGTTGCTGCTTGAATTACAAACTCCAGGGAAAAGCAAAGAACTACTTAACAAACTAAACTGTTCATTCTGATCATGTTTGATTGGCCTCTTCTGCCAAATGCACATCGGGAATTAAAGATGATTTGAGCTCTGTGGCACAAATCCTCATATCAAAAATATAAATGTTAAGATGTAACTTTTACTGCCATTCTCGGACGTGGCAACCAATCAGGGGCTTGTCCTGACATAACCAAAATACCATGACTACATGACATTGGAGACACCATTATGATAATATTATTATTATTATTATTTATTACTATTATTATTAATATTATAGGAATAATGCCTTCATTTATTTAGCACTTTTCCGTCATGGCCTCCTGACCACCACCAAACACTCCCCACCAGTCACATATCCATAAAGGGCGAAGTGACTTGCCCTAGGGCACAAGGGCAGAAGGGACCTTGCAGGAATCGAAATGCCAACCTTGTAGTTACAGAATGACCAATTCCACCACTGTGCCAAGAAGGTGGTTCGTCCAGGGATAGCTGCTTGCAAAATCACTTTGTAGGTGTCTTTGTACACCTTAAGTTTGTTAGCTAATATTTGACTAAGAATTTGTTTGAAATATGATTAACAAAATGGTCAAGCATGTGTTTCATGAATTAAAAACATAAAAAACACATAAAAATATTTGTTTACGACACTAGACGCTCCATGATGCAGGAATATACAATATTTTTTTCTTGGAATCTTTATCTTTTATTGAAAAAAAAATCAAGCTTGTGGTTTGCTCACGCAGGGCGTAAAATATGGAAGAAATGATAAACAGATAGGTGTATTGCAAACTGAGGCAACTAGCCCAATATCTTTACATCTGTGTGTGAACCCCAATCAGTAGCTGAATGATGCAAAAAAAAAATGTTGGTAAAAAAAAAAAACTTTTTTGGAAGATAAAAGAATATGCTTCAGAAGGTCAAAAATTCTGAAAAGTTATAAAGAAGATTTTACTCTTTTTGAGCTGCTCTCTTTGCTATCCATCTTTGCCCCTTTCAAACAACTCAAGCTAGGGAGCATTTGGGTCATACACATCAAGTCTATTATTGAGTAATGTTCTCTTAAAAACAGTCAGTGTTTTTTAGTGTCTTCCCAGACCATTTAGTTTTTTGCGTGAACGTTACATTATGCTTCACAATATCTAATCACAAAAGACGCTGGTCTAACCAGTATTTCCCACTGGATAGTGTTGCTTAGAAGAGAGGTTTTGAACACAGAGGCTAGCTGTGTGAATCATTTGACCGTTATTTGGAAAGTAGGTGAAATTAAAGATTTATCTTGAGAGGGAAAATGTTTTTCACCTTCTGTCAACCTGCATTGGATACACCTAAAACTAAAATCTATATTGCGACACTTTAAGGTAAATCTCCAATTTTTTTAGAAATAGGCTTCTTCTCCAACTCTCTAAGAATGAATCAGTAGTGTTTCACCATTTTGCATTATATATTCACCGATACCACGATTTTGATTACTTTTAGCATAGTTTAACATAGATCATTGAATCAGATTAGATCTTTTGGATTGACATGTTAGTGACGGTAGCAGACAGTAGAATATTACATGTTGATCTTTTCTAGGTTAATATTCCTAGAAACTAATCTCTATCCTAGCATAGTATATACCCTGGGGAAAAACAAACCGTATGCCATCTCATACACAATATTGTGCTCTGTAGATTTTATTCAAGTTCTTTTGTACACGCTGATAAGGTTTTATGAAGAATGACTGCTGTCTTAATCATTGTTCTAGGCCCTTTCTGGACATGTTGTATAATGCCCTTGACTGTGACACAGAGGATTACCAGGCACTCTTTGTCCTCTGTCTCCTGTATGCGATGTCTCATAGTAAAGGTATTCAATCTTTCTGGTCTGTCATCAGTTGTGGTGTCTGTTTAGTTGCCTTTTATTTAATATATCAAGTCTAAGTTAAAAGTATAATATTTACAGTGTAGCTCAGAGAATGTGTAAATATTTATTAATATTTATTATATCTTTTCATGCGAGAACACTAAAATCTTAAACTTAATATACAGTGAATGAACAAGTCTCATTTAATACTCAAAGTAGTAAATAAACAGACTGTATAACAGTGTAAAATTGCTGTCCCATCAGAAAAAAGCACACACATACACACAAAAAAATACAAGCTTCCATGACAACACACTGCATGCTGTATCTTAAAAGAGAAAATACACAAAAAATTAAGACCGATCACAACAAGTCTTCTTTCAAATAATGCATTACATTGGAGTTCTAGCAATCTAGCGGATAAAACTGAATCAGTTTAAATAGTTTAAGCATTTCCGACATCTTATATTTTTGTGTTTTTGCTGCAGGTATAAACCCAGAGCTTTTAGAGAGACTCCAGCTCCCTGTGCCAGATCAAGAGAGAAGTTATTACGGTCAGGTGCTGGTGGAGAGAGTGATCCGCACCATGAGCCAGGCTGCTCAGCCAGGTACACTCATACTCGCACAACCTCTCATATCTCTTCATCTCGCATGCTGATTTTAAATCTACTGTACTTACTGTTTTATCTATAATATAACTCGTTACAGGTTCAGACATGCTAATTATAACTACATATTCCACTATTTTGTTTGAATTTGACTTAAAATCTAAATGCCTCTCTTTTTCCTGAGGGAAATCTTGTAAACATTCACAAATTATGAAAAAATTTGTGTACACATGGAAATTGAATAAAATATCTGTGTTTAGGTGTTGTTGGGTAAATAGGACTTGTGTCAAATGAAGTGCTTAAACATTGTTTTGTGTGGTGAATATTACAGAGAAATGTTTTTGCATTCAAAACTAGGAATGCTATCATTTGGCTGGATCTTTCAGCAGTCTTTAATAAGTCTTTAACTTTAATCTATTGATTTAAGAGGCAGTGTTTAGGCATTACTTGTACTGGTTCATCCAGTGTTCTAGCACTGCACCTTTAGGTTTGGGTGTCCTGCTATTTGGGTGTGTTATAGCTCCCATTGTTTGGGAATTTTATTCTTTCTATTTACTACTTAAATTTAAACTTTAATTATAACCTCAATAGCAAGTGAATAGAGCCATAATTTTTCAGTTGAATATGCCGTTAATGATCAAATCATACCCCCATAATTGAGTATAAATGGAACATGTGACCCATGCATATTTTCCTTTTCCACATGCGTCCTATTGTAATGCTCTAAAACAGTAGTTCTTAACCTGGGGTCCGTGAGGGCGCGGAAGCGGATACCTGTTGATGTAAAAAAAATATGGGGTTTTATAGCGAGTAAGTCCAATTTTGAGAGTGCAAAAAATGAAATGTTCCTCTCGTGTTGAAAAACGAGCAAGCAAAAATCTATTTTGAATGTAAACTGTGTATGTGCACAGACGATCTTGTTTACTCTCGTAATAATACCCTCCTACCTACACATAGACCACACTGTAACCTTCCACTGTATGATCCATCACCATTAAAAGAAAAAACACTGTCCAGAGGCCTTATTGAGATACTGGCAACAGTTGTAAAATTAGTAAACAGATCATTACGTCTTTTGATACTTTCCTGATACTATGGGCTTGAGCACTAACTGCAACTATTTCCTTTCATGGACATTCTCTTTCAATTTCTTCAAAGAGGTTGCAGCCAGTCTATAGGGTTACTTCAGAATTGCATGCTTTTGCAAGATTTGTCAGTTTTCTTAAAGCTAATCTCATGGACTGGATTGTACTAGAATAAAAACTTGTCAATGTGTTAATGATTCAAGGTCTGGAGTGGCATTCTTAACACTTCTATCCCTTGTTAATGCAAGTATGCAAGGCGCTACATGACATTTTGTCATTTTTTTTTTTACATTTGTTGTGAATTTAGCTAGAAGCAACTTTTGCTGTCATTTTCCCTGTTTTAGCATAATATGACTATAATATGATATGCCACTTTTTATTTCACTACAACAAAAATTATAATGTTTTGGATTCCCACCATAACAACAACATCATCCTCCTGTGTATTTCAGATGGAAAGGTGCGCTTGGCCACACTGGAGCTAAGCTGTCTTCTGTTGAAGCAGTCAGTGCTGTCTGGATCTCAGTGTATTATAAAAGACATTCACTTGGCTTGTTTAGAGGTAGGTGTCTTAACAAAGGAAAGCTTTTAATCCCTAAGGCTGCTGTTCCTAGAATGTTGTTAGATTTAGCACATGCTGGATCAGAAGGTTAACTTGTACCGGGCACCCATGAAATCTGTCTAGGATATCGAAGAAACGTAATTACAAAACTAAAATGACTATTTAAAATAGTTATAACTTAGGAGTTGGTTTATATAAATATTATTGATAAAGAACTTTATATGATGTCACAGGTTCTTCAACAGCAACCGAACTGTTTACACTAGCAAAAAAAATAAAAATCAGATCCCAATCTTAGCATAAGACACAGGTGGGGTTGCTTTATATAGCTAATATAGACAAGAGCAACATTATATAATGGAACTGATCACTGCATAGCCACCAGACTGTTTACCCTAGCAACAATTTTTGCAGATCTCTATCTCAACTTAGAATTTAAGAATATAGTTTAAGAAATGACAGTTTATTTATATAACTCATGTTGACAAGGGGAACATTATTTGATTCCACACATTTAAGCGTTTTATTTTTGGTCTTAACATTAGCGTAATATATTTAGCATTACCTTCACTATTGGTGATAGAATTTTTATAATTTAATAAAACAGACATTAAGATTCGACATACATTTTCAGACCAATTTTTAACATTAAATCTTCCCAGCAAACTTGGTTGGCCACACCATGGTTGTTTATTGATACATTGGGGTTTGTTCTCACCGGAGCATCGCTTGTGTTTTGAAACAAAACAAAAAGGCTGCTGCATGAAATTAACGTACTTATCCATCCACTTAATACCCAGATTAAACTTAATATTTGCTTTCCAAACTATAAAACCCAATTTTTAGATGTGATTTTTGTCAAATGGCCTGAATCATACCATTTAAAAAATATATTTTGTACACAGATCTTTTAATATATTTAATTAATATATTTAATTTGGTTTGTTTGTCTTTTTTTCATAGATAAATCGTTTAAGTGTAGAAAGCTTTTGCATATTGTTTTCACATTTCACAAGCTGTTATTTCTCGACAGCTGTTTGACAGCTGTTTATTAGTTTAAATCTTATTTTATAGGTATGAAAAGTATTCACCAGGCTTTAAACAAGTTGGCACTTGCAGTTACTTTGCATATAAATGAAAGGAATGATGCGTTAACCCAGAACTACTAGGAAGTTATTATGCAAAAAAACATGATGGCCTAGAATTCTTGGAATTAAATCATTTATCAGAAGAACTTTCATTGAACTGAGTAATTTTGCAGACTGTACTTTTTGCAAATCCTTTTATCCAGAAAAGATTGTACCATTTCTAACCTATTGGATATTTCTATGGTATATATATATATTAAGGTTTACCCCAGTACATTTTCATATGTTCCGTAATGACTACTTCATTTTTCTTTGGAAAGCAATCTGATTATCAGGAACCTGCACGTTTAACATTTACTTTCTTGCTTTTTTTAGGGTGCCCGGGAAGAGAGTCTTCACCTGTTGAGGCAATTTTACAAGGCAAGCTTGTCTTTTGATTCATTTCAGATCAAATAAAAGTTTGAGATAGTAACTGAAAAACAGAATGATCAAGGAAGGGGGAAACATGAGGAATCAATTACGAAAATACTTTAATTATCCTTGTGTCACTCTCGTTTTATTTCTTTTATAGTGTGAGTGACTATTAAAATGATGCTGCATTTTAAGTCTTAGAAATGGTCGTTTTTATTTTTGGGAAAATCCCAAAAGCATCTTGCTGAAACAAGTCAGCACTCTTGGTGGCATATTCTTTGTAATATGTTTCTTTGAATGTAGAGTACCATTAAACAGAATAGAGCTCTTGGGATCAAGGAGCTGGAGAGTGTTTTTTTTTCCACAGCTTGGCAGGATTTCCAGCATTGAGCCTACAGCTATTTTTTTCTCCTTTTTTTTCTTTTTCCCAAAAATGGAATGGAATCTTTATGACCAACATAATCAAACCTCTTGTAAATAATGATTCGTTAAGACATCTAACTACAATATGTTTTGTTTGTGTTCCATGGAAATCTGGGATGACCATTGAATTGCTCTCTTGGGCTTTTGCATGTGTTCCTAATGATTCAGAGTGTTCTAGCTCTTCCAAGAAACTGAGTAAGCATGTTCGAGTCAGAAATCTTGTCACACCCACTTTTTATCATTTGTATTGTCTACTCTACAGCACTGTGGTAAATTCAAAACAACGAATAAAAAATAAAAACAGAAAAGGAAGTTTGGAAATTATGCCTTTTCAAAACATGGAGGAACCTGGCTTTTGTGCTTGGTTCTCATTTTTCACTAAGCTGTGAAATTTTTTTTTGTTTTGTTTGTATTTTTTTATATGTATATATTTAATCCTTCCCATGGGAGAGGTCATTCAACAGATGGTTCACACTGACTAATGTTTGCAATTGATCGGTTGAGAGGGATGGCGCCTGTTTGTAACACAAGCTGGGAAATCAGATTGAATGAGTTGGCACAGTCAAGAACTTTTAGATTAAAGATTATTGTGCTGATGATTCAAAACTGTTTCACACATTCCATCCCCCGAAGAACAATGTGAGCGTCAAGCATACGGTTATAGAGATCCTTTTTTTAACTTTACTTTTTTTTACTTATTTAACCCTCTGATACTATTCTGTATATTTTAAGTTTCATATCATGCTGCTTTTAAATAATCTATAATCAATATTTGACCCATCTAGACTTAATCGCCTGCAATGGGCAGTATTTATTTAGCGTGAATGATTTCTTCAAATCACCTCAAATAGTTGTACACCGCAAAACCCTGCTCCTTCCACTGCCATGCTTCCACCATGCCCCCTGCTTTGTTGTGCTTGTTGCCACAAAGAAAATCCTCCCGTTTCCAGCAAATATATTCATCTTTTGGTAAGTCAAAAATGCTTTTGGTCCACAACATCCAAAAACAAACATTTTTTTCATTATTATCAGACATGGTTCTAGTATGGTTGGACTTCTGGGTAGGTCAGTATATATGTTCTTCATTAAGATGCATCAATAGTTCATCGATCATTGGTTAGTGGGCGGTACTATGGCTAATGAGAATAGTTATGACCGTCAAGGGGTTTTGAGCTCCTAGAAATAGGAAATAGTATTACACAAACATGCCTAAACCAATCTAATTATGGTTTAGGGATGTTGTTAATAAGGGAACAATACTAAAACATGAAAGAAACCTTTTTAACGTCAAGTTTACATGATACAGCACCTTGCTTCACGTGTGATGTTAAGTCTAAAAATCCTTGACTTTTTTTAATTGAAGTTTAAAATTAAGGACTTGAAAGCAGTCTTATGTTTTATATTTTTCGGTCTTAAAAAATTTGCTATTTTAAAAAATTCTGAGTTACTTTTCTGGTGTAATGTTTTTACATTCTTAGTTTTCTTGATCAAATAATGTGAGTAAAAGCACGATTTGCACCATTTAGATGGATGCTAACCACTGATAAAAAAATAAGAAAAAGTAGACAAAGATGACAAAAAAATAAAGCAAAAGCCTGTAAGAACAAAGTGTGTGTTTTAAGTTAGTTAAAACCGATTCCAGTAAACATTTTGAAGCATATTGCAGGGCGTGCAAAAAGAAATCGCTACTCAGAAGTATGGGTTTGAAGGCATCAGACTCCCACGCTAAATAAACAAAACCCTTGATAAATATCAAGGGAAAAGGTTTTTGTTGTTTTGGTTTGCTTGGTAAATTCTTGTTCTGAAATTCAAGGGTTTTGTTTTCTTTGTCTTTGGGGCTTGAAAGAAGGCAGAGAAGGTAATAATTATTGAAATGCATGACCTTAAAAATGTTTTTAAATGTCTTAAATTTAAGTTGAAGAAACTTGTGGGAACCCCATGAAATTGTTTAGAAAAACCTAAGTCTAATGACAAAAATTGTGAGTATAGCATCATTATCTGTTACATATGGTCAATGTTCTAAGTGTTAAAATAACTCGTGTTTGATATCCCCGCATGTTGATAGAAAAGACAAGAGACAACATCTGAGGCAATTTAATCCTTTACTTCAGCATTGGTGAATAAATAATTACAAAATTCTGGGTTAAAATTTTTTCAAAATAAATTTATATAGTATATATTACAGTCGTTTGTTGTTTAAGATTACATATGTCATTTGTTTCATATTTAAAATGTTGTGTGTTATTGTATTATTTGACCCCCCTGGGAGGAATTATGTATTCATCTTTCTATGGGATTTTGGTTCTGACAAGTGTTTTATTAGCTGTTTTATTGGTGGTAGCTATAGCAAAGATGAGAGCAGTCGGGTAATAAATGATCCTGTTAGACATAATTCATTCTGTTATCAAATGTGTTACGTAGTCTTTATAGTTTATTTAAGGTAAAATGCAAAGTCAAACTTTGGAACGGTTGGAAACACTGTGTCATTTTTTCTTTACTGTAACTGTTTCACTGTAATGTTTCTCCTCCTGTAGGGGGAGGAGATCTTCCTGGATATGTTTGAGGATGAGTACAGGAGCATGATGGTAAGCCACTTTGTTATACACATCAATGCTTTCTTTGTTGCAAATTTACTCTGGCTGTAGGTCATGACCTGATGAAACAGCAATACTTCCTGCTTCAGAGGTGAGAGGATGTGTTGCTCTTTTATGTACGGTTACTGGAGGAGGAGTGGCTAATGGGTCCTGCATTTATCCTTCCTCTTCCTGTTTGTTGCTTCCTGGTGATTTTGATAAAGAAGTGGCTCACTTGAATTGAACTAGTCACGTTGATGTTTCATATATGTTCTTTCCTGTTACTCTAAGGGATTATACTCAAAGGGATTATATAACGATACAAGAGTTTGAAAGGGAGTGAATGTTTAACCTAAAATTAAATAACCTAATCCTAATGATCAGGGATTTATATCTTTGATCAGTTAGACCCTGTTTACTCTACTAGCCAAATTCAAATTATTTTTGTTCATATGTGACACAGATCTGATCTGTTCTATTACACACCAGTGACTCAACATTAGCGTGTCATTAGCTTCTAGGGATGAATAGGTGCGAGAAGTTCTTGTGGAAGCACAAAACATAGAGGAGAAAAATGCAGGACAATGGTCGACAGCTGAAGTTACATGTCTTATCAGCCTCTGGGGAGAACAGAAGGTGCAAAGGACATGAAAAAGATCATGTAGTTATTTTCCATATAGGGTTAAATAGCTAGCTTATTTCACATTTCTCACACTTAAGTACTGGGGAATTCATGTTGCTATGGCATGCAAGACAAATTAATCAAATTTGGGTCACATTCAAAAACATCCAGTATAGCCAGGGGGCTTATTTACTAGTTTATGAGTCTGTTTTAAAAGGCTCTTGGGATCTAAGGTAATTGTTGACAGTCTAGATACTATTTGATCACCATTCATACACACATACACTCTAATTTGTAGTCGCCAATCAAGCAAATGGGTATTTGGGTCTTTAACCTGTGGGTGGAAATGAAATGGGGTGGAAACTTTAAACAGAAGGGACAGGAACTTCCTGGATGAAGGAAAGAACTTCTAGGGTTTCAGTCTAAACCTTGTATTGTAGACCTGATTCACACACCATAAAATGGGAATGAATATTATTTTGATTTTTATGTAGTCTTTTTGCTTTTTCTTTCTTTGTTATTTTGATACAACAGTGTAATCCAGGGTCTCAAATTCCTGGTGGGCTACAGCCCCTGCAGGTTTTTGTTCCAACCCTGTTTGAAGAGACAAACCAGTAGCTTCAAACAACCCAGAGGATTTTAATCGATGGATTCAGGTGTGTTTGGTTAAGGTTGGAGCAAAACTGTGCAGGGCTGCGGCCCTCCAGGAATCGAGTTCGAGACCCCTGGTGTGATCATTATTTAAAAATATAAACAATTTCAATTTAGATGTGCACGTTTAGTTGGTTTCAGTGTTTTCTCTTTGTTTGTGTCATTATTTATAGAGTAAGCCCTTAAATGTGGAGTATCTTATGATGGACGCTTCCATTTTGCTTCCCCCGACTGGCACCCCCCTTACAGGCATTGACTTTGTGAAGCGATTGCCCTGTGGAGATGTGGAGAGGACACGGAGGGTCAGTGATGAACACACACTCGTGCAGAAAGTTTACAGATTGATAACTCATGCTCTTCTGTTTGGTCACCTCCCTTTTCTCAGAAGCTAAACAAATATAACTGGCCAGTCTATAGAGTCTTTGTCTGCTGGTGAATCTCTTAATGCACTTCAGAGATATATTTCACGAGTTTCATATGTACAACAGCTCAACGTTTTCTGTCTTTCCAATAAGTCACTCCTAATGTAGACACTGCATGACGATTCAGATATGTGACCTTAGTCTGGGAATTTCTCAGAATTCATCAATCTTTGAGTGAGTTTCCTGAACTGGTTATTCTCAGCAAGCTGATATTTGTAGCGCTGTTAGACTATAGAAACCTCTGTCCATGTCGCGTCTTATGAGAGTAAATGCTTAACTGACATCCTAGCAGTTTATTCATGTGTGTATTCTCATTTGTGTATGAAAAAGTCTGTTGAAAGGAACTTCGTGACTGATGAAAAGTTTTACATATGTTTAATTTGTTTTTTACAATGAAAAGCTTCACATGACTCAGTCTTTTCTAGTCCTTTTTATAGCAATGTATTCAACATGAGGCACTTCTGGGTACAAAGGGAGTTTTCAATGCACCCTGAAACAAGGTCTGTCTAAGAAATTTACAGGAGTTGCATGATTACCAAAACAAAATATGCTGCGTTGACTGTTGCTGTAAATTAATTACATGCAGCAGTAACAGTTCTGGTACTGATATTTCGGCTCTGGATATAGAAAGACCTGGCACAGCAGTTTAACACAAACATGTACTCACATAAACATTTGCTTTTATGAAACTGATTTAATGATCTGTTTGAAAAAAAAACACTTTAGGTCATTCTTAAAATGTTTGACAATGAGAAAGTAAGATGGTACATTTTCTACGACTACAAAATGTTAAATAGATAATGTCACTAATTTTGAGGGGGAAAAACTACAAATTATATTTTTAAATAAAAAGGTTATCATAAACAATTTTTTTTTCTTATTGTGGTCTTGGATTCCTTCCTCTTGGCAACTAGGGAATGCAACAATAGAGACTGGCATGATTATACGGTGTCCTGCGGTCAAACGAACCAAAATGAGGGAGAAAATGCCAATGTTGTTACTAATCTTTCACTTGTTCATGAACATGATATATAAAAACAGTTTGTAATTTACTTTTATGTTAAACACAAATACTTTTTTTCACAAATCATGACATTAATTTTAAAAATAATGAGTCAAATTTTTTTCTTTTCAAAGCATTTGGTACTTTTGGTTTGTACTACTGAGATTGATTATTGTTTTCAATTTTTATAAAAAATCTGTTACTCTGAAGATTTTTTTTATGGCCAATAATTATGGTGAATGTTATTTTTTCGCCAATATAGCTAAAGGATACTAAACCATGGATTGTTGCTAATGTTTGTCAATGTTTTCTTATTATTTTATTTAAATGTTTTTTTACCTAAAATGTGCTATACATTGTTTATGTAAAAGGTTTAACTAAAATAAGTAATTTAATTGTAATAAGCTACAAATTATCTGTGATGGTTTAAAATGTTTGAGGATAAGTATTAATTGTACATAGACTGAAATATATTAAAGTTGAATCTTTATGTCTTATATTAGCATTTTTAACATCACTGTGTAATTAAATTGGCAGTTTTTTTTCTTATTTCAACGTTTTAGCTCTCAGAATCTGTAAGCCATAACCTTTGCGATGTTTTACGCTGTGTTTAAATTATATAAAGTATATGTTTTTTAATGAAATGAGCAACGTTAATTTTGAAGTTTTCTATGATGTTTTTAAAAAATGCATCTCATATTTGTTCATTTATTTAAAGTTTTTACTGATTGATTTGAAAAGACCAAATAGAACATTGGACGCCTACGAATATCTCATGACGCGACAGAAAGATTTAAAAACCTAGAGTTTTTCATTTGAAATAACAAACTTCTTTACAAGTTTCTGCATGTGTCTGCAGGCCATCCGTGTTTTCTTCATGCTGCGTTCGCTGTCTCTCCAGCTGCAGGGAGAACCAGAAACTCAGCTCCCTCTTACTCGGCCGGAAGATCTCATCAAGACAGATGATGTTCTAGACTTAAGTAAGTATGAATGAGTGAGTTTTTTTCTAATTGTACATGTAGTTATTTTAGTGCTTAAGTTTCTATACAGATAAAACTCTGTGTGGTTTGTAACATTTTGTGTGATAATGACAGATTTTTATTGCATCAAACAGTTTTTTCTATATTGTGTTTAGGTTTGTAGAAATCAAGCAACAAGAACATCAAATGAAAATCATTTACACACAAGCGCCACTGAAATTCCTGAATTATTTTCGCTTTATTCATGTATTTACTTGTTGGCACACTCTCTTTATCAGTACCATCATTCCGTAGAAATTTTAGAGAACACTCAGTGATTCACATGAACTGAAAACTCTTGATGAAACAGCAGGTCCTATTTCTTTTGAACTGAGACCAAGTCCTGTGTATTAACCTCACACTTACTCTCAACCACACATGATATTCATAACAGAAATGATGAAGCTGAACTTGTGTCACATTTGCACCACTTTCATACAATGGGGGTTGACATTTACTTCACCTTCTACTAGAGGCCCTTTTTCTGTGTAACCAGTGGTCCATGACTAAATATCCTTAAAAACAACTTCTTTGGTAAGTCATATGTCTTGATTTAACAATGTCTTGACCTGACAAATCTTTAAAATAGAGATACAATCATCTCACTATTGTTATCCTTCCAAAATCTCAGAATGTCCTGAAATCAAGAATGTTCATGTAAAATGTGCTTTTATGCGCTTTTATGCAACCATTTTTACAAACACGTTTTAAACAACCAGAGATTAAATGAATAAATAACACAAAAATGTGAAAACATTACAAATCATGTAAATGTATTATAGGGTGTTAAACAATTTCAAACAGTCATTAGAATGGTGTGTTTTGAGCCTTCTGGTCTCATAGCAGGGCTCATGCTCTTTCTACAATTAGCCCAAAAAAAAAATGTAATGACTTATGCTGACTAATGACATGACATCTAAAATAAGATGATTGTTTTTGTAAACTCTAAAACTGTTATGAATGACACTTACATTAGATGTTACATTTGGGCGCACTGGTTGCTGTCCAACAGTAGGTAAGCAACAAATGTAAACTCATCGCACGGTACATGCTAAGAAATCCATCTGGGTTGGTTTAAGTCACCTCATTGTTTGGAGGGTTATACAACCCTTCGCTTTGGCCCTTCCACATTAATACAAAGAGAATTAGTACACCTCTTTACTTGCCCCACAAACCTGTATAAATACATTAAAAAGTAAAAAAAAATCTATTCCTTTTTCTCTGGCCTTTTGAGAATTAAATATGGGACGCAGTGTTATTTTGATATTCAAATTAAGGTCACTGCTTGGTGGACATTTCAGTCTTTGTAATAATCTTAATTATTTTTATTTTATTATTATTATTTTATTTATTTATTTTTTTACAAAATCGTGCCGTGGACCTCATGCATACAGGTTTTTGCACTCTAAGCAAGTGCTGCCATTTATGAAGCCAGATTTGGTCGCTGTGAGAAGTTTTGGTTGACTTATATCTGCAACTTAAGTGGAGAAGCACCAAAGCACATTATACAGAAACACATAGACAGTGTTTGGCTAATTGTCGTTGAGTAACAGCACATGAAGGTCTGGCAGTCTCTTAATTTAGAAGTTTAATTGTAGCCAGAATAAAAAACTCCCATATTACATATTCTCTTTCACTGAGTCAGTCCTTGCAAGACCAAGACCTTTTTAATGTTTGGTTAATGCATTTCTCACTTCGCTGTAGCCCATATTATAGAGAAGCTTAAATTAATTCAGGGTTGAATTTTAGATAGCAGAATTATAGAAAATTGTTGTGTTGTGACATCTGTTTAGGGATTTTTTTAAGAGCTAGTATTTTGCCTTCCTGACTGGCATAAAGAAAAGGGTGAACATTGAAGCATCCTCACATTTAAGTCTGATTTTATTGCTGTAGCTAAATGTGAAGGTAAAAGTGTCTTAATAGCTAGCATAGTGTTCTGGATCAAAATACCTTGTGTATTGTCTTCTTTAAACTACTTCATAATAAATCAACCACTATGGCCACACTAAGCAAACCATCACATGTTCCTTTGAGTTTCCATGGGACATTTTCATCTTTTAAAAAGCAGAACTGCATTTTACAGCTGCCTGCTTCTCAAGTAAAAAACTACCTGAAAGTTTCTATTCCTAGGTTACTGATACTGCTACTAATTCTGTATAGCTCTCTGAACTTTCTGTTCTGAACTCATTCCTGAATCTTTCCCCTGACTTCTGAGGAACTACAATTCGTAGGTGACCTGATGTAAGTTCAAACTTTAATGACTTACCTCTTGTTTACTCTTCCCCCGCCTTCTTTTCCACCAACACATGCAGCTTTATTAAAATTTACTGCGTAGGATATGACTCACTGGAGTATTTTTGAAAACTCCCAGATGTCTGAGTGCAAGTTGATTTCAAGTCAGGTTAACACTCACTCTATCACTATCTCTTTAAATGATTCAAGGCACACTGCTCTGTCATTTTTCTGGCAAGTTTTAATAGGAAATTTGGTAATATATACAATTGTGCAAGCCTTAAAAAGGCAAAATGCCTTCTGAAAAGCTAAAAACAGACATAAATAGTTTGCTCGGAAGGTAAATGACAAGTGACAAAAAACGGAAAGGCTCTTATGAAAATAGTTCCTTATTGCTTTGTCCTCTATGTATGTAACATTAATGCAATGGTGAAATGCACACAGAATTCTGTCTTTACGACATAGAAATTTTGTGTGGTATGTCGCAATGAAAATGGATGGTTTAAGAAAAATTCCAATTTTTTTTCATCCTCTAATTTAGGTGTATTTTACTTTCAGCTACAACAAAAGAACATGGAGGGGGGAAAAAGCCTCCATCTATTCAGGTGTTAAAACTGAGATATCTAGATTAGTGCTGGATTGCTGCTGGAAATTGCCATATCTTTTTATCTTTTTGAAGCACAATATGTGCTAGCTGTACATGCTCTATTTTTAAAATTATAATACTACAGTACATGAACTGCATGTATACATATATATTTACTGTCTACTGTTTGAATTTCAGTTATATGGAAGTCATACATTTTAAACTGTCATTTTTTCCTAGTCATTTTGATAACTGTCTTCGTAACAATTGGTTTCTGTGGGATGATGTTTGGGAGCACTTGTGCACTGCTCTTTGATAAGCATATCGAATTGTTTATACCAATGATCCGCTGCCCATCACCAAACCCTACAGAAATAATAAATTTCTTCTTTATGTATCATCCACCAGCGTTATCTGAAAAAGAAAAACTTTTATTTTGGAAAGTACTTTTTTCAAGCATGCAAAAATAATTTTCTCTTAACACAATGCTTCTAAAAACAAGCTAATGTTGCCTGATGAAGACTGCAAAAGTAACAACAACTTTGGTCGTGTTTGAAAAGTGTGGGATATTTTCTGTAGAAAGATGTATTCATCGTTTATTTTGGTATTGGTTTGATTTTCTGAAATGTTCATTGGGTCTTATTGGCCTAAAACGACTTTCGTGCTCTCACTGAGTCAGCTGTTATTGTTCCGTTTTTACCAAACCTTAAATTCATCTTCGTGGTGTACCTTCTTATTGTGGATGCTTATTGTTTATGCTACCATAGCAACCAGAGTGCTTGGTGTTTTGTTGATGTTAAGAGAATGCTGGAAAACTTACTGGAATCTCATTAACATTGTTGTTGCTATTGCATTTAAAAAAATACTAGCCATAATTCTATGCAAGCTAAATTAGGACATCTGAGAGGCTGGTCTACAAAAATGTTGTCTTACAATAAACTTGTCCCTTGCACCAATTTGTTTGGGACCAAAGATCTACAAGACCCTAGCCATGGTCTCAACAAGCATTCAAATACTTTAAAGCAAACCTTCCCAATGCAATTCTTTGGAAAATAACTATATATGCATTTCTGTGAAAAGTTTTAGCCAGGTGTAAAGAAATGTTGAAAGCAAAACATGCTTTCATAATTGTAATTAATTGTGAGCATACAAAAGAAAAACCAGTTTGTCAATATTTGGTGTTACTACCATTCAACCTTCAAACCAGCATCTATTCTTATATCTACACTGGCACAACATCAGGGATTTTGTAAGATTATAGTCAGGTGTATCCAACTGGTCATTCAGTGTCACGCATAGGTTGACACCCAGTCATGAAGGGAAACAGAAACAGCTGTGTATGAGGCTTAAAACTGTCAAAGAAAAGGCAATGTCAGCCAAAAGCTTTTATGGTAGTAGATGAAAGACACAGCATGCTTATTAGTCTTTGAAATATGAAGATGTCCAGCAGTGTTATCAGCTCAGAGCTGACAGAAACCAGTGAGACCCAGGCACACCCATTTACAGTCTGGAGAGGTCTGGTCAAAAGCAGTCTTCATGGAACATTTGTAGCCGAAAGACCAATCCTCGAATGTGGGAACGAGGCCAAGTGATTCAAGTATACACAAAAATATATGAAACGGATAAAAGAAAATGGCAAATGGGCTCATGAGTCAAAAAAAATATATGGCTGTAGCAGAAGGCAGATTATTCATTAAAGGACTGTGCAATAGTGATTGCCTACAGGGAACAGTGAAGAATGGTGGAGATTTCTTGAACATTTGGGGTGGCATTTCTGCAAACGTAACAGTTTTACTTTGCTTTGAAATGGTTTTTAAAGTAAAATAATTTTTTTTTCTTTTTTTCACATCTGTAAACATGTCAATATGAACACATGTTTGGTTACCCTTTCAGCGTAATTTTTTCAAGTACTTTTGTAGTTAATTATCAAATGTTTTGATATCTCCTTGTAGATAACAGTGATCTAATAGCTTGCATGGTAGTCAGTAAAGAAGGCATTCAAGCTCAGCGTTTCCTGGCTGTGGATGTGTACCAGATGAGTCTTGTGGAACCAGACTCAAAGCGTCTTGGCTGGGGGGTTGTCAAATTTGCTGGCCTTCTTCAGGTCTGCCTTTTTCTCTTTCTTTACATGAAACAAGCCTGTCCTACATTATTTGATGACTCGCATTTCACAGGACATGCAGGTTTCAGGAGTGGAAGATGACAGCAGGGCTCTGAATATAATCATTCACAAACCCACATCAAACCCTCACGCTAAGCCTGTGCCAATTCTGCAGGCTAACTTCATCTTTGCTGACCATATTCGCTGCATTATTGCTAAACAACGGCTAGCTAAGGGCCGAATCCAAGCCAGACGGATGAAAATGCAGCGGATAGCAGGTCAGTCATCATTACTGGATTTGGAAATCTGTAGACTATCCCAGGTGTATCTGGTTTTATGTGTTGTTTATTTATTATTGTCAAATTGTTCTTTTTCTTCTCATAAACACAACTCTGCAGCTCTTTTAGACCTTCCTGTACAGCCTTCCACAGAGGTTCTGGGCTTCAGCCAGCCAATGGTTACTTCATCTCTGCCATTCCGGTTTTATGATCAGTCCAGACGAGGGCCAGCCTTCGCCTCTGTAGATAAAGTTCCAGGTAAATTTTTGAACTAATTGGATGGAAATTAACTGACAGACTAAGGACCAATTATTTGCGGACAGTTTTCTGTTAGTTTGAGTGCCAAGGCTATGTAAAACTTTATAACTAAAAGATAAGTCAATGTTATTTTTTATTTTGAAAAAATATATAGGTGTATGTAAATATGTATATGACATAAGTTTGAGTCATCTAAAAAAATGGATAATAAAGTTTTTTCATTTAAGTCCCTTGTATCATTTTCCCCTGAATTTCTCTTGTTCTTGTTTAAGTTATGTTTTGGTGGAATCAAAATTCTAGGTAACACTTCCTCTGCACCTTGCACTGCAAGCTTTAGAAATGTAGTTCCTTATATGACAGTCAGATTTACATTTAAACATTATTTATTTTATTCTTTTTAATCTTCTGATTTTAACGGCCAAGTTATGTTAAGTTTCAAGGTCATTTTAAATTAAGTGTTGCTAGCCAAATTCATAAATGCATTTATTGTTAAGCATCCTAAAATGATAAAAAGTATAACCTGGCCGAATTTTTTTTTTTTAGCTTCCATTGTGAACACATACAAGACTTGTAAGAACAATAAAGATTCACAAAATGTATTTATGTGTTTACATGGCATACAGTAACATGATCATTTGGAATGTATAAAATACTACATCTGGCTTTTTCTGGACCTAAAGGAAAACGTCATCAAAACCTAAGAGAAGTACCCATTGTTTTCCCTTTGAGAAAAGATCATACAGCTTTTATTTTTTACAATAAGTCATTAATTCAACTAAAATTATATATACAAATAGATAAAAATGTGGAAGGAGTTACATACAAGTCATCATAGACCATACAATGACAGAATAATGTGATTTTTAATAGCACAGTTTTGTATTCTTCATTCCCATTCAAACCTTCAAAAGTTTCAGATTTGGGTTTGCTTGTAGTAGTTTGGTTTTGCAAAAGAGAGGTCTCTGTATAGGGGAACAGATAAGTCATTTCTGTCTCTCATTAACTATGGATCAGTTGTAGATTCAGGTAAAAGAGAATATGGTTCCCTGAACACGTTCTGTGAAAACTATTTCCTGTTCATCATTCTTGCATTTGTTTAAATTAATTTGTCAGAAAATGAAGTTGAAAGCTTTTATTTCAATAGTTAACGTGATCAAACTAGTTTTTCTAAGCCATCTGATTTTGTGTTAAAACCCACTGTTTTACAGGTTTTGCAGTTGCTCACGTTGCCCAGCACAACCCCTCTTCAGCCTCATCCCCCTCTTGCGGTCATTCCGGCCATAGTGACTTCCTCACTGCCAGCAGTGCATCAACAGTCATTCAGAACCAAGCAGGTAAGACATGCAGAATCCTCCAGCTGCCACTCCCTTTTGCTTAACCATTTTACTCTGAACTGAAACACTACCGCACATGCCAGGAATCATACATGCCTTTCTCTGAATCAGATTTACCGCACGTGTGGATCAGCCCTTTAGAAAGAAGCACATTGTGTAACTCTGTTTACTATTCACTGTGTAGAACAGACAGCTAAACTGAAACTAAAATAGAAGGTTTGTGCTGGAGCAAGTTAAGGTGGAGACAGGCCTGTGTATATGCTCAGTTGGTTTTTAGTTTAGGAGGATACAGATAATAGTTTTTACTGTTTCTTTTTCTGTTCCAGAGTTTGTTTTCATTCTTTATGATCCAGACACATTTTTTAAATGAATTAAATTCAATGAATAACAAAACAGTTTTTGGAAGACAATGCAACCATGTTTAATTTTTTTAGCAGTCCACCACATTACTATTATTATCATATTTCTGTGTCCTCACTGGTCTGTCTTTGACCAGTTAAAACTTGAACGAACACTTATTTTCTTGTTCTTGCCAAGTTATTTTTCTGGTCAGACTCTTCGAGTGAAAAAAAGCTGTTTTTGTAGGAATTTAAAAAAAAATTGAGTGATTATTGCCTAGAGACTCTTTCATATATTAAGTTGTGTCTTCCATGTGTCTTAGATGATCAATAGCTGATTCCCAGCAGTGATGTTATACACACAATCTGTTACCGCCTCCTTTCTTCATCACAAAATTACAACTTAATGATTTAGAAGATTCTCCAAATACCATAAATGACTTTACTTGTAATGCACATGAACCATTTTTAAGAACAAAATTGTTTCTGTGACTTGCTTACTGTCTCATGAACACTATTAGTTCAAATTAGGGCTGAACGATTTTGGAAAATAATTGCATAGTGATTATTTGTAACCAATATTGCGATAGCGATTTACAGCTAACTAAACATAAATTTAATTAAATCACATGGTCCCTCTTTCAATATCAACAAAAGCAAGATTTATGTACGGGATGATTCATTTTCTGAACTTCCAACATTATATAATAACATTATAAAACCAGATGTAAAATTGAAGTCCGTAACAAGCCAAATGAAGTGTGGTTGAAAGAAAAATATTTTAAAAATCGAATGTCTAACTCTCCCATATTTTAGTAATTAAAATTTTTCCTAACAAACATGTAAATCTGTGAATTGCTACAAATAAATTATTGATTAACATTGTCAGACAGACTGTACCTTAATAAAATCAATATTTTCTGCCTGTATAACTCTCAAATGATTGTTTGATCAAGTGACCGTGTAATTGCAGTTTCTGCGATTTGAAAATTGTGTTTATTCATATTGCTATTTCATTGGAAATGGGATTAATTGTTCTGCGATACTTCAAATGATCAGCAGGCAGAGGTGAAAATAACAAAATTCTTTTTGAACAGTCTGTTGTTATTTTTTTATTCATTATCATTAAAAAGCTAATTGTTCTATCAATGCTTGTTTGTTTCAGTAGAATACATGGCTATCAAGCCAATTAAAATGGAGGGATAGTTTGTTTGCCCTTATATCAGTTAACTTTAGAGATAGCATTCAAACACTTGAGGTTCTCATTAAACAGCAGATTATTACAAGCGCAAATAATTAACAAAATTTCACTTGTACAACAGTCTGGTTGTCCTCTCCACAAAATACATTTATTGAGTTCTAGAGACAGCAAGTTAAATAGTCACACAAAGTTATTGTAATTTAGAAATGAAAATGAATTTTGACATTTAGTAATTTACTAAATGAAAACTTGTGCAGTTGCTTCAAAGCACCTTTTAAAACAAGATACATAATGTGGATTGACATATTTTAAGGACCAGGAAAAAGGAAACAATTATTCTTGTTTCAATCAACAAGGGTGAGTTTATTATAATGAGGAAATTATTTTGTGTTAACATTTTATATCAGTTTAATTTCTGGTCAATGTATCCAAATCAGTTATTTTCATGTTTTTATGTTGTGGGATGAAAAAAACGATGCATAATGAGGAGATCAAGAGCTCTTTTTTCACATTAAAACACAGGAATGAAAGAAGTGTATTTTGAAACACTGTAAAACATGATACAATAATCCAATGTTTCTCTGTGTTAAATGATTCTTCTCAAGTACTTCTCCACTCTTGCGTGTGTCAGTGAAGTTAGGAATCGCGAATACTCTGTAATCAAACGAATGTGTGCTTTATGAAATGTTCCTTTGTTTTCCAGTCAGGTCTAGCAGAGAAGGCCGGAAGTGTGTATTTTTTCTGTCAGAGGATGACAGACACGGTGGAGAGTGGGTTTAGTGCTCCTGCCACACGTAACAGGCATGTCTGTGTGATGCTTTTAGGTGGATTGGGTATGCAGAGTGGTCCCCTAGTTTCTAGTGACTTACCTTGTGCTGCTAATAACCAACACAATGAATGTTCGTTCTTAATCAGCCCGAAACAGCGACACATCTTAAAAATGTAGGTCTGTTGGTCTGTTCCACCTATGTTAATCATTTTCACAACAGCCTTGCCAGTTAGGCTCTTCATTTGCATAACTATCATCCTTGGCAGACTCCTACATGTCTGCCCCATTTTTGTCTACCCAGAGGAAATCTATTATCAAACATCAGAAGTCCTATCAGATCATTCTTAAAACCAACAAAAATACTGTAATATTTATTTTGGAGACATCATCTTATATTTGCATATATATGTATCCATGTACATATGCTTATCCAATGCTTTAAAGCTTTATTTTATATAACCCATTGAGGCTTTTGGTTTAAAAAAAGTAATTATCGATGTATTAAAACAGCCTTGGCGTTGAAGTTTACTTTATTCTGTTTACAATATTAAAAAAACAACTGATTTGGTGCGTGTGTGTGCGTGAGAAAGAGTGCGTGTGTGTGTCGCTATGTGCTTTTTTTTTTATTTTTTACTTTTTTTTTTTTTTTTCATTTAACTACAATTAATATTTTTAATCTGTCTATTGAAATGTATGAAGCAGTTCACAGTATTTCTGATTTGACAAATCAGAAGAGAAATTCTATGAGGACTGATAAATAGTTCACCAGGAACGCAGGCAACTACATCAAAACCATTAAAAAAATTATGTATTGTGTACTAATGTAAACATATTCCCATTTGACATCATTCAGAAGGGGTAAAACAATTAATCTAATAGTGTCATCAAATAAAATATCATCAAACCTACACGAGTTACTGCCAAACTGAATTCCATTTCTTCACTTTGGCCATAAACCATACACGTTGTGTGCCATGTGAGAGGAAAGATTGTCCCAGTTCTTGTTTGACTAACTGAATCTAAAAATTAAGCTCTGTTTAAAAAAAAATTCCACACCTTAGCATTTTCGGGCACTGTTCAGTACATGCTGAACATGCCATATCAAATTAAAATACATATAAAATAATCAAAGTCAAACAGCTGTAAAAGTATCTAATTAGAATTAACTACCACCAAAAGTCTGTCTCGCTCTTCTTGGCAGTTCAGGTTTTACACCTGACTTAAAACCTGCCAATGCTGAAATAGACTTCAACCTTTGGAAGTGAGTTCCAAAGCAACGAGTTGGAAATGCTATAAGCCATTTCACAGTTCAGACAAAAAACAGGAGTACTGAATCAGATATTCTATATATTTGTATAAATTAAGCAAAACGGCAGTAATGTGGCATTGTATAACAACTACACACTTATCTAAGACTGGTACACATTTCTCAGAAGGCAGCATTCAAAGAAAGATACTCTGCTTACCTTTGACCTGCTATTCAAGTTTTTTTTCAAATACTTTTCAAAGAAAACCTGAATTCTGGGGATTGCATCCACTATTTTTTTGCCTAAAGTTATTCTGATAATAAGTTGAGACAATGTTTCAATTTAGCCGATGAAAGGCAAAGGGGAAGGGGCAGGGCAGCATAGCCCTCAAGACACTGAGCTCTGAAGTGGTTCTGAAGCACAACATGGATTCCTCTTTCCTTTGTATATTTGCTTACAAAACAACTTGCCAGAGTGAACAGACAGCCAGAAATGTTGTACAAATGTACAAATAAAATGACAATCTTGTGCATCCACACACTGTATATGACTGAAATCCCCCAATTCAATACAAAACAAATAAGTTTGCTTGGATTACTGCTCAGTTGCTGCACTATAAAATAAGATTCTCCATACAGACGGTGGCTCCTTTACAGCTGTAAACATTTGGCACATGTGTTCGTAGCAGCTGGCCAAGACACTTCCTTGCTTTGTAATGGTGTCCCATTCTGAGGTTGTTTTTTCAGCTTGATTTCAAGGGGCAGGAGAAGGGAGAGAAAAGGAATTTGCCTATAAATAATTATAAATTATCCATAAAGTCTGCTTTGAAGATTTGTAAATATGTACATTTCACGTCCTCTTGTTACAGTGTAAGTTTAAGTCTCTGTTATGACTGGTTTTTAATTAGGTCTAGATTTATAGTTAAGAGTTTCACCCTGAGTCTGAACGCAACATTGTTTAGTTTTGTCCTGTAAACAGTTTTCACATAGCCTTTAGAATTGTTGCACCACGTTTGTGGAGTGGTGATCTGATTGGTGTCCAGACAGCAAAGTCGAGTTTAAAAAACACAATTAAAAGCACTTTTTATTGTTTGTTTGTTTTTTTCTCAATTAAAAGCTTGTGTACATTGTCTGTGATGTGCTGTGTTGATTTTAAGTTGTATATAAAAAGTTTGTTTATGTATATGGTGTATATATAGTCATTTGATTGCATTTTTCTGGTTTAACTCTTTTGGACTCTGTGCAGCACTTTGTGGTAGTTTACCTACTAAAAATGTTCTGTATAAAAAAAAATACTTTCTATACTTAGTTGCTCACCAGGGGTTCCTTGCACCAGTTTCTGCTTGTTAACACCTGATCATGCTTCTTTTATGTTGTCATTATTACCCGAGTACTTTTGTCAATATATTAGTTATCACATATTTCACGCATCAGTGTCTTGTCTGTCTTGCTCCTGGAATTTAAAAAAAGTTTAATTTAGTCTGTAGTGTTTTATTTCACGTTTTCTATTAGGAACTTGAGGAAAGGAACAGAAAAGTTTCTGAGTGGTGTGACTGTTATTGTTCTGTTATTTTTAAAAGTATCTTGGGGTGTATGTTAAATGTTCAGTTTTCTTCTCTGTGTTATTTTATGTTCCAGATAATTTGTGTGTTTGATTGTTAAGGGTTTCTTGTTTTTGTTCATTTAAAGTGACCTCATTATGCCTTAAAAAAGTAAAGGTCTTTAAATGAATGTTGCGTTATATTGCAATTTCATTGGTTTTCACTCCTATTTACTTTTGTTTTGGTTCAAGTGCAGCATTTGTTTTTTTCATGCTGACTTCAATGAGCAATGGCTCTTAGCTCTGCCTTAAGATGGGGTTATGCAGAGATCTTTTTCCATTTGAGGTTGAAGAATAAGAAAGTGGGAGGACAAAAATATGCATGAACGAAAGTAAATATGAAATGTAATTCGCAGTTTTTCTATCACATTCGGATATGCGTTAGTAGACCCCTTTATTAAATAAATACTCCCAAGCTATTTTCCGAAAAAGATTAGGTGCATGGAATGTCCCTGAATGTGAGGGGTGTCATGGCAGTTTTCAAGGATCTAACATGTTTTATTTAATTCACTATGCTTATTCATTGATTATGAAATATTTTAACACGCCTAAATAACATTCCTATCTGAAAGGTTATTGAAGATCTGTATATGTCAGCATGACTATGCTAAAAATGTGATGTACGTGGGCATATGTAGCATTAACAAAATACCAAAAATACCAAATCTCACATTTTCAGTTTGCACCCATCAGAAGTTGTATAACGCTGACAACAGCAGTATAAATAGCCCATGTTTTTGTTAACAAGGGGGTGAGCAGAATTGGTCTCGAGCTATATCACAATTTTGTTTCAAAAAGTCTGTTGAAGTCTACTCGTTAATATGATCACTAGGTCTAAAGATAGAATCTGCCTTTCGGTGTAATTTCCTCTACAAAAGAACCCAAGAAAATTGCAAAATCAAATTCCTGCCCACAATATCCGCTGTCCATCATTGCTAGTTTCTTGTTTTCCTTCATGTGACCACACCTGGAAGCTCTTGATTGGTTTGTGCAGCTGTGAATATCTTCCAGGATGTCTTCGGGGGTGTTGACCACAAATTCAGCTTTCTCTGTGGACCTACAGTGCAATATTTAAACCACAACACCAGCTCTGCTTTCTCTGCATCGATTCATGATCTTGTATTCCCATTAACCTAACATGTTAAATTCCCATAACTTGTGTTGAGTATGAAGCGATGTGTAAGATGTCGTCTGTCCAGATTTAGATATTTGATGGGCTTTCTTTTACTAAGGCAGAAGTTATAAACAAAAAAAAACGGTGACTCCATTTATAGGTTATGCATGACTAACCATGATGTCCATCACATCCATGCATTTTTTTCCGTGTGTTTTCTTTTTTTTGCATATTGTTTTTCATAAACACACCTCACAAACGTCCCATTGAAGCTTCTCATCCTCCCTCAGTTTGGCTGTTAATTGTTCTAGCTTGTACTGCATGTATGCAGACCATCTCTCCTCCACCACAAACGCCCAACCATGTATTCAACTAACTGCCTTTGCCCTTTGTTCTTCAGGACCAACTCTTGCACCAAGCCTCACCCCTGCACCACAGCCCACCATCTCCCTCCTGGCCGACAACGATGCTGAAACCCTGAGCGTGGACTCTCTGACCCTGCTGCCACCCAGTGACTCGCCTCATCTGTGCTCCTTCAGTAGCCAATCCTCCATCCAAAACGATGGGGAAGAGACTGCCAGGCAGAGACTGGAAAAGAGTGACATAAAGGAGATTCCCATCATACCAGAGGAAGGAGAGCCTTCTCCAGAGGCTGGGGCTGAATGTGAGCATTTGATGCGAGAGGAACAAGTGACTAAGTATGAAACAGACACTACGGGTGATCAAGAGGACAACCCAGACCTGGAGGAGGAGACCTCAATTGACTGATGTCTCTGATGGGCTAAAACTGAAACGTACTGTAGAATGTGGGTTACTAAAGTAGCAAACCCACAATGTAGATATTACTCAATGTGAAGGACCTCGATTGTATCACTCTGATTACCATGACGTCTCTTACATTAAGACCAGAGGGAAACTCTCAGAATAATGATTTAATCATCTGGAGTTCTACTTAAAGCACACTCGATTTTTTTGTCACACTTTGTTCATTCTGCTTTGGTGCCGAGAGGTCCAGCTCTTAGTGTGTGTGTGTTTGTGTGTGGTATTGACTGGGAACAGAGTGCTTGTTTGTGTAAGTGGAATAGAGTAGGATAGTGGGAGCTCCAATTTTTCTTTTAGCAGTCTAACACTGACTTTCCTAAAAGCTCATGTCATGTTTGCTAAGCATTTTCTGAAGGGTTCAGAATTTTTTTTTTTTAGATTGTATCAAGCAGATGTTTTCTTGATTCTTCTGCTCGTTTAAGATTATTCCATCTAAGAACACAAGTAAGCTCTACCAACTATTTCTACTAGGCCAAACCTGAATGCGCTCACGTTTTGAAAGAGTTAATTTAGTCATGTGACTTAACCTGATGTCATGGAGTCCATTCCTGAATGTTCTTGTCACTGTCTTACATTCTTTTCTTCTTTGATCTTTTGGAATGCATCAAATGAGGTGAATATACCTGTTTTTGGTAATTCTTGAGTAACATCTAAAGGCTATGTAAGCTTTTGCATTTTAATGTGTTTTAATGTTAAGATGTAAATTCTAGGTCATCGAGAGCTTGTGCGGACACATTTCATCTTGAGAGGTTGTGATGTGTGTTTTCCTTTGCTATTATTTTGTGTGCAATAACAGGAATTCAAGACTATATTTTTAAGTAGTTGGACTACCATCACTACCAAAAGAAAATTAAGCTTTAGTTTCTAGACAGAGTAGAAGGGATCATTTTTGGGCACTTTTTGTTAGTAGAATCTTTTGTTTTGAAGCAATAGGCACAATGCTTCATGACCCAGTATTTTAGTTTGAAATGTTTTTTTTAAAGGCACTCAACATGTTTTTTGCTTTATGAATTACATAAAATTACCAGCTGTAGCTATTAAGGTCATGCAATAAATTATTCTGATTCTACAATTTGGATGGTCTTGCTTTGAGCTTGAACGTCAATCCTACAAAATGGTCATGGTGAAATATTCAAGTAGTGCGCCACTTATTAATGGATATTGTCATCATTTGGCTCATTGCCATCTTCTCCAGTTTTAGGTTTTTTTTTTTTTTTTTTTACAATTAGTTCAGCATTTATATGGTTCCAGCTGAATAGATCAGTTCATTTGCTTTTTTTCTTTCATTTTTTTTCAGATTTAAAACCAAACTCTTGTTTCATTATTTTGTGTACTTTAGGATTACAAATTTTAGAGTATGTTGACAATCTACTGGTTCAACAGAATTCCTGTGCTAAATAATTACTTTAATGTTTTCTGTTAGCTGTAGGCTGAAGTTGTAAAACCTGGCTCTAATCTTCAGGAGATTGTTTAAACTTTCATCTCTAGATAGTTGTTTAATGCTTTGAAGTGCACACCGGATTGATGAGTTAACATTTGTAGGGGATGCCTGCTGAATAACTGATAAATGTAGTGTTACTGCAGCGTTAAACACTAAAACATGATTGGTGATTCCCCAAAATAGGCTGGTCTTCAATGCTGAGTTTGCAACAGTACTAAGAAAAATTGCAAATGAAAAGTGTATACTTTCAGGTTGATATTCTTAGGAAGTATGTGTCAGTGCTTGTCAGCAGGATCCTTTATTTTAGAAGTTTTGCATAGTCTTTGTAGCCTTCTTAATTGCGTGGCTGCTGAATTCTTTTTGTTTCTCTGCTTGTTATGCAAGTATTACCCTATGATGTGTGAAGCAAAATGACCTGTGCTCGAGGGACAACTTCTAATTTTCTCACTTGATGCATAATAGGAGTTACTGCATTGTAGTTTCTCTTCTGACCTCTTGAAGTGGACTCCAAAAGTGAGCAGGTCTCCATTGGCTACCTTAACAATGTCCAACTTTACAGCTAAAAATAAACATGTTTCCACCCTTTGCTCCAATAGGATTTTTGCTTAAACTGAACAGTTGAGGAGGTGAATTTTTTTTATTACTTGCTTGTTAAAATTGTATTAATATTCAAAGGTTTTCATAGCTGAGGGCTGAGCTGCTCGATTGCCCACCACATGATTCTCAGTCCACTAAATCAAGTCCTCTTGTCTGTTTTTGGCTCTACGGTAGTAAGATTTTTACTTAAAATAGAAGTAGCTGATCCTCATTTGCTTTCTGCTAAGACTATTAACAAAAAAGAAAAAACATGTAGTGTCTTTAACGTCACCCATAGGTTTTGTATAAAAAGTAAAGCAAGCTGTGATCATTACAAGGTAAATGGGCAAAAAGGCGGCACATGGGCATAATGAAGATACCAGAGTAGCTGAAGGTTCTAACCTGCACTTTAATCTAACAAATATTCAATAAAAAAAGTCACCCCTAAGAATTTTTATGGAGGTAAACACTTTGGTTGAGTGTCATTTACCATGAGTGTCGCTGAAAATCTGCTCGGTCCTGAAGCTGGAATTTGCTGCTTGGCCGAACACTACGTGTGATATCATTACAAATTATTATTATTATTACTACAGTAAACAGCTGATCAGTCTTATGTTCTGGTGTCCAGTTTATATGCAGTTTTGCCATCTGCCCTTTGTTTTTTTTTATGATCTTTTCACCATGGTCAAGATCTCTGGAAGCTGTGGGAGACATGGTAAGCTTTTTGATTCAGTCAAGTCTATGCTTATTTTAGTTTTTGTTCAGCGAATTGGTTCCACTTTTTTTTCTTCCTAACACTATGCTTTCATTATGGCTTGATATAGACCTTTTTTCCAGGAATAGCTTTGATTTTCTTTTGTGAAGGCAGTTGGAAACGCTGGAATTTGGTTCCTCTTATTGCAAATGCTCTAACTGGCTTTCTGTTTAGGCTAAATGTGTCTAATACACTTTGGGAATCAGCTGTTTTGTATTAGATTTGGATAACAATAAAAAAAAGTAAGAAGGAAAAAGTCTGTAGTTGTACTTGAGGGAAAAGTCCGTTGTCATTTCTTGCCTCTTTGCCCTATTCTATGTTGTCAAGGCAAAGTTCCAAGCAATGTTCATTAAATTCCAGTGTGTGGTAAGGATTTTTTTTTTGTTGCTTCTATGGAACTTCCATGAAAAATGTGCACATTTCTTTTCCCTGCTTGCTTATTCCAAGAACGCTACAATCATCTCCAGCTGCTCTTTTTTTCCTTGAAAGTGAGCATTAAGCTAGAAATGCTATCGTTTGTGTGATTTTATGAGTTGATAAACTTTCTCACTTAAAGATAAACACACTAATTGTTGTTGACTTTAGTGACACTCCTCTGTACTGCACTGGTAAAAGAGTTATTTTGTGAAACTTATTAAAAGCTCAAATGAAATGCATGACAAGCCTGATCTTTCTCTTTCACTGTCCCTGGTTGGTGGAACAAACTCCCTGATCCAGTCAGGAAAGCAGCAACACTAACAGCTTTCAAAAAGCAACTGAAAACTCTTTTCTTCAGAGAACACCTACTATAAAAAAAAAAAAAAACTACTACCTTCTTTTTCCCTCCTCTGTCTTTACCTTCTTCCCCTACTGCTTTGGTTTTTTGATCAGTTGATACAATTTTTATTGTGAGAAGTTGAGATAGACTTTGACGGTGTAACAAATTGCATATTGTCTCTCCCTAATGTAAGTCGCTTTGGACAAAAGCGTCTGCCAAATGCATAAATGTAATGTAAATGTAAATGCCTGCAACACTCTCATGGGAGACATTCTCAAGAGGAGCTCTTCCAGGAGTTTGAGCTGAAGTCACTTAAGGGTGTTCGTTCTCAAAACACATGTTTCCAGCAAGTTAAATCTGCAAAGCCCATTTTCATACACATTGGCAATTCAAAATGATTTACATGAGAATAAAAAAGAAATTCATAATTACATTAACAATAGGTTTGTGGGTCTTTACGTGTAGGTTGTCCCCTTGGAATTATAAGTTTATAAAATGTAAATCTGACATGCTGTTTATTTGACATCTTATTTACATTATGTCATGTTTTTTTTAAGTTATTTATGCGTTTTACATTTTTATTTAAATAAACAAAAAAAAATTCTATCTGCATTGCTATTTGAAATATGAAAACTTTGAAGCTCAATATCTCAAGTCTCTGAACGCAGACAAAACCTTACAATTGCACAAGGACGAGGAATTTGTCATATAACTTTACCCAATTACTATAACTGGAAAACTACAGGTAGCTACACACAGTACAACACTTGCCAATTTTTGCAGTTTATAAAAACACAGTGAGTGCATTCACGTGCACACCTGTAAGCTGATTTCTGTAAATGTGTAAAACTGGCATATGTTGAGTTTGGTGCCAAAAACAGTTTGGGAGAAAACCCAATCAAAGTAGGGTTATTTTACTCATTATTTTAACATGTAATTATCTTAATTGCAGTTCTAGTTTCTTGTAGATCTTGTGAAGTAAAGCCAGCAGAGACTATAGAAAAAAAAGTTTTCATTTCTTCTGTGAATTCCAGAAAAATCAGCTTATTGAGACAGAAACAACTTTCTTCTGCACTGTGAAGATATATTACCTACAGCATAGATTTTCCCATGAGCACTCAAATTAGTTTGTTCTGTGAGAAACCTGGTTAACATGTTCACCCGTGAAGACTTCTTACCAACTTTAGCAAAACTATCTTGTTAGAGAGTTATCTACATATGTAAACTTTATCAATGTTCCCATTCTCTGCATTCTTTTTCAACTCAAGTTCCACTAACACCTTTCCACAGGAAAGTTTATTCTCACATTTGTGCTCTGTTACGTAGCAGAGAGGATGAATATTGACTGTATGAGCTGCGTTCGAAAAGACTGGGTCCCCATACTGGTATCATCTGACCACCCCGCATCCTTCCATCTCGTCTCTTCTTTTCAGCATTTGGATCCTATCAAGACTTCAGAATCTTGCTAAAACCATCAGGGAAATTTTTAGATTACTGCTTTTCACATACTTTATGTTAAAAAAAAAAAAACAACTGTACAGCTTTTTCACTAAATATCACGAGCACACTGATGCTGTTTAGAATCCATTCATTGGCTTTATGACCACTGAAAAAAGTTTGTTTAAACATTTTTTAAAAGATAAAAAACACTTTGCTGCTTTTTGAAAAGGAAACCAACGAAATAACATGGTCTTTTTTTTTGTGGAAACTTGGTCAACAAGGTTGCAATCAAGCTTCCTGTAAGAAAAAAAACTGTAGTTTGAGAATAAAACGTGTTTTAATCTATTTTAACAATCGCTTTAACACCTTAAAACCATCACAGTAGGCTCATCTAAAACCCACCTGTTCGTTACGGGAAGAGGTGGTGAACATCTTTGAAAAAGGGGCTCTGTTCTTTATTTGCTTATGAATAAATACATATTCATTTGAACTTCCCACATGTTCTCAAAGAAGCCCATGGAGGCCTTCTATCTTGATGTGGGATGGCGAGCAATGTTTGTTGTCATAGTAACCATTATGTGGGTTGCGTATCACTTGCCTTCCTGGAATTCAGCTTTGTGTTCTGAAACATATTCGATTTACAAAAACCACTCACGGAGGTCTTCAGCAGCATAGCCAGAAATAGATTTCAATGTTACCAAACCTTTCAGTTTGATGATGTGGGGTGCGTTTCCATAGCAACGTCTGATTTGTCAATGAGTTGGATTTAAGACAAACACATTTGCTCCTTCATTCACAAATAAATGCACTAGAGAAACATTTTTTATGTTTATTTTTTATCTTTGTTGTAATGAATATCTCCTATTTAAATATATTCAAATGTATACATAATATAATATAATATATATTTAAACAAATTTATTGGATTTTTTTATGGTTCCACATCACATCTACATAAATGACAAAAGAAATAGTACTTTTTTGTTTTTATTTTATTTTCAAATCAGCTGTTTTCAGTAATATGTCTTCTACTATGTCAAGTAATCTGTTATATATTATTTAAGTATTTTAATATTTTTGTTAAAAAGTTTTTTGTTAAATCACAGAGAAGTGATTTATGATACTAATTGTTTATTCAAGTTACCTTTTTTGTATTTGTTGTTATTTTACAAAACATTGTTTTTTTTTACAAATGTTTACAAATTACAAATGTTTCCATTATTTACAGGGAACTAAATGGGTAGTTTAAATATATCTGTTTATATTCTATTTTTTTGTTAAGTCTCCATTCACTCAGGCAAGCCTAAGGTCTTTCTATTTGCAGGTTACCCTCAAGCACTGGATGCAGATTGTGTTAAAAAATGTGTGTTGTTGGTGTTTGATGGACTGTACTTTGTAATTAAGTGTTTCTGTGCATTGTATGTTTGTACAAATGGAGGTCAGATACTCTGGAGATAAGGGGCTCTTCAGGGAAACACAATGTCTTTTTTTCCTTGAAGTGACTTTACAAAACAGACGAAAGTTTGTTTTGATGAGCGAGAGATTGGATGATTAGCCTTGCCTTCTCACAGAGTAGACCTCAGCAATCTAGACCTTATCAAGGATGGTGTCTGTGATTTCTGCTTAGCTAGGTAGTTTCCGATAAACTTAACGCTGACCTCAAAGGTAAAGCATGAACTTGTTTGATCCGACAGAAGTCCACTTCAAACGTTCTCTGTTAGATTCCTAGCCAATGTGTTTTTTTTCTGATTTAATTTAGAATTTTTGGACACTTTACTGATTTAATTTTAAATTGATTGCCAGTTGGCATGATCGTCAACAATTGGCATTGGCATGATCTTGAACAGTTATAACTGGGTAGCATCTATAGCCCCAGCCAACAGGTAAATTTGTCCGATTTCACGGATTGGCTAGGGCATCCAGAAAAAGCTGTTTTTGAAGACTGGCTGATCTGAGAGAACTGTAATGTCTATGGAGTCATCCAGGGGTAGGCACATCTGTATGCTATTTTATTTACCTTCTAATTTGAGAGGTTTCAAATCATGCTCTGTAGAGTTTTAAATACCAATTTAAATAGAAACAACAAACAAGGGCTTCCAATCCCATTATTGACATTTACAGAGTTTATCATCCCTGGCTTAAAGATGGCTTTTCTTCTTCTTCGTGGAACATGTATTCAATTCTGGATATGGATTATATTGACAAAGCAGCTCAAATTGACAAAGAAATATGTCTGTAGCATATTGTTTGACCTCCTCAAGCACATTCGTCCAAGAGAGATATATTTTTTTTTTCATGCAGCTCCTGGTATCCACAAACATCTAAGATAATAATGCTTTCAATTTATACAGCGCTTTTCCAGATGCTCAAAGATGCTTTAAAAAGCATGCTTTTAAAAAGATGTTTTACAAAGCATTATTTCTTCCTTCCACATTCACACTCTGGTGGTGATAAGCTACTTTGGTAGCCGGCAGCTGTCCTGGGGCAGTCAGGATGTGGCTACTATTGCCCTTTGGTCTCCTGTTCACCACCCCGTCACACACATCCATACAGGGTGAAGTGGGTGAAGTTTCCCAGAGCCACAATGGCAGACCTGGCGGGGTCCAAATTTAATATTCAAGAGTTCATTTAATCTTGAGTGAGAAGTGTGGATTAAGCGTTTCGCTTGCTCCACATTGTGCTCATGCTTTGTGAAGCCTTATTTTTGAGCTTTCTTTATTCAAATGTGTTATTTGATTGTACATGGTTTGGGAGAAACATATCAAAGATCAGCCCTTTCCACACTAGTTCCTCATTAAACCTCATTGACATTTCACAATATAAAAAGCCTGTAACTCCCCTATTTATTGACTATTAAACAATTAAAATTGTCTCTACATTATTACCATACAAAATTACAATAGTCTTTGGGGTTCATAGGCCTGAGTTGCTTCCTGGTCATTCACTACTTATGGAGTCCTTTTATCTTAGCCAGTCAGTGAGTCAAAGGTGATGTGGGAAGTAACAGTAATGTTACATTCATAGCCAGCTCACAGCTGCCCTAAAATCCCAGAAGGAGCGCTTCATGAAGCTGGTCTATTCTACATCACCCAGCTGCTTCAGTTTCCCGTCTGCCTGCTGGAACCAACTCCAGTCCAACACATTTGTGATCTTTGGCTGAAGACATGCACAGTCATGTCAATGTTGTCTTGATATTTTTATAGAGGTGACCTGAAAGTGCTGGGCAAAATTTTTTTTTTTTTAAGATTCAATTTATTTTTGTTTTACATCAAGGAATCAATGTTTTTTTTTTATTTCTGAATTTCTATAAACATTTAGGCATTTCATTTTCACATAAACCAAAGCCAATCACATTCTTTATTTGCTTTGCCTTATTTGTTTTACCTCACATTTTCATTTTATTCAGTCAACTCAGGACAGTGATGCAACATCTAATGATTATTCTCTAATATATCAACTCTTTTTTGCAAGTTTGTGTGTCTAGATACAGCATCCGAACCTGCTTACATCTCTCAAACTAAAATATACAGGATAACTAACATATTTTCACATGTGTGTACATGAATTATGGATTTTCGTAATTTAGTTTTTACCCATTGCGGTAGATTTGCTTTTGTTATTTGGTTAAGATATTACTCTAATTTGGTGACTAAGAAAATGATGAAAATGTAAAGAGAATGTTACCAAATATATGTTTTTGTGCTCAACTGACTTGTTCCACATTTCAAAATAATCAAAATCAAATTTGTGATCTGATCAAACTTATTAACTTATTTATTTTACATTTTCTAAATCGCCCAGTCTTACAACCGAATGTTGAAATATGCGTTCACCTTTAACAGAACACAAATCTACTTCTTTGATTAAAATCTATTATCCTATTTTCATTAGAACTCTGAAGTGAAACTGATCATTACTTCCTTTAATTATTCAACTGAATTTCTAAACCATGCACATTTTTTATACTTAATCAAGTTCTTCTTCATTGTGAGGGATTTCTATGGTAAAAGACTAACGTTTGACCATATCTGAAATTCTTGAGAAAACAGCTGACCAGTTTTTGAGCTGAGGAAGTTCACTCAGATATTCATCAGAAAGAGACATTATCACGTCTCGTCGTTGACTCTTATCTGATCACACTGCATCACTTCCTTCAGATTTGGAATTTAAAGAACTGCAGTGAAGTTTGGGTAAGCCCAGTTACCAGCTGCTGTTTCATTCTTAGTAACTTAGTCATGCTTCTGTCATAGGCAAACAAAACTGTGACAAAGCTGTAGTGATAACAACAGGTATGTATATCTCAGACGGCACCTCCCCCCGTAACTCAGGAATCATTCTTCACAAGCCACTTCATTTCTTGTAACTGAGAGTGTGTGTTCAAGCAGTTTACAGTCAGCACAGCTCCTCCTCTCAACCACATGGTTACCGAGATGAATCATTGAGCTTCTGATTCAAACTTCCTATAAGTCCCTCCCTTCAGCTCCTTTCAGGAACCCAGCTACACTACAGAAGTAATCTAGTAACGATTGCCATGATACGTGTTATTGTATTCAGTTATTGTTTTAAAAACACTTGTAATGTAAACCATATCGTTGGAAATGTTCAGTTCAAGTGTGAAAGAAGTCCAAAAAAATCAGATGTTTTAAGTAGTTAAAAACATATTTATTTGTATTATTTGTTGTATGAAACATATTATCTTCAAATACTTCTTTCTGCACAGCAGAAATAACATAAAGAACTAAAAGCAATGTTTGTATATAGTGTAAACATTCACAGATGGTGTAAACTTTGTTTGTGCAGTGTTCAAGTATGATATTGCAGAACGTGCTACAGTGTGACCCCTGCCTCCTGAAACAGACCAGGACCCGGAGGAGGAGTCCATCAAGTATCTCCAGAATAGTCCAGCAGCGCTTTAATGCAACATGGCTGCCCTTCACAGCGGATGAGGGAAAGCCTGGAGGAAGTCTCTGAGGATGGGGTGCACTGGAAGGCCCTCTATGTTTTTTCCACCACATGATTGAATAATCCGTGTGCGGCACAGCGCCTGTAGGGACCTCACTGGCTCCTTCCTGCAAGGACGCACCAGACCCTTCTTTGGGGAACTGATGTAGTGTTCCAGCAGTTTGAAAAGGGAGTCAAAAGATTCCTTGCTGCCGGTCAAACTGAATTTGGAATTCTTGAAGTTAATCCGGACACTGACAGGACCATTTTGAGCTTTGTAGCTCAAGGTAAAGAAGACGTTAGTTTGGCAACTGTCCCGGATCAAGTATGTTCCCTCCGGCTCTTTGCTCAGCTTCTGATGTGCCTCTTCTACAGACAAGGGACCCCAGTAGAAACCGCTTTCCTCTAGCATCGAGGTGGTCTTGCTAATGATTTTGAAGTCTTGTGCATAGTTGAAGGGACGGAAATGTGTTTGGAGAGCCACTGGCTGATGCCTGGAGTTGAGTTTCTGGGATTGGGAGAAGTCTGGGGACACTCCCGTTCTGAGTTCTTCAGTGCCTGAAATCCCATCCACTGAACTGTGTGCTACCATTCTATAGGAAAGACCATTTACTGTGGTCTTCCATACCGCACCACAACAAGCTCATCTAGGTGGGACAAGTTATTTCTGTTGGGAAGAAGAACGAAACCGTTAGTGATCAAGTTTGGAGCTTTCAGTTTTAATTACATCTTCACTGAGTGTCAGTGGCCACGCTTGTCTCATAGCAACATGAAGTAGCAGATGCTCTAGAGTACAGCTGGGTTCATTTGTTTATATTCACTTCAACACATTACATAATTACCATTTACAGTATAATTTAGGATAATGCCAATGAAATGTTTTTATTTAAAGTTAGAAAAGTTAGAAACTCGTAAGAACACTCATGTTTTTCAATGAGTGCTCTTTAAATGGTTAAAAAAATATATTTGATCTAAAATAATTTCAACTATTTCCAAATGTTTTAACAAGTGTTTATTTCTTTATATGTATAACAAGTTATTATGTATACAAGTTATCTATTTATATTTAATATATACTAGACTAATTATATATATATATATATATATATATATATATATATATATATATATATATATATATATATATATATATATATATTTTTTTTTTTTTTTTTTTTTTTTTTTTTTTTTTTTTTTTTTTTTGGTAAGTTTATAATAATGCAACTTGTTCAAAAAGGATATTTTTAACGGCGCGGAAAAATACGTTTCATTAATAATAACGGACAACTGAAGTAAGTCAAAACAGTAAAGTCCTAAGTAGTGAAAAATTCTTACCGTTTTTGCAGAAAAGCCCTCCAAAAGAGCTGCGTGCAAGTTTTCCTGTTCGAAAGTGTCGCAACTCGGTTGTGTTTTTCTGGAACTCCCATTGACGTCTCCACAGCTCCGGCTCTGAGAGCCTCGTTCGGCGCGTCTCGAGCGGCTCATTGAGCTGCAGCTCGCGCTGACACGAGCTTTCAAAGAGTGCTCTCGGGTGGCTCCGCCCATTTCCCGGAATCCCTTCGGTTTCAGGTCTTCTCTGAAAGCGAATCAGGACAGAGTTAGCCCCGCCCAACCTCCGCTTCTCTTCTGTACACACGCGCTCTTCCCAAAAAAGCAGTATTTATGATAAATCATCAACGAGGAAGAAAATAGTAGCTCTTCTACATTGGCTACAATTTAGGCTACAATGTAAATAAATACAAATATATAATAATAATATTGATAATAAATATATTTTACACATACATTTACTTATTTGTACTTAAAACCTATAAATATTTATAGTTAGCCACACCGAAACAAGAATAAAGGATAAGTATAAAAGATATAAATAAATGCATGAATAAATAAATAAAATAGCAAACAAATAGGCATGCTTAAATTTAAAAGTATACATTAAAATATGTATTAATAATTCATGCAATTTCCACATTTTAACAAATCTGTATTCGTTCATTTGTAATTTTATTTTCTATTTGTTTATTATTTCCGCATCTATACAAATGCTAACTATGTGGGTGATCAATTTGATGAAGGCAATGCTGATCGATTGGCTTAAAAATGTGTTTGATCAATTCAGGCTGAATTTAGAACTGCATGCATAGATTGATTGAATAATAAAATAAAAACAGAAGAATTCTACATAAATAAACATTGATGTTATGTGTCAATATAAATAAATTAATAATGTTTATTAATATATTTATTTACCCATGTACTTATTTAGCCTATATTCATGTATTTAATAGATATGTTATTATTTATTCATGCACTTATTTATATTTTTACTCATACAATTATTTATTCATAATTAATGAATTTTTTTTATTTTTTTATTTTCCAAGAACCCCCAAGATTATTGCTACATTGCAGAAGTAATAAATGCACCAAAACTTTAGTTTGATGGATAATATACATTAATGGTGGGTGGGTGGATGGATGTAGATGGATGGAAGGATAGATGGATGGATTGAACGATGGAAGGAAGGATGGAGATGGATGGATAGGTGGAGAGATGGATGGAAGGATGATTGACTAGATGGAAGAATGCAGATGGGTGGATGAATGAATGGATGAAAAAATGGATGGATGGATGGATGGATGAAAGGATGGAGATGAATAGATGGAAGAATGATTGAATGGATTGAAGGATGGAGATGAATGGATGGATTGATGAATGGATGGAATGGTGGATGGAAGGATGATTGAATGGATGGAAGGATGGAGATGGATGTATGGCTGGATGAATTAATTGATGAATGGATGGTTGGATAAATGGATGACCCTTTCTAAACTCCAGGCTTAAATATTATTCTTAACATTTATTTAAACTGTGTTACTGTTTATATTAGCAATTTATATTTATATAAACCCATGCATCTCCCTGGCTTGGGCCAACCCCAACGTACAGTATATAGCAATTAAAAATGGGCTATTTTACCTTTGCATGCATTGTTCTTGCTAATGTGAGACTGTTAGCATACTCAAACCAAGGTCCACAGTGGACTGGCTCTATAATGTTTAACTATAAATGAAACTAATTCGCAGCCAGTAAAGGCTCTCTGCGGGCCAGCCAAAAGCTTGAGCTTCATGAGTTTCGTTTGAGCCAAACAGAGATTTGTATATGCTAGTCCCTGCACAGCTGTTCAAAATATTCTGCTTAATAAACACATTAGCATCCTTGCAAACAATGATCATTATTTGCTTGAGTGTTTTGCATGCATTTCTGGTAGGAGTGATTAATGCACATGAAATAAATCCAGTGTTTAATCTGTATTTTCCTTCACTTCATTCCTTCACACTTCAGATAAATGACCTCATAGTGAAACTGAAATCGATGTCATGCAAATAAAAATGTGTCTGTTCTTTTACATTGTTAAATTTGTCTAGTAGACAAATTACTGGTTGTACTTTCATGACTCTTGGGTTTCTCAGAAAGACGCATGTTTACAGTAGGAAGAGCTACAAGTGAAAAGCAACAAACTTGCACTTCCACTTACAGGGAAGATTATACTAAACAAACAGCCACATGCAAGCAGCGTTTCTTTGAAACAAGCCCCTTATCACATCAGGAAGATTGTACACAGATTTTTAGCAAGGTCATTATCCTCATCATCATTATCATCATCATGCACTGTTCATATGCTTTATCATAATATTTCGAAATTATTATTACTTGAGTTTTCAAATTTCAGTTTTTGTCATCATGACTATCAGTTTGGGTTCTGTTAGCAGGAGCTGAAGAATTAATAATAAAAAAAGAACTTTATTCAATATAAAAAGTAAACAATATAATATATGGAGTCACAAGACAAAATAAATATGATTGTAAGCATTGATCTTGCTCTTCCACCAGAACAACAAACAAAAAATGTTTTAGGCGCCCAAAAGTCCAACAATGACATATTAGGAGTGTTTAAGGCAACAGTTTGATGACAGACCATTAATTAACTTTTTAATCCGTTGGATTAAATCAACAGATCAACTCCTGAACTTCTATTATAAGGACAACGAAAAGTCAGAAGGCTAAAGAAGAGCTTTTCGAGTAAATTCTATCTTATTTTCAAAATATAGATTCACTATTCTTATTCAAACATAGTATTGCTATAATAATTTTATGATCTTTCAGAACATGAAACTCGATTATTATAGAAATTCAGAATGATGGATGAAAGAAAACGAATGAAGGGTTTTCTCTCATGTTTACATATACGTATTTTATTTTATTTTATTTGCTCTTAAAGTCAATTTCTGAAACGGAATGTCTAAATTCTAAAATACATTTTTTAATTAACTCTAATGCTAAATTAAATGCTAAATACCAAAATGTCCACGTTCCTATGTGTGTGTGCGTGCGTGCGCATGCGTGCGAGTGTACAGTTTGTACTATTCTAATGTTCTGCAGTAGTAATAACAGATCCGAAGGAGGAGATATATTTGTTTGCATTCCTGTAAAAGTGGCTTTGTATTGTCATATATCTTCAGGGAGGGGTGCAGACAGTCTGTTCTAACAGGGGTTAGTCATTGTTGACGTCTCTCTACAGTTGACGGGTAGCTTAGAAACTGTTTCCAGATAAGGAAGCCCAGAGCTGAAATCTTTGGGGCATTCTTCAGTATTTGCATCAGGTTTCTCCAGTTCCCCGATCAGCTGGTTAAACTGTGACTCTGAGAGTTAAACAGACCATGGCTGTAATTCTTTCATTGCAGCTGTTCTCAACGTAGAGGTAAACTATATACCTGAAGACCTGGCTTTGTCTCTTTAAAGCCTGGTTTTGATGTAGTTAAGAACGGTCTTGATTAAACAAATGAAGTAGTTTGTACGCTGCAAACTCAGAAAGATAATTTTTCAGGCAGTGTTCATCCGGATAAGGCTATGCATTTTATTCACAACGAAAAAGCAGGCTTTGCATTTAGAGAAGAGGCAGAAAGAAATAATCTGCATATTTGAGAAAACTAGGTTAATTCATACAACTGGAGATATTTGTGCAAAGTAAGAAACAAATCACTGAAATGAGAGTTATCTTATTCCTTTATGGTTCTCAGCTAAGTATCAGACACTCAGTCTGCATGGGTTTAGCATCTTGCGTAGCTTTACAGGAAAACGAAAGTGAAAAAAGGGAGCTGTTTTGTTTTTATTACAGCAGGTGGCACTGTTTCTCAATACATTTGCATCGCCCTGAGTAGTGCGCCATAGGTCCAAGTTACAAAGCTGCAAGCGCTAACTTGTACAAAAAAAGTTATTATTACACAAACCGGTGAATTTAAAGACTTACTTTCGTGATTTTGTATTTAGAAGGTTTAAAAAAACATAAACAACCACAATAACCGTTCGGTTGGCTTCCAATCTTTCAATTTGTATTGCTTTTATTCTCTGAATTTGTTCTGTTATAGTTGGTAAAAATATAATAGAAAAGAGCTTAACTCAGGTAAATGAGTCAATGTTCTCAAAAATCTATGGATTGTATCTGAACATTAGTTGATTTGCAAGAAACCAACCACACGTGAACTGTTGTTTGTGACTCTGGATCACGTGACTTCAGAGTTCTATTTCTGACTTTGAAATTACCAAGTAACACAATGATCTCAGTGTTTATAGTCCATCGTTAACATTCCACCGGATGAACACGAAGAATAATTTTCAGTTTCAAGTCTAACCTGTGTTTGAATAACACAACAACTTAGTAAAATAGTTCAATACGCCTTTAGCTTTTAGTTTGCTTTCCTGACCACGTGACTTACTAAACAAATCTCGCCTTTCTGATTTGAAAGGTTTCCTGTAAATGCTATTCAGCGGCTCCGAAGCGTGTACACACGGCACTTACACCGCAGGCGTGTCTCTGTCTGCTACTTACATCATCATCATCCTCATCCTCATCCTCATCATCATCATCATCATCATGCTATGAAGCAGACAGTTTGGAGCTGTGCCACTACTTTACTGTCTCTGGTCTGCTGCACTTAAGTAACTTATGAGCTGTTCAGAGGACTGAAATAAATGTTTTTATCATTTCTCTGGTCACACTATAAAACCATATTTTATTACATCGTAAAACACGAATAGACTAATAATGTGGTGCTTTCAATATGCTTTCATTTGACTTGTTAAATACTTGATTGTTTCCAATGTAAAGCACTTTGAATTACCCTTGTGTACGAAATGTGCTACACAAATAAACTTGTCTTGCCTTTCATTAAACGAGTTCGGTTTTATTTAGCAGTAGTTTGTTGTTTGTATGGACTGCAGCTGGTGTAATCTTCTGAAATTTGCAATACTTTAAAAACATTTTTTGCAACATTTTATACATGTATACGTTTTATAATTTTATACGTTAATTATTTTCTTTTCAGAAGTTATTGGCACAGGGTCACAAAAACTTTTATCGTGAGACTGTAGCGCCATCTTCTGAGAAAGTTGTACATTTTCAACATCACTTTTATTTGTTTATTTATTGGCTCTGGAGAATTTCTTATCAATTAAACCGTATGCTTCCGTTTGAGTATAATTTTGATTAATTGAGTATAATTGAGTATAATCACACTTTGGTGATAGTATTTAAAAAAATGTAACACATCGCTATTTTTTTATTTAGATTTATTGATATGGTTGCACATACATGTAATATAAACGAAAGAAAAAAATTTCTCGGATACTTTGAAAATAATTCAGGTCTGAAGGGGTTTAAAGTCCTTGATCTTTCCGATAAAAATATCTGCAAGTAAAATATTGAAATTAATCACAATGATCGACCGGCAATTTTGTATAATTTTAGGTTTTTCAATACTTCTCTAGCTTCTTATCACGTGTTTGGCCTTATCAGGGTGAAAGTGCTGCTTCTGTCGAGTACCCGGAGCTTTGTCTTGAACGAGGAGATAACGGGAGCTAACGGTTTTGTTTCGTCGTTCATTCGTTGCATTGGGTTTCACCGGCGCTTCATGTAAGTTTCATGTAATCATTCGGGCTCAGAATAGCACGTTTAATGCAGAATGCGAGAACACCTAACAAATTGGTAATAAGTTCAGTTCAATATTCAGTTTTTAAATTAATTACAATTCCGTTTGAATTATGTTGTAAAAAAGAACGTAAATGTTAATTGAGCACATGATAAATCGTCCAAGTAAATCGTTGCTTAGTCCTGCTTCCTGTATTTCGTATCGATTTCATGGAAATCAAAGGTAGACGAGATTCGCATCCAAAAGTTAGTGAAGAGCGTTGGAACATAAAATGCGTGTTACACTCGGAACTGAAAATTATTAATTGTGTCCACCCGGTAGACATTTAGGAACGGACTGTAAATATTGGGAACGGTACGCCTGTTAGTAAAAAACAGATTTTCAGTTGCTTTCGTTAGATTTTGTCTTCGACTATAGCTTCTGAATCCTCACTAAAGATGTGTTTCATTTCACAGCATGCGAGCGGCGCTTAGCACAAGTAACTTTATTGTAAGTCATTTTAATATACCATACAGTTGTAGAGTGAGACTACAGATTAAAGAAGTGTTCGTCCTTCAAGATTCTAAAAGGTAATTTTAACTTAACTACTAATCAACGTTTAAAATTGAAAGTCCCTGTGTTTATCCATGGCAAACCGTAATTTAAATCGATGAGTTTGGCCCGGAGCTTTTGGTTTCCATAGAAACGACCCTGAAAGCCAATTCATTTGAAGGACATAAGTATAAAACTCGCCTTGTTAGATATCTGAGTGCTGCCATTGATAGCTACATGTTTATCCTTTTTAAATTAAAACGTTGACTGTTTTGCGCCATTATTTTCTGGCACCTAATAATGATTATATTTTTGCCTATGCAGGATTTTCACTGTTGAACTTCATAAAACTACGACATGGTGCTGAAGATCTTCTTTCCTCAATGCTGCAACACTTCTGACAGCGGCTTGTTGGTTGGCCGCTGGATCCCAGGACACAACTCTGTGGTAGTTCTAGCTGTCGTGCACTACCCTTTCATACCCGGGCAGGTGAAGAAATATTTGAATGAGATTCAGAGCCAGACTCAAGTGGATCTCACTGTTCTGGGCTCATGGAGTATGCCCAAAGATGGCCAGCAATCGATGGACAGCTTTCTAAATGACTTAAGTACCATATTTCCTCAAAAATGTTGGTTACAGTTGAGCCGTGAATTTGGCAAAACAGGATTCACCTGCAAGGTGGTCCAAAACAGAATGGACACAGAGCCGAATGGAACAGAGACCAATAAGGAAGATAAGATCATCCTTGTTCATTACGACCAGAGAAAGGTTATGCTTTCACAGCTTCATCCAGTTCAAGAAGGAAGCCAGTCATCTGATATTGAGCCTTCAGAGCTGCGTTTGGTCTTCCAGACAGTAGCACATAGTCAGCCTCTGTTTTTCTTGGACAAATACGATGAAGGGCCGCTCAAACTCACCCATTGGCAGTCTGAAGGAAGAGAGGGAAGCATCCTTGTAGAGCTTTTAAAACAAGCATCTAGTCCAGTTTGCATCGTGCTAATGTGGTTTCTGTCTCTTTGGCTCTGGTTTTGGAGCTTCAGGTGAGTTCATGGATGTGAGTTTAAACCTGCGAAATGAAGACGTGAATTGTAAATCATATCTTTTTGATATTTTAACAGGATTTTTAATTTACGTCCAGTGCGGTTCATTTCAAGCAAGCTGTCTACTTGTGTTCAGTCGGGTTACAGAGCAGGTCATTTCAAGACTGTTTTCTCTTCTAAAAAAGCTGCCACTCACGTGGATTTCATGAGGTAGAGTTTTGCTTCAATATGTGATTGCTTAGAATTATGCAGTAATATTTAATGTGTCGTGTAAGTGATTTGGGTAATACCACTTGGTTCTTTGTCATAAAAAGTTAGCATTTTTAATTAAACATGATTATCTGCTTGAATTTATACCATGTTTTGGGATTTAAATCTTGTTTTCTTGTTTTACTTTTTTGCAGAAAGGCAAACATTTTGGTTTCCTTTCTTGTGGACGTAGCCCTTGGTTTGCTGCTCATCTCCTGGCTTTATAGGGAGAATCGAATCAGCAAATTAGCTGAAACCTTGGTTCCTGTGGCTGAGGTAAGTTTGAAGCCTGTACAGTATAGAGCTTGTGCTTAGATAGACCGACAGCTTGTATCATCTCATTTGTAAAGTAAAAAAAAAACATAAATATTGTGAATGGTATTGTGCAATTATGGTTTTAAACTTTACTGTCATACTCTTTGGTGATTCAAATGCATGAATCACTCTGAGATCATCCATACATTGCCAATTTCTAAATCAAATATTAAAGCTGAAATTCAAGCAAAGCTGTATCAGATAAATCTTGGTTTTGTTAGTTTGTGAAGACCTGTCTAGTTGGACTTATTAAGGTATAGATTGTTTGGCTTGTTTGCAGAAAGTATAACATGAGTTATAAAATAAAGAGTAGAAATTAAAGCTTCCTCAGATAATTTATTTGCTTGAATTGAGACACTTTTTAAGCAAGTGATTTATCTTGTGTCTTGTTATCTTGAGATTAATAGGGGATTATATTTTAAGACAATGATGTTGAGTATGCTAAAAACTCTCAACTTTAACAAGTAAAATATGTGTAGTCCAAATCAATCAATCAAAATGTTTTTATATGGTTATGTTTTAGCAGTTGCTTCAAAGCAGCTTCACAAAGACCTAGTGTGGATTAAGTTGGGTTAAATATGAATCCCGATCAGATAACTCTATGAGGTAGAAATCACAAAATGTAATAGAAATAACATGTAATGCTGATTTGGGTATTGTAAAGTTTATTAGAATGAGGAAATTGTTGATTTAAACTGGCCAGTAATTTCTCATTTATTCTAAAAGCCTGGTTTTGTGGTGAAATAAAGAAACCAAGACACTTATTTTTTTTTAACTTATGTGGGAGAAAAATGGAGAACTCAAAATAAAACACCCACACATAAAAGTAAAGAATTTTTTTAAAGGAGACAATAATGGCAGTGAGAAAATCCAGATTTGAAACACTCAAGCATTTCAAGCATTTGTTAAACTAAGGCATTCCCATCCCTAATTCTCTGAGGAGTCTGAGAAATATTAAAATCGTAATAAAAGGTTGTTCACCTTTTTTTGCCTTTATAAATACATCACCACAATTAAACTTTAATTTTAACAAGTTAAATGAATATTGCCCATTAAACCACTCCAAAAGTTTTATGTATGCACATTAATATTGTTGCAAGTCCAAAATTTAGATCATAAACAATTACAAATCACTCAATAAGATATTATTTGAAGCACAATTTCAGTGTTCCAATGCTCAAAATGACCGAAATTGACCTTGTTTTAATTTTAATTCCACAAACATTTCAGAAGTCAAATTTGCTTATCCCGTTGTCAGATTTGAACTACATCGATATATTTTTTCCCAAGAGGTGCATTTTTTGGATTGCAGAAGTCTTTATGAAAGCTGGATTACAGTCGTACCTTCTGTTATAGATGAGAGGGATGATGAGGATCTTGTGATTTGTTTCAGCGAGTGGCTAAAGAACTCAAGGAGCTCTTAGAATGGCTGATGGGAGCTCCTGCAGGACTGAAGATGAACAGGGCTCTGGATCAGGTCCTGGGGAGGTTCTTCCTCTACCACATCCATCTGTGGATCAGTAAGCACAAGCTCGTTCCCAAGATGTTTCAAGTTTCTTCTCATAGCTCACTGATGACTGCAGCGCCACCCGTGTGCAAGATGGAACCTGCAATCTGTTACAGATGGTGTCTTTTTATTGTCCCTCTTCGTTGGACAGCAACATCGATAGAACACCCAAAATGGCATTGTGATAACTGCAAACACCAGATAGAAAACCTTTCAATCAGTCATCCTTTCAGTCACGCATATTCTCATTCTGAGAGAACAGTGCAATAGCAAAGAGTACAATACACTATGGCAGAGGTTCGCAACCTTTTTGCCCCCCCCCCCACCTGTACATATATGAAAATTTGAGCGTGTATTACTGTACAGTACGTATAGTAAATATAAATTACTCTGTTTTCACAATTTATACTTAATCACATTTATTTAAATGAAGTTAAATTAAATTTTAATGCACACAGGATTTATATTTTATTTTTTCCTTTTGTCGTCTGTGCATGAACATACACTTTATGTGTAACACTAAAAGTTATAATAAACATGAGCATAAGCAAACAATAGCTGTGCATTTACTTAGTAAGTACAGATGTTCTGTCATGCCGTTTAATCCAGAACACATCTAACAGCTGCTCCGACTGTGTGTATCGATAGGTTTAACTTTGCAGAAATCCCAAAATTGTATCTTTCAGTTCTATAAAGCGCATGAGCACTTTGCCTTAATTACATTAAATAACTAAATACATTAAATAACCTTGCAAAATGTGTACACTTCTGGATCTTTTGTTATTGATCTCTGACTAGTGTTTAAACAGAAATGAGGCTTCAAGTGACATTTACTTGAACAGATACACTTATACCTAAATGGAAATCAACTCGCAACACAAATACAACTCTGTATTTTAGTTTGAGTAACTTGAGATTGTCTCTAGGTTACATCCACCTAATGTCTCCGTTCATCGAGAGGATCCTGTGGTACGTGGGGCTCTCAGCCTGTCTGGGATTGACCTTCGCTCTCTCCATCCTGTCTGATATTGTGGCCCTCCTTACATTCCACATCTATTGTTTCTATGTCTACGGGGCAAGGTGAGTTAAACAGCAGAACTTATCACTAAATATGATGAAGATGATTCCTGTTATGTTGAAAGATGCATTGTTTTAGAATAGTTTATTTTATCATCTCTTGATGCTTAAAAAGAACATGTGGAAGGTGTTTATGAATAGTGGTATTAGGACCTCAGTACTTTATGTGAATCTATGAGTTGTTTTTCATTTTTAAAAGTGATAAAAGGCCTGAGCCAGCAGAGGGCTCTATATAAAAAAAATAGCTCTGCAGTTGTGAGTCACAAGCCTGAAAAAAAATTCAGTAGAGGCGATTGCAGATCTTCTTTAAAAGAAGTTATTCTTTGGGTGTTGTACGCTTCTATTAGAGGAGCCAGTAAAAATTGTTGATTTGTAAAAGTAGTTTATAAATAAAAATGTAGCAGACAAAAGAGGTTACCATTCTATTTGTTTGAATGTACAAGTTAAGCATTTATTTATTTGATTCCACACCACAGATTGAGCTAGTTTGGTACTAGTAAACCTAAGTTAAATTTTTGAGTGCAGCATCAGCTCTATTTGATTTATGTTTGAACGTGCTATTGCCAACAACCACGATTCATGTGTTTTATTTTACCTTTATATGGTTTTAAAAGGGTTGTGAACCTAAACAGAAGGTAAATGTGGTCCTCCACATTTTTCAGAACGAAACAGAGCAGGCAACCTTGAACGCTTCTCTGGGGGAGGGTCTTACAATTAAAATAAGCTTTGTTTGACACCATTTTTTATCCTTTTTTTTTAAAACATGTCATTAAAAACACCAATCTTTCCTGTGTCAGGAGTTGGCTTAAAGTATGCATTCCGGACAGTTAATTCCACATTCTCTTAGTACGATAAATGCTTGCATTGAAAAGGTGCTATAATTGTGTAAATGATTGGTTAAAATCCATCTGTTTTGCTGTAAACAGGCATGTTTTCTACAGTATGAGTGTGATTTTTTATGAAAATTAAATGCAAACGATAAAATACAAACAAAATACTTTTATTAAGATAGTCTGCAGTAAATTACTAAGGACTTTTGCACAACAAAATGTTTCTGAAAATCATATTTAAAACAAGGTCTTCATGGATCCTGGCTCTTCCTCACCCAAGACTGTCCTGTCCAATAATAACTTCTCAGAGGAAGGGGCAAAAATCTTTATAATGCTGTTTATTTTAATAAACGAGAGATGGGGGGTAAAAAAGTAAAAAAAAAAATTCACGACAGCATATTGTGAATAAATCCAGTTCATGATCCCTTAAAACATTCCAAGACTTTCAATGTCTTTAATTCTTTTTCATAAAGTGTATTTCCTTCTCTCTCATCAGACTGTACTGCCTGAAGATCTACGGTCTGTCTTCCTTGTGGAGGCTCTTCAGGGGAAAGAAATGGAATGTGCTGAGGCAGAGGGTGGACTCCTGCTCTTACGACCTGGACCAGGTACTTATCACCTCATCTCAAAGGAAGTATACATTTTAAATATTTTATAAGCATTCTGGCACAATCTTTCAGAATAAGTGTACTCTGCTGTGATTCTTTTGCAGTTGTTCATTGGCACATTGATTTTTACCATTCTGCTGTTCCTGCTGCCCACCACTGCCTTGTATTACCTGGTCTTTACCCTGGTCAGTGCTTAAACAACATCCCTATACCAAAAAACCCTGTTAAAGCATTTGATACTGTTTTCTACAATCTTGATTATGATCGTTTGTAGTTGCAGTAATTATAAATAGCATTCAGTGCCATTATGGTCATTATGACTGGATTACTTGGTATTTAACATGTTTTCAAATTCTGCTTAAAGTTCTGATGTAAATAACATTTTGCTGTAAATACAAAGGAGGGTTTATTTCAATCATTTTCTTAAAAAAATGTTTTATCTGTGAAGTTTTTACTTTGAATTAGTAATCGTTAAAATTGAAATAACTAAAACCATAAACAATGTACTGTGTGTAGGGATTTAATTCAAACTTTCACTTTTGAACCAAATTCTTGAAATAAATGGACGAAAGTTCTTGATATTCAAATTTTTAGCACATACCTGTATATTTTCTCACTGCAACGTTAAAAGTCTTACCAGAAATGACAAATAATTAAAAGTCTCTATCTTTTTTGGCTCAGTTTACAACTTCTCTTGAGATAATCATTGATGTTTTACCATTTTAGCATCTATTCAGCCTTTCTCCTGATCTGACAAAAGCAGTTTTCCTATAGCTTAGACCGTTGAATTGGATTAGACAAGTAGACATTTCATACCATTAGCGCAGGGGTCTTAAACTTAATTTCTGGAGGGTCGCAGCCCATGCTGGTTTTTGTTTCAACACTGTTTCAAGAGACACACCAGTAGCTTCATCTGATGTTTAGTTCTGAACTTAAATAAGGTTTGCCACTGTGGCCTAGCATCAGAATTTCAAATATGGTTAAAAATATATGTAGAGATTTTGTTGATTGACTTCCAGCATATGATGTGTATTTGTGCTTGTTTTCTAGCTACGGCTGGTGGTGGTTCTGTTCCAGGGAGTGATTCACCTCTGCGTCGACCTGATAAACTCCTTCCCTCTGTTTGCCATGGGTCTGCGCATTTGTAGATCCTACAGGTTGGCAGGTGAGTCAACCAAGCTCACACAAATCTTGGCTAGTTTTGAAATATTGATGTTTGTTACTTGGCATAATAATACTTAAAATTCTTCTGCAGACACGGCCTTGTGTTTTTTGATGAAATTTGATGAATACCTTTGTGTTGCAGAGGGGGTGAAATTCAATGTTCTCTGTCAGGAGCCAGGAACTCCTCTTCACCTGATGATGGAGGTTGGTTGCTGTTGTTAAGGAAACTCATCATCCATGAGTTTATTTATGGTTGCATTTCACAAGTGGCTTTCTTTTATACCAGTTGATTTCTTTATCTTTCATATAAAGGCTTATAGGCTATCATGTTCCCAAAGTCCATTTTCTTATTCTTTCTTTAAAATTCAAACTCATTCACATGGACCTGGTGCTGTATACTAAATCACATAAAAGACATGAAACATCTGGCAATAATCAATGGCAATATGGAAAAGATTAGGAATGTTAGCGCTCATAAGCCTTTCTGAGGCAACCGATTTTCGATTCAGAGGCACCACATATTTAAGGCAGCAATGGAGAATCCCTTCGTCATTTTAAGCAGGACCTTTGAGCTTTGAATTAGGCTTTGATTTTGAGAGGAGCTCAAATCCTTGAGTATCCTTTACCCACAAATTGGAACTCTGCTTAGACAAACTGGATTTTATTCTTTTCTTTATTTCTTTTTTTTTTTCAAATCCGACCCAGGTCGCTTATATATGGTCATGAATCATGAATCTGATTTTTTTTTTTACAATGTGACCAATGTGACCTCAGTCTGGAGTGCCAGGTCACATTTACCTGCCATTTTACGTCATTTTATGGGGACAGATGTCACATTTCTGCTTGTGGGCAGAACGTTTCTCATCAATCATTGCTGAGGACGAAGCTGAAAACAAGCAGTGGCAGGAAAGGGAAGAACTAACAAAGATTTATTCTTTGTCTTCTTCTTGAATTTGGTTGAAGTGAACTGAAATAAAGCCACACAATCACCTCAAATCTCATTCTCATCCATGTTTACTTTCGTTTTGATCAAAGCCATTTTCTGCGCGTGCACTCCTCACAGCGAGCAGGATTGTGTTCATACACAGCAGGGATATATGTTGTGTGTAGTGTGAACAAACACACACAAAAAAAATCGGATTTCACCAAAAAAATTCTGAAATGAGCATTAAGACCTTTACTCTGAATGTAGCCTAAGAGCTTTGCCTTGCTATAAGTAATGACTACAAAACGTGTACCAATGTACAAATGAATAAACAGAACTTTTCCCCCTCTATCTCAGATCAATCCTCTCAAGTGCAGCTCTGTTCTGCAGTGTTACCGGACACCTACCTTCAGCTGCTATCCTAAGGATTCTTGGGTAGCATTATGCAAGAAATTGTTTGTTGGGGAACTCATTTACCCCTGGAAGCAGAAGACGGCCAAGATTGACTAAAAAAATTATATGTCAAGTGGTTCTGTTGGGAATTTAGTTTAAACATGCCCCACCATTCCTGCCTAAAGGGGTTCACTAATCCTGACATTCTTTCAAGATGGTCTTAATTAATTATTTTTATTTTTAACTTAAATAGCGCTTGATTGTTGACTTTTAGATCATTCTCTTTGATTGAGTTTGATTACTTATTTATTTTATATTATTTTAACTATTTCTTCTTTTTTACTAAAACTGCCATAGTTTTGTTGAATGATTTGACGTTTATGTCAGCTGTGTATTGGAAGCCTGATTGGTCAAGATTCTGGCATTAACATTTTTACATAATAATGACTGGCTAATGTGAAATTTTTAGATGCCTAATGCATTATGGTTGTGCAAAAAAATTATACGTCTCAAATTATTTGCATTCAGTTTTGTGTTCCTTCACAAAGTTTTTCCAAACATGGACCAGTACTTCCTTTTTACATCATACTTTATCTGTCTAGACAACCCTTTTTCCTCTATAGATTTGAGTACTAGAAACTACGCTTTCATTGTCTCTTTTCCAGATTTCTTTTAACAAGTAACAGAATGTTTTATCCCAAAAGTAACTGGGATTGAAGGACAACTTTCAGAAGGTTCCACTTCCTCTCTTACTACTTTACTCCCTTTAATCTATTTTTAAATTGATGCGCAATTCAATGTACTTAACTAAAAGCAAAAAAAAAGAGTTTCCCTATTTAGTCCAGGTGTTTCCTGATGCTACAATGTAAACAGGAAGTGTTTGTCTGAACAAGTGTATGTTTGAAAAGTATTACAAGTGAATGCAAAAGACTTTAAACAAAGAAATCCTGTATTTCTCTAAAATTATGATCTATTAAGGGCTCCTCAGAACTTGGGCCTCGTTAGGAGTCAATACTTGATTACATTGATTGACCATGCACTGTGTTAGTGCTACTTTTTCGAAACTATTGATTTGTTGTTGTTGGTGTTAACATAAATGATTTTATAACAAATAAATGAGAGCAAGTCATTTTAAAACAAATCAACGACTTCTATTCAATTCCTTAAAATCAAATAGTAACTCCTGCATGCATCTTAGATTGTTTCTTGGCATGTTTGTAGCATAAACAATTCATATTTAAAATTGAAGGGTACTCGTAAGACTATCCTTAGATGTTTTGTTGTGAGCAACACACTGTGAAGAATGTGCTCCAACTGGACTAAGAAGCTTCTCAGCGACAGCTCTGCTTAGTGACTGTCAATGATCAACAAAAGATCTGGGATGGCTTGTCATTCCATGTGTTTAGAACGTCAGTTGTGTACATCTGTCACAAGGACAAGAACGGTAGCTGAATTGCATGTACTTGGCATTACTTTTTTCAAGTTAGGGGTGTTTACACTTTTTGATAAGGGGCCAAAATCTTAAAAAGAACCATTGGTCCCAGGGCATTTCCACTTTGACATTTTTCACAGCTAAAATGACACATAGATACACACTTTTATAAAACATATACCTTTATGTTTCAAATAACAATGTAACCAAAGAACTCGCACAGATACTAATAAATAAAATGAATAAAACATTCAAAAAAGATTTGAATGAAAAGCCCAAAATGAGTCAAATAACATATGTACTATAAAGGATGCACTCACAGCTATGAATATTACAAACAAAAATCTTTACTGAATCTTTAAGAGTTAAATGGTTTAAAAAAATGGTGGCGCTACATCTTTTCATCTTTTACCACAAGATCTGATTTTTCAATGTGTAGGGTAAGTAAAAATAACTAAATAAATAAAAACTAATTTAAGTTAATAAATCAAATAAAATACCCTGTCAGTTACTTGTTGCCACTGGGATGCAATATTTTGTAGCAATTCAATGCAGGTAGGATTTTGAGTGTTTTGATGGACAGATGCATTAACATAAATTAATATTTTCTCACTCTATAAATTTTAAAACCATATTACACCTATTTCCAGCATTATGTCTCTTCTAGTTAAGTAAATAATTAAGGTGGTTGGCTAAACGGATGGTTAAGCTACATCGTTTTTCCTTCTACAAATAGTTAAAGGCTTTGTCATTTAAATTAGGTGATAATTATTGCAAGAAGTTACACTTTTAGTTAAATAGAATAATTTTGAATTACTAAAAAAAACCCTCAGAAGATGATGGTAACACTTAACTTTAAGCCAGATGTAATGCTTAAACATCATGCAGAGGTGAACGTTTCCCTTTTTAAATAATTTTATGGTTAAAAAAATTATTAATTATTTTATTAACAGTACTTTTTTTACAGATTGTTATGTTTTTTTTATTGGAGTGACATGCACTGAGATTAATGTATCAGGGTTCTCATCACATTCAGGGATCCATCAAAGATAAATATTTCCCCTCCCCCAATAGATTAAAATGCAAATTCCTGTATGAAACCTTTGTGTCTGGCCATCGTGATTAGAGCTACACGAGGGTCTCGAGGGAGACGAGGGACATCTGGACCCTCAAGTTCTATACCAGCTATTACCAAACATAAACACCTGACCCCCAACGTCCCCTTGCTTTACTTTTTTTTTTTTAAAGCCCTCCCCTGATTTTAAATGTACAATTAAAGTATGATAAAATGTAATGGTGGGGTTATTTTAACAGTGAGAGGTAAACAAGTTTAAAAAGTAAAAAATACATTTGCACTGGTATCAAGAAAATAATTATTTGACCAGAAGTTACCCTACCTAATAAGATGTTAATGCCATTGCATGAAATGATCATTATTGTAGCTATTGGTTTAATAAATGTATCACTTCTATAGAAATGGCCCGTTTTCATTTGAACTCCTCTGTATTTAAAAATACAACCATATTACAATGTAGCACAGTTTACAGGGGGAACTTCTCATCAAAACATCCTACCTCATGTCAGTATAGTAAAGTTTTATTGGGTTAAGTTTATTTAGAAGCTGTCCTGCATCACACTAAACCAAATGCAATATCAGCATGTACTTATGGGCATTTGCAGATGTGCAAGTATAGAAGACTTCACTGGCAGGATGAAATCTTAGATCACCAGTCCATAATGCTGCCTCTAAATCCCTCTCATGCACAGGTGTTCAAGTTTTGCATCACTTGTAGTTGCTTGTTTTTTTTTCTAAACAATGACATGACTTCTGTTTTAAATTTTATGAACATAAAATTGCTTGTTTGACACAAAGCCCTCCATATATGAATTATGATCTTTCGTGAATGTGTAAGTTGTTTGAACAACTTAAAATATGTTGGATCTGATCCTTGGTAATATATTGTGTATAAATTGAGAAACGTACAGTTTAACCAATGAACCAGCAAAAAAATGTGGTCCACTGCAGGAGGAAGCATGGAATTCATTGATAACTGCGGAATACAGAGCATTAAGGATTTTTATTATTATTCAGAAACAAAATAATAAAGTCATGTCTATCATTAAACATTTTCAATGCTTTAGAATAAAATGGCTTATTCATAATAATAATCATCATCATCCTAACATTATTAACATTATTTTGTAATAGTAATACTGATTATTGTTAATAAAAAATAAATCATGTCGTACAGTAGAGTTGAACAACATTAAGTATACATCGTGGAATCATTCACACAGGTTAAAAAAAATGATTTTGCTATGTCAGGATCATGACTTAATTATCTAGTGATTACATCAAAACAATTGTTGTTATGTCAAGTTTCAAGTTATGTTAGACAATTATCTTGACTGTTGTTATGCTATGATCATTACCTTATTATCTCACATGACAAAACAACTGTTTTTATCTCAGGATTGTTACTTAATTATCTTGTGATCATGACAAAACAACTGTTATTATGTCAGGATCACAACTTAATTACCTCATGATCATGACAAAACAGCTGCTGTTATGTCATGTTCATGACTTAATTATCTCGTGACTATGACAAAACAACTGTTATTGACTTTATTATATTGTCATGTAGGCCATTTACAAACATTTGCACTTTGCTTTAATACAGCTGACTGGTACATATAGAATAAAAAAATCACAACATAGTTTTTAAACTAGAGTCTTTTTATGACTACCATATTGAAAATTTTAGTCCTTTTGTTCCAAATCTAATAAAGGTTTTAAAAACACTCAAAAATAGAATGGTAATTTGAGACTGACAGTGTCTAAATATGCGACTATTAAATGACCAACGTCATGCCACCTTCACTGTTGTTCAAATGAATTTACACGATTATTAATAGAAGCTTTGGGATTTTTAGTTGTTTTGGACATCTGGACCCTCAAGTTCTATACCAGCTATTACCAAACATAAACACCTGACCCCCAACGTCCCCTTGCTTTACTTTTTTTTTTTTAAAGCCCTCCCCTGATTTTAAATGTACAATTAAAGTATGATAAAATGTAATGGTGGGGTTATTTTAACAGTGAGAGGTAAACAAGTTTAAAAAGTAAAAAATACATTTGCACTGGTATCAAGAAAATAATTATTTGACCAGAAGTTACCCTACCTAATAAGATGTTAATGCCATTGCATGAAATGATCATTATTGTAGCTATTGGTTTAATAAATGTATCACTTCTATAGAAATGGCCCGTTTTCATTTGAACTCCTCTGTATTTAAAAATACAACCATATTACAATGTAGCACAGTTTACAGGGGGAACTTCTCATCAAAACATCCTACCTCATGTCAGTATAGTAAAGTTTTATTGGGTTAAGTTTATTTAGAAGCTGTCCTGCATCACACTAAACCAAATGCAATATCAGCATGTACTTATGGGCATTTGCAGATGTGCAAGTATAGAAGACTTCACTGGCAGGATGAAATCTTAGATCACCAGTCCATAATGCTGCCTCTAAATCCCTCTCATGCACAGGTGTTCAAGTTTTGCATCACTTGTAGTTGCTTGTTTTTTTTTCTAAACAATGACATGACTTCTGTTTTAAATTTTATGAACATAAAATTGCTTGTTTGACACAAAGCCCTCCATATATGAATTATGATCTTTCGTGAATGTGTAAGTTGTTTGAACAACTTAAAATATGTTGGATCTGATCCTTGGTAATATATTGTGTATAAATTGAGAAACGTACAGTTTAACCAATGAACCAGCAAAAAAATGTGGTCCACTGCAGGAGGAAGCATGGAATTCATTGATAACTGCGGAATACAGAGCATTAAGGATTTTTATTATTATTCAGAAACAAAATAATAAAGTCATGTCTATCATTAAACATTTTCAATGCTTTAGAATAAAATGGCTTATTCATAATAATAATCATCATCATCCTAACATTATTAACATTATTTTGTAATAGTAATACTGATTATTGTTAATAAAAAATAAATCATGTCGTACAGTAGAGTTGAACAACATTAAGTATACATCGTGGAATCATTCACACAGGTTAAAAAAAATGATTTTGCTATGTCAGGATCATGACTTAATTATCTAGTGATTACATCAAAACAATTGTTGTTATGTCAAGTTTCAAGTTATGTTAGACAATTATCTTGACTGTTGTTATGCTATGATCATTACCTTATTATCTCACATGACAAAACAACTGTTTTTATCTCAGGATTGTTACTTAATTATCTTGTGATCATGACAAAACAACTGTTATTATGTCAGGATCACAACTTAATTACCTCATGATCATGACAAAACAGCTGCTGTTATGTCATGTTCATGACTTAATTATCTCGTGACTATGACAAAACAACTGTTATTGACTTTATTATATTGTCATGTAGGCCATTTACAAACATTTGCACTTTGCTTTAATACAGCTGACTGGTACATATAGAATAAAAAAATCACAACATAGTTTTTAAACTAGAGTCTTTTTATGACTACCATATTGAAAATTTTAGTCCTTTTGTTCCAAATCTAATAAAGGTTTTAAAAACACTCAAAAATAGAATGGTAATTTGAGACTGACAGTGTCTAAATATGCGACTATTAAATGACCAACGTCATGCCACCTTCACTGTTGTTCAAATGAATTTACACGATTATTAATAGAAGCTTTGGGATTTTTAGTTGTTTTGGACATCTGGACCCTCAAGTTCTATACCAGCTATTACCAAACATAAACACCTGACCCCCAACGTCCCCTTGCTTTACTTTTTTTTTTTTAAAGCCCTCCCCTGATTTTAAATGTACAATTAAAGTATGATAAAATGTAATGGTGGGGTTATTTTAACAGTGAGAGGTAAACAAGTTTAAAAAGTAAAAAATACATTTGCACTGGTATCAAGAAAATAATTATTTGACCAGAAGTTACCCTACCTAATAAGATGTTAATGCCATTGCATGAAATGATCATTATTGTAGCTATTGGTTTAATAAATGTATCACTTCTATAGAAATGGCCCGTTTTCATTTGAACTCCTCTGTATTTAAAAATACAACCATATTACAATGTAGCACAGTTTACAGGGGGAACTTCTCATCAAAACATCCTACCTCATGTCAGTATAGTAAAGTTTTATTGGGTTAAGTTTATTTAGAAGCTGTCCTGCATCACACTAAACCAAATGCAATATCAGCATGTACTTATGGGCATTTGCAGATGTGCAAGTATAGAAGACTTCACTGGCAGGATGAAATCTTAGATCACCAGTCCATAATGCTGCCTCTAAATCCCTCTCATGCACAGGTGTTCAAGTTTTGCATCACTTGTAGTTGCTTGTTTTTTTTTCTAAACAATGACATGACTTCTGTTTTAAATTTTATGAACATAAAATTGCTTGTTTGACACAAAGCCCTCCATATATGAATTATGATCTTTCGTGAATGTGTAAGTTGTTTGAACAACTTAAAATATGTTGGATCTGATCCTTGGTAATATATTGTGTATAAATTGAGAAACGTACAGTTTAACCAATGAACCAGCAAAAAAATGTGGTCCACTGCAGGAGGAAGCATGGAATTCATTGATAACTGCGGAATACAGAGCATTAAGGATTTTTATTATTATTCAGAAACAAAATAATAAAGTCATGTCTATCATTAAACATTTTCAATGCTTTAGAATAAAATGGCTTATTCATAATAATAATCATCATCATCCTAACATTATTAACATTATTTTGTAATAGTAATACTGATTATTGTTAATAAAAAATAAATCATGTCGTACAGTAGAGTTGAACAACATTAAGTATACATCGTGGAATCATTCACACAGGTTAAAAAAAATGATTTTGCTATGTCAGGATCATGACTTAATTATCTAGTGATTACATCAAAACAATTGTTGTTATGTCAAGTTTCAAGTTATGTTAGACAATTATCTTGACTGTTGTTATGCTATGATCATTACCTTATTATCTCACATGACAAAACAACTGTTTTTATCTCAGGATTGTTACTTAATTATCTTGTGATCATGACAAAACAACTGTTATTATGTCAGGATCACAACTTAATTACCTCATGATCATGACAAAACAGCTGCTGTTATGTCATGTTCATGACTTAATTATCTCGTGACTATGACAAAACAACTGTTATTGACTTTATTATATTGTCATGTAGGCCATTTACAAACATTTGCACTTTGCTTTAATACAGCTGACTGGTACATATAGAATAAAAAAATCACAACATAGTTTTTAAACTAGAGTCTTTTTATGACTACCATATTGAAAATTTTAGTCCTTTTGTTCCAAATCTAATAAAGGTTTTAAAAACACTCAAAAATAGAATGGTAATTTGAGACTGACAGTGTCTAAATATGCGACTATTAAATGACCAACGTCATGCCACCTTCACTGTTGTTCAAATGAATTTACACGATTATTAATAGAAGCTTTGGGATTTTTAGTTGTTTTGGACATCTGGACCCTCAAGTTCTATACCAGCTATTACCAAACATAAACACCTGACCCCCAACGTCCCCTTGCTTTACTTTTTTTTTTTTAAAGCCCTCCCCTGATTTTAAATGTACAATTAAAGTATGATAAAATGTAATGGTGGGGTTATTTTAACAGTGAGAGGTAAACAAGTTTAAAAAGTAAAAAATACATTTGCACTGGTATCAAGAAAATAATTATTTGACCAGAAGTTACCCTACCTAATAAGATGTTAATGCCATTGCATGAAATGATCATTATTGTAGCTATTGGTTTAATAAATGTATCACTTCTATAGAAATGGCCCGTTTTCATTTGAACTCCTCTGTATTTAAAAATACAACCATATTACAATGTAGCACAGTTTACAGGGGGAACTTCTCATCAAAACATCCTACCTCATGTCAGTATAGTAAAGTTTTATTGGGTTAAGTTTATTTAGAAGCTGTCCTGCATCACACTAAACCAAATGCAATATCAGCATGTACTTATGGGCATTTGCAGATGTGCAAGTATAGAAGACTTCACTGGCAGGATGAAATCTTAGATCACCAGTCCATAATGCTGCCTCTAAATCCCTCTCATGCACAGGTGTTCAAGTTTTGCATCACTTGTAGTTGCTTGTTTTTTTTTCTAAACAATGACATGACTTCTGTTTTAAATTTTATGAACATAAAATTGCTTGTTTGACACAAAGCCCTCCATATATGAATTATGATCTTTCGTGAATGTGTAAGTTGTTTGAACAACTTAAAATATGTTGGATCTGATCCTTGGTAATATATTGTGTATAAATTGAGAAACGTACAGTTTAACCAATGAACCAGCAAAAAAATGTGGTCCACTGCAGGAGGAAGCATGGAATTCATTGATAACTGCGGAATACAGAGCATTAAGGATTTTTATTATTATTCAGAAACAAAATAATAAAGTCATGTCTATCATTAAACATTTTCAATGCTTTAGAATAAAATGGCTTATTCATAATAATAATCATCATCATCCTAACATTATTAACATTATTTTGTAATAGTAATACTGATTATTGTTAATAAAAAATAAATCATGTCGTACAGTAGAGTTGAACAACATTAAGTATACATCGTGGAATCATTCACACAGGTTAAAAAAAATGATTTTGCTATGTCAGGATCATGACTTAATTATCTAGTGATTACATCAAAACAATTGTTGTTATGTCAAGTTTCAAGTTATGTTAGACAATTATCTTGACTGTTGTTATGCTATGATCATTACCTTATTATCTCACATGACAAAACAACTGTTTTTATCTCAGGATTGTTACTTAATTATCTTGTGATCATGACAAAACAACTGTTATTATGTCAGGATCACAACTTAATTACCTCATGATCATGACAAAACAGCTGCTGTTATGTCATGTTCATGACTTAATTATCTCGTGACTATGACAAAACAACTGTTATTGACTTTATTATATTGTCATGTAGGCCATTTACAAACATTTGCACTTTGCTTTAATACAGCTGACTGGTACATATAGAATAAAAAAATCACAACATAGTTTTTAAACTAGAGTCTTTTTATGACTACCATATTGAAAATTTTAGTCCTTTTGTTCCAAATCTAATAAAGGTTTTAAAAACACTCAAAAATAGAATGGTAATTTGAGACTGACAGTGTCTAAATATGCGACTATTAAATGACCAACGTCATGCCACCTTCACTGTTGTTCAAATGAATTTACACGATTATTAATAGAAGCTTTGGGATTTTTAGTTGTTTTGGACATCTGGACCCTCAAGTTCTATACCAGCTATTACCAAACATAAACACCTGACCCCCAACGTCCCCTTGCTTTACTTTTTTTTTTTTTAAAGCCCTCCCCTGATTTTAAATGTACAATTAAAGTATGATAAAATGTAATGGTGGGGTTATTTTAACAGTGAGAGGTAAACAAGTTTAAAAAGTAAAAAATACATTTGCACTGGTATCAAGAAAATAATTATTTGACCAGAAGTTACCCTACCTAATAAGATGTTAATGCCATTGCATGAAATGATCATTATTGTAGCTATTGGTTTAATAAATGTATCACTTCTATAGAAATGGCCCGTTTTCATTTGAACTCCTCTGTATTTAAAAATACAACCATATTACAATGTAGCACAGTTTACAGGGGGGAACTTCTCATCAAAACATCCTACCTCATGTCAGTATAGTAAAGTTTTATTGGGTTAAGTTTATTTAGAAGCTGTCCTGCATCACACTAAACCAAATGCAATATCAGCATGTACTTATGGGCATTTGCAGATGTGCAAGTATAGAAGACTTCACTGGCAGGATGAAATCTTAGATCACCAGTCCATAATGCTGCCTCTAAATCCCTCTCATGCACAGGTGTTCAAGTTTTGCATCACTTGTAGTTGCTTGTTTTTTTTTCTAAACAATGACATGACTTCTGTTTTAAATTTTATGAACATAAAATTGCTTGTTTGACACAAAGCCCTCCATATATGAATTATGATCTTTCGTGAATGTGTAAGTTGTTTGAACAACTTAAAATATGTTGGATCTGATCCTTGGTAATATATTGTGTATAAATTGAGAAACGTACAGTTTAACCAATGAACCAGCAAAAAAATGTGGTCCACTGCAGGAGGAAGCATGGAATTCATTGATAACTGCGGAATACAGAGCATTAAGGATTTTTATTATTATTCAGAAACAAAATAATAAAGTCATGTCTATCATTAAACATTTTCAATGCTTTAGAATAAAATGGCTTATTCATAATAATAATCATCATCATCCTAACATTATTAACATTATTTTGTAATAGTAATACTGATTATTGTTAATAAAAAATAAATCATGTCGTACAGTAGAGTTGAACAACATTAAGTATACATCGTGGAATCATTCACACAGGTTAAAAAAAATGATTTTGCTATGTCAGGATCATGACTTAATTATCTAGTGATTACATCAAAACAATTGTTGTTATGTCAAGTTTCAAGTTATGTTAGACAATTATCTTGACTGTTGTTATGCTATGATCATTACCTTATTATCTCACATGACAAAACAACTGTTTTTATCTCAGGATTGTTACTTAATTATCTTGTGATCATGACAAAACAACTGTTATTATGTCAGGATCACAACTTAATTACCTCATGATCATGACAAAACAGCTGCTGTTATGTCATGTTCATGACTTAATTATCTCGTGACTATGACAAAACAACTGTTATTGACTTTATTATATTGTCATGTAGGCCATTTACAAACATTTGCACTTTGCTTTAATACAGCTGACTGGTACATATAGAATAAAAAAATCACAACATAGTTTTTAAACTAGAGTCTTTTTATGACTACCATATTGAAAATTTTAGTCCTTTTGTTCCAAATCTAATAAAGGTTTTAAAAACACTCAAAAATAGAATGGTAATTTGAGACTGACAGTGTCTAAATATGCGACTATTAAATGACCAACGTCATGCCACCTTCACTGTTGTTCAAATGAATTTACACGATTATTAATAGAAGCTTTGGGATTTTTAGTTGTTTTGGACATCTGGACCCTCAAGTTCTATACCAGCTATTACCAAACATAAACACCTGACCCCCAACGTCCCCTTGCTTTACTTTTTTTTTTTTAAAGCCCTCCCCTGATTTTAAATGTACAATTAAAGTATGATAAAATGTAATGGTGGGGTTATTTTAACAGTGAGAGGTAAACAAGTTTAAAAAGTAAAAAATACATTTGCACTGGTATCAAGAAAATAATTATTTGACCAGAAGTTACCCTACCTAATAAGATGTTAATGCCATTGCATGAAATGATCATTATTGTAGCTATTGGTTTAATAAATGTATCACTTCTATAGAAATGGCCCGTTTTCATTTGAACTCCTCTGTATTTAAAAATACAACCATATTACAATGTAGCACAGTTTACAGGGGGAACTTCTCATCAAAACATCCTACCTCATGTCAGTATAGTAAAGTTTTATTGGGTTAAGTTTATTTAGAAGCTGTCCTGCATCACACTAAACCAAATGCAATATCAGCATGTACTTATGGGCATTTGCAGATGTGCAAGTATAGAAGACTTCACTGGCAGGATGAAATCTTAGATCACCAGTCCATAATGCTGCCTCTAAATCCCTCTCATGCACAGGTGTTCAAGTTTTGCATCACTTGTAGTTGCTTGTTTTTTTTTCTAAACAATGACATGACTTCTGTTTTAAATTTTATGAACATAAAATTGCTTGTTTGACACAAAGCCCTCCATATATGAATTATGATCTTTCGTGAATGTGTAAGTTGTTTGAACAACTTAAAATATGTTGGATCTGATCCTTGGTAATATATTGTGTATAAATTGAGAAACGTACAGTTTAACCAATGAACCAGCAAAAAAATGTGGTCCACTGCAGGAGGAAGCATGGAATTCATTGATAACTGCGGAATACAGAGCATTAAGGATTTTTATTATTATTCAGAAACAAAATAATAAAGTCATGTCTATCATTAAACATTTTCAATGCTTTAGAATAAAATGGCTTATTCATAATAATAATCATCATCATCCTAACATTATTAACATTATTTTGTAATAGTAATACTGATTATTGTTAATAAAAAATAAATCATGTCGTACAGTAGAGTTGAACAACATTAAGTATACATCGTGGAATCATTCACACAGGTTAAAAAAATGATTTTGCTATGTCAGGATCATGACTTAATTATCTAGTGATTACATCAAAACAATTGTTGTTATGTCAAGTTTCAAGTTATGTTAGACAATTATCTTGACTGTTGTTATGCTATGATCATTACCTTATTATCTCACATGACAAAACAACTGTTTTTATCTCAGGATTGTTACTTAATTATCTTGTGATCATGACAAAACAACTGTTATTATGTCAGGATCACAACTTAATTACCTCATGATCATGACAAAACAGCTGCTGTTATGTCATGTTCATGACTTAATTATCTCGTGACTATGACAAAACAACTGTTATTGACTTTATTATATTGTCATGTAGGCCATTTACAAACATTTGCACTTTGCTTTAATACAGCTGACTGGTACATATAGAATAAAAAAATCACAACATAGTTTTTAAACTAGAGTCTTTTTATGACTACCATATTGAAAATTTTAGTCCTTTTGTTCCAAATCTAATAAAGGTTTTAAAAACACTCAAAAATAGAATGGTAATTTGAGACTGACAGTGTCTAAATATGCGACTATTAAATGACCAACGTCATGCCACCTTCACTGTTGTTCAAATGAATTTACACGATTATTAATAGAAGCTTTGGGATTTTTAGTTGTTTTGGACATCTGGACCCTCAAGTTCTATACCAGCTATTACCAAACATAAACACCTGACCCCCAACGTCCCCTTGCTTTACTTTTTTTTTTTTAAAGCCCTCCCCTGATTTTAAATGTACAATTAAAGTATGATAAAATGTAATGGTGGGGTTATTTTAACAGTGAGAGGTAAACAAGTTTAAAAAGTAAAAAATACATTTGCACTGGTATCAAGAAAATAATTATTTGACCAGAAGTTACCCTACCTAATAAGATGTTAATGCCATTGCATGAAATGATCATTATTGTAGCTATTGGTTTAATAAATGTATCACTTCTATAGAAATGGCCCGTTTTCATTTGAACTCCTCTGTATTTAAAAATACAACCATATTACAATGTAGCACAGTTTACAGGGGGAACTTCTCATCAAAACATCCTACCTCATGTCAGTATAGTAAAGTTTTATTGGGTTAAGTTTATTTAGAAGCTGTCCTGCATCACACTAAACCAAATGCAATATCAGCATGTACTTATGGGCATTTGCAGATGTGCAAGTATAGAAGACTTCACTGGCAGGATGAAATCTTAGATCACCAGTCCATAATGCTGCCTCTAAATCCCTCTCATGCACAGGTGTTCAAGTTTTGCATCACTTGTAGTTGCTTGTTTTTTTTTCTAAACAATGACATGACTTCTGTTTTAAATTTTATGAACATAAAATTGCTTGTTTGACACAAAGCCCTCCATATATGAATTATGATCTTTCGTGAATGTGTAAGTTGTTTGAACAACTTAAAATATGTTGGATCTGATCCTTGGTAATATATTGTGTATAAATTGAGAAACGTACAGTTTAACCAATGAACCAGCAAAAAAATGTGGTCCACTGCAGGAGGAAGCATGGAATTCATTGATAACTGCGGAATACAGAGCATTAAGGATTTTTATTATTATTCAGAAACAAAATAATAAAGTCATGTCTATCATTAAACATTTTCAATGCTTTAGAATAAAATGGCTTATTCATAATAATAATCATCATCATCCTAACATTATTAACATTATTTTGTAATAGTAATACTGATTATTGTTAATAAAAAATAAATCATGTCGTACAGTAGAGTTGAACAACATTAAGTATACATCGTGGAATCATTCACACAGGTTAAAAAAAATGATTTTGCTATGTCAGGATCATGACTTAATTATCTAGTGATTACATCAAAACAATTGTTGTTATGTCAAGTTTCAAGTTATGTTAGACAATTATCTTGACTGTTGTTATGCTATGATCATTACCTTATTATCTCACATGACAAAACAACTGTTTTTATCTCAGGATTGTTACTTAATTATCTTGTGATCATGACAAAACAACTGTTATTATGTCAGGATCACAACTTAATTACCTCATGATCATGACAAAACAGCTGCTGTTATGTCATGTTCATGACTTAATTATCTCGTGACTATGACAAAACAACTGTTATTGACTTTATTATATTGTCATGTAGGCCATTTACAAACATTTGCACTTTGCTTTAATACAGCTGACTGGTACATATAGAATAAAAAAATCACAACATAGTTTTTAAACTAGAGTCTTTTTATGACTACCATATTGAAAATTTTAGTCCTTTTGTTCCAAATCTAATAAAGGTTTTAAAAACACTCAAAAATAGAATGGTAATTTGAGACTGACAGTGTCTAAATATGCGACTATTAAATGACCAACGTCATGCCACCTTCACTGTTGTTCAAATGAATTTACACGATTATTAATAGAAGCTTTGGGATTTTTAGTTGTTTTGGACATCTGGACCCTCAAGTTCTATACCAGCTATTACCAAACATAAACACCTGACCCCCAACGTCCCCTTGCTTTACTTTTTTTTTTTTAAAGCCCTCCCCTGATTTTAAATGTACAATTAAAGTATGATAAAATGTAATGGTGGGGTTATTTTAACAGTGAGAGGTAAACAAGTTTAAAAAGTAAAAAATACATTTGCACTGGTATCAAGAAAATAATTATTTGACCAGAAGTTACCCTACCTAATAAGATGTTAATGCCATTGCATGAAATGATCATTATTGTAGCTATTGGTTTAATAAATGTATCACTTCTATAGAAATGGCCCGTTTTCATTTGAACTCCTCTGTATTTAAAAATACAACCATATTACAATGTAGCACAGTTTACAGGGGGAACTTCTCATCAAAACATCCTACCTCATGTCAGTATAGTAAAGTTTTATTGGGTTAAGTTTATTTAGAAGCTGTCCTGCATCACACTAAACCAAATGCAATATCAGCATGTACTTATGGGCATTTGCAGATGTGCAAGTATAGAAGACTTCACTGGCAGGATGAAATCTTAGATCACCAGTCCATAATGCTGCCTCTAAATCCCTCTCATGCACAGGTGTTCAAGTTTTGCATCACTTGTAGTTGCTTGTTTTTTTTTCTAAACAATGACATGACTTCTGTTTTAAATTTTATGAACATAAAATTGCTTGTTTGACACAAAGCCCTCCATATATGAATTATGATCTTTCGTGAATGTGTAAGTTGTTTGAACAACTTAAAATATGTTGGATCTGATCCTTGGTAATATATTGTGTATAAATTGAGAAACGTACAGTTTAACCAATGAACCAGCAAAAAAATGTGGTCCACTGCAGGAGGAAGCATGGAATTCATTGATAACTGCGGAATACAGAGCATTAAGGATTTTTATTATTATTCAGAAACAAAATAATAAAGTCATGTCTATCATTAAACATTTTCAATGCTTTAGAATAAAATGGCTTATTCATAATAATAATCATCATCATCCTAACATTATTAACATTATTTTGTAATAGTAATACTGATTATTGTTAATAAAAAATAAATCATGTCGTACAGTAGAGTTGAACAACATTAAGTATACATCGTGGAATCATTCACACAGGTTAAAAAAAATGATTTTGCTATGTCAGGATCATGACTTAATTATCTAGTGATTACATCAAAACAATTGTTGTTATGTCAAGTTTCAAGTTATGTTAGACAATTATCTTGACTGTTGTTATGCTATGATCATTACCTTATTATCTCACATGACAAAACAACTGTTTTTATCTCAGGATTGTTACTTAATTATCTTGTGATCATGACAAAACAACTGTTATTATGTCAGGATCACAACTTAATTACCTCATGATCATGACAAAACAGCTGCTGTTATGTCATGTTCATGACTTAATTATCTCGTGACTATGACAAAACAACTGTTATTGACTTTATTATATTGTCATGTAGGCCATTTACAAACATTTGCACTTTGCTTTAATACAGCTGACTGGTACATATAGAATAAAAAAATCACAACATAGTTTTTAAACTAGAGTCTTTTTATGACTACCATATTGAAAATTTTAGTCCTTTTGTTCCAAATCTAATAAAGGTTTTAAAAACACTCAAAAATAGAATGGTAATTTGAGACTGACAGTGTCTAAATATGCGACTATTAAATGACCAACGTCATGCCACCTTCACTGTTGTTCAAATGAATTTACACGATTATTAATAGAAGCTTTGGGATTTTTAGTTGTTTTGTTTGTTTACTACCTACGCAAGATTTTTTTGTATTACATTTTGACGTTTGCGTGTCGATACTGGTGTGTGCGAAAGTGCGAATAATGAAAATGTGCTGAGTGTGGAGGGGGAGGTACAGTACAGTCTGATCGCAGGTGAAAGCTCGGCGTGACAGTGTGTGATCTCTCAGAGAGATCATGGGCCATATTTGGATGTACGACAGCATTTGGTTTACACACAATAGATTTTTCTCTCATTCCTTACTTTCAACGCCGGGGGCCACAGCCGCCTGAAAGAGCATAGAGGTCCCGAGACTAAACGCGTTAAATTTCACTATTCTTTGTTATTCGCAGCAAAACAGAAGCGCAGCCATGATTTCTACCAGCTCGTAGACACTGGGAGCTAACGCTACACGAAGCTCGAGTGAGGTTTTCGTTCATTCTCACAACTTAAAAGTTATTTCCTTGCATTCCCGTTGGATTTTAAAAAGATTGAGACGATGTTCTGCCGAGCTTGTGAGCTAATGTTTAAAATCAATGTTGTGCGCGTGTTGTTTATATGCTAAAATCGCAGCTAGCAATTAGCATTAGTCGACGCTGTGTTGATCTTAACAACGACTTGTCTCGGTTTCAATTACTTTTACTTAACGAACCTACACTTTATTTTCATGTTTTAATGTTGCTGTGAATTTCAGTAATGTAACGTTACAACAATGTAATGAAACCGTATGTGTTGACAGCGTTTATCTGCTAACAATAACGTTACTTGTATTTTGTTTTCCGCAAACATCTAGGTTAACGTAACGTTAACATGATTTCAACAGCAATTTTTACTTTACTTTAAATTTTTATATTTTCCGGTTGCAAATAAAAAGCGAAATGTGAGAAGAAGCGGGTACAACCCGTCGAGCAGCTTTCCATAAACTGAAGTGAAGTTAATAAATAAACGCTGATGATTCGAGTTGTTGATCGGGATTGTGACTAATAGAAAACGCAATAGGACATTTTAAACTTTCTATCTTTTTACGCGTCTATATTTCTGGGATATGGTTTAATTGATCTGCCTGCTGGTTTGGCTTTCCACCAACACAAAGATAGTTCTGGAGGAATCAGGGTCCATCTTTGGCATCAGAGAGGGACACGCAGCGTTGTCTCCAGTCTTTTGCTCTCAGATGTGAAAAGCCATGGGCACCCAAGGAAGCCCTGTGAAGAGCTACGACTACCTTCTCAAGTTCCTCCTGGTGGGAGACAGTGATGTGGGCAAGGGGGAGATTTTGGACAGCCTTCAAGACGGATCAGCTGAGTCTCCATATGCCTACAGCAGTGGTGAGTTACTCAACACTTCAGACCTCTTCCCTCAGAGCTTGCATACTAATCTTTTGACCTTATCTCTGATCTAGTCATTTCTTTTGAGCACTGTATATTTTGGGTAATTGCAATGCTGGAATTTGAGGGGTGACATTAAAATGTTTTTGTCTGTGTAGGCTCACTACATAAAGACCAAATTGTTGGCTCTGAATTCCAAATAGATTAAACAGAATGTTTTACATAACCTAAACTACTGTTTATGTCCTTTTTTTCACCCTTTATAATGTAAACGTTTACCAAATCATAAGCCACTCTGAACATTTGTCAGTATTGTTTGTTTGTCATAAACAGATTTTCTCTAGAAATTCTAATAGGAAGCAGATGGTGGTATGAAGCTAGCTAGGGATAGTCTACTTTAAAATAAAAATGTAGCCACTAATTTTACTTTTCCAAATCTATAAAGGCTTTGCTCCTCCTCAGAACACAATTTGAGATATTTTGAATATAAACCAAGAGGCCAGGGAGTGCCCCATTAACACATATATCACACACACTCATCCTTTATAAAAGCATCTGAAATAAATTAAAATGACTCCATCTGCTTTTTAGGGTTAATATTTAATTTATTTTATTGTTACAATTTCTGTTCACATAAGAAATGTAAATAAATGATGATGCACATCATCTTCACTATTAGGGATGCTCGATTTGAGAGTTCAGAATTGTAATATGGAATTATATTAAATGCCATCATAAATAATATTACACAAGATATATCACATGTTTTGTACAAAGTTAAGAATGTCAATGGAATAGTTTCCTTTTAAAAAGCACAACTTAAGAGATTTTGGCAAACAATATTTAATAAGGTATAATGAAAATGCTTTAGTTCATATAGTTCAATATCGATCATTTTAGGGCTTAAAAAAAAGTATTAAAATTGATGTTAGATTGGGCTAAAAAATTTACTTATTTTATCTTCTGCCAGAGCGGTAGATATAGAGTGGTGTTATTGTTTGATCAGTGTTAAAAATCGCCAGATTTGGCAGTAGCGCTATATGTAGCTGTCACCATTCTGTATATCATTCACCCTGACACCTGCATTAGTGTCTCCAAAGGCTAAAAAGAAATCTGTTAACAAGCTAAACCAACCAGAAGCAAGAATTACTGGGTTCCTCATGAAACCTTGCTTTGATTGGTCTTCCAATTGATTACATTATCTAAACACAGGAACAGGAAGTTTATGTAGTAGGGATGACAGGCATGGCAGAATTTAGCCTTTTTCACAGAAGCCAAAGAGAAAGGTGCAGCAGTTTTCATCTGTGGGCAGGAAAATGCTAGTATGTTTGTTCCACACAACACACAGCTCAAATTTAGAGCATAAAACTTGTATTAATCATATACCAGCATGTGCCATTTTCTCAGAAGAACCTTTTGAGTTCCCCTAATTCATTGGCATGCATCTGGTTTGGGAAAATGATCCGAATGGTGCCCGGATGAAAAAAAAAAGATTATCGGAGGGTAAAATATCGGTCTCAGATACTCAAACTCAAATGATTGGGTGCAAAGAAACTGATCTGAACATCCTTAGATTGAAATCATAAGTTCAAAACTAAATTCAGGCAGATGCCCTTGAGTGAGTAATTTAACAGCTGTATGTGTAAACTTTTTCTTTATTACTGAAAGCTGGATGATAAATTACATTTGATGTTACTTTCTTGACACCATTAGCTCTACATTTTTTAAACATTTTGAAACAATTTTTTGTATAACTCATAATAGATTTCATTATATAGATTTGTATGCACAGTGGCTTTTCTTGGACAACTGTAAATATTTAGATATTAAAGTTCCAAACAGTAATCATAAATCTACTTTTCACATTTTGGTTGATTCCAAAACTATTGAAACTGTGATCACCTCATTTCAGACTAACCACACAATTTGCTTTACATTTTTTACAATATAGTCAGCCATAAATATAATGTTAATTTCCAAAAAATAACATATTTTGGCGTTTTTTAGAAATATATTAACATTTTAAATAGTTTAATTGTTAAAAGCGGAATGGTTATTTTTCAGAGGCACGGAAAACTTGTTTTTCCCCTCATTATATCCACTATGACTTGTTTTTTTTTTTTTACTGCAAACAGAGATGTACTGTTCTGTACACACAACTGCATCTTGACAAAGGCGTTAAGGTTGTGGCTGTATTATATTACTTTGCTACAATCGCATATTTCTCATTTATTTATTGGTTTGTAGAGTTATATTTGAATTAGCAATCTCATTACATTTTTACAGTTCCCCTTCTTTGCAAGTTGTAAAGTTGTAATGATCAATGGGTTATTCTATTGTTTTTTTTTGTATTTGCGATGCTTAAAAGTTAAACATTTTCTACATGTGGCTCCTTATGCTGAAACGATCTTGAAACTCCTGTTTTATAATGTAGGGCATTGAAGGTAGAGAGGAATGTTATTAGAATAGAGTTGCTTCTTGCATATCATAATAGTCAATAAATTTGACCTCTCTGTGGCTGGTACATAGTCAGACAACTTTTAATTCCTTTTTAACTCAAAGTATAATTTGGTAGCTATTCCAATTTAGATACAAGTTTGCATGTCATTGTCAATGCAATAGATATTTTCATTTTGTCACATCTATTGTCAAATTCCATTGAGAGAGAAAAGCTTAAGGAGAGATTTGTCTCTAAAGCTGTGTGTTATTTTTGATGACGTGTTTTCTTTATAACACTGCTTTCTTTGTCTGAAGTAAGAGATAATAGGAATCTGTGCAGTTGAACATTATAGGGATGATCAGATGATGTAGTTGCAGGTGCCGAAGAGCTGTTCATGTGTTAGCCACTCTTGACTAAATCCCTGTCATAGCAGGAAAAATAGTCTGACCATTTTGGAGTTGTTTTGATGTAGCAGGGTGAAATTTCTATTAATCTAGCAATCTCCAAATGTCCTTTTTTAGCTGATAGGCTTTTACAATTGAGAGAAACTTGCCTCAGCATGTCTCTATCCACTTTATCCTTATTAGGTAGAATCAAGTCCTGCTGGTTCTTCAGGTTCTTAGAAATAGTGCATTTGGACTTTTGTTCAGAAAGCCTTAAAAAGTCTTGGCCCTCTGCACACATATCAGTATTTTGAGCATAATTAGAATAGATTGCCTGTTCAGGCCCCGTTGCTGAGCCTTCTGCCTCCAAATTTTCCAGAATGGAAGAGGGATACTAGAGAAATGAAGTGTGATGTAGCTTTTTCTTGATGTGCTGCTGCAGCACTTAAGAGCGAGGCTCTTAAAGCATGGAGAGGGGCAAGAAATTTGCCTCAGTGCTTCTTTTAGTGCGAGCCATTTCCCTCTTGTTGTGTACATTCTCTTGTAGATGTTAAATAATAGAGGAGTGATGAAGAGTGTGCTGAAAACCAGCTGACGTTGGTAGATGAGGATTTGATATGGTCACTCTTAAGCAGATTGCAAAAAAAGAGTCTTTCTATCGTAGTAGTGCTGAGAAGATTTGTTTTTACCAGTTAATGTTGAAGTGATAACATTACCTTTATTCTGTTACCTCTTGCATAGTTTTTCAATTCATTTTGGTTAAATTTTTGACATGGATTTGCTGACCTAGATAGAGGAGAGTTTAATTGCTTGGCAATTTTTACCCACAGTTACTAAGTCTAGCGTTAATAAGAAACTGTTATAATAATTCTCTTTGATTAGTATTTATTTAGAGCATTTCTTTTTCCTGCCTCGTTTTATCAGTTCTAATGTAGTCATGATAACAGTCTCTGATTGAATTTTCAGTTGAAAGAAGACACTAGTTATTTGGATATTTTCTGATGGATGGGTTTCTGTCTTGAAATGCAATTAAAAAAAAGTTCTGTAAGGTACAAGGTAGTAAAAAAACTGCAACCCACAAATGTTTACGTTTGGATTGATTTTGATTTTGACTGAAGCGCTACAACCCACTTATCCTTCAGTCACAAAATTATTTTCTAACTAATTAGGAGGGGGAGGGCTACCACACTCGATTTGGATATACACCCATTTAAATTAGATTTACACTGTCACTGAATCTACTTACTTTCATGTAAGTAAACCAGATGTGACCGAAAAGTAGATTTTTTTTGTGTTGTTTGACTTTACTTTAAAAAAAATGTGTTATTGATTTATTGTTTAAAAAAAAAGCAATGAGGTAACTTTTTCTAAATAACTTGATTTATTATTGCAGGTAGACACATTAACCACTTAACTTCAACACAATTCATGTGTGCAATCCAATAATGTAGAAATTATTTTGCATTTGCCTGTTGATATGGTTAAATTAGGCACATATTTTTCCCTTGCTGTGAAATCCTTTTTTATAATAACCACTTCAAGCAGTCCTAATTGCGGACATGCATTTGCTGACATTTCTAGATTGAAGGGAGTTGGTATTTTGAGCACTTGTGCTACTTTTGGCACAAACATTTCATACACACAGTTGATGCATAACAGAAGTCCATAGGTCCTGTAAAGTACTGTAAAATGGTTTGATTTTTGAAATCATTAGATTTAACAAGTTATAAAATCAGCAATACAAAATGTCATATTTTTAGTAGAATTAAAAATAATTGTTTATATATTTAGGACTTATTTGTGGTTTCTCTGGATGTAAATGCACAAACAATACTCACAATGACAACACTCATCTTAACTTTACTGGCATCTAATAAAAGGTGACAGGTTCATATGGATCACCGTTTGCAATCATGGCTATGAGTGAAGTTTTGGAGCTCATGATGGTTTCCTGATTGGTGACCACTGATGAGGAAATTGCTTAGCTGTTTTTTTTCTTTGGTGTGCAGGAATCGACTACAAGACCACCACAATCCTTTTAGATGGGCGGAGGGTGAAACTGGAGCTTTGGTAAGTTAGTACAAATCACTTTCCATGAATACAATTCACTTCTGTTAAGATACAATTCACTTCTGTTTCAATTGTCATTGCATCAATGATATCTTGCTTAAAATTATGTTTGTGCTCTGGTTCATGTGCTTTGGGTTTTTACTAATTAGTTATGGCATCACTACATTTGGTGTATTTCTTCCTGCACATTTGCAGATATAAGCAAGTTCCCATTGACGGAAATAAAAAAAAGTTTCAACTTTACAGTTAAAAAGCATCTGCAATTTGACGCCTTTAGCTTTTTGATGCATATTGGCTGAATTAACTGTTATCACAACTATTAGAGGGTAAATATAAAAGTTACCATACACCAGCACGTTATTGACTTTTAAACAGTAACTTTTGGCCATGAAGGGAGTGGTTGATTACCAAGAGACGCATGGTTGACTTCCTCACCATGTCCATGTTACATACAATCAATAATTTGATGTCATGGTAGAGAGTCATTTACATAATCAAATATGGATTTTGTTCCAGACACAGTACTATTACAAAGCTGAAAATCATGTTGAGCTGTAGCTGCATAATGTAAATCAAGAGATTTCGACAAAGACACAAGTAAAGATTGATGCTTTAAAAGAACATTTAAGCAAATTAAGTAATTATTCTAATACAAAATACCTGTAAATGCATTTAATTTAACCACCTGGATAGTAATAGGAACCATTTTCGTTTTTGAGTAATGCATTACTTCCAGAAGTTCCAGAGCTAATAAATAATAAATAACAAAACGTTCCATTAACTGAACATGGCTGAGAATCTGTAAGCCCTCTCTGTTACACATCTATAAAAGCTTCCACCCTTTTCTCCAGAGAGGAAAAACTTTCCTAATTAGGAAGGCATTGGATTGCAACACACCAGAATTACTTGTTATAAAGACAAACAGCAAGCTCATTAGAGTTAACACACCGGGAGGGAAGTGCCCGAGGAGCAATTTTCATTACCCTTGAGGGAATTTATCTAATGTGCTAGGCTACATAAAGTAATGGCTTACAGTAATTGGACGACTTACAGCATATTTCTTCTCATAGAGTCTGTTCTAAGAGCTATAACATTCACCATCTATCAATTCTAAAGAACATTGCAGAGCTACGTTTTTTATGAAAGGCATTTAAGAGTTGCTCCAGTCCCTGTTTAAAAAAAAAACAAAACAAAATGGCACTCTCAATTCGATTGAAAAGTTTCTTGTTTGTTAGGCCAAGTTACAGTGTAAAACTTCACATATAATGCTGTTTGAAAAGCTACTTAAGTGCCAATGTTCTGCTATGGAAAACTGGAAGGTGATGCTTAAATTAAATCTTGTCTACCTTGTGATTGGGATATCTGAACACTATTTAATTATAATAATTGAGCTGGCTTTATGTTTGCGTCTTATGTAGGGAGCTGCTTTTACTTGACACAAGACAATATACAGGTGTGATGAAAACGAATCCTTTTACTCAGTTAGTGTGCATCATTGAGTTAAATATGAATACATCCAACCTAAATTTGTCTAATGCATTTGTTACCCAAAAGGTGCTGAGTGTCTAGCAAAGGAAAGGTGGAGCTAACACCAGCCAACACCGAATATATATATATATATATATATATATATATATATATATATATATATATATATATATATATATATATATATATATATATATAAACTGTTTATAAAAATTGGCTGCCAAGATTTAAAAAAAGGTATATGCCAGAGAAGATCCCGCATTGGTTGACCTCTAGTTACTGTGAGAGAAATAACATTTTGAGTTCTGAAACTTTAAGTATTGTGTTATTGTTTCATCATTTCTTGTATGCCAAAATATCAAGCACTTTGTGTGGGGTTTGATAGATGGCATGAAGGCTTTCTTTTAAGTTATATCTTATATCGGGTACAATTGTTGTCTTGAAAAAATGAGTTCAGTGACTTTGTATCTGGTGGTGAGCCCTACAGTTCCAGGCTAATCTTAAGTTAAGTATTTGGAGGACCATCTGTGAAGTTGATGAATATTTTACATATATTTTAACTTTTTTTATGTTTCAGGCTTTGCTTTACATTGTTTGCCCTGACTTTTTTCCTGTGTTTTCAGGGACACCTCAGGACAAGGCAGGTTTTGCACCATTTTCAGATCATATTCCCGGGGAGCACAGGTAAAAAAAAACCTATTGTGCTTGTTCTGTGTGAGGATTTGTCCTCACACAGAGTCAAAAATAACAATTAATCTTGGTAATTTAATTTTATTTATTATTTTATTTATTTATTATTGGAAGAATTGTATTCTTTTTGCACATTTTCATATGCATTGTCCTTTGCATGCATGGTTTTACATGTGAAAAAAAACTAAATTTATTCAAAAAATATGTTCAAGTTTAGTTATATAGAGATTATTTTGTTCACATCCTGTAAGTCTCATATGTGTCTTCCAGGCAGTTTGCACAGGATACTGGCTAACAATACATGCTTGTTTGTGCTCTATAGGGGATCCTGTTAGTGTATGACATCACCAACCGCTGGTCGTTTGATGGGATAGACCGCTGGATCAGGGAGATTGATGAGGTATAGTTATTTTCATACATTATATTGTAGGGGTCCCAGTGCTTGGCCCAAAACTGGAGACCAGTCGGGACTGAAGGCTCAGGTGTTGTGTCTTGAAACAGTGCTAAAGGATTTTTAATAATTCACATACATTTATATATTTGACTCCAAAATTGATTTAAAAAGGTTTTATCTTTACCGTTATGCTTGGTCATAGCCAAATAAATTAGCTTGTTAATTATTAATGATAATATTAAGTTTTAACCCACTTAATGACCTTTAATTTTACTCACTCTTGATGTTAAAATTCTTATTAACCCTTAAAAGTGAAAAAGGTTCAAACATTTATTGTCATTGATGTGTATAAACAATGCATTACATTATACTACTTATGAAATATGAACCAAGAATAAGGAATTGTTGTCTACACTTAATTTAGAATTGATCATTCTAAAAAGGCCTTACATTTTTACTCCAAGATTAATACGTGATAAGGGATCTCTATAGTTCTTTTTCGTGGGCCAATTTTAGAGATGAAAAGGGCCAGGATTTGTGTCTACTATCTGCCTTTGAAAGCTTCTTTAGACCAATCTCCTCCCAGAGAGATGTGACTTAATCAGGAATATGAATCAGGAAAGCATTAGCCAAAGCTGTTAAGAGTGTTAAAGTTTCTAGTTTTGGGATATACGCTCATTGCACTAAACCCTATAATGTATTTCAAACAATATTAAACATAAACTGGTTAACCAAACATTCTTATATAAACATGTTAAACCAGCAAGAGATGTGGGGGCTGTAGGCCCCTTGATGCTGGAGATGAGGGGTTAGGAGAAGGCACCCCATTGTTTTATCATATGAATGCTAAAATCAACACCCCAGACCCAGGAGAACCCAGCCTTACAATATGAAGAAAAAATGCAAAAGATGTTTACTATATCCACTTTAAGGAAATAAAAAAAGACCAATTATGAGAAAAATTCTAAATCATAACATAGTTTTATGGTAGCTTTCTTTTTGATTCCTTCAAATTTCTGTCCAGTTGCGTACATACAGAGAGGATATACAGCTTTTTCCTCTGCTTGCTTCCAACTAATTATGAGCTTGCTTCATGATTGCTTTACTGCATAGAGGTTTGCAATGTACAAACTTGTGCATGCAATGCTATTTTGCACCAGAAAGCCTGCTTCAGTGTATATATAAAATAAAACCCCTCAAAACTCAGTTTTTATTCCTCTGCAGTTTTTTGTCTCACACTTGAGTTGATGATTTGCAGTGAGTCATTTCTGCACCGAGTGTGCTTTGACGTCTGCGAGCTTTGGAAGGGTGCAGAGTACAAAGTACAGAGATTGTAAATCTCTGTAAAGCTCTAAATCTGTAGGGCTGGAAACATTTGTATATTATATTTAGTCAGAAGTTAGAAATAAAAATAAAAATTTGGTGTTTGTTTATTCACCACAATAACATGAAGCATTTGTAATAAGTTTTTTTTTTGTGGAAGCATAGTTTAAGTAAAACATAATGTGTTTTGATTAATGATTAAAGTACAAAATTCTAATTGAATGGAGATTTCTGGATGGACAAGAGAAGAGCACTAAAATGACAGGCCTCTGCATAAACAAAGGAGACAAGGCAGCTGTGATGCTCTTTGAGTTTCATTGGGTCTGACAGGATTGTGCATAACATCGCTGTGGCCTTCCCCATCCCCCTTACGTAACCCAATTTCATGTCTTGTCTCTGTTTAGCATGCACCTGGAGTGCCTCGTATTCTTGTTGGCAACCGGCTGCACCTGGCGTTCAAGCGACAGGTCCCTACTGAACAGGCGCGGGCTTATGCAGAAAAAAATGGCATGACCTTTTTTGAAGTGAGCCCCCTTTGCAACTTCAATGTCATCGAATCGTTTACAGAGCTGTCGCGGATTGTGCTGATGCGGCATGGCATGGAGAAGTTCTGGAAGCCCAATAGAGGTGCGTCTTCCTCTTGATTGTGTTCTCTAAGATTAAAAATCCACCTAATTTTCTCATCAATGTTATCAAGGGAGTGCTCATACTAAATTCTGCTCTTGGTATTAAAGATGAGAGAAACTGCTGTAATAGATTTAGTTTGATCAACACAGCTTTCCATTAGCATTGGAAGCATCTGTGTTCTTTGTTCCATAGCAGTGTAGTTGGAGCCAGATGGCTTTCAGTGAAGCATTTCTATCTCTGGCTGGGTCCACTATTATGTGGGTTCTCCCTGGAGACCATGTAGTGCTTGGGATGAGCTGTTTAGCAGAAGGAGCACTTTCAGGAAGCATTTCAACACGGGAGCCAGTTAGACTCTTTTGTTCATGCAGGAAATTAAAGTATAACTTAGTCATTTTAGTTTGGTGCTAAAATGGAATGCAATCACTGCCATTTATTAAGATGCGTAAGATCCAAATTCACCTACTGACATAATTTTACCCACTAAAACCTATGTGAGTAAAAAAAAAGTTTTGCTTGTGTTTTGATGTTTGATGGGTGGTAAATTGGTTTCTTAAATGTATTTAATTTGACCTTATGAAACCTGCAGAAACCCTTATCTATATTACAGCTGGTACTGTGAGCAGAATTTATTTACATCTATTCAATCTATATTAAAAGTTTGAATAAGTCTTCTAAATTGAAAACTATTTCCCATTTTGGAAATGAACTGAAATTAAAAAGTACACAAGCTCTTACTCATCCGTCCAGTCCCTCGTGAATCTCATCCTTCTCTTTGAATCACTATGAAGGGAAATGCAGGCGGCGTGTTAACATTTGCTGGAGGAGTGCTGAATAATTGAAAACCTTCTCATTACTTTTGTAAAGAGAATAAAAAATCCTAGCATGCGTAATGCTTCGGATGGACTCTCTGGAGAACCGCTCTATTTTTAGTTGTAATGGTTGATCATGCCTGTTCTTTTACTCAGTAAATGATGTGTGTTTGCCTTTGTGTCGTTGCAGTTTTCAGTCTGCAGGACTTGTGCTGCCGTGCCATTGTGTCCTGCACCCCCGTGCACCTAATCGATAAACTGCCCCTCCCCGTGGCCATCAAAAGCCATTTGAAGTCATTCTCTATGGCAAATGGCATGAATGCGGTCATGATGCATGGCCGCTCCTACTCTCTAGCCAATGCTGCAGGTGGCAGTAAAGGCAACAGTCTCAAACGCTCAAAATCTATCCGACCACCTCAGAGTCCACCACAGAACTGCACCAGGAACAACTGTAAAATCTCATAGCCTCAGAGCACAGGGGTGGAGCTGCCCCTCCTTTCTGTTATATAACACTCAGGTGCGCGCAAACAAGGAAAGCAACCAGGAAGATGAGTTGCAGCATCTCTCAGCGTGGAGGGGAGCAGGAACTGAGTGTTGCTACTATTCTCCTCTTTTTCTTGCTGCAGTACATTTGATGGAACACTCACAGATCCAGTTCCCATATCGCTAGCGCCCTCTGCTGGGGAGAACCGTGTAGATTAAACGCTGAGCCTTGAGATCTTGTTTTGGGCCATGTATCACTTTGTTGTGTTCTCGTGCTCCTACTCTTGCTTTTTCGGTTTATGCTGTTCCCTTACCCCAGACTCAAGATGTCAACAGCGATTGGCTCATGTGAGATGATTTGTAGTGCTTGCGTATGATCTGGTTTATTAAATTGTAATTTGCACTGCAGATAGATTGATTGTCTTTTGAGTTTGCTGGTGGTTTGCACAATGAGAGTCATTGAGCATTGACTCTGACGAGAGATCATTCCCAGGCACCTTTGCTTGATGAATATACAGGAAACGGTTTTCCCATTAGAGTCTTAAACGTGGAGTTTGGTGTTTTCTCCTCAGGGGACTGTAACGTCAAAGGGTCTTTAATGATCCTTTTACTCTTGGCTGCTCCTCTTTTCTTGTATAATTGAATTTTCTGCACGTCTTCTGGGATTGAATGCTATATTCACCACATTTTTATGTATCAAACCCAGACTTCGCTAACACGTCTGCTTTTTGGCTTCATGTTTTTGCAGTCAAAGTAATCTTTGAATCGCAGTACTCTCCTGCTCCTAGCTAAAACATGGGGGTCTACTACCAGAACACAAGTGTGATTTCCAGCTTTCAGTGCTGTGGCATGGGAACAGAAGTCAAATCTGGAGCTAAAGCATGATTACTCTGTAAATGTATGAAGGATGACAAACCCGTGAAAGCACAATTGGAGTCAGAAGAACTCTTTATTTAAAAAATCTAGATGTTTTACGAGAGATGCGCTTAATTTCAGCAGTTCTTTCCCGCTCTTCATCTCAGGGATGGCACTGACGTCGTGCCCAATGATGCCTGTTTAATCCGGGCTGAGCCACGGTTGCCCAGAGGGGTTTTTGAACTTCCCTCTCAGTGTTTGACCTATAAGCTAGTCGCTCCAGACTCGTATGTTCACAATGGAATGAACTTGAGTGCAGTTGTGCTTGTTAGCGCCCATCTGTTAGGTGACTGATACTAAAGTGTCGACAGAAGGTTTTTTCTTCCCTATTCATCTTTCCCCAGAAGGCTGTGGAAATAGAGCTACAGTTTTGTTGTTCCTTTTCAAGCATCTTCAGAACCCGTAGCTATTAGTTTGAGCCTCTCGTCTTTGAGAAGGGGTTCTCTGTAATGTTATGGCACGTTATAAAGTGCAGAGAGATTCCGTGACTTAGTTAGAAGGTTGAATTGCAACTTTTTTGTATCGTCAAGTGTTTTTTCTCTTTGTAAGTGAAACCTATATTTTAAAAAGACGCATATGTTTTTTAAGTGTAATGGTGGGCAGTATGATGGGACCCCGCTGGTGTTGGCAGCAGGTCGCTTTCTTCTGTGTGAGTGATTTTAAAGGGAATGTGATTCGGTGGATCAGTAGGAACATATTTGTGAACACTATTTCTCTTGGTTGAGGCTGAAAGCTGCTATAACATGCATAATTATAAGATGTTCTTGAAACAGTAACATTGGAAACTTTTTTTTAAATTATTGATTGTACAGTTCTTAGTGTATGAACAACTACAACTTTTCCACAATAAAATTGACAATGTTATCAGTAAAAAAACATGCTTGAGACTCAATGTTTTATCATTAAAATATTTATTTGCTAATATTTACAACTTCATCGCATATTCACAATAGCCAAACAGAAATCAATCAGCCATTCAGCATTTTCAGGTCTCTGGAGGTTGGTGAATTTGTTGCTAAAGATAGTTTTCACGTTCAGGTTGCTAAGCAATGACTGAGTCACATGATTACTGTTTTGTTGGATGTTGCTAATGGAAATCACTTTTTATTTACATTAATACATATGGTTCCTACATTTTATCGCATTAGCTAACATAACATATAATTTTTTGCTGTTGTCCCCGGAAGTCACCTCTCTTCATTGAAGATTAATTTAATCACTTCATAAAGGAGTGTCACTTGGTTATGAATCTGATGCTTATTAATTTTTTTCAATGCAAAATTCTTCTGGGTTTTGCATAATTGAGTCCAACATAAACACAGTTTCTCAAAGAAATAGCTGAAAAAATGTTCTTGTTACTGATTTTTTTTCGTACAGTGAGAGTATCTTTAGAATTAATTAAGAAATATACATTTAAAAAATTGCTTAAGATAGTCGGTAGGAAAGCATGAACAGACTACGACATCAGAGTACCCTGGTAAAGGTTCCAAATAGAAAAACTTGATCGTTTGAAGATTGGCTTTCACATATCCATAGGTAGAGTATTCATCCAGCTTGGGTTGATATTTGGAGGCTTGTCCAAGTTCTAAATAAAAGCAAGAAACATTTTGTGAGTTTTTAAGTGTGCAAGGTGACCAGTGTTCTCATTTTGCTCCTTGTGTTTGCAAATATGTTTGCAATATAAGCTTTTTTATATTGTATTTTAAGAGAGGTCTGAAATAAAACTTTTAATTAGGCTCTTTAAAAAAAAAAGAATTATTGAAAAGCTGTTATCGAAGGCTATTGTAATCTGAATTTAAACTTCCGGTAGGCTTGAAACAATCATGAGTAATTTTACTAGCTATTAGGAAATACTGATATTTTTTGGAAAACTTATATTCCTTTAAAGTAATGCATGTTTTAATTAAAAAAAAAACTTCCGGGACTGAAATGGGAAAGAATAGTTTTAATTCCGCAGTGAAAATCACAATTGCCTCTTCACCTCAAATGAAAACACAGCAGTAACAAAACGGATATTTTGACTTTTTTGGAGAACATTTTTTCTCGAAGTCATACTATTCTTTTTCTCATCCTAATGTGCTCATAGCTCTGAAATTTGTTGCTGAGAAAGTGAGGGAAGAAAAGATTTTTAAGATAATAATCAAAATTTCAGGCCTGTTTATAGTAAATAAGTAAATATTGGTATTATTATAGAAATTAAGATGTCTGGCCCAGTGGAGATTACGTGGCTAATTGAATCTAATTAATCAAGTAAACATTTTTCTTTTAGGGTGTTCACCAATAATCCCAATCTCTGATATAATTTTGTTATGACTGCTTCAACATATTTTGGCCCATTTGTGTAAATAGGGTAAAAAAATTCTGCGTTTTAAATTTTCCCCGAACGGTAGTCACAGCTGGCTTGAGTTGGCAACAGCTACAAGGGCAAAGAAGATGGTTGATTCAGCTAAAGCTCAGTCTCGTGCCAGTTGACCACATTTTTCTTTGCTTCTGAAAGTTTAATGCAAGTGTGTGCCTTACATTTACCTGAGTGACTGTTTGTACATTCATCTGCATACTGTACCTCGTGACCTGTATTGACTGAAAAACAGAACCAGCATCAAATTTGTTCCAGAGCACATCCCTGCTTGATTCAATGAAATCAAGATTGTCGAAACACACACCTCTGCACTGTAAGATGTCCTTTCTGTTCTCTGTTTCTGGATACTTTGGAGTTTATTCAGCAGAAATGCCTTGTCTTTTCCTTCCTGATTGACAGATTGAAGAAGATATGGTGAGGTAAGAGCTTTTATCTATGTAAAGTTATTCTCAAAATTAAGTAAATAAATAACTTGCATTAACAATCTGCTGCTTCAGAGTTTTGATTAGCTGCTTGCGTCCCTGAGTTATCTCCCAGAGGAAAAAAGTGATGACTCTAAGAAGAGAGAAGAGAATGATTAAGGCATTTGTGACTGTTCTTGAAGGGAAATAAGATGTTTCCTTGAGTTCAAAGGGCTTGCAGGAGTACATACAGCACGATGATGGTGATCAGATAGTAGAAGAGTTCACTTCTCAGAACATTCTCAAAAAACCACCAGGCCCAGTTACTTTGGGGAAAGCCCTTGATGGAATTAACCCAGTTGAATATAGTGTAGAATGGGGTGGTGAGACCCTGAAAGGGCCCGCACTGGAGCGAGGGCTTCAGGCTGTGAGAGAAGCATGAAATTAGGACGGCGAGTACTGTACATATATTTTTCATCTGCTTTGAATCCATGTTTTCAGGAGATTCTGGACATTTTATTATTATTATTATTTATTAAGAATACATTTATTACACAATCAGATTTGTCTAAAATAATAGTATACCAGTTATGACACAATATTAAAAACTATTGATTGAAAATCAGTGTAAAAGAAATCACAATAATGTGTCAATTAAGAATAGCTACTTTTCATAAAAACTCTTTGAAAATTAGTTTTTTTTCCATACTACTGGTTTTGTCATTAATATCTCACCCCATGTTGATGCAAACCTGTCGCTGCTTTGTTCCTTCACAGGACCATATTGTACATGCCCAGAAAAGTATGAAAATCATCTTTAAAGCACTTCATCTCATCAAAATGGACCTCTTACTTTTTTGTTACAAACATAAAATGACTTTAGTTGTGCATGTGCAGTTGTTTTCTGCATTGGAAGAATGCACTGGAGAGCTGATTACTTATTGTTTTGGATAACTAGTCATTAATGTTAAAACATATTCTTATTTCTTCATAAACTTCATATGGACTTTCTGATTGCCAATTGAATATTGTAAATGTGTCTTTTCATGTTTTTTTGGCATTGACATGCGCAATTAGCTAGGACAGAATACTCAAGTATGAGTAAGAGTATCAGCCTAAAAAACTTGGTAGAATTAAAAAAAGTAGTTTAATGAAAATGAATGTTAGTAACTTGGAGTACTGCAGTGGTGTTTTGTATTTTTCACAAGCAGCTCTGGATCATTTCTGCTGTTTCAATGATGCTTATTAAATATAATGATCCATAAATAATACCCCAAGCAAAGGTGGCAAGCAATGAGAAAGTTTACTAGGTGAAATAGGGTCTGTGACCTAATCCATATTTAAAGTAGATTGTCCCTTTAACTTTAAAGTCTGCTAGTAGAAGCCATCATTTTACAAGTAGAATAATGACTAAAAACTGTTGTACGTTTATTGTTATCTTACAATTTTTCCTGTAAGCTGCTCACCCAAAACAGTTTTCAATAATAATTTTGTTTGTTCAATAATAATAAAAATAAGTCTTTGTATCATTTGATGTACTGTGATTTTTATACATGATAAAACAAGCAGACAAACAGATATTTAATTTGTTGACCCAAACTGAAAGAGTGGCATACCTCCACACTGTGAATGCCACCATGGCGAGAGCACCCACAAATGATGGGAAAAATAGCAGAGCGATGAAGACCGTCTGTATCTGTGCCGCTCTCCCAGTGTGTCTGGGAGGCTGACAATTCATGCTCAAACTGATCTGGAGCACACAGAGAATTAAACAATGCACAATATAAACTTGTGAGAAGCAAGCATGAGGATATAACGCTCCTTACCTTTTTTAAGTAAAAAATGATGAACAACTTAAGGACTTGCATTACAGGGAGTAAGGGGGAGAAGTATATTCCAATCCTGGGTGGGCAGGAAGAGGTATAAAACACAACTGGCTTAAAGCCATAAGTACAAAGCTGAAAAATGTATCTATTGACTTACCAAGCCAGAGTCTGTGCATAGATCAGATCAAGTACATTCCTTGCAATGTCAAACTCTGGGACGCCAAGACGCTGGATGCACATGGTTCCAATTACACTAACGATATTGAAAAGGTGACATTAAAGCAAAATATTGATTATATTTGGCATGTGTAATCAGTATTTCCTCTTTATTTTAAAGATTATACTGTGTACTCATGAACTGAATGGTAGCACATAATAACTACACACTGCTAATCATTCCTTACGCATTAACAAATAGTTATTATGTAATTTATAAACCGTTGTTTCTCTGTTACTACACATTTATAAGCAGTTGATAAATATAACTTTAAAGGCTTTATTTCTGGTTTATAAGCACCTATATGATTTGCTTAATAGCTTTAATTTCATGCCTTACTGAGGATCAGTTAATCATTAATAAATTATACATTTTCACTATTTAAAAACATGTTAGTTATTAGTCGTAAGTGAATTATGAGATAATTTAGAACATGTTAGTAAATCATTTTATAGTAAATCATAAACTGTTTGTGTGATCTCATCTAAAGTGAGGATTATTCATGCTTTATAAAGCTGTTTTCGTGAGCTCTTCTGAAAGGAGGACAATTTATGACTTATAAAACATTAAATATACATTAGATATAAATGCTCGGTTTTATTCTAATCTGATGAAAAGCGCACAGATTAGAGGGCACCAAACCATTTAAATATTTATTCTCATTTGTTTATGCTTTACAAAGCATGAATAGTCCTCACTTTAGATGAGCTCACACAAATAGTTAAGACAGCTAATAAATGTTTTATCACTACCTGAATTACAGTAGGATTATATGTTAATAAAGCATTTATTATCACACTTAATAACGGTTACTATTTGTCTAAATAATAAGGTGAATAAAGGTGCTTTTAATTTGTTTAATAATCATGTATTAACGTATCAAAATATCTCATGAATCACTTACAAATAATAACTAACAGGGTTTTAAATGCTGAAAAGTGTAATTTGAAAATGCTTAACTTATGCTCAATAAAGCATGAGTTTAGTGTTAATAATTATATTATATAAACCAGGAATAAAGCCTTTAAACTTATATTTATAAACAGTTTACAAATGTGTAATAATATAAAAGCAATGCTTTATAAATTACTAAATAAATATTTGTTCATGCTTATTAAAGGATTAGTATAGTGTAGGTATTATCAAGTGGCACCAACTGAACTATGTTAATCTTTAAACATGGTTCACATTACAAAAACATTTATTGTTGTGTAATAGTCACATTTGCTTCTATTTTTAGTCCTTGAATCTTTGTTATAAATACAGTGTTAAAAATAAAAAAAATGGCGAGGCAACTTTCAATAGCACCTTATTCTAATATGAAATAAATCATTGTGCGGTAATTTGATATTAGTAGCTTAATTTAACTATTAATTTAACAACGTACTTGCGTAGAAATTCTCCAAAGAAAATGCCAAGAAGACAAAATATGAAGTCCATAACCACCAGTCGATAAACACTCTGTCCTACAAAGGACTCCCAACACTATAAACAAACAACAAAATGTCAGAATTGGAAAGACAAATATAGAATAGCGGTTTACTTTTTAAATGTAAAACCCTAATAAAGTTACACCTACTGAAATCTTGTCTGGAACAAAGTGAAGCCAATAAAAGCAAAGGATTCCTAGAATGGACATCTTCAGAATAATATTTCTAGAAGGAAGCCATAAAACACAGCGGTGGTCATAGACAATTGAAATGTGATACTTGTGGAAGTTGTCACAAAAATAACATCACACCTCATGATGCTGATGTAGATCTTTGCGCGTGGATTGGAGTAGCTCTCTATTTTGCTGATGAAGGAGAAAAGAAGTGGAACGATCAGGTTGATTAATGACACCACCACTGGCAGGAGCAAAGTAGAGGCCTCAGCTTTGACATCGTTCGGGTTTTGATCGAAGTTAAAAGACTGTAAAAAAACATGATAGAGAGCTTCAAATGCTATTTTTCCACACTCTACAAACCTTCATTATAACCTACCTAAAGAGCATCTCTTCATTTTGAGTTCTTTATGTTAAATCATAACAATAGTATGCATTATTTGTACAAGTCTGGTTAAAACCAGCCCCTCCTCTATATTTAATTTTGTACAGAGGGGTTTGTTTTCTTCCTGGAGGATTCTGTCGAAGTTAAACACAGTTGGATCTGCCTTAACCTAATCGTTAACATCTGGTCATGTTTTTTAACCACTGAGCCAAAAATGTATTCAGCAAGATCACAAAGACATTACAAACAACAGCATTCTTCATTAATCCTCACTTTTCTTTTACATCTTTCTTACTATTTATAAGTATAATTTATCTATACATCTATAATGAATTATTATAATATACATGTTTACATTTTTGAATGAAATTACTGAAATAATTTAACCATTTCATGATATTCTAATGACCAGCACCTGTATATGACCATAAGTTCCTTTAACCGTTTGTCTTTTCAATTGTCAGCAGCAACTAAAAACATTTGGCATTTGTACATGGCTTACCAACTGATCAGTTCCCAAGAAATATATGCCTGCACCACACCCCAGGGCCAGTCCTAAACAGAGAAACCATGCCAGCAACCCAAGGCCCCAGCGCTTCATTCTCTCTGACAAAGTCATTTTCTTGTTCTCCTGTAACCTCTCTGATAAGGACTCCTAGAAGACATGGAGAGAATGAGGCAGTGGGGGCAATAAGGAGATTATGCCTTCAGACATACATTATGGGGTCTTAACCTTCAGCTGAATGCAGAGGTTGTTCTTGTTGTACTGTATGGCTTTTTCATTAACAACACTGAAGTCCCAGCTGCAAAGCAGACGCCAAGCTCCTCCAGAGACTGGGTCTGTTCCAAGCACAAAGTTCTTCTGGAAAGATCTGGACATGCTGTGGAGGAGGACAATACTTTTTTCCCCCTTTCCTTAATTTCAACATAGAAAGGGTGGATTGTTGACTTCAAACTCTCATTTTCTATAGTGACATTTAAGCCGTTTCATGCAAATTTTCATTACAATCCTCACAACTGTCTGAAATGTCATAGAGGGCAATTTACATGGAAAATATTCCATATGTACATTCTGAGAAAATGTGAAACGGAAGCAAACTAGTAACAAAACGAGTCATTTTGCTTGAGATGTAAAGGCCTTAAAGTAAAACTCTATATCTTTTTTCAGTTAGGATCATTCTCTTCCTCCTTTAAGAGAACTAGTAATGTTTCCCTTTTTTCAATCAATTCTTTGCATGTTTCTCTAATAGCACTTTTACCATAGCTTCTCATACATCATTGATCAGACCAGTAGCAGAATGACAGAATCATTCTTTTATAGTTACATTATCTACTTAGACAAATGTTTTCCAGGCCAGTTAGAAACTATGCTCTCAATTTCAGAGTAATAATCCAGGAGCTTTGCAGCTGTAACATAACCACATGCAGCGTGCTTGTGATATCATGCTACAACAGTAAATAGGTTTACCTTGTTAAGTTTAATCAACTTTTAAACATAGATTACAGCGTATTATTCCTTCTAAACTAAAATTGATTGTAGTGAATGCTATAAGGACCGACATCAAAGCCAGAGAACAACTGAACAGATTCCAAAATGTTAAAATAGTTACTTAATATCTCTAGTAGAATCAGAGAATGAGCCTTATTCCAAATAACTGTAGCTAGTGACTGTACCTTACACATACATGTGTTACCTGTAGATAAGAGACACGCCGCAGAGAACCAGATAGGCAGCTATGGTGAAGAAATAGGCTAACTGCATGTTGTACGCTGGTGGGGAAACGACCATTTCACCGTTATAACCTCCATAGAACAAGACCGTCTGGTTGAAATAACCCTGCCAACATGATAATATAATGTAAAATCAAAGCAAAACAACAAATTGTCACTAAAAAGTTATTGTTTCTTTTGAAAGTTTTTTATTAGTTTTAAATATTTAGATAAAAACTGGGTTCGAGAGACTCACCAACCCAGTGAGTAGCTCAAGGCCTCTGAACCCTGTAAAGCTGCTGATGTTGGGTGCATGCACAATTTGTGGGACTGTGATGAAGCAGAAGTTGATGATGAGGGAGAAGAGGTTGAATTTCAGCAGCCACTTGAGAAACAGGAAATAGGAGAGGACCGAAGTGCCAAACCTGCCACCAATATCCTTAAGAGTGTTCTGCCATACAACCAAGTGCTGCCTGACTGATTCAGCGCTGGAACCAAACCTGCGGAAAGACTGTCAAAACAGTAGATATATTTTACTTCTGTTTCACATTAAAAAAAATCCTGTTTCAATGGGTTTTCATCTGCTAACCAGAGACATCTGCTGACGAAAGTCTGCTGGGAGGATGGTCTTTGTGATTTTGACGTTGTTAACTCTGTCCCTGTTGAGAATATTGTTAGTTCAAGTTATCATGAACCTCATATTGCATTATTCAAACTGACAGCTACCTGATTATTTTTCTCTCGTTAAAAGACAAAGGCAATGATCGTATGGCCTGAAATCTGGCTCCAGCTGACAGGTTCACCAGGTCTGAGACCAACTCGGAATTGTCTGTGGAATACCAAGGAGCATAAACACAGCTCTGGTTACTTTATACATAAAAATACACCTTTTTAAAAAATCCTTTGGTAAACATAACTGTTGCTATAAGAATTTGATGGATTTTATCTTAATTTTTTTTAAAGAGGATTTAATTTGTGACGAATAGTTTAAGAGATTAAGTTTTGTGGTCTCCTTAAACTCATTTTTCAAAAATATAACTTTAATCGCAAACTACAATCACAGTGATTAAAAGAACCAATAAGAGTCAATAAAAGAGATGATATAAGCAAACCATTTTACAATGTAATTGCTTGTACGATTATGGACACTATGGATATAATAAACAAAGACATTAGGTGGAACATAAAAATGCTAATTAAAGATATTGCCGGAGCTGTCAGAATGTCATGTCAATAAACATTTGTCTAGAGAAATTATTTTGCACTGAAAGAAAACTCATTTAAGTGACTCCAAGAACTAGATCGTGTCAGAAACAACTCGAGTGGAAAATATAAAAACTCTTCCAGTTTAGTTTTGCCTCTTTTAACCCCTTCAGACCCTGCGTCTAAAATTCACTGAAATTATGGCCTTGTTTTCAAGACATAATACATTTTATGCAGTAAAATGCCAGTAAAACTCTTCTTGAACTAAAAGAATATGCTCTATTAAATAGAAGCCAATGACAACACAAAATGTAAATTTTCTTTGGTTTGGTACACATTTGTCAATGTTTTGCACACATGTTGATTACATTTCATTATTTTAAGAAATTCATTTTAGTTTTATTTTTTATCTTTATGTGAGCTTTACAAGGAAATTGTGTTTTTTTTTTTCAGAACATATTTTTAAAAAGTTTGGAAGCTTGTTTGGATTTCCATGTTTGAATATTGCCAATTTATATCAACCCCTTCTTAGCTGGAGCTTAAATCTACTAAATCTGGGGCTGCAGTAATTTATGGATTGTCATGGAGTTCCCAAACTCTCAACTCGATTTAAAGTAAAATACACCTTTACACACACTGTAAAATCGTATAAACTGGACTTACTCAAAAAAATTGACATACAGGTAGTTAGTTACATTATAATTTTTGAGTAATGTGGGCTTTTATTTTAAGTATTCAGAAATATTATTAATTTTTTTTATTTATTGTACTTAAATTAACAGTTTTTTTCCTAACTGTAAATAGAGTTTAGCGCAGCCTGTTTATTTTGATAGCAACTAACTTGTTTAATTATACACACTTTTATTTGTTAAGTCATAAATTATTATAGCAATATAAAACACAATAGGAATCCAAATTTTGTTCCACCATTATTTTTAAAATATTATTTTTAAAAAAATTATAAAAAACTAAAAGTGAAACATCCGAAACACTGATAATTTGCAATAAACAGCACCTAAACAGCTTTTTAACAAAATGTGTTGCTTACCCACAATGCATTGCAATCATGTGACACTTCCATTATTTTAAATTAGCTACCAGTATGTTGCATAGCGTAAAACAGAAACATTGCTTCACTTACTTTAAAAAAATGTATTTCCCAAACTCGTAAATATAAAAAAAGTTTAACTACTCAACAATGTAAATATACACGTATTGTAATGTTTTATGCTAATGTAAATTGGATAGATTAGTTAGTAACTGAATTTGGGTTTACGGTACAATACAGTAGAATTGACTCCATTGGTTCCAAGTTTCTTCTCTATATAGAGATTAGTTAACGCTTTGTACCAGCAACTGTTAGTGTTTTTACACTGACATAGACAAACAAAAGATTTTTTTCGAAAAATGTCTATTTAAAACAGATTATAAGGTTTGGTGAATAAATTACTGTTTGGATGATGACAGAGAGCGTCATTGGTGTTAAAACTCAGTTTGAGTGTTATTTATACTGTATGTATTTGTTCCTTCTCCAGATAGAGTTAATTTTACTCTAATTCATTTTGATGATTATCTTGACAAAATATCCTTTTACTCACAAACAGGTTACGAAAAACCAAAGCAAAACCCAGCCCTTATAAATATTTTTTCAATGGACCAATATTATAAATTATGTTTCAGAGTTGACATCAGTTCTACTCAATCCACCAGGTGTTGACGTCATCCGTGTTCTTTTTACATTAATAAAATAATAAAATGTCTTCATTACAATGTTTTAGATCCTACAGTCAGGTAGTAAAATGAATCCCTCAGAGTTCAGTTTATGGGTTATTACTTATATAATTGTTCATAATTGTTGAGGCATAAGGAAAGAGTTTGTAAAAGTCAAGAGGATATTTAATAAGTCTTTGGTCCATAGCACACTAAAGTAGTTTAGTAATTATAATACAAACAGCGCGATTTAAACTAAATGTCTCTGAGGGTAATTGAGAATAGGAATTTAATACATTCATTCATCTTCATGTCGGCTTTCTTCCCTTTCGGGGTCGCCACAGCGGAATGAACCGCCAACTCTCTAGCATATGTTTTACGCAGCGGATGCCCTTCCCTGCCGCAACCCATCGCTGGGAAACATTCACACACTCATTCACACTTTAACACTATGGACAATAGTTCTTACTCAATTCACTTATACCGCATGTCTTGGACTTGTGGGGAAACCGGAGCATTCGGAGAAAACCCACGTGATCACGGGGAGAACATGCAAACTCCACACAGAAATGCCAACCGACCCAGCCGAGGCTCGAACCAGTGACCTTCTTGCTGTGAGACGACCGTGCTACCCACTGCGCCACCGTGACGCCAGAATTAAATACATTCTAAAGTAATTTATAATGAAACACTTTTTAATGAAGTTGTGCTAATTTGTATTTGTGGTATAGGCAGCTAACATGTATGTTGCTTTGATGTTGGTTATTTGATTAGTTAAACAAATTTGGCCCAGTGTACACATTTTACAGTAAATCAATCACTCACTGTTTTCAACCTCTTGTTGGATTTCAGCTGCATCAAGCCCAAGGTTTCCCAGAGCTACGCCGTGCGATGGGAAGACACTCAACCTCCTCATCCTGCTGTTTAGATCAGACATTTAACCTGACTGTGAAGAGACGTCTTTCTCTGAAGCATTCCAGGTTTAACAGCTGGGTTTCTCCACTCATTGCAGGAACAAGGAAGTTGACAGCTAATTGTTGGATACAAGGTACAAGTGGGCAGTGTCTTTACTTATCTGTGTGTACTGTTGCCTGTGGTGACCTGTTTCAGCAACCAATGCTGTGCAGGAGGAACTCTGTGGTCAGGTATTGAATTACAATTTGAAAAGGTATTCATGAGTTATTTATTGACTGTCCCCACTACGTCATCAGAAGAACAATGATAAAACAACCTACTTTGTACTTTGTTTATTTTCTAAGGAGGAAAAATTCAGGGTCGAAATATGAGATCTTTGCCTTCTCAGATATCATAACTGAGGATCTTTGAAAATGGTTTGTTTGATTTGCCTACGCAAATGGAAATGGCTGAGTAAATACCCTGACGTTAATATCCTCCTAACAGTATTTGTTTGCTCTGTTTTACATATCAGATTTGAATTCCATATGCTGGCCATCTATTATGTTTTCTTTGTTCATTATTCAAGTTCTTCACAAGTATCTGATTCCTGATAAAGATGACACCTATCCATATAATAAAAATAATTAAGTGAAATGCGGAGATACACCTTGAACAGACCATAACAGACACTCTTCCTGTTCTCCTTTGTTCATCTGAGCAATGTATTTACCTTAACCTTTACCACAGTTTTTTTTGTGGAGTAGTGGAAGAACATTGAATTCCGTACAAACCATACTCTCAAAGTTTGTTGATCCTTGACATTCTCACAAAAAATATGTTTATTAAGTAAAGATCAAATTTACTCACCTTTTAACAGTTTTTTCTATTCATTAAATATAATTTTTTAAAGGATTCTTTTTTATAAACTGAAGATTTATAATTTTAAGATGAACTTTGCCGTTATTTATGTAAGACCAAAGAATGAGAAAGTTACGATTATCACGTTGAAATCAATGTTATAGATCAGAAAAATTACACCTGTTCAGTGTTTATTTGTCCAAAAGAAGCTGATTGATCTACAGTATTTTTGACAATGAAAACATACAATCAATACATTACTCTGTCAAGAAACAAGGAATCATGTTTCGTTGAAGATACGAGCCAAACGTGAACAATGGATTGATCAAGCTGAAGAAAATGTCCACCCTTACTGTAAAGCCCGTCCCATTTTTTACATTTACAGAACTTTACAGCTTGATAAAATGTGGGTTCACTCTAAACATTGATTCATGGAGCCCTGTGAACAGTAATTTTAAAAAAGCTTTTAACTGACTAACTGAAATGGCACGTATGCATCTGGGACATCACGGCAGCGCAGTGGGTAGCATGTGTGGAGTTTGCATGTTCTCCCTGTGACCGAGTGAGTTTACTCCAGGTGCTCCGGTTTCCCCCACAAGTCCAAAGACATTCAGTACTACTGAATTGTGTAAACACAATGGTCCAGTGAGAAATGATGTGGAGGTTTCTGGGGAGTTGGTTGCAGCTGGAAGGCATCCGCTGCATAAAACACATGCTAGATGATTCAATTCGCTGTGGCGACCCCAGAAATGAAAGGGACTAAGCTGACAAGAAGATGGATGGATGTATCTGCTAATGAATTGAACGAGATATATACATAAAGTTTACAATTTTAACAGACTTTACTCAAATAAATTTTTGCCAAATAGATTTTACAGATTCCATATATTTGCAAAACTCTTTGTAGAAACTAAAATGTAGCTTAGTTTCATCCATTTGGTGAAAATTTTTTAGACACTAAACTCAGACAATAAACAGCAGATGGCAGTATTGGAGCATGTATGTTTCACTGCTCTCAGTCTTGGTTTTTAGGTGGAATTTCTACTTAAACGGAATCTGAATTTAAAACGCTCAAAAACAAATGTTTTAAGTTAACTTGCTTGTCACAGGACCTTAAACACTACTTTATTTGAAAGGTGAAGATCAAGTATAGCTCAAAGTGCTTTAGAGAATACTACTACTACTAATAATAATAATACATGTTATTTTGCAGTGCTTTTCTTATCATTTAATGGGGCCACACACAGAAAGCATAACAACATTAATACAGCATCAATACTTTAATATAGTGCAAAACAACAGAATAAAAATACAGAAGGTAAAACATCAAAAACACATATAGTTACCAAAAGTCGTTTCTATTCAGTTATTACTGTAGTCCTGTCTAAAAAGAATTGTTTTAACTTAAAATTTTTGGCTTTTAACAACTGTTCCTAACATAACAGGCAGTTTATTCCAGAGATTGAGGGCAGTTGAACTAAATACACAAGAACGTCACTGATTGCAGAATTCAACAAAATGTATTTCCTTTTAGAATGACTAAACAAAGATTTTTCATGAGATGGTCTTTTTTGTTTAAATCACCCATGAAGATGAATCTTTATCGATTTGTTCACATCCCTCGGATATAGCATGTTACATTAACATTGCACATGGCATTATTCTTGATGTAGTTTTATGACATCTTTAATCTAAAGTTTTCTTACGTACAGCATGCATTCATTGATTTTGCAGTTAGGAGACAGACAACAGATACTGTTCATTACTTTTATTGCATTCTGTTGATAATGAAACATTGTCTGAAATCCTATAATGAAGTATACACTAAGATCTGGCTTATGCTTCTGTGAACGTCTTATTATAAAACCATCCTTCATTTCACCCAGAAAACCGAGCAGCATTTTCCCTTATCTGACCTCTCTATCTCTCGCCGTTTCTGGCTGGCTGTTGTGGCTGATAGCATTAGCTCGACATGTGATTCGCTGACTTGGGAAAAGGCCAATTAACTGGTGGAACCTTTCACCAGCAAATCTAGACCCTTTCAGAGTGCTGCTGCAGGATGTGTCTGACCTGAGTAGCATGCCTGTCCACGCACAAGCCATTCACACCAGCATATGAAGGCTTTTCACACTGAACGATGTGCAGCTCGACGGTGTTCCAGTAAGCTCTCGGTGCAAGGTGTGTACACTATATCCTCCTGACTGCTAGATCCATGGCCAAAGCCAGCACAAAGCCACAAATCCAGCTGACCCTGAGATTCCCCTCAGCTAAATGTCATGTCAGTTTGTTTAGCAACACTAAAACTGAATCACACGGAGCCTCTTGTACACAGGCGTATTTGTTGGAATAGCAGCACGGACTCAAGCCAGTACCGCAGAGCTACTTCTAGTCTATAGTTGCAGCAAAGGGTCACGCTGTGACAAATGTCATTTGCCTCTAGAAAATGATGAAAATGTGCCAGTGCAGTGACCGTTTAGGACAAAGGTGAGACTGAGGGCAGACAAGGCCATGGGCGACAGCCACTTAGCAACCAGTCACATTAAAAGATGAAAACGTAAACAATGTTAGACAGAGGCTTGATGAGAGGCAGTGGTTGTTATAGTTTCACAATCTGAGGGTGTAAACCACTAAATAACATCAGCGGATTAATATGAGACCTCTGTGACTCTTTTATTCTGTCAAAATGATTCATGAAATATTTATGGCAATAATGGGGAGGATTATTCTAGAGCAGTGAAACCAGATCAGAATGGGTAATTGTATACACTGACTTTGTGCTGGCTTGGAGATGATGTGTGGAGGGAGAGAGAGAAGCGAAAGGAAAGTTATACCGCTAAATCAGAAACAAACAGACAGAATAAAAGCAGGAAAGCAAACTCAAACTCAACGAGACGTGAGGAAACAGTTGATAAGCTTAATTCATTCATACTGTGAATGTAACATGGTCATCAGTGCACCCAGAGAGCTTTGAGACCTTTCTAATAATAATGATCAGGTTGGAAGATAAATAAAGAAATGTGCTACTCTCACCCTCCTTTGAGGTTCTAACCCTTCCAGGATTTTACTATTTATTTTACTCTGTTCATTCGGCTTTGTATAATTTCTTCTTTTTGATTTAGCTCATTGTTTATTTCTGTTTGGTAACGAATTTGCATTTGTATGTCCCATTGTCAGTTACAGTTTGTTTTAGTACAAAATGTGTTTTGGTTGTGTTATGTGACACAGAGTCTTTAAGGGCATCCATGAGTGAAAGACAATGTTTTTAACTTTTGTAGTAAAGAGATATCTATTTTAATCTGTGCTCTTGGTCTCCTTGTCCATTTTCCTCGGATTACTAGTGTGAACGAACCTGTGTAATGTAGTGGTATTTCCCAGAATGCAATTCCCAAGGTGGCGTAGTCTTGCAAATTCACGTTAAGCTAAATTGAAAAAAAGAAGAAAAAAAAACTATTTTTTAGAATAGACTCTACTCACTCCACCTCAAATGCCACGGTAGCCCTGAATCTTAATTAGTTATGCATAACATAATTGTGTTGTTCTCTCATCAAAAACATTTTACATGCTACATGTTATATTCAGATTCATTCAAGCATGTTTGTGTAAACCTATTTTTACTTTGTGGAAGGTAAAAATGCTTAAATGATTATGGCACCTCTCATTATTATAGCGTCTCTCCACCGACACTACTGCAGCTCATCTAAATGCCGAATGGACGCGCTGTTTGACCGGAAGTGTAAGAGTAGCTGATGAAATAAATCATGTATTCGTCAGTAGATTTTGTGTGTGCTAACAAGCAAAATCTGAGAAAGATGATTTGTATTTGTGAGTAGCACTTCTGTTCGGGCTCAATTTTAAACAAAACAAAATTCCCAAAAGGATGGGAGTCAACTTTCAACAATTTTTTTTTAAATCAACTCTATCTTTTTCCTAGAATATATTGATGAGTTGGCTCCATTTGAAGGTAGAATCAATGTTTGATTTCCAATGTAATAACCATCTGATGAAAACTACATTTATTTCAACATTGAAATATGGTTGATAATTGATGCTGACCTCTCTTGTTGATTTATTTGAATCAATGTCAGCCTGTTATCTAGAAATGCTGTCAAACACATAAAAACCCTCTGAATCCTCTTTATGGGTTGAGGAGGTCAGAGATATGTTATGCTTACAAGAGCGACTGGAACGTGTTGTTAACATTTATTTTTAACTCATTTTATCAGAGAATGCTGGGATATGTGAAAAAAAACTTTCATGCTTTTAAAGTTGAAATAGCTAAATTCTACAAAGAAGACCTGGATGAATGTAATAGACCAGCCTTTCCAAGTGAAACTTGTTTTGACAAAGTATGTTATCCCCTAAATGGACCTGTTTCATAAATAACGAGCAGCTTCTAATTAAAGCTTGATGTATGTTAATCATTACCATTACTCTTTAAAAGCCCATCCTCTGTTGAAATATTTTCTTTAAGATGTTTTTGTGAATTGTACTTTCTTGTAAATCTCTTTGAAATTAACTTGAAAATTAAGATTATTTGGGCATAGTTCCAACTTTTATATAAAATTGTCTCCTCAAAGTAAAACTTTGCAATTAACCCAGTTAGGGTAAATTATGTACATTTAGCCTTCAGGTTTTCTCCAGAAGGAAGAAATGTGACATGCAGGGTCCAGATGAGACAATTAGTGCTCTACACATTGTTTTATACATGACAGCAACATCAGCTCCATCTGCTTCAAACAACTTCTGGTACTATCTTCTACCCTAAGGATAACCAAAGTCAATTTCTTAGTTGCAACCCTTGCTTGTATGCACACTAATCTGAATTCAGACAAGCAAAGAGGGCCTTAGTTACTGTGATCAGGTGTTTTATATGGTAATATAAACTAATCTGTGCTGATCTGCAATCCATTAGCCACTAGCATTTGTAATGTAGCCCAAAAAAGGGTCCTAGTCTGGCAGATTGAATTGTTGTTGTTTTTAAGCAGCACAAAAGACATAAGCAAAACTTTAATTTAATGTTATTAAAATAGTATTTTACTTTTTAAATATAAATTTAAAGAAATTAAATATTTAAAAATATATTAATACTGTAGAAGTACACAGCTTTGTTAGGAGAAGATTTGAAAGGTTTTACTTAATCAACTAATGCTCAATTAATGTATTAATGAATGGTGGTTTGAGTAAAAAAAGTATTATCACTTTTTCTGTTTCAGTGAAAAAGCTTAGGTAATTCAGCAATACATTAAGTGTGTTTCCAGCTAAAGTAGAAAACACTATGAAGCCGTTGCCTACAATAAACAACCATCTTATGAATTAAAGAAAACTGCTTTCCTATCTTGCCCTTTAAAATATGAATACTTTACATTTATCAGGCTCAAGAAGATTTCAGCCACATTATATGTTCCTGGTCTGAATTTTAAATGCTTGTTTTTCAGTTCTGTCTGAGCATGCGGTGAACTGAAGTTCCTTTATATTAGTTTATTTGTGAATTTGCATTTGTTCTCAGTAAAGAGTTGAAGTTTAAAAGAGTTGAAGTGAAAAATGCTCTATGAATTCTGGGCCTCATGATTTTTTTTGTTGTTGTTGGCTCAAAACAAATACATCAATAGTTCATCAATAACAAGAACAGACTTCACATTGCATTTTCACTTTGCATTTTAGAGTTATGTAAAACTGACAAAAATCTGTTCAGTTTAGTCTGAAAGTCTCCCAAAATATGTTTATGTGATGTAAACAAAAAGCTACACCCAGAGACAAAAGTGAAATATGTTTTTTTACTTTGTTTAAAAGAAATACAAATATACTTTTGGATTGGTTTGTGTAGTAAGAAATTAAGCAAAATTTTTCTAGAAAATCTATCAATCAATCAATCAAGTTTTTATATAGCGCTTGTTTAGCAGTTGCTTTCAAAGCAGCTTCACAAAGTCCTAGTGAGTTTCAGGTAGAGTAAATAGGAGATTCCTCTGTGAGGTTCCTGGGAGCCTCGCAGATTGAGGCAGATGCTAGTCACCTCCCCAGAAAAAATAATATTCAAGCTTAAGATCCATCTTTGAAAGGTTTGCCGGACAGCAAAAACAAAGTAAAACAAAAAACAAACAAAGACAAAACAGACACTAACAAACGAAAAACAATGGTTAGAAAAATTTAACAGACAACAAACAGGTGATCAGCATCAGCTGCAGGATGAGTGATAAATGATGGGGATAGGTCAGATAGGCACATTGAACCACATTGTTTTTCAACATTTTGTATGTTTATAGTGCTCAGACACCATATCCGTTTTGACAAATAGCAGGAGAAATTATTCGCATGCTTGATTAAACAATATGTTTTTAATCTAGTTATGAACTCTGTGAGCGTAGCAGAGCTCCGGACAGTTTGTTCGAGAGCTTCGGAGTTCTGTATGGGAATGCTTTTCCCCCTCTGGTGGATTTACTAATCTGCGAAATAATCAATAGTTCTGCTTCTTGTGATCGGAGAGAGCGAGCTGGAATATATCATGATAGGAAACTGCTCAGGTAGGCCGGAACCATGCCATTCAGCACCTTAAAGATAAGGAGCAGTATCTTATAGTCAATGCGATATTGTACAGGAAGCCAATGAAGAGAGCACAGAACCGGTGTAACTTGATCATATTTCTTTGTTCTTGTGAGAACTCTAGCTGCTGCCTTCTGGATGAACAGTAATTTTTGTAGCATGGTGGCTGAACAGTCGGCTAACAGAGCATTAGAATAATCCATTTTGGAGGTAACGAAAGCATGCACTAATTCTTCTGCATCTACAATAGACAGCATGTTCGGTAAATTAGCAATGAGGTGGAAGAAGGCGGTCTTAGTAACATAAGAGATATGGTTCCTTAACGTCAGTCACTATCTATAATAACGCCAAGACTTTTAACTGTAGTGGAAAAATGAACAGTCTATCCCCCTAACTCCATATTTAAAACTGAGAGATTCTGTAATTGCATTTTTAGAGCAAATAAGTAATATTTCTATTTTGTCAGGATTTAGCATAAGGAAATCATTCAATCATTGATATCAGCGACACATTCTGAAATCTTATTTAGCTTTAAAAGGTTTTGCTGAGATATAGAGCTAGGTGTCGTCTGCATAGCAATGGAAACTAACCCTATTCTAATAATTTTGCCAAGGGGCAGCATGTACATTTAGAATAGGATGGGTCCAGAACCAATCCTTGAGGAACTCTCTAATCTACTGCTATTATGTTTGATGAGTCTCTATTTACATGAACAAACTGACTCCGGTCAGAGAGGTAAGAGTTAAACCATCTTAGAGCCTGGCCCTGGATGGCGGCATCGTTCTCTAGTCTCTTGAGGAGAATCCTGGGATCTCTCATATCAAAGGCTGCACTGAGATCTAGCAGAACTAGAAGAGAGATATTCTTTGATCCCAATAGAGGAACATATCGTTTGGAATTTTAACCATGTGTTATGATGCGCTCTGAATCCAGATTGAAGATCTTCATAAAAGTTGCTTTTCTGTAAGAAGGAGCTGAGCTGTGCTATTAGAACTTTCTCTATTATTTTTGACAAGAATGAAAGGTTAGACATTGACCTATAATTTGGATAACTCAGTAGGATCCAGGTGTGTTTTCTTCATTACTGCATTTTTGAGCTGTTTATGAATGTAACCTAGCGATAGAGATGAGTTTATAATATTCAGAAATCGTTCTTGAACTATTTGTAGCAATTCGTTCAGTCATTTTTTTGGTACAGGATCGAGAGAGCATGTCATTGATTTAGATGCTGTGATCATTTTCAGCAGTTCTGTCAGGTCAATATTTGAAAAAATTTGCAGCAAGTGAGACAAAGGCATAGAATTTGAGTTAAGCTGCTTAGATTGAATATGAGTTTTAGTGATTTTGGATCTAATAGATGTAATTTATTTTATTTGAGAAATAATTCATAAAATCATTGCTGCTAGATTCTATAGCTGCATTTAAATCTGTGTTTGACTTTTTAGTAGATTAGCCATTGTTTCAAATAAAGGCATGGGTTTGATTTGTTTCTATTTATTTGTGATAGTAGTTAATCCTTGCCGTTTTTAATGCTAGTCTATATTGATATTTATAAATATGTATTTATAGCATATATATTTATTGCTCTCTTTTCAGGCAATTTTGAATACTTTTAATCAAGTTTTTCATTTACTCTAATAGTTTTTGGTTTTGTCTTTTTACCACCTTTGTATTATCATCAGACCATAGAGTGGCTTGTCTATCTTTGACTTGTTTTAATTTAATGGGGCTACAGTGTCTAGGGTGCTAGCGAGAATATTTTTCATACTGTAGGCCATTTTTTCAAGTTCATTTTCATCTGCCGGAACACTAGAAAGGTGAGCAAAATCTGGTAGGTTTCTTATGAATGCTTCTTTAGTATTTTGGTTTATAATTCTCCCTAGTTGGTAGCGTTGAATGCTATTGCTAATGTTTACAGTATGCATAGCACAAGATTTAAGATAGTGGTCTGCGATGTCCTCACTTTTAGGCAATATAACCATGTCACTGAGGACAATGCATGAGATAGAACTCATGTGGTGTGGTTTAGGCGGTGAGTTTCTCCGGCCACATTTTGCTTAAACCCACAGGAATGTAGGAGATAGGTTAAGGCAATACTCAACGAGTCTTTTTTGTCATCAATATGGATATTAAAGTCTCCAAAAATCTGTATTTTATCTGCTTTGACCAAAAGATGTGCAACAAAATCAGCAAATTCTTGAAGAAAGCTAGAATTGTGTTTTGGTGGGCTGTAGACAACAGCTAATGTTACAGAGAATGCACATCTTTGTTTTGATACTGCCGGTGTAATATGTAACACTAGTACTTTGAAGGATTTACATTTCTGTTCTGTCTTTTTGCTTGTGTCTAAGGTATTTTTATATATTGTGGCAACACCCCCACCACGACCAGTTGAGCGCGGTTCATGATTGTAACAGTAATTTCTGGGTGTTGCTTCATTTAATCCAAAATGATCGTTTGGAGTGAGCCAGGTTTCAGTTAGGCATAGTATGTCAAGGTTAAGTTCTGAGATTAATTAATTTATGATTAGAGCTTTGGGTGCAAGAGATCTGATGTTTATGAGTCCAAATTTTAGAGAGTATGTTTGTGAGTTGCATAATTTGTAGTCTAATTTTATATTGATCAAATTATTGGTGTTAACCAAATTGTTGTTTTTAGTTTTTTTATGTTTTCGTGGTATGGACACTGTTTTGATAGCAAATGTTAGGTTTTGACAGTTATTAGGAAGGTTTCTGAGGAGGTGTTCTAAGGTGTTATATTTGGAATTATTTAGTCAGATGCTAATAAGGGCCCTAGAGGTGTTAACAAGTGCCTACATTTTATCTAAAGTTGTGAAGACCTATTTTTGATGTCAGTCAAATTTCACAGAAAATAGTAATTGTTAAAAAATAGCAATGTGCATTACTTTCATATTATAAACATAAATCAATTTGATCTGTTCTAGGTAGTTCCAGCATTGAGTTACAATAATTTATCTTAATCACATTATTTTTATTACATGTAAATAGGAGTGGTTTGATATGCTCAGATTCAGCTCTCAACTATTTAGGAAATGCATTTTTTATGAAGAGATGATTTAACATAAGACAGTGGTTCTCAAATTGTGGTACTCGTACAACTAGTGGTACTTGAACGTCTCTTAGTGGTACGTTGAAGTCTGTTAGAGGTAGGTGGAGGTCAACTCTGGTATAAAAGAATGAAACAACGGATGTAAAAAGCCACTGTTTATCTCTGAGCGCACGCATGTATTTAAGTGTCAGACGCAGGTGCGCACGTGCCCCTAATAATTTCGCGTGCTCACAGCTGATTTCTGACAGTCGCTAATGAAACATACTTTAAATAAAGACATCTGTGTTTCTTGGGAAGAAGGAGAAAGAGATATAAATAACATACGATTATAATAAAAGGTGAAGATTTAACAGACTAATCAATCAGATTCTAGTTTCAGTCAATCCAGGTGCTCGCTCGCTATCAGCTGATGCAGATGAAGCCTGACTGAAATCTCAGCTTTAGTTGTGACACAGTATTTCGAGTTATTCATAATTCTTTTACCTTCAACCTGATGATGAAGTTGTTCTCTTTATCTTTTAAAATATCTATTTTACTCTCAACTATAATTTCAAAGAGTGTGAACACAAAATAAAAAGAAAAACGATTATAAAATAACACGAAAACATTGTATTATTATTTGACCTATAATGCCTTTACCTCAGCATTACTTGCTCTTACTAGTAGAAAAATAAATATCTCCAGAAAAAAGTAAAAGACAAAAAAGAAAGACAGCAAGAGAAAGGGTGGTCCTAATAAAAACTTGCATAGTAAATATAGCTTTCCTGTGTGTCTACAATTACACATAAAAAAATACCCCTTCTTGGTCAGGTTCAGAACCAGTATATTCTTAATGTTCACAATGTACAGTGTTTAGCATTGCTAATATGAACAACTATACAAATATTATAAATACAATATTGAACCGCCCTTAACTATAGCTGAACAAGAGTGCCATAAGCTGTGGCTATACTGTACTCATGTATTTTGATGTTGCTTATTATGATGGCACTTTTTCTGAGGTGGTACATGGTGAAAAAAGTTTGAGAACCACTGATGTAAGAGTTAAATGGTGAATGGAAGTCAGAGTTGAGACCTAGAGGCTGAAATAAAGTTCTCTGACATTGTTTTTTTATCAAAAGTCTGGCAACAGCGTTGTGGATAAGCTGCCACCTTCTAATTATGCTTTTTAGCAAATCCAGTGAAGAAACCTTTCGATTAGTGCTCTGCTGGTGATGAAATCCCCAAGAAGAAACTTTTACAAATGCATTTCAGTTCAGTTTTATTTTTACCTTTGACCAGACAATATAGGCCAGGCAATATATTAATATATATTCTAATATGTAAAGGATAGACCTTTAAATTGGTTACCCCATCTTCTAAGCCCCAACTATTGGAGTTTACTAAAAATTAATAAAACAATTTTAGGTTTTACATAGAATGATTAACACATGTTAACATGTACTTTAAAGAGAATATTTAGAGCGTATACATAAAGTGGACACTGGGCCGAGATTTGAACTCTGGTCATGCTCACTAACCCCTAATTTTATTAGGAATATTATATTAGGAAAGCAGTGATAATTATTATAGTTAAATGATGTCTAGATTAAAAATAATACTTCAACTATTTTCACCTTTTCAGTGGACTATGAGGTATGAGACAATCTCAGCTGTTTTATACATCCTTCTCACAACCACTAGGCTACCAAAGCTGACACATTGAGAATTTAACAATATGCTTTATTCAGATATTTGAATTGCATTAAAACTGGGTAAAAAGTTGAACAAATGATCACATCTTTTATAGAGAACTCAGGCTTATTAACAGTATGAGTCTCATGGTTATATCATTTGATACGTAACAGAGAAGGGGTCTATTTTGAACACAGATCAAAAATCATGGGGCGGAAAGATAGCGGAGTTGGTTTACCCGCTAGGGCATTGTGGCCCTGAGCAAGCCACTTCACTCATATTGCCCTGTATGGATGTGTGTTACTGGTATGGTGGTGGTCAGAAGGCTATAGGCGCAAAATGGGAGCCACGTCCTGTCAGACTGCTTCAGGGCAGCTGAGGGCTACCAAGGTAGATTATCACCACCAGTGTTAAAATGTGGAGTGAATGAATAATGCTCTGATAACTGTAAAGTGTCTTTGAGTGTCTAGAGAAGCGCGATATAAATGAAGGCATTGGTATTATTTATTATTATAAAAACAAATAGTTTGTTATGCAATTAAAGCTGACAAAGACACAAATACCCCATAAATTATTTTAAACACATGTAAATCACTGTAATGTTCACTACAGAGTTTTATGACTCTGTAAAATCCGTTATTTGTAAAACGGGCCTCGAAAGCAAGGCCATTTGTAAGCCAATAACTGAGACTCAATTTAGTAATATTGATTTATTCTGAGATTTGTAGATGTTGGACCACAACTGCCAACCATAGATAACTCTCACTAAGTTCAGAAATAGAGTCATTCATTTGTTGTAGTATGAATTTCTTTAAGTTAAGTTAATAAGCCTGTAACATCTTGAAAATTTTAGGGAAATGCAGTGTGATTCTGAACTTCAGCTTTAATATGAATTAGTTTAGACTGAGACTTTGGATTATTTATATTTAGAGATTTGTATTTTTTTAAACACTCTGTCTGGTGAATGGAGTCTTAATTGCTGCACGGCCATGCAACATGGGAAAGATTAAGATGCCCCATAAGATAAATTTTGCTTCAATTAGTCTACATGGTATCATAGCTTTTGAGAGATCTGGTCAAAAAATAAAACTTGTCTTACAACAAGATTTCAGTAAGCTCATGCTCTCACCTCTGAAGTCCGGAGGTTGTATCTGTATTATGTCGTATCACAGGCCAAAATTTAATCCCGCTCAAGTTTCCTTTGGAATGTAATTCGAAATCATGACTTGTCTCCCTGAACTTCCACTGTCACATGCAATCTCATTAAAATGAAAGAATTTAATTTCATAGTCTGACTGGTCCATTAATTAGTGTCATTTCAAGACTCAGATAATTTTTGGTATTAAATAAAGCATCACAATATTTTTTTTTTACACTAATCACTTATCATTGTCATTAAAAGAACAAGTGATAGCCAAAGATCTAAAATTTTGGGATTATCTCTCACTTAAAACCACGCAAGGTTCTCAGGTATGTTTCCAAATGCACGCAGCAATCATAGAAATGTTTAGAGATTCTATTATACATAGTTACTGTATGTTGTGTTTACTTTATCTCCCTACAGAGGAATCTCCATGGCTCCCATGATCTTTTGCATTGCATAAGCACTGATTTACAGGTTAATAACATGCTTATTCGATGAGCATCAGTGGAAGAGATGCCATGGAGAATGTATAATTTGAAATTCTCGAGAGTGCTCATTTGTCAGGCTGGATGCTCTGTCATTACTCACCATGTCAGGTCAGGCAAATATTTATTGGGTGCCTTCAATAATAAATGGAAGATTGGAGCAGATGTCACTTTAGGTTTTTAAAATGAGGAATAAGTCTGCGTACAAAGGATGTCCTCTGTGCTTGACAAAACTTCAGTGACACAAGACACCACACAGTCCATCAACTAACCACTACCATGGTGCATTAGTCATGAATGAGCTACAAAATAACATCAACGCCCTCAATGAGGTGAATTAATAAGGTTACAGTATAAGCAGTAAGCCTCTGTGTTAAAGTGTTAAATGTGAATTTTTTGTTGTTACCAAGAATGTCTGATACATATTTGCAGGAGTCAAGGGAATGTCTCCTCCAGGATTACAACCTGTCGCACAAGCACTTCAACAGTCTGCTGCCAGAAGAAATAAAAATTCTACAAAATATTTGCCCTGAGTACAGTGATCCAATTCAGGCTCTTCTGGCACCACTAATTGGAGATACTTGTTAAATTGGAAGCATTTTATAATAACTACATACTATGAATCATTAATTAAGCATTAGCAAAAAGTTAATTAATACATTCATTTCTTGCTTTTATTGAGGATCAGTTAATCATTTATTAAATTACACTTTTTAAATTCACTGTTTAAAAACTAGGTGTTATTAGTTGTAAGTCATTTATTTGATCATTTAGGATGTGCTAATAAATTGTTAATAACTTATTTGAAAGCACATTTAAACATCTTATTATTCAGACAAATAGTAACAGTTACTCTGAGTACATGTTTTATATTCCTACTGTAACACATGATTAATTTAGCTCGGTATAACACATTTACTAGCTGTTTACTAGTTACCTGTTTTCGTGAGCTCTTTTAAAGTGAAGATTAGTTATGCCTTCTAAAGCATTTATACATGAGATTAAATATGTTAATGGCCTGGCTCCCTCTGTACTGTTTTTTAACTTTGTCTGTTTGGAATTTAGCAGAGCCTTTAAATCTCATATGTTAATGCTTTACAAGTCATAAAGAGGTCACTTTAGATGAGTACATAAAAACAGTTAACTGGCAGCTGGTAGATGTTTTATAACTACCTGAATATATGAATGTGTATGAATGTTACTTCATTTAAGTACCATTAAGATAATACTTCAAATAATTATATCACTTTTGTTGTATATGTTGCCAGATATTGATCTTCTGGCTCTCCTGAACATGCAAACTAAAGTTAAGTTTGCAATAAATTCCAGATTTGTTATATTTATGAGTTAAAAACTCTTTTGGGAGTGTCAATGTTGCATGCTGTATTGGGGGCTTGTTACTGTAGGTGCAAATTAGTTGTGATGTCACATCTCTAGCTCCATAAGAGGGTGGGATCAAGACACCGCCTTCACTGTCTGTGGTATAATGACAAATAGTTATAGTCAAATAATAGTTACAAATATAGTAAAAGCATAAATACTGGTAATACAGCAAAAATACACAAATACATGTCAATAAACAATTAACACTCTTTGTTGATTTAAATGTAAAATTTTGGGGACCTTTGAGGAAGCCAGGATTTAAATAAGGTCATCCAAATTGCAGCTGAGCTGTCTGTCATGCTCACTACTGTCAACCAGTTACTAAAATAAGAGTTATTTTTAACTTTAGGAAAAAAGCTTGGTACTTAAAGGAGAGTTGCATTGTTTGTAGCCAGTCAGAAAGAATGATTCCCTTTAGTCCCTTCGTATATATTAATATATATGTTTATTGAAATACACCTTCCTTTGTATGAGCCTGGATTAAACCATGGCCATTAAGCATGCAGTTGTAATATTTCTTACAGTCAGTTTAATTTTAACATCCACCTGTCACACAGAGCCTGAGAGTCTGTGACCAGAAAACCTTTTAAATTCTACAAAAATATGCAGCAGCTTTTCCACGGTAATAAAATTCCGCCTCTCTTCTAGCACCACTAAAACACCAACTGTTCAGGTTTGTGCATACTGTGAATAAATGTGTAAATGTCAAATGCACCGTAAACTGCCTCCTGTACTATTGTATGGTGGGAGTTCATCCTAGATATGGTTCATTTATTTCTGACCAGGTGGTACCTGGCTCTACAGGCCTTCAAAACAAACATCCATCACGTTAGAGTGTGTGCTCAACCAGTGGTTTAATATCCATCCTGATGTGAGTACATGACCGCATGTGAAGTCTGGGCTGCTCTTCTGAGTCTGGAATTCACAGCTCTAACATGCTCCAGCTTCATCATATTTGTTCCTTCCATTCATAAAGCCAGTTACTTCACCATACTTTACTGCTGGCAACATACTGAAGGTTTGTCATGGATTTTGCTGCCGATGCCTCATTTGTCACACGCGTCAGGAAATATTTCCTCTGTGTTAACACATATACCAGCATTATGCATACGCAAGTTAATTCATGTTCATCCATTATGCCATCATTACTGTGATTAATTTCCATTACAAGCACCGTTGCCTACAGAACGCATAGCCTTCCCCTGAATTTTCTTGCTATTGCTGACAAGTGCTCAGATGCTGTGCAAGACTGCCTGCTTTTTATATGCATTTTTTTTTAAATCAGGCAGCTCATTATCTTTTGCACAGACTGCGTGAAGCTTGTAGCAAGCACAGGGTGTATAAGGAAGCAGATGGAGAGCTGTTTGAGGCTCTTGATTAGATCAGCGTCTGATCAATTCATGATCTTCGGTGCACTAAGGTTGTTAAAGTTAAGGTGATTGAGTGCAGAAATGTTGATGCCAATGTTTGGGATCTCACGCTTGTACCTATTTTTCCATCACATTCAACATTCTGTAACTGATGAAATGTGCTTTAATCTAATGTTACTCATTTATACCATGCATGTGACTACATAACCTAAACAGTGCTGGCCATTTATGGCTTATTTAAATGAATAATCTTATATTGAAACATGGGGGTGTAGATGTTCCATGGGATTGTGAGCTCATTTAGCAGGAGGAATTGATCTTCTCAGCCTCAGGGAAGTGCAGGATTTCTCCTGGGAAACGCCAAAGTTGAGCAGAGATGTTTCACTTAATTGAGGCTTAAACGTGGCTGGTTGTTTTGCCCTGCTCATACAATAAAGCCAGCTTTGAGCACTGCTGAGTAAAAGAAACATCCACACTGTAAACAGCAAAGTTTTTAAAAGGTAAAAAGTCTGCCAGCAAAGAAGCCAATCAGTTACATATATGGTACAATTTCTAATAAACCTATTAGTAAAACATTTAAAAACACTTACAAAACAGCCTTTTGTAAAAAATTACAAAACAAGGCACTATACAGATTTACTGTAGTCTAGGGTTATGTGTTTTAACGTAAAACATTTTATTTAGTTTTTTTGTAAAAAATTGTTTCTGTGAACAATATAAACAAGCAAACAAATAAATTATAAATATTTGTGATACATTTGAAATTCAGCCTCTGCTTGATCTTATTTTTTTCTGTCTACATTTACAACAACAACAAAAGTATTTTCATGCAACAATCAATTCTTTTCATTCTTTAATTTTATTGCATAACATAGAACTCATTACATGAAAACAGATGCTGCTCCTGGTCTGCTCTATGTGAGATAAAAAAAAAAATATTTATCTTATTACAGGAATGTGCAATTTTGTGTGATTTTCTGTTAAATGCTTTGTGGTTATGCTGTCTTTTCGGATACCCTGTATGTTGGGTGTAATATAAGATGCTGTAAAAGTTGAAGTGAGTATTCATTGTCTAAAATCCATGTGCATTGTCTGCTTGATCCCAACACTTAAAAAAATATTTTTTTATGTTTTGATAAATATTTTACAGTACACAAACATGGTCACAGTTTGTTTTACTCTGCTTTATGTAATGGTTTTAACTTAGTTTTGTAGCTGCCATTGTGTGCACCGCTTTACGTGAAGCATTATTCAGGGCTTCACAATACACCACCACACAATGACCATCAGCTCGGAACTCCTAATGTAAGAAACAAAAATGGGCAAATTTGTCAATAGTCACATACTCAATCTGTCTCCATTTCCCTGTAGTGGGAAGTGTTTACCTCAATAATGACTACTGATTTATCTACATCAGACATGTAATGGAAGGCTTTCCTTTAGCTAATGGCAACATAAACATCATCCATTTAAGTTTATTCAAGTAGTCAAAGACAAACTTTGAGGATCTCAAATTTATTTGTTTTTAATAGAAGCTTTTTATTTACAAGGACATAAAATCATTTAATCTGTTAGTGTTTATTGAATTTCTCTGCATTTCTTGGTTAATACATTCTCGAATAGCCAACTGATTGAATAATATGTTACCTAAATCAAGTAAAAAATTATCAAACTATTAGTTTCTGAGGATACAATCTACATCTCGATAAAGGCAAAATGGCTTACAAAAAGTTGATTGTAAAAAATTTAAATCTATGTAAATTAAACATTTTATAATCCAGAAGTATCAGTTGAATGTTGAATTCAGATTGCTTTTACATTTACATTACATTTACATTACATTTGTCCAAAGCAACTTACATTAGGGGAGAGACAATATGCAATTTGTTATACAGTCAAAGTCTATCCCAGCTTGCTCATAATAGAAGTTGTATCAAATGATCAATAAACCATAGCAGGAAGAAAATACAGACAGAGGAGGAAGGAGGAAAAAGTTTTTTTCTTTATAGTAGGTGTTCCCTGAAGAGAAGAGTTTTCAGCTGCTTTTTGAAAGCAGTTAGAGTTGCTGCTTTCATGACTGGATCAGGGAGTTTGTTCCACCATCCAGGGACAGTGAGAGAGAAGGTTCTTCTGAGAGATTTTCTGCATGTGAGACGGAAGCACGAGTCGCTGTTTCTTTTCTGAGCGCAGGCTTCTGGAGGGCATGTAGAAGTGTATGAGCTCCTACATTGTTTTTTAATGAATTGTTTTTTAATGAACAATTAGAAATTTCCATTTTAAATTATAGAAAACATTTGAAAAGTCCTGTTAATTTTCTGCCAGTACTTTCTGTGTTCCTTCATTTATTTGTTTGTGGACAGACTGTCTACATCAAGGTTGTTTTCTCCCTGTTCCATACTGAATTTGCTAACTGTTCTTAGCAACAAAAATGTTTGTTTTCCCATCCAAGCATACTTTGTAAAGTGATTGAATTTATTTAAATGTGCTTACCTTAATTACACACTACAGAAGTTTTGTGTTTCTATAATGGCATACATAATTAACATGAATGGAACAATACAGTCACTTAAGTATTCAGTAAAAGATAAAGAGCCATGTTTTCTAAACATCTCTTGCCGGTATATTTTGTGTTTACTGTATTCGTTTGGGCAGAGTCCTGCGCAGGTGGCACCACAGTACTTCCTGCCAGAGGTCTCTGACAGCTGTTCAATAAGGCCTGATGTGCTGGGCTGCCAGTGGCACATTTATCTTCTGCCCGCATCTTATCTACAGTGTTTCAGCACTGAGAGAGTGTCAGCCATTAATCAGTTTCATCAGTAGTTAATGCTGCCCTCTGCCCCCTCCTCTAGACACACACACTGCTCATCTGACCTTGTGCTCTTGCCTTGTCTTAAAGAGAGGTGGGAGTTTTCATTAGCTTCTCCTCAAGGTTTAGTCTAATCCAGGCTGTGAGTTTAAAGCTGTGGTGCACATCTCTCTGCCAATCAAAGCAACCTTACCAGTTTAGGGATTAAAAACATTTGTACTCTAGATCAAATATTAATTTCTTCAAAATGGATGTTTTTACTACTGCTCTGGGAAACGAAGTTGCACTAATACTAAAACACATTTTGCTGAACATGTTAATCAATAGTAAATCTGACATTTGTGTTTTTCTTTCCATTAAAAGTCACATGTTTTTGCAGGAACTGATCCAAATTGAAATAACAAAAATGTTTATTTTTAGCTCTGACAAATGTCAATGAATGTTCAGATTGAGCTCAGAGGGCTCAACGTTTTCATACTCTTATTGCTACACAACCTCAATTTTGTGCTTCACTGAATTCTTAATAATGTGATGTTAATGTACAGGTTTCATTCTCACTATTCACTCATTAAAACATTTGTTCTTATATTGTAAACCAGCTTAGTCACTGTCTATGCAAGCATTTTGAAGGGTTCTAACGCTGCTAGAAATTGTACTCTACTAGAGCATTTTCATTTGTGTTAAAAACACTTTATAAAAGTTCTCTAGTCTATCTAGTCACAATGTTGAGTTCTTATAAGGTTAGTTGGACATTAATTACAGGTCCAGTTAGTACTAACAGTACTAGGGTCAGTAACACCTTGAAAAACTCTTGCTTAGTTAACACAAGAGAGTTACTGCAGATTCAACATTTATTTTTTATTAACTCTACAGTAACTTTTGTTACATAATAGGCAGCTATCATTAACTATTTAGGATCTAATGTCAGTAACTGCTGGCAAACTATAGTTAATAATCAGCAACTGTTGAATTTTTGAATCAACAACAAAAAAATAGTTATTGATTTTAGTCATTTCCCAGCGATGGGTTGTGGCTGGAAGGGCATCCGCTGCGTAAAACATATGGCAGAGAGTTGGCGGTTCATTCCGCTGTGGCCGAAAGGGAAGAAAGCTGACATGAAGATGAATGAATGAATGATTTTAGTCATTACACTTAATTATCGATCAGTAAATATTCGATTTTCTGTGTTATCACTTCAGAGTACTCTTCCAAATAAGTATTTCCTTGAGAACTGCTTTAATTTTAAAGCAGTAAAATTATCAAATCAGTGAATTTATGATTCAGACTGCTCCAGACAGAGATGAAGTAATGGGACAACAAAAGGCCAAAATGCCCCTCGTCAGTGTTCAGATTCAGAGTCGACAATTTTATCTTTATTCACTGACAAACAAAACGTTTTTTTAGATAAAGTTTTAGTTTTCTAATCCTATTATATTATTATTTTATTAATCCTTGTTAAGTCTACATGGGCCAGGTTAAGTTTAGGAAGAAAGAATGTTGTAATAGTTAACTTAATATGTAGGCCTAGTTTAGACTAATTGAATGTAATTCGTGGGCAGAAAAGTATTCAGTAAAGTATTCTTGTTTTCATGTTTTATCAACCTGCTTGGTTCAGAAATAAGACAGAAGAATGTATTTTGGGTTTATCTGCTTCTTTTTGTTGACTACTTTGTCATTGGTTGTTCAGGAGAAATCACGCTACAGAAAATTTGCAATAAGGTGACAGAATGTGAAAAATTTGAAAATTTTTAAAAATCAATCAACTGTCCACAAAATGCTCAACTCTGGTTAATAAATAAAACAAACAAACAAAAACAATACTTTCAGCCTTTAAAACGAAGTGTCTTGATTTGAAACCCAAATGGAGTTGTAAAGTGTTTTTCTTCTGCACACTGAACTATTTTAATCAGTATGGAGAGCCTCCAGTGCAGTTTAGATTAATGTGGCCCACCCATTTTTGAGAAATATTTGCTTGAATAATTCATCTCACTTCCTTCCCTCGTCCTCATCATTCATTTATTCCTTCATTTTATTCTGGAGCAATTACCAAAGCCCATGTCCTGTTCATCAGTCCAGGGACTATTATTAAATCCTTTTCTCTTGTTTTCTCCCCTTTTAAGCCCAGGCACAGAGAGGACCATAGGTTGTGGCCTCCTGCTTGATTTAAGACTCTCTCTTCCTCCTCTGCACAATTAATCAAAGAGTCACATTATCACAAACAGGGAGAACAGAAGCCACAGGATTTGTTGAGTGTTTTTTCACCAAGTGCAAAATGGGCACTGTGGAATAAATTAGCTCAGTATTTACTGGGTTTGTGCTATTTCCTGCCAAACAAACAAAAAAACCTTCCCTATGGTTAAAATGAGACCAGGAAGGAACAGACACCTTGGAGAAATGCTTTCACACTTTTACAGAAGACATGTTTTTATAAATACCCCACATGTTGCATGTTAAATGTTGTTTTTGCAACTGAACTTGAAGCAAATGTGAGATATTTTTGAATGCCAACTAAAGTTAAGTTTTTACCTGATGACTAACCCTACTAGACAATTAAGGACAAATATAGAGTTTGGATTGCACTGGCAGCTCTCACTGTGTATAAGATTGCTGTATAATCTTTGATTTGCCCCGGCAGGATGTTTTTGCCTCTTTCATGTTTCTGAATTAATGTGAAGTGCTAAGCAACTGAAGCATTTCAGAAGAGATACAAACAGTGTTAATCCTCAATGACTTGAAAGCAGCATGGCTTCCCATTTTTATAAATTGAGTGACTCACCTATGCTTTCTCCTAATGTACTGCTCTAAATGTGAACCACATCAATTCGACAGTGTTATTTGTCCTTACACATTCTTAAATAAAAATTGAGTCGGGTGGAAATAACCAGATTGTATTTAAATGACACACTGCAATTGGAAGTATTATAAATGTAATTTAAGAAAGTTGAAATGTGTTCAACAAGATGTGAAGTTGAAAAACAAGACGTAATCCTAGAATGCATTCCTTTCTGTTCACAGTCTTAAATCAACACACCTGATATCAATAGTTTAATTTACTATTCAAGTTTAGTTCAATTTAGTTACATTTATAGTATTTAACTGAGACCTTGATATTATGATCAACACACCTGATATCCATAGTTGGTAACACTTTAAATTATAGTCAGATAACTACAGAGTAGTAACAGTGTACTTGTAGGATAATTACAGTGTATTACACCATAATTACCATACAGGTACACTCTATTTACGCAATAACTACCCTGTATTTAGCGGGCTGTAATTTAAAGTGTTACCCAATAGTTTAATGTAGTATTTAAGTTTATTTTTATTTTTAGTACAATATTTAAATGAGACATTGAAATTGCTATCAACGCACCTGTTATCAATAGTGCATTTAATATTTAAGTTTAGCTTAATTTATTACATTTATTAAATATATTAAATGAGACATTGTCATTGGAAATTATATACACGTTAATTTAAGAACTTTAAATTGGTTGCACTGAAATACAAGACATAATCCTTGCATTTCTTGCTTTCTATTCACAGCTAAACACAAAGTTTTACATCATCACATCTGATCTCAATGTTGAACAACAGTGCCCCATCAACATTATGGGAGTTGAATTAACACTATGAGAGTTGAATTAACACTATAGGGTGTTAACTTTCCTCATCGGCTTAACAACAAACTAAGGTGTTAATCCAAATCTCCTGATAAATTATCTCTCCTATTGTTACATTTCCCCACTGGTGCTGCGTTTTTGTTGGTCCAACTATTGACACAAAGACTGTTGATTTTACACTTAAAGTTATGCTGTATTTGAAAAATTAAAACGCAAAATAAAAAAAGAGTTGAAATTTTATGGCACACATCTCTTGTGTAAACAAACAAACAAACCTTTTTTTAATTCCTCATAATCTTAAAAGTGTATCACTACACCGAGTGGAGTACTCTTAAATAAAGTCAATGTCAACACAAAAGCTTTCTCGTATCAGTTGTTTATGAATAACAAATGTGCTAAATGAACTCTGAAAAGATATGTGCTTGTCCTGTTCTGGCCTTTCGATCGGCTAAAAGCAGATATGTGTTTCAAAGGTAAAAGTAACATAATTATTGTTGAGAGAGAATAATTACTGAAGTAACACCCACTATAATTTAGAGAGAGTAATTGAAGCACTCTCCGACTATAAACCAAACATAATTTGTCTAGATTCACTCATTTCAATCAGATGCAATTACTTTTCGTGCTGTGAAGTAATAAAAACAGAAATGATTTTGTCACCTCTTCACTTGGATCAATAACATGCTCAAAAAGGCATATACACTTCATTTCTCTCTGATGTCTAACAATATTCTCACCTTCCAGTGTGAAAAAGTCTGTGAAAAGTGTGTTCCATCTGGTACATTGCTTCTTCCAATGGTTCCGTTCAAGAGCAGAAGACCCATTATCGTTATATTTCTCTGACATTGATGTTCTTGCTGGTTTAATGATTTGAAACAACATAGCTCCTCGTTGGCAGCTTTGTAATTGTGTCATGTGTGATGAGGCTCTTTGACTAACACTGGGAAATTATACAGTCTGTAAGGATTTAGGTCTTCTGAGGATAATATGGAAAACTCATCTTGTTAAAAGCGAACTCCGTCAAGAAACATAGAGGAACCAGAGAATAAACCTAGTGGTTTATAGGCCATCTTGACACATTAAACAGAAGCAGGATGAAATTTCTTTTGAGGAAGTGGAGAATACTCATCAACAGAAAAACACAATAGACAATAAAGTTGAGCTTGCTTCCCTTGGAGTCCAAGACCTACAGGAGGCAATACAACAGGAACAGACTATTGGGGAAAAAGAGTAGGTAAGAATCTTTAGGTAGTGTTTACAATGGGGGTGCAGGAGCCATGTTTATCTGCCAGAAAATCTCAGATACTCGCTTTTTCTACAGGTGACATCCGCTAAGACTAGCATGTTCACCATTGACTTGTTGTTTTTCCTGTCTTTGCTATTGGCATTGCTGTGATTATCTGAAAGACTTCTGCTTCTCCATATGAATTCAAGACTGTCAGTAACCTACAGCAGAAACAAGATATTTTATCCACATTTGAGAAATCTCTCATGCTCCAAAATATAGATGTTTAACAATAGAAATGTTCTCTCTTTCATTTGTAAAATACATAAGCCATTCTGCAATTATCAATCTCCTTCTCATTAGAGATTAAGAAACACTCAATGGCTTGAACTGACTCAGGGTAAGACACCAAAAAGTATACTCATCATTGTGGTTCGATAGACAGTACATTGTTCAAAATACTTTTCCAAGTTCTAAACTACAGAAACAATCCCTACAAGTATAGTCTCACTTTTTTGAGAGTGATGAAAAGAAATGTGATGTTTAAATTTGATGCTGGTGAAGTTAATTTAGTAGGAAATTTCACCAAAGCTAAGGATTTTTTTTAAATTTACTAATGATAAAGATTTATTACAAAAAAATGGTTTCATTATTTACTCTGCAATTGGGCATCTCTTTCTATGTCTCATAAATGATGTAGACTCACTCTTCAATGTTAAATCCTTTATTCAACCTTAGTCTTAACCCAGATTCAGAAGTAAACATTTGCACGCATTATCATAGAATGAGAGACAGAACACTTTCAAAAATAAACTACAGAAATTACCCCTAAAATTTGTCTCAAAAGATACCAACTGGAAGAGATGTTTAAAAATGCTAAATGCTTGATTGTAAATGTTATAAGTACTTAATTTTTGGACTCCACATTTAAATTATATGAAATAAATACATTTTTTACATTTCTGCATTAAATAGCATTTTTTGTTGAGTGTCAAGTTTTTTTTTCCCAAAGTCTATTTTTGCCAGAGTTGATCATTAGACAACAAAGCAGATTTGACAAAAAAAGATGGGGATGTTACTTTCCGAGTTGAAAGTATTTTGTTTATGCAGGGAACACAGTTGTTACTTCATGCGCTTGTGTCTCAGTCAGGTGTGATGAAGCCTGTGGGAGGGTGGGGGGTTTCATGCAGAGGTTTTGGAGCACCGCTGTGCCAGGTGCTTTCAGGCTTGCCGCTGGATCAGCAGGGGTTATGACACTTGTCCGTGTTTAATTGCCTGCAGCTCCGTGGTGCCAAACTCCTGCAAACTTTCCTTAATTAGGGCTTGTGCCAGCTCTGAGGAGAACACGAGTGCCAGAGACGCAGGAGAGGATGAGCAGAGATATTCTGCCAATTAAGAAGCACGACAGATGAGGGGGAAAAAAACTCTTTAAGGCATCTTCACGTGAACCTCGTTTTTAAGATCACAGACATCTTGTATAAGTGAAAAGAGCAGCAGTGACAGCTGATGCATGAAGGATCAGTGGACAATGACAAGAGTTTGATAAGGATTAATGTATTTCATTAACTGGCTGTAAGGCATAGTATAGGAAATTGAACTATGATTGAATGAAGTGCTATGTTTTAAATGACATGATATGTTACATGAGTAGAAGTAAAACATTAAGGAGAAATTTAGCATGAATGGTGCCTCAGGAGTTTACTCTTAAAAAAAAAAGTATTACAAGCATATGTGAAGAGTAGCACAAGACGAGCTGTCCAAAAAGAGGGGTACAAGGACTACTCCAGCTTTGGCTCAAGTTCTGAGTTGCGAGCAACGTTTAGGACAACTGAATGGGAAATGTGACACCCAGTTACCACCTTCGAGTTCCTCTGTGGCGCCGTCCCCCTGAGATGACAAGTCTAGTGTGTAGTAGTGACTACCGATGCTTCCAACACTGGGTGGGGTGCAGTATGCCAGAAGCTGAAAATCTCAGGAAAATCTAAGAAAATCTTAGTGCTGCGCAGTGTTCCCAGGGGTAAAGAACTTCAGGAGAGCGTTTCCCCCAGTGAGTCTCTTTGTACCCCTCCTGTGCAAGATCAGGAAGGACGAGGCAGAGGTCCTAGTGGTGGCTCCTTATTGGCCCAGCCGACCTTGGTGCGTAGAATTCTACTCCCTCGTGACAGTCCCTCTCCGGAAAATTTCCTATCGATCAGACTTCCTGACCCAGGGATGTGGGCACAAGCTCCCATCCCCAGACTTCTGTAACCTTCCTCTCTGGTAGCTAAAGGCATGGTCCAAACACTGTGTCTTGCCAGAGCTCCCTAAGTTTGTTGACTGGTGTCACTCTCGCCAAGTAGGCCCAAACAGCTGTTCCGTTGAACTTATGCTAATCTTCCTCTAAGAAGGTTTAGACCAGGGGTGTCCAGCGTCGGTCCTGGAGAGCCGGAGCCCTGCACATTTTAGTTGCAACCCTGCTGTAGTATGCATACTACTCTACTTGAGCCAATCAGAGGACCATAATTAGTGCCACAGGTGTGTTTCATGATGGTTGAACCAAAAATGTGCATGGCTCCGGCTCTCCAGGACCGACGTTGGACACCCCTGGTTTAGACCAAGGACTGTCTCCATCCACCCTGAAGATATACATCATCGCAATTTCTGCCTACTACCTTCTGGTTGTCAGTGGTGGCAACACTGTCTGAACTGTATGAAGGGGTGTTCAGCTTCGCTAACGCCATTCCTTAGTGATACGTGCACCATTTTTGCCCATGGAGACACAAAAGTCTCTCCAGTTTCTTGACTCCTCTCCCATCAACTGACGTGGTAGATTAGGTGGAGTAGTGCTATGCACTGTCCACGTGTGTGTCCTCTGTGAGGGACTACAGGTTCCAGCTTTTAATGACTCCGGGCACAGGAGAGGCGATCAGTTCCGTGAAAGGCTAACTCTTGTAAACTGTTTCTCTGGCTAGTTCCATCTATCTTCCCTCTGACGACCTTGCCCAGGGTTGACTCAAGGTGTACTATTCGTCAGTCCCCCCTGCTAATTAAAAATTAAGTCTATAACTTGAGGCTAGGTTGAAGGAGGACCCGCTCTGTTCCGGACTATTGATGTGCCTGGCTTGTCTGGCCGTGCGACCTAGGTTGTGGAGTTTTGTAAGGGTGTTTCCATAGTCATCGCCAACATTTGTCTCCATTTCCTATTAGGGGAACGGGTGTCACGAATGTAACAATAACGATTTCTGTTTGTCTTGGAACTATTTTCATCATTTTAGTTCTGCTGCATTGAAGTTATTTTTTTTGTAAACATGTGTTTACTTTACTTCTAATAGTATTTTATTCTGTCTTGGTTCTTTCTTTGTTTTAGTTTTGATTAGTCTGTAATTAATTTCCCCATTTTTCTTGTTAGTTTTGGTTGATCACGATCAGGCTAATAAAGCATTTTATCCTTCAGCTCAATGTTGCAGCATTAGTTTGTAATAAAGTCAGTACTAGTGGCTGTTGTGTGACTGAGTTTCTGCTAAAATGTTGTATTTATGTATTAAAATTTATGTATTTAGATTAATAGCAAAAATGGTATTGTTTCAGTTGTTTCGTACATTGTATTAACAATATTATATTTGATTCATTACTTGGGATTCTTATACACAAGTCAAAATACTTTTTATAGTTTCATTTAAAGAGGGTTGAACTTTGTTTTGTGCTTGCTCACTGAGGGTATTATATTTTGAGACAATACATAAATGGTAAGAACAAATATATTTAATTAACAGCCTGGTAGTGTAAGAAACTGTAAACATAATTCTATGACTGTTGTCATGGCAACTACTTCAGCAAAAACCATTTGTTTGAGATTAAATGTTTTGTTTTTGTACTATAGCAACCTGATTTGTGTGCCACAAGCTGCAGTAGTCGGCTTGGTTCATAAATTCGAAAACAGAAAAAAGACGATAAAATGAATCAGTAAGGAGACCTTAAAATCCATATTTTAAAGCAAAATGTAGTTTTGTTCAGTTATAGATATAAACAATATTTATAATATTAAGACTTTTTTTGAGAACCTTGGGTGCACTTGAACTGAAACAGGGGTTTAATGGCCCTTTAACACATCTGAAGACTTCTAAATTGTTAGTCAAATTTTTTTGCTATTATCAAATCCAGTTGTTCGAGGTAAAAAAAAACTATTCACCAATTCTTCAACAAAACCTTACTTTTAATAAATGTTTGTATTTATTTGGAAATTATTCTTGAGCAAAGTAATAAAATAAGTGTTTAACTTAACATGTTTTTAAAAGCTTGGAGGCTAATTTGAACTCTTTAAGTATAAACTTAAATTCTATACTTAAAGAACTTATATCTTTAAGTATTAACTGCAGAGATTTGTCTAGGATCAAATATCTATCAGCAGCCAAAATGTCTTGATGAAATGAAACAGTGTGGTATTTGCTCACATCTCAGTGATCACATCTGTTTAGGAAAAGCATTTGGTGTCAGATGAAAAAGTGATTTTTGAATCAGACTCGGCACTAGAGCTGCCACCATCTGTGACTCGCTTGCTCACCGTTCACACTTGTCCCATCTTTCACCACCTCATCATTCCTGCAGACTCCCTTCATGTCAGCTATCTGTTGATTTGCAGACAGCTGGAGCAGAGAACAGAAGACTCGGATATGTTTTGACTTAATCCCAGGAGGCAAGTGGGGTGATTGGGGTGCTGCTAGGAGATGCCCAGCACTCTAAGAGTTGGGTGTATCACATACAGTAATTGGATTTGTCAGACATGAGCCGAGTGGTGTGGAAGGAGAGAAATCTTTCATTAAACTGGTCGCCCACTCTTTCTTTTAATGCTTATGGATGGGGAATATATCTCAAATACCATCACACTGAGCCATTGCATCAGCTCTATTTTTTAATAGAGTTGAACAACATTACATTCCTGAGATTACACACTTCTACTCCCCAAATAATTTTTGATAGCCTTTAAGATCGAACTAAAATATAATCAAATGGCTCCACATTGTTTATTTAGGATTGAAATGTGCTATGTAAGTATATTGCTATTTTTTAAATGATAAAAAAAACAAGTTTGTAAATAAGTGATGTTTGAAGGGTTAAATTCTGGCACTGTCATCCTTCTGTCCGTCCTACTCTTCTTGCAAGGGGTTTTTGAGGAACATAAAAGCATTAATAAATTGTTTTGTTATTAGTGAGAAGTACTGGCTGATCAACACCCTGCTTGTTCCCACAGAATGACAGTGAGTGAATAGTCACCAAAAGGGTTCCAGATGCAGCAGATCTCAGGCCAGGTGTGAAACTGTCCCTCCCAAATTAGACCACATTAGCCTAGTAATCTTTTAGTCTCAAAAATGCCCTTGATCTCACGACCTCTGTAAAATGATGTTATGGACAGTGACTGCCAGCCATGCAGGGTTAATGCAGCCCATCTGTTCGAATTTGTAGATAGCGGCCTCATCTAATGGCAGGGGACACATACAATTGGCCAGTGCTCTGCCTTAATTGTCTTCAATAAAGAGCTCACCGTTCCACCTTGATGGGCTATTTCACTAAAACAACATCTCTTGTGTATGTCAGGGCTGTTCTAATTAGCTGCATTGCCCCTTATTGTAAAAGATAAATTCCTTTTGGTGTCAATGTGTATGCACAAACATTTAGAGAGGCTCACTTTGGAAGAAAGTGCCACAGAGGATTTTGTTGGTGTCTATTTGACAAACAGCACAGGAAGATTTCCATGAGCCTAAAGGGATTTGCATAAAGATGGAAATCAATACAGCTATGTGTGATGCTCAGTCTAGACTACGCTGTGCTCAATTCGGTGTAGCTCTGTAAATCAGACTGTCTGCAGCTCCTTTGCTAAATCAGAGACAGAGGAATAATGAAAGGAAAGATGGAGCCGCATATAGCACTGACTTGAGGAGTCAATGGAGGAGGGAGAGATAGAATTTCACACACTGGCCTGTGGATGTCGAGCTTTGGAGATGGAGGTACGTATGTGGGAAATTAGGTCAAAAACATCCTAAAAATAAACATTTAATCTGACATTCGGATATCATGATATCTGAATTCATACAAAGAGTACCAGTTTTTTCTTGCACTGTTGATAAGTATAACATTTTGTACTTTCCAAAAGGTAGGTTTTAAGTAATCAGATAATCAGAAGTCTAAAAATTGCCTTTCTAAATGTCTGCCTGAGTAACCTTTCAGCAAAGCTCTCTTTGATCCTCCATGCAGAATTTACGTCTGATCCTGGATGATGTACAAATCCACACTGATATTTAATCATTTTGAAGGTTTCTAAATGTTTTATACAGTCAGAATGAACTAAGTGTGGAAAAATTGCAACAGCACATCATCATGATCATGAGTGATTACTGGAGACTTCTGGAGACCAGGAATCTTGATAGTTTCTGACTTTTTAAAGCCAGTACTCCAGTTCTATACAGCATTTTTTTTCTTTTTAATTCTGAAGCCTTCAATCCTTTTAGTCTACTCTCATCAGCCAGATTTTTCTTCTCTGGTTACAAATAGTTAAAAAAATTGTTTCAGTAAAGTACATTTACAGAATCTTAAACCTTTTAACCTTGACGAAATGTGTTCTGTTTCTGTAAGAGAGGTGCAAAATATTATTATTAATGTTAGTAATAGAGGTAGCAGTAGTAGTAGTAGGTAAATTATAATTAATAATATGATAATGCCATGCTATTTGTTCAAATTTGTTCAAAAGATGGCTAAAATGTTTGCAGTATCGATCCTTTTACATAATTGATTTTCAAATCTTTCATAGGACTTAAAGAAAAGTTCTCAAAGTGGTGGCCCATGTGCCAACTCCGACCCATACTCTCAGCAAACGTCAAGTAGGAAAAATATAACCCTCATTTTTGCTGTTCATTACTCCATCATAATCCATATGCTGCTTTTAAGTATCAATTTATGTGTAACTGTAATATATGACAACAGCAAAGCAGTAAACCATGGACAACTCTCAGTCTTTGTGCAGTTTGCATTATGAGGTGCGTAAACTGATGAAATCAAAGCTGTTGTTAAAGCAAGGTATATATTTTAGGATCTTTTTTTGAAGCGATGGGGGTTCTGTTTAAGACCCTTGTTTTAAAGATTATATATTTTTTTCCTCAACTATGAAAACCTGTTCAAATGAACCAGCTATAATAGAATAACTAATTCAGTTTTTTAAAATAATTCAATAATCACCTGCAGAACAACTGGTTAACGTCTCTTAAGATATTCTATCTATTGCTACAACCAGATAACAGTCATATATTAGTTTGTGATTGGCTAAAATGGTCACAATTCTTCTGTAGAGATACAGTTTTGCCCAGATTCATTTTATCTCTGTGTTAGATTGTGCAAATGTGGTCATAAATTTACAGCGAGACCACATTAAAATCACGTTTACATTTCTCCTCAACGCTCAGCTCACCTCTGGATCCCGTCATTGATATTAATGCCTGCTTTGTGTGCTCCCCTCACTGAGCTGTTTGTTTTTACAGCCTCTTTATCTTCATCTGGCTCGTCCCCATGCACACTTGCTGTCTGCTTGCTTGACTGTCTTTTAGATGCTTGCTCCATGCCACCGCGTTTATCAGGATCTGGAATGTGAGCTGTAACTTGTGAAATATATCCAGAGCTGCAGCCTCGGGACTGTGCTGGAGCTTTTAAAATTTCTCCTTTTTAAAATGAAACATTCCAAATTTAAATTTAAAAATAAATTGTGCTTTAGTTTTGAACTCTTACATATAGTTACTTCTTCTTCTTCTTCTTTCGGCTGTTCCCAGTTTAGGGGTCGCCACAGCAAATCATCTGTTTCCACCTAACTCTGGCCTCAGCATCCTCTACTCTTGCACCAATTACCTTCATGTCCTCCTTCAGCACACCCATATAACTTGTCTTTGGCCTTCCTCTTGCCCTCTTGCCTGGCAGCTCCATCTCCAACATCCTTCTACCAATATAACTACAATCCCTTCTCTGCACATGTCCAAACCATCTCAATCTGGCTTCTCTGACTTTGTCTCCAAAACAACCAACCTGAGCTGTTCCTCTGATGTGCTCGTTCCTAATCTTGTCCATCCTTGTCACTCCTAAACTGAACTTCAACATCCTCATCTCTGCTACTTCTATCTCTGCCTCGTGTCTCTTCCTCACTGCTACAGTCTCTAACCCATACATCATAGCTGGTCTCACTACTGTTCTGTACACCTTTCCTTTGATTCTTGCTGACACTCTTCTGTCACACAACACCCCTGACACTTTTCTCCACCCACTCCAACCTGCCTGCACTCGCCTCTTCACCTCTTTTCCACACTCCCCGTCGCACTGGACTGTTGACCCCAAATACCTAAACTCCTCCACCTTCTTGACCTCAGCCCCCTGTAACCTCACTGTTCAACTTCCCTCCCTCTCGTTCAAACACATGTATTCTGTCTTACTACGACTGACTTTCATTCCTCTTCTTTCTAGAGCAGACCTCCAACTTTCCAGGTGTCCCTCCACCTGCTCTCTACTCTCACTACAGATTACAATGTCATCTGCAAACATCATTGTCCATGGAGATTCCTGTCTGACCTCATCTGTCAACCTGTCCATCACCATAGCAAACAAGAAGGGACTCAAAGCCGATCCTTGATGTAGCCCCACCTCCACCTTGAACTCCTCCGTCTGACCTGCAGCACATCTCACTGTTGTCATACTCCTCTCATACATATCCTGAACTACTCTGACGTACTTCTCTGCCACTCCTGACATCCTCATACAGGACCATAGCTCCTCTCTCGGCACCCTGTCATACGCTTTCTCTAAGTCCACAAAGACGCAGTGCAGCTCCTTCTGACCATCTCTGTACTTCTCCATTAGCATTCTCAGAGCAAAAATTGCACCAGTAGTGCTCTTCCTGGGCATGAAGCCATACTGCTGCTCGGAAATATCCAGTTCCCTTCGTAGCCTAGCTTCCACTACTCTTTCCCAGAGTTTCATTGTGTGGCTCATCAATTTTATACCTCTGTAGTTGTTACAACTCTGCACATCACCCTTGTTCTTAAAGATTGGCACTAGGACACTTCTCCTCCATTCCTCAGGCATCTTCTCACTCTCTAGAATCCTGTTGAAAAACCTAGATAGGAACTCCACTGCTGTCTCTCCTAGACACTTCCACACCTCCACAGGGTGGAGCCTTTCCACTCTTCATTCTCCTCAGAGCCTTCCTCACCTCATCCTTTCTAACCTTTTCAAGTTCCTGCTCTACAATGTTTACCTCTTCCCCCCTTCTTTCCCTCTCATTCTCCTCATTCATCAACTCCTCAAAATACTCCTTCCATCTTCTCTGCACACTCTCCTCACTCCTTAGAACCCTTCCATCTCTATCTTTAATCACCCTTATCTGTTGCACATCCTTCCCATCTCTGTCTCGCTAATCTGTACAATTCCTTCTCACCTTCCCTCGTGTCTAACCTGGCATACAACTCATCATATGCCTTCTGTTTGGCCTTTGCCACCTCCTTCTTCACCCTGCGCTGTGATTCCTTGTAGTCCTGTCTACTTTCTTCAGTCCTCTCGATGTCCCACTTCTTTTAGCTAGCCTCTTCCTCTGGATGATGTCCTGTACTTCCTCATTCCACCACCATGTTTCCTTATCTTCTTTCCTTCTTCCTGCTGACACACCTAGCACCTTCCTACCTATCTCCCTGATCACTTCTGCTGTAGATTCCCGGTCCTCTGGAAGCTCTTCCTGACCACCCAAAGCCTGTCTCAGCTTCTGTCTGAATTCCTCACAACCATCTTCCTTTTTCAACTTCCACCACTTGGTCTTCTTTTCCATCTTTCCTCCCCTCTTCTTCCTGACCACCAGAAACATCCTACACATCACCATCCGATGCTGTCTGGCTACACTCTCTCCTACCACTACTTTGCAGTCAGTGATCTCTCTCAGATTGGCTCGTCTACTTAGGATGTAGTCCACCTGCGTACTCCTACCACCACTCTTGTAGGTAACTCTATGTTCCTCCCTCTTCTGGAAATAAGTGTTAACTACAGCCATTTACATCCTCTTGGCAAAGTCCACCACCATCTGTCCTTCTGGGTTCCTTTCCTTAACACCAAACCTGCCCATCACTTCCTCATCACCTCTGTTGCCCTCGCCCACATGACCGTTGAAGTCTGCTCCCACCACTACTCTCTCCCCTCTGGGAATACTCTCCGTCACCTCATCTAACTCACTCCAGAATCTCTCCTTTTCTTCCAGCTTACAGCCTATTTGTGGAGCATAACCACTCACTACATTCAACATCACCCCTTCAATCTCTAACTTCAAACTGATCACCCTGTCAGACACTCTTTTCACCTCTAAAACATTCCTCACAAACTCCTCCTTCAGGATCACTCCTACCCCATTTCTCTTCCTATCCTCACCATAGTAAAACAGTTTGTATCTCCCTCCAATACTACGCGCTTGGTACCCTTCCACCTGGTCTCCTGCACACACAGAATATCTACCTTCCTTCTCTCCATCACGTCCGCCAGCTCTCTACCTTTCCTGGTCATTGTACCAACGTTGAGAGTCCCTATTCTCAGACCTATACTCTTGCCTTTCCTCTTCTCTCTCTGCCTACGAATTCTTCTCCCTCCTCTCCTTCTTTGACCAACAGTAGTCCAATTTCCACTGGCACCCTGTAGGTCAACAGCACCGGTGGCGGTCGTTGTTAACCCGGGTCTCGACCGATCCGGTATGGAAATTGAATTGATGACTTGCATATTTGGTTTTGGCATGTTTTACGCCGGATGCCCTTCCTGACGCAACCCTCTCTATTTATCCGGGCTTGGGACCGGCACAGAAGTCACTGGCTAGAAACCCCTGTGGCTAGATTTACATATAGTTACTCATACAATTAAATAATTAATCTTATACTGATTTGTATAAAGATGAATGTGTCCATTAAAATTTTTGTCTAAAACATATTAGGAAGATAAAAAAATACACATTACAGACAGTGTTAATTATGTAAGATTTTATAATGATTGAAAAATGGTCAGATAAAGCCTTTTTAAAGCAATAATATATAGCAACCTTGTGGGCTGCACCTCAATATGATCTTGTTAGTTCATCAAACGAGTAGATGCCATCGACAAAGGGTATAGGCTGAGCCAAAGATGTAATTGGATGCAGTAAATCTGTTACTATTGTCCATGACAACCGCTCGTAAAAGCTGATTGGCTGAGCTGTTTGTTGAATAAAGAAGTTAAACTGAGAGCATGTACATGTGAAGGGTGAGTTAACCATGTTCCATTTCAACAAAAACAACAAAAAAACATTTTCCAAAATTTGACACAAACTGTCTAGATGAAAATACACCACAAGTAAAAACTAGTGTAAAAATGAAATAAAGTAAAAAATCAGCTTGAATTATTGGAAAATCATATTTATTTGCAATCAGTTTTAAAAATGGGTGTTAAAACATTATTTTAATAGGAATACTTGGACTGAATTAAAAATTCAGTTTCTGCAAGAGGATTTATGAAAACAAATATATATTTTAAAAAAAATTATATATATATATATCATTCATCTTCATGTCGGCTTTATTCCCTTTCGTGGTCGCCACAGCAGAATGAACCACCAACTCACTGGCATATGTTTTACGCAGCGGATGCCCTTCCCTGCCGCAACCCATCGCTGGGAAACATTCACACACACATTCACACTTTAACACTATGGACAATTGTTCTTATTCAATTCACTTATTCCGCATGTCTTTGGACTTGTAAAGTTTTGTAAAGTTGCTGAGGATGATTTATAATACGCATGGCAATGAAATCACACTCACTATACACTCTCAGCTGATTCAACAAACATGTGCATTGGTTTCTTTTGAATTACTTCGTCATAGTCTCTCCCCTGACTGCAGTAATGCCACATTCATCCCAAACTAAATATCGAAATCATTCTTGACTAAAGACTGATATTAGATGAAACAGAACATTGCTTTAACATACAATCTTATCACACGCAGGCTAACCTTTAAATATTGAATTAATTAAAATGTTCTGTTGTTAAGGCTCTTAAAAGACCAACTATATATATATAGAGAGATGATAGAGAGCTAGGATTAGATATACAGAGATATAGATATATATGATATAGGATACGAATAGAGTAGACATAGTAAGATGATAGCGATATTATACTATTTATATATATATATGCTATATATAAATTATATATATGATATATATATATCTATATAATATAGATTTATATAATATATTTGTACTGTTTAAGAGCCTTGATAACAAACAGAACATTTTTAATTTAATTCAATATTTAACGGTTAGCCTAGTCGTGTGAAAGATTGTATTATAGTATAATATATATATTATAACTATATATTAATATTATCATATATATTATATATATATATATTATAGTTTGTCTTTTAAGAGCATTAACAAACAGAACATTTTTAATTAATTCAATATTTAAAGGTTAGCCTGCGTGTGATAAGATTGTATATATATATATATATATATATATATATATATATATATATATATATATATATATATATATAGATATATATATATATATATCTATATATATATATATATATATATATATATATATATATATATATATATATATATATATATATATATATATATAGTTTGTCTTTTAAGAGCCTTAACAAACAGAACATTTTTAATTAATTCAATATTTAAAGGTTAGCCTGCGTGTGATAAGATTGTATGTTAAAGCAATGTTCTGTTTCATCTAATATCAGTCTTTAGTCAAGAATGATTTCGATATTTAGTTTGGGATGAATGTGGCATTACTGCAGTCAGGGGAGAGACTATGACGAAGTAATTCAAAAGAAACCAATGCACATGTTTGTTGAATCAGCTGAGAGTGTATAGTGAGTGTGATTTCATTGCCATGCGTATTATAAATCATCCTCAGCAACTTTACAAAATTTTGAAAAGGGAAAAGAAGACCTCCCCTGTGTGCCGAATTATTTCAAGAACTGAGGTCTTCGAGAGGTGATTTACTTGAACCCTTTTTCAAAGATATTTCAAGGTCCAAATGTGATTAAAGAAAGCTATAAACCCAAGCAGACAGATTGTTGAGAACAAAGCCTTGAGCATTTAAACATTCTGCATGGGGTGGTGAAATTGGGCGGGAGAGAGGAATTATTTTATCCATTCATTCCTCCTCTATTATGAGGCATAATTAAGGTCATAAGGGTGGGCTGTGACATACCCCACAAATACTGCATTCATTCTTCACTATTATTCAAATGGACAATTTTTCAGTGTAGAATTCTGTAAATGAAACAAAAGATCATTTCTTAATTTATTGGATATTTCTAGATCATATAATGTTAAAATAAACATTTGAATTTCTTTTTTTTAAGGGGGGGGTGTCTAAAATCTAATACGAGAAGTAAAAAAATTTTCCCCTGGTTGTACCCACTACTATTAATAGAAACAAGTAATTGAACCATGTTCTTCAGTAATAAACTCAAGCTTTACATTCTCCACTGACCAACTGAAAAAAAAGATAATGATAGCCAGCAGATGTTCGGGATATAATAGCAGCTGTTGAACTGAGAGACTATCCCAGAATGCAACACAATTTTCAAAAAATGTATAATACTGAAAAAAGAATTTTTATCTGTCCTACATTTGTACAAATGTTATAGTCTTATGAAAGTCATAATGAGATACAACTTTTTAAAAATACTTTAAAAAGGTAAAACTGTAAATAAATCCCAAATTGTGTTTAATGGTATGACTGAATAAAAATTATTATTGCATTATTCCCAGTAGTGATACAAGTTTCAGAAAACCAGTATAAATTGGTCATGTTGTCATGTTATGTGGATGGAATTGACATGAAGTATTTGGATGAAAGTGGTTTTGGTGAATTCCTGTTTTATATATATATATATATATATATATATATATATATATATATATATATATATATATATATATATATATATATAGTGAAGTACAGCAAACATCTGTAACAGTTGACCAACTTTATGCAGGCTGTTAGAAAATTTCTACTCATCATTCCCATTTACGTTTCCCCCAAAAAACCTTCAGTTAAATTTGCTCCAAACCTTTGAATGTGGTGAAATCAAGGCTAAATTGTGATTCTGATTACTCACTATTATGTAGAGGTAAACCAATCATTTAAACTCAGTTTTGAGCAACTAATCAACTGTTTGGCTATGTTGCAAAAAAAAAATAACTAAACTATTTTTGCCAACAGGTTTAATCAGCCAATGTTTGAGGCAATCTTGCAAGCTGTGAGATCTTTTCTGATTGCAAAATACAGTGCTGCAACAAAACTTATATTAGCTTTCTTTCAGGAATTCTACTTGTGAACTGAAAAATCTTGAGCTAAAAAGAGAAGTTGCATCATTTTTTAGAACAAGAAGCAAACCATGTCTAAAGACTTGTGGATTAAATCAGGATTACTGTTAGCTCTTGTAGTTAGAACACTTCAGTTAATTAAAAAGTACTTATAAACTGTGCTTGAGCGCTGGAAAGCTGATTACTTCAATAATTTCCATCATACTTACTGTTTTCTCAGTAGCACCATGACTTTCAATTATTGCTCCCATTGAATCTTGGGTCTCTTTTGATAACTGGAAGTTTTATCACAGCAAGTAATGTTTTGTTTTCCTGTACTGGTGATCAACTATTATTCTTCTGCAGACATAGTTTTTCTTGATGCAGGGTAGATGCCCTCGGGTAGTCCTTAGACAGACAGAGGAACATAGATAGTGTTGACTGTATGGCTTTCATTCTTGCTTTGTGAAGTGACTTTTGGAGACTATAATTGATCTCAGCAATCAAATGCATATTGAAGTGGAGCTAAAGCAGAGAATCTACTCTTGACATCTTCACTCAATCACTCGACTCAAACATTTTAAAGGTAATTTGTTTTTCAAGATTGAACTGTGGTTTCTGTATTTCCTTCTCCCCCTTTCACATCATCCTCTTACATTTAGCCTGAAAGCTGAGAAGATTTCACTAGCTGTCATGGAAACGGGAGCAGCATGTAGCCTACAACAAACACTTTTTGAATTAGTTGTGATTTATTTTCTCTCCTGCAGTATGGCAGTTTAATTGCTGGGCCAAATGTCCTTCCAATACTTGTCGTCCTTGTGTCTTTGCAAGTTACATCAAACAAAACTTTGAGCAACAATAACACACTGTTTTTTGGTGCATTTCCACATTAACCAATAAAATATAGATATAATATGCAAAAGATGTTCTAGAATTAATTAAAGTGAGGCTACTTTGAACATATAATAAACCAGAAGGTGTAAATCATCTGACATGCTTAATTTTACTTGGTGGGATTGGTAAGACTAATTTCCTAATTAACAATATACTTTATATTCCATGAATCAAATCAAAAGAACTGAAAATCAATCTGTCTCTGTGGGAAGGGGGGGCATTGGGGGGTGACCCCCTTACACACGGGATGTCCTCCTTGTGTTTATGTTTTCTCACGTTTTAATGTATTAGTTCTGCAGCTGTTTTTGTTTTGCTTTACGTTCTATGCTCACATGACTGGTGTTTGTGTTTTGTGGCTGCACCAGTCACTTTCATAATAGGTTCACATGACTGGTGACTATGTTGGTTCTCAAACTGTTATTTTCCTGTCCTTTGTTGTCCTGTTTGTCTCCCCGCTCTATGTGCTGTAGATGTTCTTAACCTGCTGGTCGATGTTTTTGTCTTGATTCATCGGTTTCAAAATTTGTTAAATTTGTTATTGGCTGTTTAGTTTTCTCTAAGGTGTTTTATAGCCTGCAGTTGGGTTCCATTCTCAAGTCTAACTGTGAAAAACAATCCCTCAAATTGGTTGTATCAAATGTTATTCCTTTTATATTGTGTGTAGTATGATGTCCAAGTTATCACAAACAGTACCTTACCAAGCTCATACACCATAATTTTGTTAAAGTAAATTTAACTTTATTCAGAGTCAGACAAAATACAACCTGCATAGAGTACAAGTAACACTAAAACTGAGATAAAATGTCTGTGAGGCCCTCTGTCATCATCTAAACAGCCATTTCTTTACAGAAACCTTATGTGTGCAGTTTTTTTGCTACATAAAACTAACAAAGGAAAGTGGAACTAACTACATATTTAATGTACATGTTAAGAGGTGCAAAGTTAATTTAAATTTATACAGAGAAGGCCGAAGACTCAGAACAGAGTATTGTTTGATCATCGCCACAGTACCACAACAGCAGGAATGAACGAAATACAGATTCAAAATCCTGTTCTTTCATTATTCACTCTGTTAGGCCTCGACATTTTCCTGCCTGGCAATCACTTTTTGATGCTGCGCCATTAATCCACTCCCCATTCAAACTCATGCCATTGCTTTGTGTCTCTTCAGGATGTCGAGCCATTGGATTTCTAACAACATCAGAACTAACATGACCTAAAAAATTATCCTAGTGTGCAATTACCATAATGGAATCAGTGGTCAACGGTGGAGCCATTGAAAGGGCTGTGTTTTTCCTGATTGCAGACTCTTTAGCAAGCGACAGCCTCCTACGCAAGCCTTTGTTTCGCAGAAGCACAGCAGGTCAAGAGCCTGCCGGAGGCTGACAGGTCTCCAGGGCTCAGGTGATTGCTGAGGCTTGTGGCTCTTTACTTCACTACGCAGAGTGAATGATATAAAAGCTGTAAGCTTCACTGCTGTCTCAGAATGTTGGTGAGTCTGATTGATATGGAGAGGGTGAAAGGATTAGAAACTTATTTTTACAGTCTTGCACCCATGTTTTCCTGCCTTTTAACAGGTCTCATTACTAATTTAAAATGCAACTGCTCACTCTCCACACAGAGAACAACATTAGATTTGCTTGCAACATGCCAAGAGATACTAATGGATTTGCAATGTAACATTTATGTGCAAAACCTTCAATTACATCTGCTGAATACTACTACACCATTTTTAGCTTTTTCTTTTTTTAAAGAGATTTTCATGTTACCTACAATTTATTTTAAATTGTTTTTACAGATGCAATGGCCAATAAGACATTAGATTGCTATGCTTTCTCATAGAAAAAAAAAACAAATAAATACAAAAATCTTAATGAGCTGACTAAGTTAATCAGTTAGTTAGTTAATAGGTCTGGTTTGTAAAACAAATTATTTATTCAAATGCTCGATTAAAAGCACAAGCGATACTTTACAATGTGGTGATATCAACAATAATTAATACATAAAATATTTCCCAGTGATGGGTTGCGGCTGGAAGGGCATCCGCCGCGTAAAACATATGCCAGAGAGTTGGTGGTTCATTCCGCTGTGGCGACCCCGAAAGGGAAGAAAGCCGACATGAAGATGAATGAATGATAATACATAAAATAAGCATTTGTTTTGGATGAGTTATTATATATATTAATCATGATCGCAATACGTTTTTGCATTAATTCACGAGTTCGCTTACATAGAATTAGCCCAGAAAACGCAAGCGTATGTGGCGAGATTAAGATAAGCGTACTGGGCGAGCTGTCCACGGGAGGGCCTCGAGGCTAGAAGCTTAATGAGCCTTAATTAAAGATTAGTTTCTGATTGTTAATTTATGCATTAATTAACATGCATAACTAAACAAAAAGTAAGTGAAGTAAAGGAAATAAAAAACAACAAGTAAGCTTGTACTTTACTATAGTGTAGCACACAGAAATTAGGATGCAGACATGACAGATTTTAATGCAGAGCTAATTAAAACACATCACAGGTGGGTTCATAAATTTACACTGAAGCGTCAATGCAACCAGGTGTGGAATCACTACACTACAAAATCCTAACATTTAAACTCAGAGAACTTTTTCATATGTACTAATTCAACATTGCCCTCATTTTGCTGTTCTGTACAACTATGATTGAAGGGGTCTCCAGAAGGCTTATCCAGAAACTTCTCTGGAGAAATTGAAAAATTTCTCATTTAGTACAACAGCATTGTTCATTTTGTTACAATATTAACTCCTTTCGTTTGACACTTTTGGTTTATTTTACTAATGTGGATGTGTATGTAAGTTGTTCTACTGTACACAAGTTTTGCATACTCAATAGCCACACCACTGTGGTGGCTTGACTTTAGCTTTGGTTTCAAATAGCCTTCTATTTACACGTTTACACTGAGAAAAAATTTCTTTCTAGTCTCAGATTGCAGGGCTCATTTGTGGGTTCTATTGCTAAATTTGGTGACACTCGAGATGTAAAGAGCTATGACACATGCAATATTAACTCTCTTCTAAAGTTAATTTCTCCTTGCATGTTTCTCTTCATGATGTTTGGAGGTTCCGTGGCTGTTCGCCACTGTTAACCTATGACTGAAAAGTTCTGTCCTGTTTTTAACCTCAGCTGAAAGAATTTGTTAGATGAGCTTGAATGCTAACTTATATTCTGTGGGGTCTCACTTTTCATATTACAAAATAATATGACTCGCGATCAATGGTATTCCTTTGCCTCTTCCATAAATAGAAACTGGGACTTCCTTCAGCAGAGTAATGCGTTGCTATTTAAAAATCAGTTTGTGAAAATGAAAGAACATGAGTGGATAAAAATGCTCCTTTGCAAGCATCGTGGATTTTGAGTTGTATTTAATATTAAACTTAACTGCAAGAGCATCTTATGGCCATTTTAATGGATTAAGCTAGAAATAGTTTTGTCTTCTGTCAAAACACAAAACTAATAATAAAAAAGCTATTATTTCTGTCAGTCCTTAAAACTATCCAAAATCCCAAAATAAAGTGAGAGGGAAAACATGATCAAGTATAGTTTCAGCATAATGCAGGAAACAAATCAAATGTTTTCATTCATTCATTCATCTTCATGACGGCTTTATTCCCTTTTGGGGTCGCCACTGCGGAATGAACCACCAACTCTCTGGCATATGTTTTACGCAGCGGATGCCCTTCCAGCCACAACCCATCGCTGGGAAACATTCACACACTCATTCACACTATGGCAATTGTTCTTACTCAATTCACTTATACCACATGTCTTTAGACTTGTGGGGAAACCGGAGCACCTGGAGAAAACCCACGCGAGAACATACAAACTCCACACAGAAATGCCACCTGCCCCAGCCGAGCCTAGAACCAGCGACTTTTTTGCTGTGAGACAACCGCGCTACCCACTGTGACGCTTTTCAAATATTTTCAGTCAAGTTCAATTTAATTCAAACAACTTTATTTAATTAATTTATAATCAAGAAAATAGCAAGAAAGAGTGCTTAAATAGGCAAATTGTTAAGTGATTGGCTAAAACCCAAAAGCAGGTGAGCGATTCCATTATGCAGGATGGTGCCATTACAGGACTGAGATCTTTTTTGGATACTCTTTGTATGATATAATTTTCACAAACAGTACAAATTAAAAACTAAAAAAATCCACTCTATATACCCTTTACTCGCTAATTAAGCATGTTACATAGAAAAACAGATCTTCACACTTTGTTTTACATTTGTGGGTGATCTACTTTTACCAGCAGTAAATACATTACATCATTTTGAAATAACAAAAGCTATTCCCAACAAACCTTTAATAAACGTTTTATAGAGTGTTGAAGGAGGAAAATCTTTATCTTAAAAGTGTATGATGTCATGCAGATGGTAATAATATTCACATCAATCAGTTTTGTAAATGAAATTCCGTTTACGAAACCCTAATGCACACTCATAAAGCGCTTGTTTTTTATTACCTCAAGTTTAATGCATTTCCACAAATCACGATTTGTGTTGCATTACCTCACTGAGATAAAATAAAGTGACTGAATCTCAATGAGGTAGTTCTGAAATCGTTCTTCCTCCTGCAGATGATTTCTCTCATTGTGCCAGTTCTCCATGCAGCAAACCTTTTGTCAATCAACTTGAGGGTCGTTCAGTCGGACACGCAGAGGTCACACATGACAAGCAGCTTCTCTGGCAGTGATTGAGTCAGTACCGGGGCAATTCAGCTCCCACACCGCTCTCAGACACGTTTAGCCGTGGGCTCCACTCGTTTATGATGGATGAATGTTTATGGGCTGCTTGGGCTCTGATATCTTAATGGATGTGCTCCTCCTGGGGTTGCACAAGTGCTTTTTGTTGGACAAGTAGATGGATTTATCATCCGTCATGTCAGAGATTCTGCAATATGCCACACACTGATTCCCTGTTGCAAGTTAGCTCCTTTAACAAACTCTGTTTAAGTGCTTTTCTTGACAAAGACTTTTATAAATGTAAACTAATTCAAAAAAATTTGTCCGAACACCAGCTGATTTCTTAAGGTGAGGCACTACAGGTAAAGATTGTTTTCTTGTCTTTTGAAAAGAAACTCTCACACTACATACATATTTTTAAATTATATCAGACCTGTCAGTGTTTTTGATGATTGCCAACTAAAAATTCAAAATGTTTTTACCTGCAAAAATGCTTTAAGTCTTCAATTTAGAAGCTCTCTGAAAATCAATACATTATATATTCACTTTGGTATATTTAATGCACCATTTGGGATTATAATGAAAAATATATAGTTTTACCGTATCACTATTGCTTTAACTCTCACCATAAAATACATTTTAATTTTTATTTCACCAAACCTTCATCAATCTCGAAATTATGGCTTTTTAAATGAATACTGGTTGAACACCACTTATCATATGTAAACAGTTTACATTTCATTGTGCATCAATAATTGCATTTCTTTTCTTTTCTTTGTCCCCATTGTGTCTTGCCCTGAAAAACAAATATAATGGGTGGTCTGGCATTGAGGACTGTGTGAGACTCCTGGTGCTAGAGTCTCTTCAGAATCACTTGAGTTGTATAAGGTTTTCATATTCTCAGCTGCTTGTACACCGGGACATCTGTTCCTCCATGCTTCAAGGTGCCTCCACCATTCCCCAAAGATTTAAAATGCAGAACCTGGTGCTCTGGAAACAAATGAGTTCTTGGATCCTTGTTGTCCCAGCTGACCTGCCTGTCGCTGCAAGGTAAGATAGAGTAACACTCATACAACACACAGTCAGACCAAGACAGGACGAGAATAGCACGAGCTTTTTGAGATGTTGTGCTTACCATGGAAGGCATGAGCTCAGATCATTCTTGCCTGTGTTTTGCTGCTTATAGTTGTTATCTGTTAAACTGTTTTGAGATTATGCGGTCACAGTTAGTAAATATTTTGAGCAAAAATTGGCATTTATCTAACACATCTGGCATACGGCGTGTGAACCAAACATTGACTAAGACTGGAAGTGCTGGAATTTATTTAAGTAAGCTCAAAATCATGGCTCAGTCATTCAATTTTAGGCTCAAGCTTGGGGTCAAATGTTACAAATCTTAAACCTTTCCTGCTTATCTGGAATCTGGACTTGGCCAAGACGTGTGTTGTAATTCCTTATATTATCACTGAATTACTTTTGAATTTGTTTGTTGATGATATATCAAGATACAGACCTTCAGTCAATCAAACAATTGTGATATAACTATGTCCTGCCTCTCTGGACCCATTTTTGTTTAAAGGGATGTGATGCACATCCATATGGCATGGGCTGGATATGTTCATTCTGAGCCTCCATTAGTGTACATGTTATTTACAGGCAATGTCCTCAACTGACCTATTGTTAAACCCTGCCCCTTATATCTGTCTCAGGCAAGATTTCAGAATTATTTTTCAATAGGAGAAGATACCATAAGACAGTGGTCCCTGGACTAAAATGAATTCATGAATCGATTGGCACCGACTGGGTTCTCCACGAAAAAAAGACTTCTGTTGTATTTATTATCTGAGTTTGAACAATCTTTTATTTTGAAAGCTTTCTAGACTCTGGATTACATCTTGGCTCATTGTATTTTGTTGCTATAATGTTTTAACCCCCGTTCCACAAAAAATTGTCAGTTAGTTTGTAGTGATAAAACGGGTGGGTTACGAACCCACCCATAAAATATGTTTAAGGCAAACGTTGAGCATTAAATCACAAGAGTTTATCAAGTGGGACTTAACTATGAAACTTTTGATGTGGAAACTATGGATTATAGAATTCATTTTGATGGGATTGCTAATGAGCAATGGACTAATCAGGAAAAATGCAGGAAATTAAATTTGCATAGTCGTTAATCTTTTGCATGTTAAGTTAATTGTGTAGCCATCCACACAACTTCCAAAGCCAGTCAATTAAGTAATTATTATAAAAGTAATAACAATACAAATGCCCAAATTTGTTAAAAATTTGTCACTGGAATTGGTTGTCAACAACCTGAACTATCTACAAACTGTTGTGTTTTGGCCATGTTTGGCTGCAGTGATGGGGCATGATGGGAGATGTAGTGTTGTATGAGTAATGATCAATGAATAGTAATAGTATTAAAAGACTGGCAGTAAAACTGTGTATTGATGCATTCCAACTGAGTTGAAAGGTAACCAAAGTTTTTTCTGTGCTGCTAATTGTAGTAAAATAAAAGCATTGAAGAGACCTGAGAATTATGTGTAGGCAAATGACCCTACCACATTCAATTTCATTTATATTGCACCAAAAGACTGTGAAATAAAAATGTCTTTCTCCTACACAAAAGTTGGTTGATTTGAGATTGCAGGTGCATGGACTGGAACCTGACCCTATTAGTGAAATTGGCATTTTACAATATATTTCTATGTTACTGCTAGCCGATACTGCCCAAGCTTTGTTTTTAAATGACAGTTCCCCAACAGTGATTGGATGAACTATCAAAGAAGTATTCGTGTGGGTGAATTAGTGGAGGTCATTTTGATACCAATTTGACAAAGATTCAATGACTGTTCAGAATTACGAGATATCTTAAAAATGTCACGTTTTTTTCCAAATAAATGTAAGCTTCTTTAGCTTCAGTAAGGTAACCAAGATTGTTGCTGTGCCAAGATGTGCACACTCTCTAAGGTAGACTGTATGCCAAGTCCACACGGTCCCGCTGCATCAATTAAAAATGTGTTGCTTGAGGTTAGGCTGGATAAGAGCAAGCAAGTACTTATTAATACCAGCCACATAAAACTTGCACCCTCTGTAATTAAGGCTGACCCTAGCTCCCTTCTATGAGGGAAGTGGTGCAAGAAATCTGTGGTAAAGTTTCTCCACACATGCCTTTGAGTACAGAGATGAATTGATGTAGAGATGTAATGAGATGAGGATAAGCACAAGGGAGGAAATGAGAGCTGTTTACTGCACTGCATGAAGGTCATGAGTGACAGGAGCTTCATTGAGACATTAACATGTGACTGATCATTTCAGGAGAGTAGAAAACTGATGCGCGGCTCAGGGAAGAATGACTTTAAGGACTTGATTTATTGTATGTGAAGGAGGCTCTCAGCAGCTGTTAGTCAATGGAGAATTCGCAATGACGCCCTTCACTTCGTCTCTGCTTTGGGTGAACGAGGGAAAGGTTGCAACCTAAAATAATTGTTTTGTTTTCTATTTATCACTTTATCACTAAGCATGCTGGTCCGTTATTGTTGCAAATACATTGTGAACCAAAACAGATGGTTTTCATTTATTGCACATTGTATCTTATAAATTAATTGTCATGGCTTGTTCTGTGACACCTACAAGATTCATCACACAAAATGGTTATTTACATGTAACAATGTATTGTATTTCTGCAGATTTGTTTGTATTTATTTAGGAGTAATGCTGTGTAAAAAGGTAACCCCTTTTTTTTGGCTTTTCCAAAATGGTCAAGTGAAGGCATCAGCATAGAATAGTGATTATCGCTGGTACCTCTGAGTGTGGCTCAAGGTACCTCTTGTAAGTCTTGGCAAAAGTATGGATTTGTCTGCCCTGTTTCTGTCTCAGTTTCAATGTCAAACACAGGCACGCACATGTAGTACACATGCACGCTTGTTCATTGCAACTGTCACTACCCTAACAATTGCTGCAAATAAAGAAGTTGACGAGCATGCAGTATGAAGGAGTTAGTGACAAAAAAATGTGAAAATAGAACGTTCAAAAGACTAAGGGCCAATGTTAGGTACAGGCAAATCAGTTGCTTCCTTACAGCACCATGTATCGAAATGTGGTGCAGGTTTAAGTCTGAATAAAACATATCATTAATTTAACCAGAGTAACAAAGTTAATATGATGATATGAATTATAAATGCATACATTAAGCATTGATTTATGATTAACTCACTCAACCTGTATAAATAAATCAAATGAATCAAATAATTACTATCTTCATTGATTACTACATTAATTGTTAGATAATGTATTAATTGACACTTACTTATTTATTTGTCACTGATGGGCGTCATGGTGGCATGGTTGTCTCACAGCAAGAAGGTTGCTGGTTCGATGCTCGGCTGGCTCAGCTGGCATTTCTGTGTGAAATTTGCTTGTTCTCCCTGTAATTGCGTGGGTTTACTCCGGGTACTCCAGCTTCCCCCACAATTCCAAAGACATGCGGTATAAGTGAAATGGGTAAACAAAATTGTCCATAATGTACAAGTGTGAATGAGTGTGTGGATGTTTCCCAGCGATGGATTGCGGCTGGAAGGCCAACTGCTGCGTAAAACATATCCTTGAAGAGTTGGCGTTGGCGGTTCATTGAGGCGAAAGGGACAAATCCGACAAGAAGATGGATGGATGGATGGATGGATGGATGGATGGCTCTCACTGATGGTTGCAGCATACAATAATACTTTCCTGAAAAACTATTGGAAAACAACACCAAAAACACCAAAATGTGTTAATATTTTATTTTAACAGGATTGCAGAATCAAGTTTGTTATCCATAAAGCTAATTATTTGGCCATTAAGTTTCATATCAATGTCTTTGTGTTTCCACTATTAGTGCTTCCAGGAGACTCACTTAATAACAAGTCATAACACTTAAAATTAAACTATAAGATATGTGTTGTAGAAGGGAGAAGGTAGTCTGTACTATCCTGAACTGGTCACCGACTAAGACTAAACTTATTCTTATGTTAAGACTTCCTGACTGTTAAGACTTTCCATGGACATGGCCTGACAATGACATTGTGATGTGAAACTACTTAGGGGCCTGTAATGCTGGGAACAGGTGGGTGGGGGATCGCTCTGCTATGCTGCAGTGTGGTTGGTCTCAAACACGTCAGGTTTTGGATCTCATTTTGCTTTTACTAATTGTACAGAAATTACTTGATGTGCTCATACCACTCTAGTAGGTACATATACACTCTCCTCTTAAAATTAGATTTTAAAATATCTGGGCATTTTACTTAATTTAGTTTTAGAGTTTCGAGTGAACTCTGCAACGTAGATTTGGTTGACAGACCCTTTGAGGGAATATCATCTTTTTGCTAATCATTATGTGGTTAATTCCTTCAGAAAGGAGAAGTGTATGTGTGCTGTTACATGTCTTTCTATCTTTAGATCAGTGCTCGAGAAGCACTCAAAAGGAAAGGTTGGTTTGGAAAGAAGACTGTTGGGGCCATAATATGAAGAAATAGGGTTGTGTGCTACAAGAAAAACTCTGATACGGTCTTAAAAAAAAATGTGATGGGAGGAGGAGAACTAAGAAGGAGCACGACTGTTAAAGATGATACCCAGGTGAGAAACGGCAGTTTCTCAGAGATGAAAATGGAAGCCATCACCTGGTGATCCTTGCATTTTGGTCTTGAGCAGTCCGGGGCCCAGAGAAATTCTTCATTCATTTTTGTTGGTACATCTTCATCTAATTTTCTAAGTTTCCTCTTCTCAAAGAGATAGACACACATCCTGGTCAATCTCAAGATGATGTTCTATTATTTATTTTCTTTCCATGTTGCATCTGGGAATAAAGCATAAAGAAATAGCCAAAGAAGTACAAGGTGAGAAAAAGCTTTATGTGTTTCACACAATTTTCCAGCAAGCATGATGCTGCTTCTACCAATTGGACTTTTGCTTTTCCTCAGTGCTCAATTCTTCTTCAGGAAAAGACAGATGATGATGATGGAGACACTCTTGTGTCTAGGGATCAGTTTGTGATTGATACCCTAAGATTCCATAAGCAAAAAGCTCTTTTACACTCACCCACACAACCATATGCGCACACACACACACACACACACACACACACACACGCACACACACACACACGCACGCACGCGCACACACGCACACACACGCACACACACACGCACACAGATATCCTCTGGCTCAGATAGCAAAGATGTGTTGAAGCCATTGATCTTTCATCTTGACTTCTGGATGTGTTCGCCCACAAACTCTCCAAGACATGCAGCAACAAGTGTTTATGTGGATATTCTTGCTATTTGAGGCTTGGGTTGTTTGTTAACTACAACAACATATTCATATTGTCGAAGTTAAAAAATATAAAATATATGTAAATTGTGAATTAATTATCCATCCATCTTCTTGTCGGCTTAGTCTCTTTTCAAGGGTTGACACAGCGGAATGAATCGACAACTCTGGCATTTGTTTTATGCAGCGGATGCCCTTCCAGCCACAACTCACCAGGAAACATCCACACACACACAATTACATTCATTCTCTATGGACAATTTTGGTTTTCCAATTCACCTTTACTGCTTGAGTTTTTTGGAGTTGTGGGGGAAACCGGTGGACTCGAAGCAAACCCACGCAATCACAGGGAGAACATGCAAACTCCACAAAGAAATGTCAACTGACCGAGCCAAGGCTCTAACCAGCGACATTCTTGCTGTGAGATGACCATGCTACTCACTGTGCAATGGTAACGGCCTTATATTAATTATGTGTCCAAAATTTAGATAATCCCTTACTTTGAAACTAGTTGTATGTGTTAATAAAATGCATGGTCTTATTCAGTTTTTTTATCTCTTGTTGACATTTTTCAGACCACGTGAACAGATATAGGATAGAACTAATAACAGAATATTTCGCTGTCATGATAAACAATGTGAAGTGAAAAAACTTTTTTTATGTTGCATGAGTTATTGCCACAATCACTCTGTGGATGTTTATGGGTCGTTGCGTGTGAGTCGCTTGCATTTGATTGGCAACCTAGATGTAAAGCATGCATATATTTGGCAATCACAGTTATTACATCGACACGGTTAAACTGGTTATGTCATAATATCTGAATTGTATTATATATTATTGATTTATTATCATAATATATATTTATATATATACTTTTTGCTTTTTAAAAGACTAATAACACCTGCATCTCTGCTTAAATTTAATTCAAATTGGCATTAAAGCCACACTGATTTACTAAAACCGATCAGTGGGCCTCTCAATCAGCATCAAACACAGCAAACGAGGCCAGGAAGAAGCGACTGATGAGAGGACACCTGCTGTCTTCTGCTCTCATGTGAAAAAGCTGTCAGCCTGTGTTTGTAAGATGTCAATTAAAGCAGGCTTTGTGAATATCAGCCTCCGCTGCTGTTGTTCCAGCACTTTGGCCTCTGTGAAAAAGACTACAGAGGACCAGCCAAATGCTTTGCCTCTGCCAATCAATAGATCCCCCTCCAGAGCCGTAAAGGTCACTTCAAGATGAAGAAGATAAATCCCTGCATGCATTGAGTTTCTGAACCAAAGAGGCAATGTGTGTACAAGCCTCAACTGTACCATGGCATTAGGGACACTATGAAATTAATGTGACAATGTACTCTAATTACCACTGATGTGGGGGATGTGTGTAGGAGCTAAAAAATGACGGGTAACCAATTATACCTTTACTGGAACGGAACAAAATTTAAAGAGAGAGGACAAACATTTAAATGCATTCAGTACAATGAATATGATAGTCCATGTCAGTCAACATCCAATAACACAGAGTGAACTCTAAAGAAAGTTCTTTAGTGTGGGGAAGGAAGGGGCGGGGGCTTGGTGGTTGGAGATGGAGCAGAGTAATATATGAAAGAAAGATAAATTGTAATATCTGTAAATACAGCAGCTAAAGTTGCTTACATTTTATCTGGAATTGACTGGATTGTTTAACAGAAAAGTATGTCAGCTTGCAAGAGATTTGGCTGTCATAAATTGGTTGGAATGATTCACAAAATGTAAAGGATAGTAAAAAGTTTCTGACCTTGTGATGGCTTATTTGATATTAATAAAAGAATCTAAAGAATGTAATTTTGACTTTGTAATCGGTCAGGGCCATAAATCTTTACACAAACAAAACAGTGTCACCCAACCATTGCATTTTTTTTCTTCTTCTTTTACATTTGCAGACCACACAAAGTTAAGAACATAGTTTCTGTGACATCACTTAACAGTTAGAGAAAGCTTAAAGCTAAAAGTGGACACATCCATCTGTTGTGATCTGTACATCACTCCAGGCAAAGTAAATGAGGTGGAAGATTAGTAAATGCGAAATTTTGGTTGAACTAAGTAATACTAGTAATACTAGTATTGTCTACCCCACTTCCTTTTCCATAATTTTACACTAAAATAATTGTACTAATTAAGTTAAAACATCACTCAATATGACAATATTGACACAACTACACTTTGATCCAGGAAGTAAATGTTTGTTTTTTTAAAGATTGCTTTGAAGTTTGGCATTCTAACATCAAGAGCCAACTAGAGTGACACTTCAACAGCCTCAAGTGACCTTGAGGAAGTGTAATTTTTTTCAGTTCCATGTTAGCTTCAGAACGCTTATTGAAACATTGACTCTTGGTTATCAACATGTAACAAAATGCTACTAAAATCAATTTAAACATTAAAATATATATTGTATCTAGTTTATGACAGAGGATGATTGTCACACATACTTTGTTTTCAAGTGCTGGCCGACTCGGCTGTACTCCAGGTGCTGTAGCTCTGTAAAACTCTGCATCTAGATGGGCTCAATGATATTTGATTAAATTACCCTTCCTTCTTACACCATATTCACTGTAACTTTAAGTGCATGCCCCATCATAATGTTGAAAGGATCCTGTTTTTTTTAGTATCCACTGGCAGGTTAAAACAAATTTATGTTTAGCGTTTTTCACAATGACTGCAAAATTATTTAGAGTCTCTGTTCAAAGCCCCTCATTTTCAACCATTTTTATCAATTAGGGGTTAGGTTAATAGTTTGTATCATGATATGAAAAAAATGTCAATATATGAAAAACAAGCTCGAGAAATATATATTGGACATTTGAAATCCAGGGCGGAAGACAATACTGGGCATCATGTAACTGGGTACTGGATAATGGGTACTTTTAAGGATTGAAGATTCCTAGTTTATTTTTCTCTGGTTTTCCATGTTATTTTAAAATGTAAGGTCGTTTCTGTATGGGTTGGAATGGATTAGGCATTTTACATGTAAAACTTGCTTCGACATACAAAAAATTCTGCATAGGAAGGCCCCCGAACGGATTAATTTTGTATCTTGAGGTACCACTCTAGTCCAAAATTGACACCAAATCCATGTCAAATGAAACAGATACTGATATTGGGCTTTACCCAAATACATGACATATTTTAGCATCTATTGTTTCTGTTGCCCATACATTTTAAGTGCTCTGTTAACAAAGCATCAAAACTCCCACCACATGTGCCTCTGCTCAAACTGGGACGAGAAACTGCAAGCATGGTATTTTTCTCGAACTTCCCAACTTTTTCTCACCTTCCCTCCCCTAATACATGATAGATGAGCTGTGAGCCGATCTGCTAATTAGCTTCCGCATGTCTCCAGTAGCCGCTTGGTGGAGGACGTCAGGACACGGGCTTTTGTTGTTTCTTGCCAAGGTCCCAGATGGGAGGTGGTAATTTTATGCCCCATATCCATTAGTGATATGCCATGCGAGAGACAGAAGTCAAACTCAGTTAGGCGATACCAGGTAGACAACATGAGAGTTTGACTGCAGCCTGAGGCAATTAGATCCAGGGCTGACCTCTGCATGTTTACTCTGCAAGATGTGGAAGAATACGAGCATGTGATGCTGAAGAGAAGATAAATACATATAAAGACTGCAACCTGATGGTATAAGACATGCTATGAAATGAATATTTTATTCTGACCCCTCTGATGTGGACAATGGAAAAACTGAGTTGAGTGGACAGTGTGTTGAGATATTGTGTCCCTTTCAATCAAAAAAACTTTAAAAAGGAATTCTATTTATGCCTATCTTTTACCAAAATTACTTCATAAGTGCATCAGAATTGAGTTTGCAACTCCAGAAATTCATTATTTCAATAGACACTTGTGGCCCTTGTGCATGCCTGTCTTTTTGGAAACCTCTCACGCCTCAAAGTTCCCCTGTGTGAATGTTCTTTTTCAGCAGAGCTAATTCATAGATTTAAAATCACTGATAAAAGGGAAGTCATTTCAGGGAATTTATCATTCCTCGTTCGTTCAGTTCAAATCTCATTGAGATGCTCTTGAGCTGTTTTTCCTCACAGACTGAAAGTGATGAATTGAAGATGTTGAGGCCGATGTATGTCTGATAATTGTTCTAGCTTCTGTAACCTTTAGAATTTCGCTCAATTAAATCTTTACTATACTATAAAAAGTTCTGTAAAAAATAAGAAATACTGGAAAACTTTTACTGTGTTTTTCTCATTTTCTCTATTATAAAAAACATTTCCATAATTCTGAAAATGAAAACCTCCATAATTTTACAACACATCTAGCATTTTAAGAGATGTATTATGTAATGTTTAAATTATGTTACATTATTACAATTTAAGTTTATTTAAACAAAGAAAGCAAACCTGTAGAGAGAGAGAGAGAGAGAGAGAGAGAGAGAGAGAGAGAGAGAGAGAGAGAGAGAAAGTAGTGATGCTTTCGACAGGCTTTGACTGCTCTTTTTCACCTTAGGACAGCCCTCATATGAAGATGTAAATGAAGCGGAAGAGTTAATGGCTATGGGTAATAAAGGGGAAGAGAATGGCTACGGCCAAAAATGATAAATGGACTTAGATGAAAAAATTATTCACTCACTTTTATCTTTAGCTCATGTTTATATTTGCTCAGAAATATATGTGAAATATGTGAAAGTTTGTGGAAAAAACTGGTGGATTGTGAAAAAGGGTGCCTTTTCAAACTCCATTAATGGGAAATTCAATCTGCCATTCTCTATGCTGCCTTTAAAACCACAGTTTTTTATAATGCCATAAGTGTGTGGTATGCCTTTATCCAACTCAAGTCACTCAAGATGCATCCCTCACTACTTAGGTAAATAGCAAGTCTGTGGTAGAATCTGAAGAAGTGATATTTTTCATGCTGTATATGGGGTGGTTTTTAACTCTATTGAAAGGCTTTGTTTAAGAAGCAGATTATGACAGTAAAATGAAAAACTTCCAAAAAGCACAGGAGAGTTCTTTTGATCAGTGAGCTCAATCCCCAGTCTGTGAAGTTACTTCACTCTTTTCCCCATTAATAACAGGTATTGATTCAGCTTGTTTTAAGAACCTCATTTAAATGGTTACGAAGGAGCGTCAGTGGTCAGCAGGTCAGTGTACTGTCTATTAACAGAAATTACATCAATTCTTTACTCTTAATTTTACATTTTAGCTAAATTATGCATTTATATGTTTGGTGGAGGGCAGGAGACTGTAGGCACAGAATGGCAGCCACGTTCTGTCAAACTACCCCAGTGCAACTGAGGGATACTTAGGTAGCTTATCACCACCAGAGTGTGACTGTGGAATGAATGAATAGTGCTCTGATAATTGATAAACGTCTTTGAACATCTGTAAAAACGCAATATCAATTTAAGCCATTATTATTATTTTTAATATTATAATTTCAAAGCCTTTTGTAGACCTTGTATCAGATCTAAAAATTGCAATGTTTAAGAGGCTTTTTGTTCCCTGTTGTTTTTTTATGAAGATATTTACTGAGACTGTAAATTGGTCAGTGGGAGAGGTGAGAATAGCTGTCAAAGTATTAGGCCTGAACTTCAGTCTCAAGATCTGTGTATTGCATATCAGACCCCGACATCACTGTGCTTGCAGTTGTTTATACTTCTAACTCTCCTCTTTTTCTAGATCACTCCTGAAGTTCTCTTGCTCAATCAGCTTTAATCAGGTATTTAAAACAACAGTTGATTGCATTAAATCATAAATTAATTTAAGTTACTGATGGGCCCATAAAATCCATCTGCTTAAATCAAAATGAATTATACCATAGCAAGGATTGGAACAGCAACAGCACGATAATTCATTTTATATCTGTATGTATATACTCCGAGCTAAGAAAAACGCTTCTACAATGTTCATATTCTTTTGTGTACTATATTCAGTTTCATTTTGTGTCTATGTAGTATAAATGGCATAATGCGACAACACATCAAAGCTTTATAGTCCAAATATCCATTGTCATCTCTACAGATTTCTTTTTCAGTTTAATCCTAGCTTTCAAAAGCCTGGAGCATCACATGGCCTGAGATCTTTTGTGAGATGAGCTGTCATCTTTTAAGAAAGGTGTCTAGGCTGCTTGTGCTTTTGGAGACATGTTGGCCCAGGTGATGAAGTGCGATGCTGCAGGTTCTGTACTTTCTTCCAGAGCAATCAGCCTTAACATGGGCGGCTTTCGCAGTGAGAAGCCTCCCCATCCGTCAAGTCAAGCCCACGCCAATGTTCTTGTCACTCTCCATGATGGTGGATTAGGCTTCCTTCTGGAGTGCACTCTTTCCTGGCAGGTGTATGGCAAGTTCCCCATCCCATGCTAAAATCATCTCAGAACACTTGACAGCTGCTGCAAAAAGACAGATTTCTACAATGGTAAAACAGTAATGCATCCAAAACTGTTACAGAGCTGAATGTCCGCTTTGAACGTTGAGTGGTTGGTGCCAAAGTCAACTGAACTGTTAACATCAAGGTTATTAATCTTTTAATTTTGCTTTCACTAGTTGTAATGGCCTAGCATTGTGTGAATGATGGAGAAGGATACTAGATGTAGTTGCGCAAGATATCAGCTTGGGTTTTGATTGTATTGGTTGTAATGGCTATTTGAGAGCATTTGATCAGGTCTATCACACTACAAGCTCCTTCCGAACTCAATTAATTGGCTAAATGAACTCATACTGTCACATAAACAAAACAAACTCATATTTCATTGGGTTTTTATTCAAGCAGTAAGCCGTCATTTCACACTTTAAAAAGTTTCTTAAACAATGCAACTCCTTTCATTCTTGTTACATTGATGAATGAAGAGCTTTTAGATTAATTCGTAATATAATATTTTCTATGAAGCCTTTTTAGAAATCTGCTTTTAAAAAGTGTAATCATATGAATAAATGCACCAAAGCTCGCATTGGTGTTCTCTGTGCTACTTAGGGTTGAAAGATCACTCTTGAGTGCCTGAAATCTTTGCATTCTTCATGGATTTCTCTTTCGCTCTGTTTGTAAGAGGAAATGAGATTGCTTGCGAGGGTGATGAGACTCCAAATGGCTGTCATTTTCCGTGGAATTAGATGAAAGTGGCTGTGTTGCCTGTAGAGGAGCCCAGGGCAGCGATCAGCTCTCACAATTTTCCTCTTGTGCTCTGCTGTTGTATGGCTCTCTGGAGGGCCTCTCGTCTGATCCGCAGACCAAACACTGAGCTGAGAAAGGAGCCAGAGATTCTTCTCAAACTCCTCATCTTGTTTGAGTGATGGTGGCTAGCACAAATTCTGTTACATCTGGACTTTACACTTCAACACTGAGAGTCAATTATACAAAATGTTTTTTCTTCAGCTCTGTCCACGTGATGACAATTTGGTTACATATTTATTGCAAGTGATGTTATTTCAAAACATATTTTATCGTTAGTTTGATTACAGTTAGATTTACATACCGTTCATGTTCACATGATGAGTTTGGATAGGTGCTGGGGGTTCATTGCTATGTTTTCAATGCAAATGCAATGGACCAATACAAATATAAATACTTACAATGTTTTATATAAACAAAAACTTGGTATACCAATGTGAATGTGTTGGAATAAAGCATACATAGTCGAGCCATACCATTACAAACGAGGTGCAAAGCAAGCCAAACCTAGCTTTTGTAGTGGCATATCCTACACTAGTAGTTCAGTGATTTGTTCACTAGTAGTAAAGAAGAATTCCAATCGCAGCAATCTGACATTTTTCCCAAAAATAGTAAGATTGTGTTTTGCAGTCTTCGAATATTCTTACTTTGTTGTAAGCGCTACACCTACTACACAATTGCTACAGTGTTACTAAAACCTGAATTTAACACATGTCCTCACAAAGCTTGCATTTCAAGTTGATTTTAACTCATAGAATTTAAGACCTTTTAAAACCCGTGGCTTCCCATATATTCACCTCTCTGCTGTCTAATAGCACGGGTTTTATGAAATGCAGCCTAGTTGCCATAGCAACTCTGCACCTGAGCAGCAGCTAGCCACTCCAAACACATAGACGGTAAATTCTTCCTCTAAAGTACCTTCCTTATGTCTAGTAATGTTGGTCTTCCATTGTGTTTGGTTTCAGTTTTATAATTTGTTATAATTACATCACTCAGAGGGGTAAATGTTTTTTTTACTGTACATTAAGTATAAAATCATGCTCATTGATAGGTATAGCCATTAACCCTCCAAATAAGATCACGGGTCATCAGATATTCATTATGTGTCAAACTCAATATTACTGCTTACAAATTAATTAGGATTGTTCAAACTTTTTCTTATCTGATCAAGAAACTATGAATCTTAAAAGTATATCTATCCTGGGTGTTGGGGCATTGAAGAAATTGGCAAAATGTTAGATTGTAGCAAACAAAAAAGCAGCTATGATTTTCCTCTGTTAACTTCTTCTTGAACTGCAGGATTCCATCAAATGAATGCATAATGAGTTGAAAAAAATCTGTGACCCCACCCAGCTAGATGTCACCAGTATAATGCTGCTCTTTACACAAAAATTCAACAACAGCTCGACTTGATTTCGACTCGAAGATCTGAATGGGCTTGTTTTAGACACATCAATCAAAACTCGTCACTTTGCCAGTCGTTCCAGTTCTACTCGATGACTTCGGAGAAAATGTGACTATGTTTACACCAACATGAGAGACCCACATGGGTTTTTTAAGACTGCTCTTACTCCTTTAAAGGGCAGATGCTGGTGTACACACAATACTCGTCTTGTGCATAGCAGATCACGCACACAAATCTGTGTTTTGCTCTTCCATGCGCTCAAACAGTTCATCAGCTCTTCCATGCATTCAAACACTTCTCAACCAAAGAAAGGAAAGTCTGCAACTCCTCGTTAGTCCTTTCAGCTATATGTAAAGAACGCCGTGTGATGTCGAGTTGAGCTGCGACTATAACGCTCAGTGGGAAAGCGGCCCAAGAGGGCAGTATTAGCTGAGAGTGCCAGTCCAGACTGGTGCTCCTGTTGAGGCTAAATGCCTTCATAGGAAGTCGCTGGCCTCCTGATGGGTGTGCAGATGGCCTGAAGTTTGTTTCCCCCTATCACACTCTCTCCTCATGACGAGCTGAGTCAGTGCACTGATGGCAGCTCACAAAACAGTGGCAATCTGCCAGTCCAAGACTCACCGACGCTTGCAAGAGCAGACAAAAATGCACACAGCTCCATCTACACACTCACAAAACGCTTTGCTCATATTCATATTTCACGTCTCCTCATTCCACCTACTAGATTGTCAGAAGAGGACTGCAAGAAACATCCATCTTTCTGTGGCTCTATTGGAGTATGTCATTGGAGTGTGTAGGTTTGTGTTTGCCATTATTTGTGGCTTGCAGGAAGAAAAAAAGGCCATTACTAGAAGTCACACTGACAAACACCTGTAGGAGGGCTGACTTTATTTGCTACTGCGACTGAATGCCAACCAGAATTCAGTGCATGAATGCTTTGGCCTCCAACTCATTTTTAACTGACCCTGTGCACAAAACGTCTCTTTTTATCGAGTTCACTCCCTGAAGCATCATGGGATGGATGGTGGTTTCCAAAGCCATCTCATGGTAAAACTACATCTATAAATCTTAAAATCACAAAATAAGAATGCTTTTTACTTAACAGGACATGTGAATTCAGAACCAGCACATGCTAAATGTGAAACGATATAGTAGTGTCGATAATCACTACTACAATATATTCATAGCATTCTGTTTTAGAATTTATATAGGATTAAATCTGTTTTGATGATTTTTATTTACATTACGTTTTATTTACGGAAAACTCTCAAGGTCTCAAATGTATATAAAAGAAAATGTGTTTTCAGCTAATGCTACATGTGATTAAATCATATGCCTCTGGCAGAGAATAGAGCAAATAAATCCAGAGTTAAGTATAAAACTGTTCAAATATTATACAAACTTACTGTTTGAGATTGATCACAAAATGCAAGATGCCAAATAATAATCACTTAGCATTACACTTATTCATGTTAAAAAGCTAATTAAATAAAGGTGCAATGTTTATAAGTTTGTATAATTTGTTGTTTTAAACACCTGAGCGTATGTTGCTAAAGTATGCAGAGAGTTCGAAACAAGCCAGGCCCATGTGGTGCAGTAGGTAGCTTTTCTCAGGAAGAAGGTCAACAGCTTGGAGTTGAATGTGGTTCTGGGTTTTCAACACATTGTCAAAATTGTTAAGGTGCAAAAAAGTAAATTGCAGAATGTAAGGCTTTAAATAATTATTAGTTTCTGATGTTTAGTTAATGTTTTCATTAATTTGAAAAATTCCTCTCCAGAAATGTACGTAATAGTTAATTAATTTGTTAATCATGATGTTCCCGCTAAAGTAAATCAGCATTTAAAAATAATAATTAACTAATCACATAAATAAAGGATTTACTGGCGAGGGGTGCATATGATTCAACTGATATAACTCACCATTAATTAATTGTTAGTTGTGGCTAGTTAATTATTTTTAGGTGGTAATGCATGCATGAATGCATGATGAACACATCATCATTAACTCATAGTTATTTTTTATTCAGTACATTATTATTACTTTTATTTTATTTAGTACATTTCTACAGTAGCATTTTTAATTTGGTACAATAATAACAATCAGAAATAAACTGTTAATTAAGGCAGTAATTGATGTATTCATTCATTTTTCTTAGGTGTGAATTTATTTTAAACAAAATATATGTTAACTCATCATAAACTAACGGTTAAGTTATTAATCAACTACTGATGATAGATGCCTTTTTCCATCCATCCATCCATCTTCATGTGGGCTTTCTTCCCTTTTGGGGTCGCCACAGCGAAATTAACCGCCAACTCTCTGGCATATGTTTTACGTGGTGGATGCCCTTCCAGCTGCAACCCATCGCTGGGAAACATTCACACAAACACTCATACCCAACCGAGGCTTGAACCAGTGACCTTCATGCTGTGAGACGACCGTGCTACCCACTGCGCCACCGTGACGCTCTGATGCCTTTTTAATGTAATGATTTCCTTTAAAAATATATCTAATATTTCCTTTATACTTTTCATCACTTCAACAACAATAAAAGCTAGTTAGCAGTAGCTATGAAGTCTGTTTTCATTTTTATGTTCAAATAAAATGTAATTTACGTAACTCACTTTGCTCATCACATCACTGTGATCATCAGATTGATCAGTTGATGGTACCTGAGGTGATGCAATATGCTCCAGCAGGCCTTTCTCTGCTCTACCTGTTCATCTGACATTCCTACCATGACTAGCTGTACAAACAGCCTGCTACCGAAGGGAATGTGTTGTCAGAGAGCATTAACGTGACCTCTAACCTGCTCTGTACATCCCATCTCTCTCTGTTCTCTTCGCTCTGGGCGATGACTCCATCCGTTTATTTGACTTTCCCCTGCAGTTATTTGTGCCGCGTCAGTGCCCTGGCAGCTGGTGTGCAACGTGCCACCTTCACCTCTTATTAGGCACATATTTCACAACTCTTCCCTCACCCTCTTAGGATGCTCTCTCTGCGGGATTGCAGGTCTCAGCTCTTATCTACAGATACCGAGACATTTCCATTGGAAGTTATTCCCAGTAAATCACTTAGAGAGGAATGTCTGCCGTCCATCATGATGATGTAACCAATTAAGTGAGATTTCACAAACTGCTCTCCAAATTTTATTTTGTGATTGGGATATAATTATCTATTAAATCAACTGTTTCTGTTTTACTCTCCACAGTTCTAGGATATAAGCAACCTACTCTCGGTTCCCATTTGATGATTGAAAGCAAAAACTTAGCTAAACTATCTGTCAGAGTGGTTTTCAGGCCTGGGATGCTTCCTGACCCTGAGGTCCTCCTTGGACTGCTCACCTTTGTGATGTGCATTTGTGATTCTGGGCTAATTCTATATAAGGGAACTTGTGAAATGTAGTATGCAGTGGGGCAGTTTCATTATTACTTTAGTAATAAAACTGTTCAGTTTAATGTGTAACCCTAGATATTTTAAATGAAAGATGGTTAGGGGGTCTGAATGATGGGAACCTTATGAAGGACAAACGAAGGATATATATATATAATACCGAAATGTTTTTTTTTTTCATCACATATTTATTCATATGCTAACTATGTGGGTGGTTTACCTGTGGAAGCTATTTCTGATACCTGGCTTAAATTTAACTAAAGACTGATTGCTTCCAATGCCTAATCCAAGCTTAGTCTAAAGTTAGGATCACCCACATAGTTCGCATAAGTGCGTAAACAAATTAAAGAGGAAAATTATGCATGAATAAATACAGAGGTGTTGAAATGTAGAACTATGTGTACAGTCTGATTTGTATATGTATATGACAAACAGATGTAGTGGTGAACTAGCATGGATGAGGAGATGAATGTTGAAAAATGTGGAATTATTGTTATATATATATATATATATATATATATATATATATATATATATATATATATATATATATATATATTATAAGCTTTGTATTATTTGGATCAGATGTAAGTTGTAATCTTTTTTTTTTCATTCAATATCTTTTTTTACTCTTAATCAAGTAAATAATTTGGTAGTTACAATTATTCTTACATTTTCACAAGTGCTTTTACTTTTACTTGAATATTATTTTTAGTTACTCTACCCACCTCTTCACATTTAATATCCTTGGGGTCTTTGATTTTTAATTTGCTCTTCAGATCACAAAACACTGAAACAGTACTTTACGAATTTGTTGAAAGAATTAAACGTTCTTATTTATAACTAAAGAGGAACGGTACATTTTTAAAGCTAGTTCATTAACAGTGTCGGTGAGGGTAAGGAATAGAACATTCTGCTCTGTTGAAATCTGTGCCCACACAATATTGTGAAGTTCAGTGGCAAAAGGAATAACACAAAGGGGAAAACATATTAATAAAATGACAAAAGACTTTAGGTGGATTTTATGTCAGTATAAGCTCCTGTGATTGATTGTGGCTAGCAGAGGATAAGCCTTATTCTAGGCCAACTCTACTATTACTTAAAATATGTGCAGCTCCAGGTTAAATAAGGCTGAGCTATTTTATTGCATCTGGGTATGGGTTCAATGTTTACCTTTGTACCACTTAATGAAACACATTTAAATATAGATCGTTCTTTGTTCACTTTATACATCTAAATGCCTCACCAGAACTAAATCAAGAGCAAATTATTTACTTTGCCCCAGAATCAATGTGGAGTAATGATTTTTTTTCATTAGACAGACTGGTTATATTTTTATTAAACAATCACTACTGAAAAAAACTCTATATGTGCTTATATCAGATTACATGACAAGGCTATTTTGCGCTTTCTAAAACCAAGGTCAACAATCCAGGTTGACTGAGGCTGGTTAAACACATCATTCAAAGTTTAATCAATAAATCTGTTGTGAAATGTGTTTATGATATTATAATGTAGGAAGTAATAGTCCAACTCTTACGCTTCCATCCGAGGTCACAACCCAAGTCATTCGGAAGTCAAGAGTTCTTGCAATATTTGAGGGCAAAACTTAGGTCAAAATACAGTAAAATAAAGTTATTTAGGCTTTATTGATGTTAATGTCCAAATGTTTGGTATTTTGTTGCCTTAAAACAACACGTCACAACCAATTTGCTGTGTTTGTTTTAGGCTACTCACTCACAGACCCAGTCTGCAAGAGCTACCTAATTTGTTTTGCTCCTGGTTAATTGCCTTGGCCATTATTGAAATAATCAGACTGCTACTGTGCTTTAATTTGTGCTTTGTCAATAAATCTCCCTCTATCACCCGTGCTTTGGGGAACAGAGATCTCTTATTTACCATTTTAGCAAATTGCATCTAAATGTCTGAAATATTGCATTTTAAGGCCACTTTCAAACATACAAATGTCTATTTTTTCAAGGACTTCAAAAATAGGGGTCCATTGATTTTAGTTGTTTGGGTGGTTCAAAACAAAGACAGTCATCAGAGCACTAATAGGGTCGTGCTATCCATCATCAGCTATTTATTTCTATGGCCTACAGATAGATTTGAATGTACCTTTTTCATATTCGCTGCAAAGAAGCTCCACAATCTTGTCTCAGCAAGTGTCTCCCATTGGTCCCAGACAGTCTTTTCATTGCCCGATGAAATGGGTTGCAGTATTTTTTCCTTTGTTCTGAAATGCCCTCGTCTTGTCCCTGCTCTGTTTAAGGAGCAGGGCACTGGCCTTGTTTTCTTGGAACTCCATGAGGACATTTATCCTCAGCTTATTTCTTATAGTCCTCCTCGCATTCTGTTTGTATGATTTTATAATGCTCGATAAATTCAGCTGCAGAGGCCATATCGAAAGACAAGGTCGACAATAAACCAGCTGGAGGTTGTGTATAAATTGAAGCTTGCGTACTACACAAACCAATACACAAATACAAAGGGTATGCTTTCAAAGCTATTCACCTTTGCTGTTCATATCTGAAAGATTGTTTGGAAAATAGGAAATGGCAGATCAAGATAGTTCCCTGAGTAAATCCTTTTTGGAACATTCCGATCCTAGAAACGCTATTGAATTGACTACTTGAGAAATAATGCTCTTTGTATAAGATCTAAAACAGATAATAGGGTTTTTTCTTTTGGTTTGCTCTGTGTGGAGTAAAAAAAAAATGTCAAATGGGGTTTTTCATATTTTGTATGAAAATTGAAGCAGTCATTTATTCTAAAGAATGCTATTTAAAAATTAATCGATTCTTATGTTTGTGGGTTTTTAGTCTCTTTGAACAGCTGTGCATCATTCAGAACCAAATCAGCAACACCTTTAAATTCACAAAGATCTTTGATATTTTCTGATATGATATTTATGAAATTGTAATACATTATTAATAGTGGGTTGATCTCTTTATTTCTGTCCTTTCCATACTATCTATTTTTGCAACAGTTTTTAATATGTGATAATACTCCACAGTTTACCTTGTTTTTAAACTAATTTAAATTGGTTAAATTAAGAAAAATATTTCTTATGCACTTTGAAATATACTCAAAAGAATGGTTCATTCGTGTTTTAGTTTTGGTAAGTGAATTCAACAATAGTCTCTCATTGAGAACTGAATTGTAAACCAATCTTTCACTCAAATAAAACAAGTTTATTCATCTTTTACTTAACAAAAATTTACTCAATATAAAGTATCTTTTCACAAATGTATCTTTTTTTAAAGTGCAACATAATTGCTGCCATAGTGCTCCAGAAAACTCAACACTATAACATGCTAAAATGTCATATCATACAAAGATAAAACTGCCGTAACCTTTTGGGATCTGGTGGTGTTAGATTAACTGTATTTAGTTTTTTTTAGAATCATTTGTGTTTCTAAACATGGATATGCGAAACCCAAATTATTATTGCTTTGATCATTTAAGATAAATATTTTTCCACCCCAAAGCTTCTGGCATTTTAACAGGCTCTTGTTTCTGACCTGTGTCAAAGTCAGATGAGTTTACTTAAAATCTTAATTTAACGCAATGTTTATTTATTTTTTTAGGATTTTCTGTTTTGATGTAAAGCTGATAAGATTGAATCCTGTTACAATTTGAATGATGTACATTTTGAGTTTTATAATTATACCTGCCAAAAGGCCAAACAGAGATAATTAGATCTTCTGAAAGTGTTACTGACCCATCGGTATAGGGTTTCTGGGACAATAGGTACATCCAACATAGGTCCCAGTGACCTGTTCTAAAACCTGGGGCCTGTACTATGAAGCCGGATTAACTGGATAGGATTAGTTTGAACCAATCCTGGATTTTTGGTACTATGAAATTATCTAAGATTTAATCGGTCTTTGTCACCCTGGTTCTTTATGCCACACGGCTAACCTGCTCCAGAGCAGGCTATGTTCAGGATTGGAGATCGCAAGCTTGCATTCGTCCAATCAGGGGTTAGGAACTTTTAAGGGACGTAATAGAAGCGTCTGTAACAATAACCTCACATTTTCTTCCCAGTCCTGCGCATATTTGTGTGCAAACTGTTAACTTAATTTGAGATGAGTATTTCGGGACGGACAAAATCCCTAAGCATTTCCTGACCCGTAATTGCATGAAAGATACAGATGATCTGCTGAAGGAATATCTTACATTTGCGAGCTTCGTCGCACATACAAAATGTAGGTACGGCTATCTGCTCCAGACCCAAATTCTATCTGCTGCTATGTTCGTTTTGCGTTCAGGTTACATCTTCCAAAAAATAAAAACAACTATATTGACCTTTTACTTAACATATATTTGTAGAGAAAATAGCTTTTATTTTTTATTGTAATGCAACCATAAAGAAGTTAACATGACATAAAAAAATGAAAACGTATAGGAATTAACATGGCAAAAAATATGCTATCTTTATCAAATTAATCAGAATGTGCTTCTTTGACATAGTTTTCACAAAATGAGCAAATACTGTCAACAATCTCGTCTGGCTTTGGCAGCAGCCACAGTATTACTACAACACAAAAATATATATAAAATATAAAATACACATCGTATTTTCTAACTTTAATCTCTTGCTCCTCCTCCGTAGTAAAAAAAAAAACGATTTGGCTCTATCTATGTTCATCGTGATTGGTTATTCAGTGCCAACGTCAGTCTTTTACACGTTCGTGAACTAATTTTAGCTACAGGATCAAAGCCTGACTCGACAAAGAAAGATGATGAGCTCCTTCAAGGTACCGATGAAGCCTAATTCAAACAGTTTTGTCAAGTCCAAACCTATCCGGTAATTCTGAGTTTGTTAAGCCACGTTCATAGTACAAGTCCCAGGTCATGGTCCCATTCAGAATTCTCGCTAGAACTAGTAGTGTATCCATGTTTGCCCATGCTCTCAGCTGCCTCTTATTAAACCAAGTATCCCTTTAAAATTAAAAGAAGTAAAACATATATATTGTTGTAGCTTTGTTGTATCTCAAAGATAATCAAATTCAGTTCCCAAGCCTCATGTTTTATCTAATTGAATTCAATATTTGCAATCTCAAAAGTCTCAAAGGCATTTTGTGCACAGAGGACTTCATGTGTGATAAAGAGGGACAATTAATGGCCCAGTTGCAATTCACTCAGCCATTCATTGAATTAATGCTGAATATTGTTATGCCCCCCCCCCCCTCTCGTTACCAGCCATACCCACTTGTTACAACCATCCACCATTGCCAGCATCCTACTGGTTCTTGGCCAACTAAGACTGCGCCCACTCATAAACTCATTACAATTCTTCTATAAAAAACTCTGTTCATTCAGTTACTCTTCAGCATTTTGCTCTCTACTGCTGATGTTGGTGTTTCTGCTTAAATATTGTTTGGTAATTTGGTATTTGGATCCTCTGCCTGTTATTCTGACTACGATTTTGCTTGCTCTTGTCTGTTCAATTGGGAAGTAGGTAGTGGTTTTAATTTTGTATACTTAGGTTTTTGTGTATTGAAGTTTACTTGACTTCTCTCTCCATTCCTGAGGTATGTCCCATAATTTCCCTCAATAAATATTTTTTTTTCACTTACACCCCATATTGTTCTCTTTTAGATTAATTTATGTTTCCCCTGACCCTAGATGGGGATATAACAAACTATTCATTAGAAATCCAAATTTCCTTATTTAATATCATGTAATGGTTTAATTAACATACAAAGGTATCAGTAATTGTCAATGATATTTTTACATATATCAGACACTTTACAGCTCTTTTCTTGTTCCTATAAGAGTGTAAATTGGGATCATCCCTGCTGATTGATGCTGGGTTTTCTTGAGATATGCCTCAAGGGTTTCCACTTTGATCCACCAGGCTGGAGTTCTCATTAAGGACTTGGATGAAATTGAATGCTTCTGGTCAGTAAAATGCATAGAACGAAAGTAAAAAGGAATGATAAAACGTTTTTGGATGTTTCACTTGCTAATTAAAGAGATATGCTTAAAGTATCCATAGATTGTTATCCGTGTCTGGAGAAGCATGTAGCATGTAAAATGTGAATTTGAATGTAGCAATGGACATCAAAAGAGACAAAAAAAAGTCTAGAGAAAGCAAAAGCTAGTTTAATTTCACACTGAGATAAATTTCACAACTCCTTTCTTATTAATCTTTTTGACCTTCAGCACAGGTCTGAGCAGACTTTAGAAAAGCTTTCATTTCTGCTTGTGAACCTTCAAAACCCTTTATATGTGAATGTTTTGAACTCTATGTATGTGCAGCTTTGCTATTCCAAAATGTAGCTTCTGGCGTGTCTCATTTAAAATTGGTAAAGACGAACAGGAAAAAAGCAATGGTCCATTGAGTGCACAAATAGACCCCTAGAAGAGGATGCAGTGAGAAAGTTTTAGGTGTGAGGTTGGTAAACATTGGTTTGTTTTTCTGTTCATATGCTGTACCCTGCTGAGGTGCCTCAGTTATTTTGAACCTCAGGGACATAAACACCTCGTCTCATAAATACCATGTGCCTCTCGCTCACCTTCAGGACTGTGGAACTAAAGTTGTGATGTGGAAGCCTTCTGAAACAGCTTCCTGAGTTACAAGCTACTCATATTTTATAGATGTTACACTAAAGCCACTCTGTTTGAGCTTGGTTGGTTACACTATTGGCTATTCACGATGAAGGTTTTTCATAACTATTTTATAATCGTGTCCACCTTTAATGTGAAGTAGAGCTCACTTTGGAAAAATACTCTAACTTCAAGCTATAAAATTGTTCTTCTGTCGTCTATTATTTATTGCTACAGCATAGCATGTTTTCAATTAGACACCTGAAGTTATGTAATGGTTCTCATGTGATGTCGTTATTATTCCTATCATTATTTGTATGTATACAGTTTTCATGTCTCAGATTTCATGTAGGTTTATGCTTCTTGTGTACGTTAAATGTTGTTTTTACATAAATGTAATACTTGAGAGCTATAATGCAGGCATCGACAGTTTAACATGCTGCCTTACAATTAGATTATTGACATATTGTTTTAACATGTTACATGTAAAATGTATTCTATAAAGAGAGATACTTGCAAGCTGGAGGGTCTATGTAAAGAAGGACTAAAAGGAGATTGAAAGCTACTATATCTCTCCTAGTTTCATGATTCTCCCTTGTTCCACTAGATCCACACAGCTCTTCTGTGGTTCCTTTTCCTATTATTTTCTCTAAGTTGTTCTGACATGCTCTCTTTTTCTGTGCACTTTTTTGAGCTCTGTTCACTAGCCTGAAGCTGAGCACCACCCGTACTGCTCCTCACCCTCAGTCGATGATGTTCTCAGGTGTGGGCTCAAAGCAGAACAGCCAACATTCGACAAAGCATGGGGCAGCCAATGACTCATCATAAACCGTAGATGAGGCCTACACAATTTCTAGGTCCATTGAGCATGTCTACGACATGCTATTCCATCAGCTCCACTGTAATTTCTTTTTCCATTGGTTTTGCTGTGTTCGAACATTGCTCCTAATCCACTCTCAAACACTTCCAACATCTGGTACTCCAGCTGCACCTACGTGGATATCACAGTTCTGCTGTTCTCCTGAACAACTCCATCTTCACTTCTGTCTAGAGTGACCTGGGCTCTCAGAACTGTCTATGTCACTGCTGCTATCATGGGGCAGTCTATGCCGGAGGCCCCTCCCACCAAGGTGTCTGGTGACGGAATTTTGGATTTTTCCACTCTGCCCAACCAAGTACTCATACTCGTACTCATGAATACATGCCGAAACTACAGACCAACCCCTAGTGATATCATCAACAGAGGTTTCATTAAAGGTTCAACAGAGAAGACACCTTAATCAAAATACATTTATAATGTATGCCAACACACACAGCAGCCAGAAGTTGCTCATCCGATTTCAACTAGTTGAAAAACTGCTGCTAGACTTTTAACTGATGTAAAAAAAAAAAAACATGAGCACATTACTCCAATTTGTTCCTGGTCATTTATAACATTGGTTAAAAAAAAGTTTTTAGATGACTTTATAGTCTCGCCCCACAGTACCTTGCTGACCTACTTCAGCCGTATGCTCTCTCACTGTCTCTCAGGTCAACAGAGCTTTCATTATTAGTTGTCTCACTCAAAGATAAAGAGGAAGCTTTACTACTTACTACTACATGTTACAGTGTACTTGTGAGGTTATTACCATTTACTTACAGGGTAACTACTGTGTAACTATTCATAAACCAGACAAAATGAAATAGCTACAATAATAAAAATAATGTTGTTACCATGTCATTTCATTTCATTTTCATTTCATTTACATTTGGCAGACGCTTTTGTCCAAAGCGACTTACAGAAGGGGAAATCGCCAATGCCCCTGGGATTGATCCCAGAACCTCATACATGCAAACCATGTGCTCTACCACTGAGCTACACCCCACCATGTAATCACAAATAAGGGGAAATATGCAGATATTACCAGTAATTACCTAGTAAGAACATAAGTACACAGTATTTACCCAGTAAGTACACTGTAATTACACAGTAACTCTCATAAGTACGCAGCAATTACATATAGGTACACTGTATTTACAGTAATTTCTCTATCTAATTTGTAAGAAAACAGTATTTAATCACTAAGTAAACTGTAACTACCCTGTAATTACACAAATAAACCAAAATTGCCAAATAAAGTTGTATTGTATTTTATTGATCTTGCTGCATATGTCATTTTTAAGTAACTTTCTTTTGAAGCTTACTGTATCTTGTCAAATGTAAAGTTCAAGGGTTTGAATGACTCTAAACAAAATCTGCCTACATTTCCCACATTCCCAGCAATTTGTTCTATGTTTTAGATGCTAGTGGGAACTGATGCACCACTGTTGTTCTGCTACAATAACTGTTATGTCTCATCTTCTGTGACTTTTCCTAAAACTTTCTGCAGGTTGGTCAGTTGATGTAGTGATGCTATGTGAAGAGATATTTTGCTTGTTTGACTGTTGATCAAACAGACTCATGAATGGGTCTTGGCCAAAGACGCTGCCATAAACCCCAGTCCTTAATATGTATTGAGAATCTGTATTGAGAATTGTTCTCAGTTTGCCTTGACAAATCGAAACAAGTTCAGCTACAAGATACTTTTAAGTTGGTTGTGTCTGATTATTTTCATTGTTCAAGCTAATCGCTAATAACCAACCAATAAATAATTACACTTTCTAGTCTTCCTAGGTCTGTGTTGTTTAAATTTTGTTCTCGCATCAGCTCACTGGTAATCCCATCTCTCAGTGAGACACTTGTAGCCTTTGAGGCCGTGTGGAGGTGGCTCACAATCTTTGTGAGCTCAAGGGAGGCTTCCGTTGCTGTTTCTAAATGTCTGCCTCCAGCTGTCTTAATATCACACAAGTACACACAATCGCACTCTAGTCTCAGACACAGACAGGCAATGCTTGATTAAACATTCTTGAGGTGTTAGCTGGTAATCTGTCACTGAACTTCTAAGGAGCCGGCGAAGTTTGTGCTGCAGTGATTGGACGTTCCTCACAAATACCATTCGTTCTGCTCAAAATGTCTACAGCTCTGTAAGGTCCTTTTAGAAAGCTTCAACGCAACACTCGTTAAACGAGGCTCTGCTTACTACTTGCACATAGACGGAAGTACAGGAAGTTTGGTTTTTAGAGCTCTAATAGTTTGAGAGCCATGTACAATTAGAGGAATTACCTAACATTTTTAGAAGACGCTTTAGACTGATTTTGTTCATTATCATTTTAAGTAAAAAAACAGTACTTGATATATGTGTCTGTTAATCAGCCTTTGTCAGATACAAACAATATAAAGTACTCATAAAATAAATAACTTTTTTTAAATAGCCAGAAAAATTATATTTACTATAACTATGTAATAAAAAAGAAGGGCAATCTGGCTGCAAAATCTACAGAATATACTCTATAAGCAATTGCAGTCTTAGATACTTTATAAAAAACAAGCAAAAAAACCTTTTTTTAGATGGATGTATGACAAAATTTCATTTAAAACCGCTTAAAAACAAAGTTCATAATGTACAATGTATTTATACTGAACATAAATTGTGATAAATTCACAGTAAACTTATGTTCATTTTTATTTGCAGGTGTAAACAGTCAAAACCGCTGTTGACGTCCAATAATTAATCCTTACTCCATCCTATGCAGTCTTTGCACACATTTATTTTTACTTTGATTTGCATTTGAAACAGATCTGTGGCAGAGTTGTGCTTGAAATTGCATTTGAATTGGAGTTTTATTCATACACGACATGCCGTCTCCTTAAATGAACTGCTGCTTGTGACAAACACCAGAGATATTAAAAAGATCTTGTGGTTGGATTTTCTGTCCTGCGGGCTCGCTTTCAGCGAGTCAGCTGCTTTAACTCTGTATCAGATCATGTATCTCAGTGTGGATCGTGTTAGGTAAATGCGCCTCGGCTGGTTGAAGAGTATCTCAGGGGGCCAATCTCAATTCAATTAAGCATCTGAAGGGCTGGAGACCTTGTGTGTGGACTGAATCTGAGCCTGCTGGTCTTCTGCCTCTATTAACTACTGTCCGCTGCCGGTTGCCATGACAGCCAAAAGTCTGCTGTTTCAGGCGCTGGCATGACCAGCTTAGTGATTAGCTGGAGCTTTTTTTGACACCTGACTAGCTGTAGATGAAGAACAGAAATGTAGCTGCAAACTAATAAATGAAGTTACCTTTGTTGAGACCAGAGCTTTTGTAAAATTGTGATTACACTGTTTGATACTAACCTTATCGAGACACATAAAGGATCTCATGCCAGTAGATACTCGGAGTAGATTTTTGTATTAAAAGAAGAACATGTGGCTCAGCTATTCATGTATTAATATCATCTTATCATTTTTGTCTTTTCAACTTCCTGGTAAAAGGAGCTGTCTGTGATAAGGAAGCCCTATTTATTCCTCTCAGGATGCTGAGGAGTTTGTAATATTTCATGAATATAAGGATTTTACAATTATACTTATTACGATTCTTACAAAGAAACTATTGAATACAATTTATCTATTGTTTTGTTAACACATAATGTGGATGAAATTATTCAAAATTATTCTTTTAAAAATATTTGAAATTGTATTGATGGTACAAGTTCTTCTTTTAAAAGCTCCATGTAGATCGTGTCTAGATCATGTTTGTTAGAGATTTAATTCAGATGTCAGTTTCTTTTGGTTGTTCTTTTTTTTTTACTTTTTTGTCATTTGTGTTTCATTTTATTGCTCGTTTTGATCATGTACAACTGTGACTCTGGAGGTATGGGATTAGCAACTTGTTACTTTCTCAAAAGTTGTCTAAAAGTTTTTGTTGTAGTTAAAGGTTCATTAAACCCTCCAAGTAAACATTGTTTGATTTTGAGAGATTTATCTGGGCATGTTTGATTTGTTTTTCTTTTTGTTCTAATAGTTGGAAAAAAACACACAAAGTAATTGTTTTCTTCTTTTGAATAATATTATTGAGTTTAAAATGGGATTCACAGGTAGTGATGTTTCACATTATGCACATCAGTATTTGACAGAGGTTGACTGGTGCATCAGTATCGTCACAAGCTCTCTTATCCAATGAAAAGACACACTCATCCACAGATAACACTTTGTTCATCCCACTCCCTTTTAGGAACTGCTGTACACAAGTATTTCAGATTTAATCTTGGATTGAATTGAACTAAAATAGGGGGGTTTCATAGCCTTTAAATGTATCAATAAAAATTGTGAACAAGCTGCTTTTTAACCTGAAGATGGAAACTAAAGAACAGACTGATGAATAGATTGCTTGCAGGAGGGATGAGGATTGAGATTCTTGTCCTTCACTTGAAATGTTGCTGAAATAACCAGAAAACGCAACCTTTTTTTACATACCATATTTTTTCCACATAAATTAATTTAACCATGTCATCGGTTCCTGCCAAATATGCTATCATATACAATGTTTCCAAGTTTCAATGATTTGAAATAAAGAAGTGGTTTTAACAGAACCAATTGGAGTTTTATATAGTTTTACCTAATTAAAGGAATTAAAATAAATACATAGTTATATCATGAAATTGCAACCATAGTTATTTTCAAAACTAAGGATCAATTAAGGGAAAAACAATACAATGGATGTGTTTTGAATTTCACCCAGTGCAATAAAAAGGAAATTTTAGAAAAAGAATACTTTTGCTTTTAAATACTGACTGGGTTTCAGCTTTTTAGAATTTGCTCATTTGCTCAAGAGGGGACGTTTAGTCACTGGTCATCTGCTTTTGAAAGTTTTTTTCCTTTCAAAGGCATTTGTGGCTCTGATTCGGGTTGTGTCTTCTGTACTGGCTTGTTCTGTCATTTTGCTTGAACGTGCCTGTAAAATTAAATGATAAAATAACAATGATATGTTTTGTCAGTTTATTAGGAACAATTTATAGACCTTCCTCTGTTAAATAAACAACTTTCTCTCATTATGAGTCTCACATAATGAAAGAATTAACAACACGTACAGCAAGATGTGCATGAGAAAGAATGGAATGCATGGACATGACTGCATTTAGTGTGAAGATATCCAAACAAGTCTGAGATAATTCCACAAATATGAAACAATAATGAATAATAATCAGAAAACTTTGCTTTTGTTACATATTTTGGGTGTTAAATCTAATCAAACACTGAGAAATTGTCAAGGTTTTCGGTCAATGTTTATTTTATTTTAAAAATGGTTTGAAGTAACATTTTTATAGAGAACATCAAATTATCATTCTGCTTTCAAGGAAGCTGATATGTCTATTGTAAAAACAATCTATTTTTGGAAGGTCTACAAAAAACTGGATAACGATTAACCTGGCAACCACTAGACCCCTGTCCTCCAATGACTCTGGGACAAACGATTATGTTTGTAAATGAACCGAAGCAGAAAATTACCTCGAATCCTGGATATCGAAACATGAACACAATGCATTTACATTCATTTTTGATGGATCATTATGTTACAACCATCCTTGGCTCTGACTTTCCATTCTCCTCTTATTTTTAAGTCTTTGAAGTTTTTCATAGAAATGTGTTCACTCTGCTTTTCATGACAGTTCTTAAAAGAAAAAAAAGATTGGACACAGTCCAAAAAATAACAGAATCAGGTCTTACTGGTACAGTGGCTGACCATCTCCGCCCTGGACGAAGTAGGGTACTTCTGCTGAACACGGTGTGTAGTTATGGACTAGCTAGAGGAAATTTACCAGATAATAATATTAATCTGCACAGACAGCTGGGCTGGAGGGTATCTAGTGGCATTATAAGGACACCGGGACCTTGGTGGACCTAAATATACATCAGGACTGGAATGAGTTTTATCTTAGTAGAGCTCACACATGATCTCTGTCACACTGCTTGTACTATACTGGCTCCAGTGATGATTAAATGAGTTCATGAGCTGTGCCGAGGGCACGAGCACCTGACCCGGTTACAGAATGATAAGCAGAAGTGTACAGCTGTGTGTTTAGATATTACAAGCAAGCTTTCACCTGTAGTCACCGATAGCGTTCACTTTACAACAGTCTCAGTTATCTACAACTCTCCAAGATTAGTGAAAATTCCTTCCATAAATTAGACCTGAACAGTTGAAATTCTATTGAACTCTGTAAAGTAATTTTGTAGTCAGATTTAATTATATATATATATATATATATATATATATATATATATATATATATATATATATATATATATATATATATATATATATATATATAAGATAATTCATAACAGAATTTTTAATATTTCAATATGGGTGATAAATATTCATTGAGCTATCTAAGCATGATCCACATTGATTAGATTTTTAGTGAACAAGAGACTTTGGGTCTTGTGGTTCCACAAGAGACACAGAGGTTTTTTACTGTGCTCTATTAGAAATTAGAATATGATCTATGAGGCGAACTGTTCGTCGATGGATATTAAGTTTGTATATTCTTTATGCTGGGGAGGTGACCTGCCTCATTCAGCGAGGCTCCCAGGGGCCTCACAGAGGGAATTTCTATTTACTCTACCTGATCCTCACTAGGACTTTGTGAAGCTGCTTTGAAAGCAACTCACAACAGGGGTCCAGTGTTTGTACAAAAAATATAGTAACAAGGTCTCCTTTCCTGTAACACTCAAACACTCAATTACTTAATCCATCTGTGAATATTTATTAATTTTATTTATTATTATCATTATTATTTTTCTGTTTAGTGTATAGATCATTAACTGGGTACATGTATGTATATTTATATTTGTATGCATATGTGTAGATAGATGCGAACTGCATGGATGTGCTAAGGTAGCTATCTAATCTTATTTATTTTATTTTTATTTTTCAACTAATTTCTGACTATTTCCCCTACAGGTATCTCTCATTTTCTCTTTCCCCCTCAAAAACTTCTCTACCTCTCTTTCCCCCTTAATTACATCTCTCCTCTTTCCCCTTTTTAATTAACACCATCCTGTCCTGATGTATGTTTATATGATTGATTAATGTAATTATTGTGATGAATGCGAAATAAATAAATAATCAATAAAATAAATAAAGAGTATCTATCCAGAGGAATACTCACTATATAATATCTTAATTTCTCTGGAAAAAGGAAAACTGACCAACTCATACGAAGCACCTCCCTCCTCATGGAGCTGCTTTGAAGTAGGACAGGACAGGTAAAAAAAAAATAGTAACATAGTGACACAGATTAAGTGTTAAGTAAAGTACAGATCAAGTAAAATAATGACATTTTTAAAGATAGATAACCAGTGGCATGCTACTGTAAGTGTAAGTTCTATTAAAAAATATAACTAACCAATATTTTATCTAATAATTTTTATGTATTCTTCATTTGAAATCATTTGATAAATGATATTCTAAGTTGTGAGTGGAGGTCAGAAATTTTCGAAAGCCATTGAGGCTTATTTTTGCTGCTGACCACTGATGGATGTTCGGCCAGTGTAATCAATTAGGTCTGCATGAAGAACTCTGCCACAGCACACTCGTGAGTCCTTTTTCTTCTTTTACAGCAATTTTTCCATCTGATAAACATTAATATATGGGCACTTCCCACTCTGACACGACACATAAATTGTATCTATGCGATCACAAATTATAAATTGACTTTCAGGCTTTTCTGATAATGCATTTTCCGGTTTAGTAATCAAAAGCGAATTACATGCAAGCTTTCTGACTGTGTTTGCTCACTCTCCTCTATTAGACCTGCGGACATGCCTTGTCTTATTGTATTCCTGTACATGCTGTTGGTCCAGCTGGGATTGCTGGGGATCCAGGAGCAGCATGTCATTGAACAGGATCTTCGTGCCGAAACTAAGTTGATAGAAGAAATAGTCTAAGGCTAGATCGAGCTTTGCTGTGAGCGAACTCTCTAGTTGTTTTTTGAGGATTTTTATTCAAGCAACAAAGCAGACCATATGCAATTGAGTTAAACTGTTTTGCACTGGGTAGGAAATATATCGGCTTTGCAAATATGCTCAAATGCTATCAATGAAAAATGTACACTCTACAATAGACAAAATGAAGTCAGTGTGTGGATCCCAGAAGAAAACTAAACCGCGGCGGCTACACCACTGAGTGTTCCACACACTGAGGAGCTGGCTTGGTCAGTCAACAGTGAAGCTCAAAAATGGTTAGACCTGAAAAGACCTGAAAGCTTTTTGGCAGGCCAAGACTCCGTACTGATCCTACCAACATGAATTGAAAAACGACAAAAGCTTGTAATAAAAAATCTATAAGCAGTCAAAATAATACAAGTCTAATTTCCGAATCAAACAAAAGAGTAATCAATAAAAATGTTACCAAAAACTGCAGGTTTGAACCATTTATGAAAAATAAAGGTAAATCTAACAAAAAAAATTCTGGAATGGAATTTGGTAATTTTGTAAAGTAAACCATCTTAGGCTAAAGTAACACAAAAAACATAAAATGTAATTTATTGCTGTCGAATTAAACTAAAAACTTCATTGAACAGCTGCAATGAAATTTTGTTTCTTAGTCCTTTTCAGTTATGTCAACAGGTTAATCTGTGACATTGACCAACACAAGAAGTGTAGAGCTGATTTTACAAAAACCATGGGTTTTCTGTAATAATGCACAATGTGAAGTACTTTCAGCTGTTTAGGAAATTATATGCAGTGGTGTATTGTTATCAAACCATTCTTATGTACTAGGTACCTGATCCACATACTGGCAGCTAAAATTTGTATGGTAGTAAGACCAATTCATGTAATTCATGTAATCTAATCACAATTACGCTTTTAAAAAGGTAGCCATTGTGGTCGGGGTAGGTTTTTTTGTGATCACTTAGTCATTAATCCCTTATGAAACCCTCATGTCAAGACTTAAACACAATTTTATATATTTTGGATAAAAACCAGGAGGCAGAGGGCTCCTTCATAGACCCTCATGACAATAGACTTTTCAATATCCAGAAAAGTATGACAAACACAATACAGGTGCAATCAGCAGTTTAAACAGACCTCATGAAACATTTTTTATGAAGACCTTATTAAGTATTTTTTTTTCAAAAGCAATAAACATTTGACTTTGTTTCCACCACAAAACACATAGATGCATGAGGCACAGCAACAGAGTATGCACATGTGATCTGATAAACAGACTTCCTGTTTATTACACTTGAAAAGTTTACTTCATTTACTGTTATTCTTCAATGACTCTTGTTTTTGCCCAAAATTTTGTTTAGAGGAGGAATTAAACATTTATGGGTTTGGTACAGCATGGAGGTAAGTGATTAACACTACTGTTTTTTTGAGGAGTGATGCTATAATTTATAAGTAACCTTTGCTAAGAAATTTGATCCTCCGGGCAAGTTTATGGAACAGCACCTCTAGTGTTGGTCTTGACCATGTTCAATCTGCATTCTAAGGCCTACTTATGACAGTGTCAGTAGGTGGAGATGTATCATCTTTGAAGTTGATCATGATTGATTTACCCCTAAATGACAAGAGATCAGTCAAAGCACTTTACCCAGTACATACTAAATACTGAAGACATTTAAAGTAACAATTGCAGCATTTTATTTCAATGTAATTACACCAAATACGTTATTTTAAATATGTGTATTCATATTTATAACACATTTCATTGAAATATTTATTTGTGCTCTGACCATGATGCTTCATATCCTCTCCCTATTTTCCAAATGTATTTCAGCAAACTTTGTGATCCCACTTCAGAATTGTTAAATGTATGCATTTGGCTTGTAAACGTACACTCAAAGTTATGAACAAATTTGATTTACTTAAATTTAATTAAGCCACATTTCTGGTTATACTATCACCATTGTCAACCAACTGAGCCAGATGGGGGCTAGAAGTAAATACACATGAGAGATTCATTGAGTTTGGAAGCATTTTTATTGGTATTATTACTGTCTTATGACAACACATCTGCTTTCTGTACATATGTAGCTGTAAATATGTAAATATGTTTTTAAGACGTTGCTGTTTTAGAAGTTTGGATTTAGGCTTTGTGGCATGAGATAGTGTCATGAAATCTTGCTTCTTTGAGGAACAAGCTTTGAATATGTAATAGAGAAATGTAAAGGTGTCAATAAGTGCACTCTAGGGGATACAGAAACTGAGAAGATGAAGGCTGTGGATATTTGGCAGGATACGGGGCTAAGAGCGGAATTTAACAGACTACAATGCTAGCTTCCAGCTCTCAAACTGCCTCGGGGTTCCTCACTGCTTTTTTTCCAACTCAGAAAATGAGAGTGGCTGAGAGACATGTTCTTCTGCATTATTCAGACTGAAAATATAATGGAAAATTTTCTTTTCCAAACACTCCTCTGATGTGTCGAATTGAAAATAGAATCAAAGATTTAGAATTCTTTGTCATCTGGTTCTTGGAACTGCTTGAAATCTGTGATTGTGCTTCTGCTCAATGCTGGATTATCCAAAATTAATATTGGTTGGTTTTTAATATGTTTGGTTACTAACAGGGAGCGTAATCTTGAATAAATTAGATATTCAATACTGAATGTTAAAGCATGAATAAACGAAAAATAATTCTAATACAATTATTTATGGTTTTATTTATTTTGATTTAAGTCTTTAAAAAGTTTGTAAAAAGAAAAAGAAAAGAAATGTAAAAAAGTTTTTTTTTAAGTTGCCAAAAAATCTCATGTTTTCTTCTTTATAGTTGTATACATATTACAGAAAAAAGTAAAGCACTGTGTTTAAGTCATTCATTAAACATCACAACTCTAAAAAATATGTATAATTCTCAAAAATAACTAAAAATTGCAGACTTTAATTTTAGTGAACATCCATACTTACCAAGTATTTCTGTCAAATAAAAAAAATCTTATTTTTGAAATGATAAATACCTGCAAAATGTTAATATTGTACTTTCTCACTTATTATTTAATAACTTCAATATCATTGCATTTCAACTACACAGTTAAAAAAAAGTTGGTATTTAGTTTAAAGTTTGTACAAATATATCATTGAACAAATCCTTAATTTAGGATAAGTTACAAGAGTCAGGTTCCATTTCTGTTGTCCCTGATTTAAGTAATATTGAACTCAGTGTCGTTCACATCCTATTGGTTTACTTTTTAATTCATGTTTTGTTTCATTGCGTGCTTTTAATCTTATTTTATTTTTGTGTTCTGTTATACCCTGTGCCTTAGCATCTCATTATGTGTTTGGTAAATTAATCTTGTTCTCCAGAGCAGCTCCTTTATTGCCAGTAAAAGCCCTGATTAGTTGTATCTCTCTCTCTCTCTCTCTCTCTCTCTCTCTCTCTCTCTCTCTCTCTCTCTCTCTCTCTCTCTCTCTCTCTCTCTCTCTCTCTCTCTCTCATGTCTTTCCATGCGTCAGAGCGCATAGGGCAACAATTTCTTGTTGTTTCAGTAGATGTTTTTCTTTTTTTAGGTTTATCCTGGGTGCTAACCCGACGGCCGAACCAGAAACATCCACACACACAAACATTCATATACTATGGACAATTACCCAATTTACTTGTTTTGTGGGAGAAACCGGAGCACCCGGAGTAAACCCACGTGATCACGGGGAGAACATGCAAACACACAGAAATGTCAACTGATCCAGCCAAGACTCAAACCAGCAACCTTCTTGATGTGAGATGACTGTGCTACCCACTGCGCCACCGTGACTTCCAATTAGTTGTATACCATATTTATACTCCCTGAGAGCATTCGAAGTCCTATACTTGCTTACTGATCCATATGTAAGTATTAAGTGAGCTAAGCAGTACCTTCCAATTGAATGTATGTGAAAATAAGTAATAGAAAATAGTCTAGTATGATTTTCTACACCCAATGAGAACCGGGTGCCATTCAAAATAGCAGAAACTTCATCACCTAATTTTAGCATGTTAAATTAAGTTTGCATGATCTATTGGGACTTACTTGATAAAAAAAAACTACAAATTATGTGGATTCTAATGCCCCCACTATCACCTTGTTTAGTTATTAACTTCATTTGGCCTTTCCTGGGCACTTCACTCCTGGTTAGCCTCTCACTTTCTCTTATTTGTTTAACCTCTGTTGTACTAAGTTCTCTTTGTGTTTATGTATTTTGTACCACTTCTAATATTGTCAATAAATGTTTGTATACTAGTCATTTGTGTATCCTGGATAGTCTTCAATTGGACTTCCAGACTTTGGTAAATTCCACTTTGAACTGTAAATTCCAAAAGAACTTAACAAACTTACCTAAACTTGTTGTAAAGTCCAACAAATTTCCATCTCACATTTTACAATAAAAGAACATAATTTCAGCAGTACGGAAATGTTTTTAATCCTTTTTTTATTTCTTGCACAACATTGAATTCAGCCTAAGAATTATTTTTCAGACGGCAAAGTCCCGTAACCTCCATTTTATCTTCTTTCTTGTTGAGTACAATATAACCAGCACATCCTGCTGTCAGGCTTTCTGAGATTTGCTCCTTCGCAGATCACACAGGAGTGTAACCCAGACAACATCCATCCGTTTCTCCCTTCTGTGAACTGCAAATGCTCCCTGTGTGACAAAAGTTAGCAACTGGAGCCATTGATCTGTCTTCCACAATCACCTGCGTCGAGGATGTCCTGTAAATCTGACTGCCTAAATCTTACCAGTGCTGCAAGTGACAAGTCTTGAGGCACACCCAACACGTCTCAAATGGCATTTACCAAGACCATCGATCTGTGGAGCCCAAACACACACGCTTAGATAAGAAATGTAATGACCTCCGCCTAGAAAGAATTAGATGGACAAGTGCAGTGAAGAGCAACAGATCTGTGCTCACAACTGGGGAGAATTCAACAAAGTAAACTCTTATCAGCATGTGAAGCATCGTCTTGCTGTCAGAGGTGTAATCCTACAGATGAACGTGTGCGGGCATGTCCAACCATGATTAAACTTTGTGCAACAAGCCATAATGTCACCATATAATACTCACTTTCCCTCACGCTATCTATTCCTGGCTGCTTTGCTTAACTGCCTCAATAAATTAGCTTATGTTTGGAGCCTAAGAAACGGCTCCATATGAAACATGTTCCGTATGAAATCATCTTTTTCTCATTCTCGCTCGCTCTCCCGGTGTGAGGTGTGAATGCTAATCAGTGAAAGCAGCTGACGCTTGTTTAATTGGTGTAACCTGCTTTGCTGAACTGTGGCAGCCCTATGAGAATATCTTGGCTGGTGGAGTAAATTTTTTTCATCCCTATCCTGTTTGCCATCCATTCTATTTCATGCTACTATTTTTATTACTGTAACAAGGTTCCAAGCAGGCCATTCAAGAGTGCTGCAGGTGCAGTGTGGGAAATGAATGGCCTCTGGACTGGAGCCTCCGAGGTTGCCCTAAGGAGCTACGGCAGCTGTGGAAGGACATGTGAGAGTGGAAGGTGTTGAATGAAAGTCACGACTGACAGATAAGACCTTCACTGGTTCATTTAAAGCTTAGGATCAGTTAATAATCAAACCTTTCTTTTTTTAAATAAATTGACGATTTCTTATCTGAGGTAGAAATTGTTTATTACAAACAAGTGTGCAAAATCTTATAAGTTAATGTATTTTCTTCAGTCAGGCTAGCAGAACACGGCCTCTAGTGGTTGCTGTTTATGTTTAATATGTCTATATTTATCATAAGGACGAGCAGGTAGTGTAGACACCAAATGAATAATGTAAATGGGGTTGATGATGAAGTTGTTGTCCACTGACTGGAATGATAACATTTGAACATCTCATTGTATAATTTACCTTCAGTAACTACAATTTTGAAGCGTATTTCTTTTTGTTTTGTTTTTCTGTGTTATAAATATTTTAGCCTTCATTAAAAAAAAGATGTCTGTGTGCCTTGTAGACATATTATCAAAAATACACCAACAAATACCTCATCACTCACAAGACCGCTATACAGACATGTAGGTAGTCTTTTCAGCTCGAATGAGCATACAAGAGAGATAATGACACATTTAAACAGGATTACCTTTTATCTAGCTATTTAGCTAGTCCCGACTATGGTACTTCTCTTAGTTTTGTCACTGTGTGAGACAGCAGGGTCTCTCCCTGGGACCTCTAGGCTTGCTGGGTTTTGTCCAGTTTATCCTTAAGTAATCAAATGATTGGTAAACTATGAAAATTTAATTTTGAATTGCATTACAAATGTCTTAATTCGATAATACATATTTCATACAATTTTAAAAGAAATAGTATGTTAGGCAAAAATAGAAAAAATATTATATCAACATTGGTTTTGACTGGTTTTACTTGTTTTTTCTTTAAATAATAGTAGAAGAAAATGTCATGTTTAATGGAATGTTAAAGGTAAAGATATGTTATATTTAATTTTTTCAAAGTACCTACTGTACATGGAATGACTTGAAAGGTATCAAAAATGCTTGTTGCCAATCATAAGAAGTCATCAAACAATCGATGAGAGTAGAACGTGTTTGTTTTGGGAATTTTAAGCATCAGTAACAAGAACTTGAGTGCATAAGTGAATCAGTGTGGAAAGGTCACAGGTAGATAAAATAACACTGACCTTTATGTCCCAAAAATCAGACCAAAAAAAAAATCCAAAACAATAGCACTTACTGTATACTGTCATTGTTCCAAAATTTTTAAACAGTCTTTTAACTTATGTTAGATCAGCACAATCTGAGTAAATCTTTTTTTTCTGTTACGTGTATTTTCCCTTGATTTATTCAGTTTTATACTTTTAACCTATTTTTTGTTTTTAAATAGTTATTTTTTATGCTTCGTTTTCATGCAACACACTCATATGATAGTTGATTTAAAATGTGCTATGTAAATAATCTTGGAGGTTGTATGATATTGTATAATTGCTTATAGGTACCCTATGGTTCATAGCTGGAGAAACAATTCTACAACTGACACACTAATCACAATCTTTTATTCACACAATTTTATTACTAATATAAAAAAATAATTTTATTCTAGAAATTAACTATAGTGTATCTAATTAATCTGGGGCTCCAAATATAACATTTTTAATATTATTAAATATTTAAATATAGTTAAATATTTTATAGTGAGTGGGCAGCATGAGAAGATTTGTATAAAAAAATTTAAATAATGAGACTTTACTTACACATTTATTGAGTGTCTGCTATATCTGTTTTCAGCATGAGATTGCTCTTTTTGACACCTGGTGTGTTTCCATTAAATATTTCTTCATGTGAACATAAGTAAGAATTTAAATTATGTTAACTTTTATAAAAAAAAGAGGTTAAACATTTGAGAGAAACTGTAGTGTAGCAGAGGTTGCAGCTATCAAATCATCGCAACCTCATAGCCCACAATGTCACAGCGAACACAAACAAAAACAACATCAACACTTCAGAGGAAATGTGAGCAAGAGAGGAAACAATTTGTCAGGGAAAATTAACAATGATAAATAATTCAGCAGATCAATATGGTGTAAAGAAGAGCTCTGTCTATAAGCAGAGGATGGGTATCAGGAGCCTATACCCTGACAGATGTGAGAGCTATGACAGATGAGAGCCCAGCGGTGTCTGAGGTCAAGGTCAGTGGCGCGGACGTGATGGGAAGCGCTCTATAGCTTCAATCCCCCTTCAATGAGTACTGCCATAATTCAAGGACCGCATGAGATGAAAACTACAACAGGGCTTTTCCTTTCAAGACTTCTAGTTTATTTTAGAAATCTAAAGCAAAAGAAATGAATGCTGTCTCATGGAACGTTGAGGCTGAGATAATTGCATCTCATGCTTTGCTAAAAAAAGGCAAAACTAAAGCATGGTGAGTAGTTTGTTTTCAGAGGTTTGATTGTGCTCAAAGGGAGATGAGTACACCTTGGACCCCCAATTTATACTATAGAACCCACCAGTTGTGTGTTTTTCTTTAAAGGGATGGGAAGTAGAGGGACTTCACTGCATCCTAATCATGCAATGTCTTAAAAACATTTTTGTTTAAAGATATGAGAAGCTTGGTATGAGGTTTGCGTTATCGGTTTGCACTTAGATCTTTCTCTTTGTGTGGCACTTTCTAAAAATGGAGAAAATTAAACATGACACAGTTTGCATACAAAACCACTGGTGTCCTTTTCAAAGAGAGATTCGCTGATCCGTGGAATTATTCAGAGGGCCACTCTTATCAGCATGACCAATTCAACTGCTCTGCGCTGTCCTGAGATATTGAGGGTTTGAGGACGTGTGCCAACTTACAGAATCCCGGAGAGGCTTGGCTAACTACTTGGGAAACTGCATGTGATGTGCCTCACATGCCATCCTTCTCAGATCTCTCAACTCTTCCTCTCAACACAATATCACCATAATGTTTCAATGTAATATTTCTATTACTGCATACCGTGCACTCCCTTTTATAGTTTCACCTATCTGCAATTCTCAAGTTTGTCACAAATTATATGAAGGGGACCTGTTATATCTTTTTCAAAACCTCAATTTTGGACCCCTCTAGACTAGCACTAAACGCAATGCAATGTCTCGACAAAAGCTTGTTTGAACTCCATCAGTTTAGTAATCAGACGTAAGCCACATTCCTTCAGTGCAAATGGATCTCTCATAGCCACCATATCCAGAGATACTTGACACAGTTGAAAAAAATCCTTATAGAAGTTAATATTACTTAAGTTTGCGATCTTTTCATATTTGTATTTCATCCCATGGGTCAGATGTTGCTTATTTTAGTGAATCCAGGGCACCTGTCATGTTCTGTCAATTATCAATCTAGAAAATTCTTGTCTTTATGTGACAGAAATGTGATTTTACCTTGATATCTGGTTATTCAGTCTTTGTATCATCTGTATAAATCCAAAGAGTGGTGTAAAATAATTTACTTGCCCCCTCCAGTCACATGGTGTAGATAACATGACTAAGGGTCATCTTTCATTTGTTTTGTCAACGTTTGGAGCATATGTGCTGCGTCCAAATCTAAAAATACTTATACTGCACCCTTCAAGTAGATATTGATTTTCAGAAAAAAAATGTACATAGTTTTTTGTGTAAGACGAGTGTGTGCATGATCTGGGATGCACTAAAACATTAATAACTCCTAAAGAACTAACTCCTTCTTTCCCGTCCTTCATTATGAAATGTTCTAACAGTAGATATAACACTCCCTATATTTCTATTATTTATTTCTGTGCTTCTTCTTTAAAAATTTGCCATATTACGAAAGAGCTTATTTGTTTAGGTCCAATAGAAAACTCCTCCCGCCCGAGCACAGTGTATTGTGGGTAATCGAGCCATCAATCTGCACTTTCGAATCTAACTGGAAAAAGTTCACATCTGGGACCTGCTCAGATATTTTTATGTGTACTACAGTTTGGGTCAAAGTAATTATCATTTCTCACCCATAAAAATGTGGATAGGGTTGCCAATTGAGACGCAGGGACAATCTTTTGTTGTTTCCTTACTTTTCCCTGCCTTAATCATTTCCTAGTCTGAGCTTTTAGTTAGTACACCTGGTTTTCTCCTCACTATGTTTGATTAATTCCCCTTCATAATATTAATTTAAAGCTCTTTTCTTAAATGGACACATATACTAATGTTTGTGTGGAAGTGATTTATGTAGTGGGTTAACTGAGTACTTTGTTGCTGTTATTTTCCAGTCCTTTAGTTTGATTTTGCTAGTCATTGCTTTATTTGCCATATTTCCCCTGAGCTTTTTAATTGTGCATTAATTAAGTATTATTTAACAACTGTCATCCAATTGGGATCCTCTTTGGACTCACCTTTGTTGTTTGTTGTTTAGTGTGTAATAGTTTAGCTCTGCATGATGATGGCTGCTTTTGCTGTATTCGTATTGGTAAGTGGTAGGGTTACACCAATGCCAATTTTTAAAGGCTAAATACAAGTAATGATTTTCCCAGGTACTCACCAATACCGATACAAATAACAATACCAGCTTTTTGGTAAAAGTGGCATTTATACAAATAACGACACAATGAGACTAAAAGTTTTAGCACAGCTTTTCTGTATCTATGTTTTTTTTTTATTGTAGAACTTGTAGTATAATCACAACTCCTCCTGAAATTTACCAAGAGATGTTTGCAGCCTGCCATGTGTCTTGTCATCAACAATTAAAGTATCATCATTAAAGTAATATTACACCACGTTTCTGCTGTCCGGAAACGTCTTTTGTTGATGTCACAAGGTATTGGCCTGTGGTATAGGCACATTTTTAATGTGGTACATAAGACACAGACCATACGTTCTTACAGGGGAAGCATAAGGAAGGAACGTCTGCCCATGGGTGCATATTCCCTGACTTTCCCTCCAGCTCCCCTTCTGCTGTATCTAACATCCCCTGTGCACATCCACTGACTGTGAATGTCAGTTCTTGCAGCTCCTCATAGCCACACGCCACAGCCTGAGGGACTTCACCAAGTCATTCAGCCAGGAGCAACGAAGAGTGACTGCGCCCTCTGCTTTCTCTTCAATTCATCAAAGCTTTGTGATCTCCATCTCAATGAGAGACTTGTGAATTATAGAGCAGCCACATCGGGCTAGCTGATTCAACTTTAATGATGTCAAGAATGCAGTGAACAAACAGTAGCTCTGAGGCGTCTTTGCTGAAGAGCATTCTCTCTCCGTCTCTCGCTCTCTCCGTGTTGCTGTCTGGGGGACTTCTAGTGAACAAGAGGAGGGACTCAGAGTTATTCCCATGGAAACCAGCTCTTGTGTTGTGGGAGTCTGTGCTTTGCTATGCGGGGATGAAAAATGGTCTCAGTCTTGATTAAAAAAACTGTGGCCGATCCTTCACCTGGCTCCATTGTGTTGGGAAGTCATTTAGATGGCTCCCTGGGGTTATCTCTCTCTTTCGAAATCTGACAGGTTAACACTATCAATTAGCTGCCATTGATCCGGTACGCGGTAATAAAGGCTGGTTGAAAGATGATGTAGCGTTCACCTTCACCCCAAGGCAATACCTGTACAAGAATGAGAAATTACTGTAGAAGGAGAAGCATTTTTTTTAACCTTATCCATTTTATTTTTCTATTTTATAATGAAATTAATCTATTTGCATGGTTCATCGTTTTCTGATTTTACGTCATAGCCCTCTTCTTTAAATCAATCAATTGTTCGATAAAAAACACTTGCAACACAATTCATACAAGCAAAACCCAAAAATGTCTTTCAAAAATTAAACCACGTAAAATTTAATTACGTACACGTTACTTATGAAAATGCCTGTGAATGCTTTATCTGCAGGCAACAAAGAATGTACTTCTTTGAGACCTAACTTTAGTTGGTCTTCTTTAGTGAAGTTTTGTATGTTCTCCTTGCTCTTTGGCATGTTTCCTCTAGAGGAGTGTTCAGGTGAATAGATAACTCTACATTAAGAATGAGTTTGATCATCTATAGTGAGTGAATACTACTTTAGCTGACACCCCTAGGCACGAAACGTGCTTCATACTTGATTGACTTGATGAACTTACAATGCCAAATTAATTCTGCAGCAGGATATTATTCTTTCAGCTTCATCTACTCACAAAACAAAAGTTTTTTCTTTCTTTTAAAATGTTGGCCCCATCCAGATTTAAATATATAATTCTTCAACGAAATTTCTCTGTTGTTCTCCCCTTATACCTTAAAATAGCATAGACATTTTTATTTCCAATTTAGTCTTTATCTTGTTTTTCTTCATTCGGTCTCTGCCGCTAATGTCCTTTTTGTACTCTTTTACTGTTGTTCTCTGCACAGTGCTTTGGGAAGGCAGCTTTAAAGGATCTTTATAAAATTAAGTTTATTATTATTATTATTATTAAAATATAATTATAAAAATCGCTTCCAAAGCCACTATAAAATGACATTTTATCTTATAGCCTGAATTATGCACGTAGCATGCTTTTTATATGTGACAAATTCTGTGCTTTTTTAATGCAAAAAAAACATAGTAAAATAAAATTACATTTACTTATGTCATTAGTGACTTGTTTTTTATTTGTACATACATTTTTAAGAAACTGGTAGAGCTAGAGCCATATTTTACATCGCGTGGTCACTTATTTTAAATCATGCTTCCCGTGTAGTTTGCAAAAGTCACCACGAGGGGTCGCAGAACGTGTTCCCCACTCACTCCCTCTCTCTCTCTCTCTCTCTCCCCAGCAAAGCCCTCACCATCCGCCCCCTCTCTTGCTCTCCACGCTCCTCTCGAGACGCGGAGCTACAAGCGGAGTGTCGGCGGCGCTCGGAAGTGGCAGCTCGCCGTGTCAGCGTGAAGATGTTCGGCAGTCTGTGCGCCCGAAAGCTGGCTCGCCGCTCACGCTCAACGCTAATAGCCGCGCTGACGGTGCTGCTGGTCCAAACGCTCATCGTCTGGAACTTCAGCAGCTTGGACACCGGAGAAGAGCGGAAAGACAACAGCAGAGAGAAGAGAGACCGGACCGTCATCAACAAAGCCTACAGCGAGTACCCGAAGAGCGGCTTTGAGAAGAAGCATCAACAGCCGCCGCTGGGCAAGGCGTCCATTCGACAGAAAAGGCAGCCGGTAAGACGGAATTTCCCCGTTCATGAGCAGAGCTTCATTCATTCCTGGCGCTCCTCCGTCATAACGGGCCCGTTGTTCGTTTCGAGCGGGTTCCTGGTCTCCAGAGCCAGCGGTTCGGGGTGTTTGTGTTTGCTGGAGGGGATGCTGCGTGTTTGGGTTGTGTCGTGTTTGGTCAGATGACTAGACCTTTAAGTCCTGAACATGAAGCGTGCTGTTGAGGATGGAAGTGATGCAGCTCTCGAGCATCTTTAGTTTGATGGATTTGAAGTTAGGGTCATTGTTCTACGATTTTAGTTTCACAATCCTGGTTGTGATGCTAATAATTTACATGCGTTGGGTTAGATCTGAGAAGGATCTTTATGAAGAAAATGAACTAGTCTTCAAAGCAGCTACAGTGTTACATGAGAAAAGTACCGAAAGGCAATCATTTAGCATTTCATGAAATTATCGATAATTCAATCATTGTTATCAAAAATCTAAAATTGTAAGGTAAAAACTAATACATGTTCTATATCCTCCTGCTTACATTTATTTTGAAAGAGCAAGTCACAATGCTCATAAATAAGTTCTAAACTAGGTCTTTTTTAAGTAATCCTTGTAAAAGACAGACATTTACTTTTCAAAACACGGCTTAGTTTTCCATCAAAAGCGTCTTTTTTAACAAAAAAACTCTACTTCTACTTCTGACACAAGTGACAACTTGGATTAAACTGAACACATTTGAAATGGTGCAATAAAGCATAATTCTGAATACAATGACAGGCTCCGATTAAAGGATTTTAAAAAGTGCTGACTATAACCCCACAGAAAGCACATTTATTTTTTAATATACCCTCTAATCTGTGCCCTCTTACACAGAAGGTATCCAGATGAGATGTTAAAATCACGTCTTCCCTGACTGTTGCCATTTGATCATATTCATAAAGCTATTTCTTGATCTCTGATTGATGAGAAAAGAAACCATTTAGCAAAGTATTGATTTAAGTGACTGATCAATAGTAAATGGAGTCTAGTTAGTAATTAAACTAGATTTGAAAGCAATTTCAAAACCTCAAAAATGATTGTTGAGTTAGAAAAATTGTCAGCTTTTAAAGTGTTTGGCCTTTTCATGTGCATGAACACACCCATGATGGTTTAAAGTTGTGGTGATGTTACATTTAGTAAAACTAAAAAAGCATTTTAAAAGATGTTTTACGATCAAGTGCATTATAGTATGATGATCCTTTGCCCACCACCAACGTATGAGATAAATTTTCAATGCTCTTTATATTCAAAGCGCTTCACAAAACATGAGGACTACACTGACAAAAAAACTCTTTAAAAAATCAGATTATTTTAAAGGCTGTTTAATTCATTTACCTTTCTATCAGTAAATCAGCTTCTCATAAAGTCTGGGTTTATATGAGACATAAGATTTGGTAGATTTTCATTAGGTCTTGAAAAGGCTTCAGAGCAGATGTCAGGGGTAAAAACAGCAGTTTCTATAAATGAAGACATTTGTTTTCTTTACAGACCTGCACAAACGGATACATGTTGATTATGCATCAACTGCTTGAGCCTGCGATGTGAGTTTAGGAGGTTAATGCACCAGCAAATTCCAGTATAGTTAATTTTGCTGCTGTCTGGAAGGTCTTGCCCCGAAAACAAGATGCAGTGGCTAAAGCTTATATCATATCCTACAAGGGTGTGGATCGTTCATGCCACAACACTAGTTTTGTTTACTTCACTTAGGACAGCCTTAAGATTGATAATAGCATGTAAAAAGTAAATAACATGTGTCCTTTAATGTATAATATGTGAAATTTAATTATAAAGTACCTATGGGTGTGTACAAAAACTTTTAGTTCATTATGGAATATTTATCTTGATATTATGTGATTTGTATTGCTCATTAAACAACATTTAAAGTCATGACAGTCAGACACAGAATTGTGTTGGCCTTTGTTAAAAAGCTTCTGCTTTTTTCTATCATCTTGAACTGTATGGCATTTCCCCATCATGCATAGTGTGATGTTTTTTGCATGTTATTTTGTGCCACAATACAATGTTGCAACCATTTCTGTGTTTCCTCTAGACTTTTTTCTAACTTTTTTGAGGACTAGTCAGTTATAAAGTCGCCCTCTAAAATCAGAGAAACATTGATTTGATGAACTATTGACATAGTGTCCATAGGGCATTTGAGAGTCATGTCTGCCATGGCCAAGCATTTCACTCTTGGCAGCTCGTTACTACGAAATAGTTAAGAAATTGGGCAAAAAAACAGGAGTTTGGTGACATGATAAAGTTAAAAGTTATATTTTGTATAATTTAAAATATTAAATATGCATGATTTAAGTTTCACGTAGCATAGAGGTTACAACCACTATAGCATTTATATTAATATTAGAGTATGACGAAAGCCTTTTTATTTTTTTCATCTTAAACATTTCTGGATGTAAAGATAACACTTCTTTGTTTGCTTACATTTGACATATGCCCACATTGATTGATATTTTTGAGGAGAGGAAAAAACCCAGCATCACCAGTGTGTGGCATTATCTCCTTTCAGCGCTTCAGCTTCTAAACTCAAAATATGAGTAGATTTTAAAAGCAGAAAGTATACCACATGTGCGTTTTTATATTGAGAGTAAAGCTATGTTTTTCTCTCAGTGTGTGAGATCAAACAGCTATCCAGAAAATCAATTTGGAGACATTGACAAAAAATTAACTATGTAATTCCTTTTAAATGTATACAGAAAATGTTCAAATTGCTTGAGAGCACATCACTCAGTTTTTTGCTTTCATTTTTAATCATGAGCTGAATTTAATCTAAAACATATGTCTTCTTATCCCAATTAGAACGATTCTGACATCTGTTTTGAGCATAAACGAGAAACCATTGGCCTAGGTATTGTATGGAGACTTGAACACATTTTGACTCTAGGCTAGTACCAGTGTCATTATTTGACTATCATGTGGTGGGATTCTTTTTAATTGCATAGGTGTTAAATTAGCTTCATAACCCAGGTGTAATGTAAACTACGGCGAGCCTGGAGCGACGTTCACTCTCATTTCATTTCTCGCTAATATCCCCACAGACTTGTTGCTCTATCTGTGTCTAATGTGATCATTCTATTCTTCAGTGGCCATTTTTAAGCCCTGCAGTGTAAATGTAATAACCCCTCCTGCACAGAATTATCAGCAAGTCTTGCTTCCTTTGAGTTGTCGCAGTTTGTCCGGAGTGTTGTTGTCTAGTGGATGTGTGTATGTCAGCAGAATGCCTCGTGCCATCCTGCCTCTGCAGCGTGAAGCATGCCCGTCAATCCTCTGAAATGCTCCCTGTAGTGGCATCATCCTGTTTGAATTCAGCAGCAAGCGCCCTACTTCTTTCGCATCCTGCTAGTCATAACAATAGCGCGGTGTGACCCTACTCACCTTTTTGTTTGTCCTTTTGTATACATGCTCTGCTCTTCCGGATCTGCTCTGCTTTCGGGTTTGTTTGTGTTCTCGGTGGGCTGTTTATTCTGGCAAACAAGATTGGCAGAGGATTAAAGTGGGCACAGATTGTTTCAGCTGTTTATCTGGTTCCTCCTCCTGAGATGGCGTGGAATCGGCGAGGTGGGAAGCCTTTGGAAACTCGAGAGTGTTTCAGAAGATACATCCGAGCCTGCAGAAGCCTTGCAAACCTGCTGAATACCACAGACAGGAAGGAGATGGCTATCAGTCTTCTTTTGTTTGACATTAATGCTGATCTTTAAAGTCCTATCACACCCTGTTGGATTTCTTAATGGTTCATTTGTTAGATCAAGCGCTGGTTTTAAGGATTTTGTTTCATATAAAAATCAGCATGTGTGTTTGTTTTTAAATAGACATTTTTTTTCCTCATTTTACTAACACATTTAAAAATTTCACAATTTACAGAAACCTTGAAGTGTTAATGGATTAAAAAGTTAAACACCCATGTAAAAGAAAACATAACCCAGTAGTTAACACTTGACTCATTTTTCTACACTATATATTTAAATGTAGAAACAAAATATTTTAATAGTGCCTACCTGGCAACATTCCATATTGAATGTATTTTGTTGCATTCATTTTTCTAAGTAGAACTTTAACTCTTTAACAGTGTTTCTAGACTATCTTAACTCAAAAAGAGAGGAGCAGATATCTCCAAAGGCACAAATATTCCTTTTTTCATTAAAGCGATCTGAGCAGACCCCCTGACCTTTCACCCCCTGGTCCGCTGTGTTGACATTTTAAACACAGTTAAGAGTTAACTTGGGCCCACACATAATTTGTGCTCAAAGAAAAGCTATTGAAATACCAAATTATCTGAAGCAGTCTTTTAAATCTAATAAATCATTTATTGCCTGTACACATATAGTGCCATCGATTTGGTTGGCTTTACCATATTAAAGTAGGCTAAATACATTCTGCTGGATTTTTAAACCTTTTTTCTCTTTTGAAAATGAATTGCAAAAATTAAGCAAGTGCCACAGTGACCTCAGCACCGTTTGGTTGTAATCAGCTTTGTATTCTTTTTTGGCTTGTGTTGTGCATGTACTTTTTCCTCAAACAGGAACTTCCTTTGCTGGTGGAAATAAGGATGTTGGCTGTGCATGATGGGAAGTAGACTAAGGCTCAAATAATGCCTTTAGACTAAGGCCTTTAAATGGCCCAGAATAGAGAGATGACGTAAAGACATGCAAACACAGTTGTAGATAAAAACAACAGGTTAACTTGATGTTTTTTGCCCACTAAAATGCTCTCTTCTTTGTTAGACAAAGAATTTGGTCACAACTTGTTTCTTTCTTTTATGTCTTTTGCATTTTGGCATGATCTTTTGTGTGTAATCTGTCTCGTAAAAGCAATCCCATAGAGTCTCTCCTAGAAGAAGAAAAACTATAGTTTAAGATGACCTCTACACTGGCTGCCAATGACATTCAGAATAGATAGTGTTGCTCGTAATTCACAAAACAGATCTGCACCAAAGTGAATAACAGATCTTCTTACTGTATACAAACCAAACAAAGCTCTTAGATCATTGGTTTCAAATCAGTACTGCCACATTTCACTCCAAACAGGGAGAGTCTGCTTTCAATTACTATGCTACCCACTGCTGGAACCAGCTTCCAGAAGAGATTCGAGGAGCTAATTTAAATCTAGTCACATATAAATCTAAACTAAAAACGCATCTATTTAAATGTGTGTTTACTGACTAAGCACTAATGTCCGTTTTATCTATGATTTGTTTTATTATTCTGTAAAGCCCTTTGAAATACCAATGTGTATAAAAAAAAATAATTGAATTGAACCAAGCCATCCGGTGTACTTTTTGATGGCAGAGTGAAACAGCCTATATCTAAACTTTGCTGGCTGTTGGTTTCATTCCGCATATGCTTGCTGTGTTTTGGGGCTTTTAATGTAGCCATAAACAGCACTTCCTACATTTGCCTTAACAGGATCTCATTAGCCAGATGCCGCTGCGCACCAGGTGAGCAGAGTGGCACATTCGTCTTGTTACTGCATGTTCTGATTCTCCTAAGGTCAGTCTGTCCCGCATGCTCGAACAGCACCAGGGTCCTGTCGCCGCAGGACGTTCCTGATGCAAGGCGAGTTGTGTTTGATGGTGATCAATCTCAGATGTTCTGCCGGCTGTGTGTTTGTGTGTGCTGAATGTGAATGTGAGGGTTATCTTCCCTCGGTCACCACCTGAATTAGCAGCGAACTCCCAAAGGGAGGGGCACTGGGGACTATGAGTGTTGTCAGGGTCCATATAAACACTTTATTGTTGTGCTTTTTAGCAGACCTCTAGAGTGCTGAAAAGGCTTATGGTACTAAATATTGTAGTCTTTGCAAAATAACGCTAAATTAAAACAGACTCACAATCCCTTTTTACGTGATGTATGCCAGTCATAGCTATCCAGTTAAACCTCACTGGGGTTCCTCAAGGCTGTCTTTTACTTTTGAACTCGACTTATAGAAAGCATTACTGACCTAGAGACAATCATGCATGCTTTCTTTTCCAGCAGATTAGACTGTTGTAATGCTTTTTATTGTGAACTTTCTAAATATTTTTTGTGGATTCAGTTCATCAATAATGTAGCATTCGATTTGCTAACAGTCACTAAAAATTTGAGGACAGAATTAGCTGATCTACATTCAGCGCATTTGGGATCCTAGGTTTACATGGTAGCTATTTTGTGTGTCTACATGGTTGCTTGTCCTTCTAATCCAAATAAACCTTGGGTAAACACTTTTGTACTGAGAAGAAAAAAACAACACATCACATATTTACATATTCAAATCAATCTAAACATTGCTTTCAGTGATTGCTATGAATTGCATTTCAAATATGAAATAAAAAAAATAACTTAACAGATTATATATCGTTGCACTGAATAAGATTTAAATCACCTGATCATCAGTCTATCCATTTAATCAATCTAGCATCAGGTAAATTATGAATACAATTGGTCCAGTATAGAAATTTGAATTCATATGTAAAAATGTTGTTTGTTCCTTAAGTTACTTTAAATAAAAGTTGATCTAATCCGACATTTAAAATGACATTTACCAAACAGGCTTTGGGAGGATCCTGTAAAAAAAAATCTAAAGCTTCTCAGGAACACTCAAAATGGTCTTGAGCTCATCAACGTCCCTGATAAGGCAGTCTTTTCACCTCTTTTCATTAAAGAATAAACAGCAAAAAAAAGTACCCCCACCTCTATCGTCACACTAATTCAGGTTCCTTCATCAGCCCACATTTTTTTGACGGATAGCACACTTAATCCATGCCACTACATCATTCGATTGCACACCTAGCTGCAGCCGCTGAATTTTACAAAAAAAAGAGCAATAGTGTGACCTTACACAACACTCTCAAAAGGCAGTGTGTCAATTCACTGCTTTTCAGCAATTGAAGACACCTCCATTGTGAATTCCAATACAATAACATTGTGAAAATCTTATGGTTGGTTCTTTTGTTCACGTGACTAAAGTCACTCCGTTCTTAAAGGCACTAACAACACAATGATCCCTTGAGCTGAAAAAAAAAACGTATAAGAAGAAAAGTGGGCGTGTCTGTATTTGTGAGTGCAAATATTGATCCGTTCAAAGAGAGCATAATCTCTCAAACACACAACACCCCTTTCATGTATTCTGTGTTTTTGCTTTCCATTTATTGATAAAGCAATGTCTTATAAAGTGAAGGACCACTTTGTATATAATACGCAAGTGCTATCTTCCAGTTTCTGCTGGGTCTTTGAGAGGGTAAAGCCTCTCGCGCAGCTGCTCTCTTTATATCAGGAACTCTCTGGATCTGTTTACAAAGAGTAAGCAGAGAATTCTTTCTTTAAATAGAACTTAAAGAAATGTGGTTGTTTTATAAAACTTAGGAATTTAATAAAAACCCTGAATAAATGCAGTAATTGTCCCATTCCTTCCTGATCCCATTTTCACACCATCTAGTGCCGAGAAGGGAAGCTCTTCTCTCTTATCTATGACCTAAAAACTAATACGCAAAGATATTAATGTATGCATGAAAGGATTGCACCCAGTGTGGGAGATGCATACATGTGTAGAGTCCTTACAGTATAATCTGTGTCAATTAGGTGCAAAATCATGTAACGGTTTAAAGACAGCACAACCCTGCAAAAAATAGATTTAACTGTGATTTTACTAAACATCATTATTAAATTATTTTTATGTGTCAGATAGATGTGTAATGTAAATTTAAATCTCAAACGTTTTACAATTTATCTAAAACAAAGACCAATAAACTCTGGACAATATAACAAAACACATAATCTCTCTGTATGAAAAAAATATGTAAACATACAATTCAGCTCAGCATTCTGTATTTCTTTGTGCATTTTTTTTTTATCGTCTCCTCATGTCTCAATCTTCTTAGTTCACCCTTGAAAACCCCCACCAATCTCCAGGCTACTTTACGAGAAGTATTCTTGAATTTCTTTAGTTAAGATAACATCAGTTGTAACTGTATGGTGAAATGGACTCAGGTATTAATAGCAATATTCAATAAATGTTATTTCAGCTAGCATTTGTACCTTTTTTACACAACAAATTTTCCATAATGGCAACCCAGTTGTGGATACATCGTCTTACTCTAAGGTTTTCAGTTATTGAGTCATTCCATTCTTTCCTCACTGTGCAATGCTGACTCACAGTCCCTCAGTATAAATGCCTCAGTGCCCACCTCTCCATCTCCCTCTCTCAAATACACTCTCTACATTTGATCCAGTCTGGTTGTCGTTTTGCTAGATCATCAGAAGTTGCCCTGAGGTGCTTATTTGCCCCAGCTCCAGTGGGACAGCTGCCCTGTTTGCATTTCCTAATCTCCATTAGCTGTTAAACACAGAATCATACCCCTGGTAAATCTGGATCATCAAACTGACTTGCTTTAGATTTCATGTCAAGGCTTTAGCTACACATTCGTTCATATGCAAGTGCTCTTTCTTGAAGAGAAAAGACCAAATTGACTTTCATTTCTCTCAGACATAATGAACCATGTCAACACCTATTGATTTGTTTCTCTGCATTAAGCTGATGGTTATCACAAACAATTTCTTAATGATTCGCTTTCTTAATGAGCGCGCTTGCTCCCATTGACTTGGTAGTGACTTCATCCAATGAAAAGAAAGCAAGCATTCCAGTAAATTTTATAGTTTTAACTGAATTCCATAATTAAGACTTTCTTTTTCCCTGGTGTGATCAACATCATGAAAAAGCTCTTGATTTCCTGAAAGTCCATTGTGTTGTGAAAGTGTATTTTGCTAGCTGGGCTTTGTTTCTTTTGTAAACATGACCATATAAAGTAACCTAATTGCTATGTAGGCTTGACAATTCAATGAGGGACTTTCGCAGATATTGGAAAAACAGGACATCGGTGCATTGTAATGCAACCATTAGCATAGCTTTGGCCACTCACTATTCATACTTGGCTGAGTTGAATACTACATGCCTTTAATTCCAATTTACTCATCATTGTTTGTGTCTGTTTTTAAAGGATAATTGTATCTAAATGGTAGTGGGGTTTTTCCATTCACATTATTAATGTAAAATTTGTTGTTTAGTTTGTTCAGAGTTAAAACAATGGACTCCAGAATGTCTAATGTTATTTCCTGTTAGTGCAGTGGTCCGCAATCCTGCACAGTTTCACTTCAACCTTCATGAAACACAACTGCTTCTACTAATTAAGCGCCTCTTGGGTTGTTTAAAGCTACTGTTGTGTCTCTCGAAACAGAGAAGCCCTCCAGGAATTGATTTGCAGACTTTAAGTCACTATTTCACTCTTTCTTCCTTCTTTAAAATACATCAGGAATTATAACATATAGTTATTAAAACATTGTTTCTTAGTTGTGTTGAAAATCAACAATGTGAGTGGTATAAGGTTGCAGGCTATAAGCAAATGTTAAAACTGTAGAAGATGTTTTTCAAATAAAACCATCTTTATCAATTATCTGATTTTGAAAATAATTCAAGTACTTCACAGCTGCTTCAGACGTGTAGCTATCAATGAAATGTAAAATGTGGTAACTTAGAATTTATGAACTGGTTTTATTAAAGGAGCTGGGTAAAATAATTAAAAATAATAAGAATCCAGAAGGAGCTATGGTATCAAAATAGGAACAACCCATATTGATCTAGGGGAATCTGTTTTGGGGATTTTAAACATTAAACAGGCTCCAAGAAATTGCATACTGCACATTTTATGCCATTAAAATGTTAGAATTTTTCTTTTGCTATTTTTGATACTACTAATAGTTTTGATGGCGGTTGCTATGAAACTACTACAGGTTAACGCCTGGATATACTGTTGCCGATAATCAATATGACACTAATGCTGAATCACTATTCCACACATACGCTCTAACATGTTGTTGAAACACTACCAGTATTGTTTTTGTCAAAAATAACAATTATTTCATTGCCACACCTTTTTCTGTTTAGGATAAGATGTTGACAAGCTAAATATGTTTCTGTTATGATGAAAACTTGAGATGCATGCGAGATTTGTTGACGAGATGAGAGTGGACGACATTGTAAATTGGGGGGAGGGGTACACGTTCAAAATGCATGACATTTCTGCTTTTCATGATTGGTGACTATAACCTGTTATTCAAAATATAAAGAAACCACCTCCACATGATATCCTGGTTTGGTCTCGCCCTCCACCTGACACACTGCACACAATTGCTAAATTTTTTTCATGCTTTTAAATGTGTAAATACATAGTCTTACACATTGCTAAAAAAAGCCACAATTGCCAAAAAAATAATTTTTTTGTTCTTGGCTTTTCAGTGAATAATAAATAATCACTGGAAAGCTATGTTAATATAGTGTAACTGTAATATTAGTAAAACTAATGTTACACAGAATATTTCTATTACTATTGAAGTGTTAAAAATGCCCTCTGCAGAGCCTCTGCAAGGTGAGAACAGTTTAATGAACATGTGCTTGACTAATTTGTAGTTCTAAAAAGAAATGTGACTAATTTAAAAGTGAAGACAAAGCAGAGAGGATACTTGGGTGCAAAAGATGATGACAGACACATACGTGTAAATTTTCAAAGACACGATAAGATTTAAATTTCATCTCTTTATCATTATTGGTAGAATACACACACCATTACAAATGTACAGAACACTTTAAATGTAGGACTCTTTTGACTACCTCTACCTCTAATTATTCTTCTTCCTGGAACAAAACCTTGTAAAGTAAGATTTATTTATTTAGAGTGAATGAGAAGGGTTTTAAATTCACAATTTTGCCTCAACGTGCAAGCTTAGATCAGTGGTTAGCTTCTAAGAAAAAATAAGTAATCTCATTGTTCAATGTGTTAATTTTATTTAAATTCCTGCAGTTTGCTATGTTCCTTACCTTGACTCTGGAGTCATTAATATCTGGAAGGATTTGTTTTTCCATAACAGGAAAACAGCAGCTCAATAATTTATGAATTAAACATATAAATTAGGGCGTCACGGTGGCGCAGTGGGTAGCACGGTCGTCTCACAGCAAGAAGGTCGCTGGTTCTAGGCTCGGCTGGGGCAGGTGGCATTTCTGTGTGGAGTTTGCATGTTCTCCCCGTGATCGCGTGGGTTTTCTCCGGGTGCTCCGGTTTCCCCACAAGTCCAAAGACATGCGGTATAAGTGAATTGAATAAGAACAATTGCCCATAGTGTTAAAGTGTGAATGTGTGTGTGAATGTTTCCCAGCGATGGGTTGCGGCAGGGAAGGGCATCCGCTGCGTAAAACATATGCCAGAGAGTTGGCGGTTCATTCCGCTGTGGCGACCCCGAAAGGGAATAAAGCCGACATGAAGATGGATGGATGGACATATAAATTAAACAAGTGAATGATGTCAAAAGCATATTCATGGGTCTTTAAACTAAAGTGTTAACATCTTTAAATAAATGATTAAATGTGATCAACTAGGTAAATTAAAAATATTATTTTGTGCCAATAACATGTCCATAAAGAATCTGGTTAGTTTGGTTATTGGTTGAGTTGGAGTTGTTGAGTCAAGACGTTAACGCAGCAGATGAAAAGAAGTCTTGTGCTTTCATGTGAATGTGTTCAGTGTGAGCCATGAAAGTGTTGGTCAGGGTGTGTGAGTGACTGTGTCTGGAAGTGTGTCAGACAGTAAACCCGTGTGCTGGTCGCATGAATGAGGCTTGTGTTACACACCTCAGTCAACGATGGCTGATGGAAAAAGGTTTTCTCTAGCAACATTACCAACGCAACACAGGAAGGTTGAAGGGTAAACATAAAATTATTCACACTTTTTTTATATGAAACTATGCTATCTTAATATTGCCATCTAACCACTGCCTGTCTTATCAAGAATATCCTGTCTCCAAATCTCATTTAATTAAAGGTTATTCTCTTTATATTAAGTCCAAGTTTGCTTACACTCCCACAGTAATTATATTCACAAACCTAGCTCCCAAACCAATTATCAGCTTCAATGGTGTCTGAGTTGGTTTTGCCTGTATCCTGTCTGCTCTGTGTGGGTCTCACAGTCTGTTTCTCTCTTTAATGTTCACTGCATTCCTGTGTTGAGCACGGACTGAAGCGGCTCATCTGTGTGTCCGGCAGAAAGCAACCACAATAATCCAGGCAGCATCAGATAATCTCGCTACTATACAACAGCCTCATTACACTCAGCCTTATATCAACCATGGGCTTTAGCAGATGCAATAACAAATGCTTCAAATCCCTAATCCCACGAGAAGGAAGAATATCATCCCTAAGCGTCTTAAACTAGTTTGTTTGTTTGTTTGTTTTTATCTTATGCTGATGTAGTAGGAGGCAACCAGGGAATAGGCTCTGCTGGTGCTCGAGTGTGAAATGTAAAGAATTTCAATCTCTCTGTGAAAATTCAAGGCCTCGTTTGCAGATGCTTTTGTTATCCGAGACTTCTCGTATCTCATTTTTTTGTTTTGCTGGAGTCAAAGCCAGCGATTTTCTTTCCTGATTAGCTTAGAATCATTTATGGAATGCTTGGGAAAGTTGGTGATTTATTCACTGTAGAAAAAGTGGAGAATATCTGCTGATGGATAGATACTCTAAGCTGGATTCCAAACAATAATAATTAGTTGACTCGTTTAGGGGGGGTTACATTATTTCACTGTTAAAGTTACATGTAAATACACACTTTTATAAAACAACTACCTTTATTTTACTCTGAACCTTTAAAACTCTAAATTAACAACTCTAAATATATATACTTTTGCCTTCCATTCATATATGGGGTCTGATAACATAGTATGTATGGTAAACAATGCCCTGAACTACCAACAATGGGCATAACATCAACAATATGCCCATAATAACCAAATCCATCCATCCATCCATCTTCATGTCGGCTTTATTCCCTTTCGGGGTCGCCACAGCGGAATGAACCGCCAACTCACTGGCATATGTTTTACGCAGCGGATGCCCTTCCCTGCCGCAACCCATCGCTGGGAAACATTCACACACACATTCACACTTTAACACTATGGGCAATCGTTCTTATTCAATTCACTTATTCCGCATGTCTTTGGACTTGTGGGGAAACCGGAGCACCCGGAGAAAACCCACGCGACCACGGGGAGAACATGCAAACTCCACACAGAAATGCCACCTGCCCCAGCCGAGCCTAGAACCAGCGACCTTCTTAATAACCAAATCTTTATTCAATAATTAAAAAAAAAATGTTTGCTTTAGTGCATTGCATTAATGTACATTACTGTTGATGAACATGAGCTACTAATGAGAAGGGTGAACCTGAGATTTAGATTTTAGTAAAGAGACCAAGTCTGGCTTGAGGACAGATTGAGATGTGTGGTGGTGTTTTTTTTTGTTTGTTTTTTACATTTTCTCTCCCAAGAAAAAGACGTCACTAAAAGAGAGAGCTCGTCACTTGCACCATGGGGAGACAGTTAGTATGAGATCATCTTCACATAGACTTAGCTTGTAAATCACTCAGTTTAATCACACGAATTGTATGCGATCCCATTCATGTCAATGAGATTTTTTTTTCATGTCAGATTTTATACAGCCTTTGGGCCAGACATTGGACGTGCAAGGTAAAATGTGTCATTTCAATTTAATTTTAATAATAAAATATGTTGTGTAAGCCAATGTTCCTTTAATAAAAGCACAGGGGAGATTGGGATTCAAACTCTGAACTGAAGACCTGTGCTAATATAGAAAGATATATTGGCACCTTTTCAATCTGTAACTGAACTTTTTTTTTCCATCCAGCCAGCAACAGCCACAGTGATTTTGAACTCAATTAGAAAAAATTAAACAAATATTAACAAAAATTGAGCCAACTACATGATCAATTGTCAATAAACATTTTTTGAATGTACGCTTAAATATAACTTCTTTATTGATGTTATATTTAAACTAAACTAAAATAGTGCCTCTAAATTGCCACCCTTTTCAAATCTACAAATCCACCAGAAGAGCCATTCTATTTCTCAACATTCATCATGCCACAGAGACCTAATTAAAGTGTTCTGGAAGGGCAAAATTCTAGGCAATGCCTGCTGGGGCTTGTGAATCATGTCGGATACATGTGACCAAAACGTAGGTTCTTTCACAGAACTAATCACGTGACACTCTTTTTTTCTCTTTTTTTAGTGGAAAGTGAGAGAATGTGAATATATCACACGCTGGTGTGAATTCCCACCGAGCCTCTGAACGTTCTTTAGTCTGGAAGGATAGGTTATGCTAATACACTGCCTCTGCCACCCACGGTTAGAATCCCTGGACTCATTTCAGCAAAAGAGAAGGTCCCTTCTGCTATCTTTGAGATGGACCCCCTGTCAATTCTTCTAAACAGCTGGTTGTCGTTCCTCTTATCAATGTTTTGCATGTAGCTGGCAAAGGCAAATTCGCAATTGATTTCTGACACTGATCCGAAACCTTTAATGCTGAAGATCGAGCGAAAGATTGCTGTCGCATGCCACACTGTAGATTCCAAGCTGTAAAATCATGATTTTCTTACTTTAAAAAGAATGTTAAATGATAAATGTTAAGGGATTATATTTAGCTTGTTTTGAGAAAGCATTCCTTGAGTTTTTTGGTTAGAAGAAAAGCTTACTCTAATCATGTATGTGCTTGATAAGATGCTTTCAAAAAAATCTTAAACTAAAAACACCAAGCTAAAAAGATGAAAAAAAATTAATATATCATTTTAATATAATAAAAATGTTTAAGAAGAATTATCTTTTGAAGTCATCATGTTCTTGAAACACCGGTGGTTAAGTGGTTTGCAGTTCTATTACTTACATTCAAATTCAGTCGAGACCATGTGACCTTTTTGGTCAGACTTCATGATGCACACATTGCTTGAATACATATATGATTTTTCTTTTATTTAATATTAATGCATTTTGCCTTATTTTTCCCCCATTGGCATATTTGTTTTCACTCATGTTCCTAGCTGCCTCCTTTTTGCAAGAAGAAAACCACAATAAAAATGAAATTAAAATCACTTAATCCACCATCTACTCAAATCCCTTGGTGTAATCCTCACAATCCCAGAGGGTTTGGGAATACTTTGTGTTGACAGTCTAAGTTTATTTACTGTGTCTGACCAAACCTATAATGCAAGAGCTTCTTACTGTACATTTATTCCTCAATAAGATACTTAAATTCAGATTCAGAAATGCACCTTTTTGACCAGCTAATTCTTTTTTTTTTTTTTTCAAGGCATTTTTGACAGCGTCAAGTACAACAATCTTTTCAAAACATTATTTTTTGATCCTGACTGTTGGTCTGTCTGTGTAGCAGGGGCATTGGTATCTGGTAATCTGGTAAACGTTTCCCCTCTCCCGAGACAAGTGTGAATCAGTAGAGGGGTGAATCATCTGATTATGAATTGCTCTTCCAAATTCTCTGCGCTCCTTTTCTTTAAAGAGTGGATAAAGGATGACTTAATGTCAAGTGTCTGCTGTACAGAGACTGGGCAGTCAGTGAAGCGCAGCTTTTACTTCCACTTTTTCACTTTGGGGTGCCCTTTTCAAAACTCCAGAGAGGAGAATCGGGGGATCCATTTAAGGCTAAATTCACAACCTGAAAGGTTGAATAGCTGGATAAAAAGAATACTAATGAAGAGAGGGAATTGGCTTTTGTGACATTGCTTGTGTCCTCTCCTCCAGTGTTGAGTGGATGGAATTGAAAGAGAAGTGTCTGTTTTTATTGAGTTGCCAGTTATCTGTCTTATACACTCAAACAATTAACAAAATAAAATTGACCACAATGTAATTTCACAAACAAAGACCTTGACTTATTATATGCACTATACACCCACAAAATAACAATACTAAAAAGCAAATGCAAATCTCATTACCTTGATTTAAAGATTGAAGAAAACTTGCTCTGCGTTAGAAATGCTGCTAGGGCAATCAGTGGGGCAGGTGAATGAAATCAGGGACACCTGCAGCTTGTTAACTCCGAGTCATCTTCAGCTTAGTCCCTTTAACGAGCTGAAAGAGACAGCTGTACCAGGTGTTACCCAGGTCAGTGGCGGCTAGAGCCTAAGTTGTTAGTACCCACTTCACAGAAGTACCCACTACTAAGTCAACAATTCCGCCACAGGTTTCACTATAGGAAACTGTAATTGGTTAGTGTGAAAACTACAGCCATGTTTTTTCTGCTTGTAATGTGAAAGTAATTGTTTTTTTATTATTTTAATGGCATGTCTTCTGACAAAATGTTTTAGCTTACATTTAAACAGCCATTGCACAGACAGCAAGAAACCTCCTGCACATGCTGATCCACATGTACACTAATGCCTTTGAGTGAGTGCAAGAGTCTCCTAGATGATCTTGTGCTCACTGAAAGGACCCAATTGAGACACACCACTGAGTAATGGGGACTGAGAGGCTGCCAAAGCACTGCCTCAAAGAGTTGAGCTTTGGTTCTGTAATCCACCCTTCAGCCAATAGGAGGGGGCAAATGAATGACCATAATTATCCTGGGAGCTGTTATTTGCATATCTTGGCATCCTTTTCTCTGAAATTAGTTTTCAATTGCATTACCATTTAAGTTCCTGTTTAGTTTGGTTTTGTGCAAGGGTTAATTTCAGCCTTCGTGTGTTAAAGGCAGCACTGCTCATAAAAGATGCTGAAGTGTGTGTAAGCCTTTCTGCTAATCTACCTCAGCACGCTGTTACTGTTCTTAAACACCAAGGCCACGTGGAAGGATTGTGCCACCCTACCACTGTTCCCACAGTCTTGCTTCAAAAGTCTTGAATGCATTGCAGGGCAGTTTATTGGTGTTTTGAAACATTTTCCCTCCGAACCTGTTCGTAGTTTAGTCTAATTAAAAGCGGTCTCACTCACTCTCTCTCTCTCTCAAAAACACAAATATACATAATTTAAATATGTTGCTCATCCCTTTTGCTCTCTCTCTCTTTAATGGGAAGAATTTAGTTGTCTGATGAATTGCTCAGCATTGGCTAAATGATCCCAAAGGGTGTGAAGGGATGCTGATTCTGGCCATGAGAAAAGGCCAGAGCCCTAGAGAATTTCTGATGATGGTGGTTGCAACACTGTCTTACAGCTACACCACTTCTGAGGGTCTAAACTAAAAGAGAGAGAGAGAGAGAGAAGAGAGAAGGTCCTTCTGGTATCTTTTTGCTAAAAGTAATTAGGAGTTACTTATTTTCAGCTTAACTAATTCTATCTCTCTGTGAAGGTGATTTATTTATTTTTATGTTTTGTGCACAGCAGGAGCATTGCTAAACATGAATCTCTTCTGGAGTCTGGGCCCCCTGCTCACTATTCTAACTTAAAAGTTTTTGATAACCTTTGATGCCTTGATAAGATGATTAGTTGTTTATTTGTATTATGAATTAAATAAACTAATAATAAAAATATATATTAAAGGTTTTAGATAAGAACAATGACTATTATTTGACAACAAAAATATTGCTGACTAATAATGCACTCTTTTATAGCTTTATCGTTGAGGTACTTCTGTTTCAAAAGAAACATTTATTGAGGAAATGGGATCAAAATATGAAATGTAGTTGCTGATTTATTTATTAATTAATTGTTTTACTATTGAATAACGAGTAGCATTTTTAAGTAATATTGCATTGAAGACTTATTAAAGTATTTATACACAAAATATCAGTTGCCAGTGTGCAGGTAGACCTATAGCTTCATAATGTATTTGCGTTGTTTGTACTACATTGTGTAGATTTATATAGTAACTCTTGAAATTAAGTGAACACATTTGTATGGATGTTTTCAATGATACTAGCATATTTGTTGCAGTTATTTCTTTCGTGTCTGATATTTCACAGTATATATGCTATATTTACCCTCAACAAAGTTTAACACTATTGTTTAAAGACCACATGATTTAAAGTACACCTAGGTACATGTCCAATTTAAAGTCTTAAAATTTTAGCCAAAATTAACATTCAATGCATGTTACAGTAATAGGATACAATTTTTACAATATAGTGGAAAGCATTTATAGTTTTGCAACAACTACCAAAAAGTTAGTTTAGTTCAAAAGTATGTCTATTTAAAAATGAGCAAGTCATGTTTCCATCTTTCACCTCAACCTTTTATTTGGACTGGTTGGCCTTTACAACCTGCTCCATGCTCCGTGTTCACTAATTTAGTTTTCCAGCACAAATTTGTTGTTGTGTATAATCTTTCTACTTGCTATAAGAGGATTCTGTGTTACTGTTTGTCTCGTGTACCCAGACGTTCAGGGACGATCTGGGGGTTTCGGCTGCTTTATTGGTGAACAATTACAAACGGCCAATCCCATGTCATTTCGCATAGCGTGCAAATGTTATCACATCAACTGACTGACATGCAACAAGTTAGTCATGGACAAAAAAAGCCACAGAAGGCAAGAGATAATGCAGTTACAAGAATAGAACAACAATCTTCTATAATCAAATAGAGGGAGCACACAGCTAGTAAAACCATCTTTTTCAATTGTAAATTGAAATTGGGATTCTGAGCAGATCAAAAACAACTGTGACACTCGCTTCTCCTGGACATCCAGACAAATTTAAACAATAAGATCATTACTTCATGATGGACTTAGACCTTTTGGTTGTTTTGAAAACACAAAAAAATCTTATGGTGCATAATAACTATTCAAATTTTTATATATCAATATTTAATTTCTCATGTGAAGGATATAAATGTTATAAAGAAGTCAATGCATGCAAAAAAATACAGCAATTTAGCAAAACACTATTATAATAAGTTTACGGTCTTTATTTTTTCGACATGCATTCAAAAATGCAAACAAGATGTGTTATTTAATTAGAATTTTACCATTAAGAGATTGAAACTCCAAGGGAAATTTGTAACATAAACTTAGTAATTACAAACAGTTCTCCAATTCATTTTCATTCTGTTGTTTGTGTTACTCAGAATTCCCTTTTTATGTTTTATTGAGCTAAAAAGTCCCCAGTGATGCTAAAGCTGCATTTGAGAATATAAATAAAAACAAAACTCCCACACAAGATATTGTAGTCGTATAGACACCATCCATCACTTATACTTGTGTTAGCTTGTTTGCCAGCCCCTCCTGAAACCCCCTGACAGATGAGATGAAATAGTCCTTTGTCTAAAACCAGTGTTCTATATTATTTTCTCATTAGAAACAACCTGGTTTTGCCCTCGTCCGCATCCACCTAGCTCCCTTTTAGAGCTGTCTTCTCAGTGACAAATCCCTGGTGCCAACTGGAAAGTGCATTGTGGGATTGCATCTGTAGTCACAGTGTCAGACTCATCCATAAACCTCAGTGTTCTATTTTTTTCCAATTTCTCCCACAAGCCCAGTGATGTACAATGCAACCGCATTCAGCACATATCCCCGACCACAGCCTCATACTGTAAAGGAAATCAATACTTCATAACAGCTCCCAGGCAGCCAGCGAATCCTGCATCTGTGTCTACAACTTGTCCAGGGAAACTGAGATTTTCAGGTGGAGTGGGAACCATCCCACAAGCACACAGTCATGAGGACAGATAGCTGTTGATATGACGCTGACATGACTCAGGCTTGTGTTGAGGTCAAAGTCGACTGGCAGCATGAGAAATATCTGTCAAGAGCGCTCACCATGAGAATCCATTTTCTGCTCAAATTCTTCACAGTCATTCGCCACCTCGGCAGTCAGAGCTCCCTGTCTCTCACACACACAGCCTGTCATGTGAAGTGTTTTTCTAATCATACTGTATCTTCCAAATTTTGCTCTGCCTATTTAAAATGAGCTTCTTTTCAACTTTTAATAAGCACATAGTCGCTTTCGGCTTTGAAAGCAGGGTTTTTCTCTGCATGTCCAATCATTGTTTCAAATTAAGGGTTTAAAGATAGCACAGTTTTTACATTTCAGCATTTTTGTATCGCCTCTGCTTTAGTTTTTTGCCCCACCATCAAATTAGAGTTGTTAATAGTTTTAAAAAGTGTCTGAAAAGTGTAGTGGTGGGAATTGGTTGCGTTAAAGGGGTCATGAACTGCTTTTTTAACTTCATTGGGGTCCAATTAAACAGATATAGAGATTTTTATATCTAAAGAGCTAGCAAAACAAATTGTATCACGCTATTTATTAAAGCAATTTATCTGATTTTTATGTGGTGAAACTTTGGAATTTTTACATAATTATAAACGCAATCTTCTTATCTTTAATTTGTTCAGTGACTCACAGCTGTTAGTGACAATAACAATATGATACTTCTGTAGGGGTGTTATTTCACAGAAGGGAAAGCTTGTTTACTTTATCGTCTTTTACCGTCTACTGCTCACAGCTGTTCTTGCTCCCTTTGGCCCTGCAGATAGTTATATTATCGAGGCTCTTCTGTTATTGAAGGTGTATGATGGTTTGTCAGTCCAGTGACTGAATTTGAGCTCTGAGCATCTCCTCATTAACATCAATATCTAATTTAAAGCTGTATTAGCTTGTTTTTTTATTGTGCAAATGTTCAGTTCAAGCAAACACAGACTTGCTGCAGACTCTCTGAGTAAGTACTCTATTATAACGCAGTACTGGGAATATATGGGGCCACGGGTTGTAGTAGTACCAGTCCTTGAAACTCCTCTGTTATTGGTTATATTTTTATAAAGTGGTTTTTAAAGTAGTAGATTTAAAGTTTTGCACAGTATGCTGATGTCGTGAGTTACTCAAGCTACTTACCCAACAAGGGGCTTGGGTTTGTCAAATACTTGTCAGGCTTAGATTTCAAGATCACTGACTTTGTTTAAAAACACTGTTACATTATTGTTACATGTGCTCAGATATACTGTTAAATCAACAACTACAGCTTTGTTACAATTGTTTAACTCAAGTATTTATTCATTACATTTTTAAAACTATTCACTTAGAACCTATTCTTTATTGCATCTAACATAACAGTACAATCTGCAAAGGTCTTACGAGTTTATTCAAACTAACATTGATGGCCGTATGGAAGTAATTTTTAGCTGAAGAGGAATTTTTTCTGTTGATACTGTTTAGGAGTTTTTAAGCACATTGAGCATAACATTTATTGATCCAGACTGGCCCAGTTAAAATTGATACAAATTATAACAAATTTTTAAATCTTGAAGCAAACTAACTTCTAACAAAAATGAAAACATGCAGGATGGATGAATTGTCTCTGCAGTAGTCGTTGAAGGACCAATTTAGTGTTGGGAATATATTGTTTGATGATTTAACATTCAATTTCATTACAGAAGTAAAAATCACACACTAAGTTTTGTGGGACAGTCATTATACAGGTTTGTAGAATGAGTTGCATTTTAGTGCATGTTTATTCTCATTAATTTATTTACGCGCAACACTAGCAATGCAACATAATTCTCCATCACATATTCGAATCATTAAATTAGTTTCTGTTAGCCATTACGGATATTCTCTGGAAAATTAAAAAGTTTTGTGAGAGAACACTAAAGTACTAGAAGCAGTTGTTTCCCTCCCATCTCATGTTTTTCATTACCATAGCATTCTAAAGGCTGCACACTGTCTTCCTTTAGCTGGATGATCAATAAAGTCTTGCTAATTAAGATGCCAGGCTGGGATAGCTGGATACCAGTGTTCAAAACAACATTTGCATATGCTAACAGGTTATGGTTCAGCTGTAGACATCAAATAACATGAGAATACAGACTGGGGTACATAAGTTTTTGCAACTCTTGACGCTTTGCTTAAAATACATTTTTATAATTATGTGTTATATTTGAATAAAAAGATGAAATAATAAAGCTGGTTTTGGAAAGATGCATATAACATAATCCTCTATTTTTGAAAACAACTTTTATAACATAATCATCAGTTCATCCTACAACTTTCAACATAAAAAGATTGCCTATTTTTCTGAACTAAGTTGTGCCCTAGAGAAGCATATAGCTGTAATGGAAGTTTAAGCATTTCAAATGTGATTTTTTGCCATAAGTATTGTTACTTTTTCTTAATTTAAGGAGAAACGTATCAATCAGTCACAAGAAAACAAAGTTTTGCAAAACATTATAGAATTTACAGAAAATCCATTGAATTTGACTTTTCAGACACAGGAAACAGAAGTCTTACACTGAAAAAAACTGTGTTTTATAACAAAGTAATAAACATTGAAAAATAAAAAAAATAAATAGATGTATTTTCTGTTGAATCATATATTTCTGTAAATGCAATCTTGAATTCAGGTTAAATCCTCAGTGGTAAGCAAAAATCTATTATGAGAAGGATTTCTTTCTTACCTCAGAAAATGCTTCACTAAATCGAAGTGATAGATTTTCACAGCTATTCTAGGGAAAACTATAAAGAGGTTTCTGTGAACCAGCTATACGTCTCACCAGTCTTACAAATGATTTTGTTTAAAATAGAGGGGGACTAAAGAAAATACAAGATTAACCTGCCAAGACATTATTTACAAAGAATTAAAAAGTCTAAACACGAAAAAGAAAACATTAGGTAAATTTGATGTCCGACATACTTAAAAAATAACATATCATTGTTTCTAGTCTGTGGGAACATGCTGATGCAAACACAGTATGGTGGAGGAATGCAACTGAGATTTGAGGATCTATTTTTTGTATTAACATAGTGTTGAAGAACTGTGAAAGAAGAAAAAAGTCTTCACTGAGTTGACCACAGTGGTCAGTGTTGGAGTTGAGGTGTATGAATATTTAGACAGGACTCTTTATGGAGTAGCGGAAGAAAGGAAAAGCGAGAACAAAAGTACAGAGTCAAACAGATGAGTTTGTAATGTCTGTTGGCTCTGAATAATCAGTCTTCTGCTGTCTTGCAGGGCTCCTCACCACAATTGAATCACTGTCTTGTCCTTCGATTCTTCTGTTGTATTGACATCCAATCTGCATCACACTCTCTCTATTGATGCTATGTGTATGCAGCCAGTGCTTGTCTGAAAAGATCACTTTCTCTGTTGTACAGTTGTCAGTAGATGTTAGTATAGAGCAGTGCTTCTCAATTATTTTCTGTCATGCCCCCTAAAAAGAAGAAAACATCTTGCGTAGATCACAAACTATTAGTAGTCTATGTGATTGACTCCTGTTTGGGTCCAAATTTTTTGTGCTTTTTTACAAATCAACCTCAAATGAAAATGAAGTGAGTGAAAGTGGGCAGTTAGCCAGATATGGAGTGACCCACACACAGCATTTAACCCATCCCAGTGTACACACACATCAGTGAACAAACACACCCTGAACACACCCAGAAAAGTGGGCAGCCATGGCTGCAGCGCCCAGGGAACTGGAAACTAGTGCCTTGCTCAAGGACATCAGAGCTGAGGTTGAAGAAGATGGAAGAGCAAGTTTTCATCCTTCAACTGGGTTTATCTGGGGTTCCAACCTGCGATCTTCCAATCACAAGTCGATCTCCTTACCACAACTACCCACAAATTAAATCACTTGTTGTTTGAATGTGCATGAATACGCCTAAAAAATTTAAATCTAAACTATCACCAGGAAACCCCAGACTCTTTCGTTAAACATATGTAAACAGTGTCTTGCATAGCAACACAAAGTGAGAAACAAGCAGAGCTGAGTTATGGCAGATTTAAGCTTGGGAGTTAGGGTGTGGTAATGGTTACTGGTACCTCGGGTTAGGGTTAGAGTTCTACCTGCTCTAATGGCACTATTTCATTACACAGCACGGCACAGTACGACACATTTCAGTTCAGTGCAGTACAGCCAGCTTTGCTTTTCCATTGTTGATAGTGTCACATGTTAAATAGGCGCCACCCCCTCAAGCCGCTGTTGGTTTGCCATGCTAGCGGCACCTGTTTGTGTGTGGGTGTGTTCACGGACGTGAACTGAAGACCCGCGTCCTGCTCTGTGACTTAATTACTAACAAGACACAAACAAGGACGTAAAAAGACTGTAATGAGATCGTAAATCATTTGAACTGTTTAATATTTGGTTTTATCCTAAAAGATGTCGACCACGGCAAAATAAAATACTGCTAAAAACACGAGAAAGGTTTGGAGTTGGACTGTGAACTCTCACTTCACAACGATCAACAGTGAGCATCTGTAACTCTTTCAAACATAATTTCTCTATAAAACTCACATGTTATCATTACACAGTAAACCCTGTGGTATTTGTGTTACAGGCCATTTCTGAAGATGAAATCCTCGTTCATGAACGGAGACCAAACACGTGTAATGTCATTTGCAGCTCGAAGAAATTATAAATGCTTTTGTATCAACTTTTTGTTCATTTTTGTCTCTGCTTTTTTTTATTCACTTTTCACACTTAAATACTGAAACTATGGTAATCTGGCTGTACGTTAGATGATGCATAAAGTTTTCCAACTTCAAAATTGTGATTAATGCGGCTGGAAGGGCATCTGCCGCGTAAAACATATGCCAGAGAGTTGGCGGTTCATTCCGCTGTGGGGACTCCGAAAGGGAAGAAAGCAGACATGAAGATGAATGAATGAAATTGTGATTAACACATTATATGAAAAACTCCACAAACCCTGTTTGCACTCTCAGTGAATAACAGGCTTTAAACAGCTTTCAAACATTAAATCACCCATTTAAAGCTGTCGTTTGGCTAGGATCATGCTAGATTACTGTAGTTTTATGTGTAAAAGTGATTATTGCATTCGTTTATAATTAAATGATTAAAAAGACATGTTCAGATGTCAACAACAAAAACACAGGGTTCGAGATAGTTTTGTTAATAAATAAAATGTGAGAATACGCAAAGTATTTCTTCTAATGCATGTCTTCAGCTGGTTTCGATTCCAGTCGATGAAACGCTCATCTTGCTACATTCTACTTTCCTGGAAAATAAAGAACATACAGAAGGGTTACAGGGGTGTGTATCACAGGATAAATCAGTCAATAAATCCTTTTATGAAGCGTTTTAATAAATAATTGATTGTTTGGTTGTATTTGGCAATGTTTCATTTGAGCATCATTAACGGCAGATTTTAGTGGTAATATTTAATTATCTAATCAATCAAAAATTATATTATGAAGATACATTAAAATGTTCACTTTCAAAAACAAACTTTTGTGATTCATTGAACATCACATACTCTCACGATCAGTTTCAAATAATATGAGACGTTTCTCATTTCCTTCAGAGGGCTCCAAGTGTTCACTTGCGGTTTGTCGAGGTGTCCGTCATTGCACGTTTCATGACGTAGGAGCACAGATTATTTCTGCCCAATCAGTGATCTCGGAGGGCTTTGCACATCATAGTTGCTCTGGCCAATCAGCAAGAAGGGTAGGTTACGGTTTTTGAGTCTGTTTTGAAACCAGCTCAAAGTAGGTACTGAAAATGGCATTGGTTCCATGGCCAGGACACAATGGAAAAGCGCAAAATACCATGAACTACCAGTAAACTGCAAAATACCAGTAAACTGCCATGTAATGGAAAAGAGCCAAAAATTTTCCATCTTTTGGAAAATCAATAAAGGACTTAACCTCATTCTAATAGCAATTGATAATTCTAACATTAGCCAGCAGGAGAGAACAAGTGTAGAAACAAGGAGTAGGTTTCCTGAAAAGTTTCTCCTACTAAGTTAAATTGGTAATTTGCTGGTTTGAATAATCCATAAGAAAACATACTCTATCCAGTAAACACTATTTTCCTAGTATTTTATTTTACTGGGTGCTAAAGTTTTTTTAGGTTAAATGCAAATTAAGTAACAAAGTGAAGTTCTATTCCCAGCTTTCATATATTTTATTAATGTATTAAGTCTAAACCATTTATTTAGTTTGATGGCTTTAATCACACAAAGATGACCTTTCATTGTGGGTCACTGTGCTAAAAAATCTAATTAAGACTTGCCGAGTTGTGCCATTGACTGGATGGCATGGATGGAATGGTGTGCACATTATGGTCTGTAGCTTCTCAGGTTTTCTATTACAGGTAGTGTATTGATACAAAATGCTTGAGCACTACTGAACAACTATTTCATAGATGCTCTACATCCAGTTCATGTGTGAATCAGATACTGAGCCAAATTCCACATTTGCAGAGTTTGAGGTGATGGGTTAGGTTGTAGAGCTGTAAAAACAAAGCTTTGGAATACTGACCAGTCCACTTTTGGGAGTCGGTTTTGCTTTCTTGACACGCATCATAGAATTTGCTTAGATGTTTTATCCCAGCATTGCTTGGTTCTTCTCTAATAACAGACCTGGAAATCCATCTTGTTCACTGACCTCGATGTTGTCGTTATGTCCAAATGGAGGTTGTTCCATGCATGTACATAGTTATTAGCAATCAGCACGAAGATTAACCCGAAATACATCACATCCAAAAGTGCTGGTAATTTGTGTGTGGCTGAGGGATGAAGAACCAGGGTGGGGTTGTTCTTGGCCTGAGTTTGTGGAAAGGTATTTCAGAGAAAAGTATATTTCAGGTTATTTACGGAATAGGAATGTGAATAGCAATTTCTCTTCCTACACAAACCTGCTTTTTAACTTGGCAACCCTGCGGTCCAGTCACCCACACAAAGCTGAAGTTCTCTTCTGAATGAAAGGACCAGTTATGCAAAAGCTTTGGGGCCCAAATCTGACCACTTCGTATGTGAGGGGGCTACATGTTGAGCAATCCTTCTCACAAGCAACACCCTTTAGCAATCGTTAACAAATCCATAGCAAAGAAAGCTCCCATAAATTGTGGATTCTCTCGTATTGCTGTTGTGCCTCATTTGTATGCAGCTTTAAACTTATATCTACTCAGTGTTTGCCCCTTCATAAAAATTGGTTTCTTGTGAAAAGAAATATGGCCACTCGGGTTTTGATGTGAAGTTTCTAATTTTAGATGGAAAGATTACACTCCTTACATTATTTTGTAGGAATGTTGCTTATTGTCTCTATAATTTCTTGGTTACATGCAAAAGCTAAATAGAGGACATTTGAAATGTTAGCCTTACAATCTTCATTGTCCTATGTTGGTTATACATGATTAACACTAATGTAAAATGATTCGTTGTTAGTATCACCAAGAATCTGGAAAAGGTTTAAATATCCCAAGAACTTGAAAAGCTTTTTGGGGAGGTTTCTTTTTTCAATATCTGAAATGTTGAAGCCTTTTGTGATAGGTATGTCAGTTGTGTGCTTATGTTTGAAACATTTTGTTTTTATTTAATAAAATACAAGCAAGTAACTTATCCTTGTTGCATAACGGTTCGTTTTTTTACTTGTACAACATAGAAATGAAATGGAAAAGTATTGTGTACCTTTCATTAATTTGCATAAATTGCACTATAGCACGTTAATTTGATTCATGTTTTTTTTTTTTTTTTCATCATTTTATTTCATTCTAGCTTTTACAGAACCACAGAATACATTAGAGACGTGAAGCTGGCACATAAAAACCTTCTTAAACAGGCCAACATTCTGTAGTTGAGCTGCAAATCTGTATCCCTCAGACTCAGAGAAGCATTTTTTCGAGACAGTGCCAGAAATCCCTACCATAATGGATTACTGTTGACCACTTGATACAAAAGCTGAGGCCTTAAACCTTAAAGCAGCGGGCTAAGCCTGGCTTAATGTTTGCTCATTTGCACTGTTGAGAGCTGGAAGCCTTGTGTTTCAGAGGGAAAAGGATGATGCCAATCAGGCCTCATGCCAACAGGTGCTCAGTGAGCTTGAGGCCTCATTCAATAGGAAAAATGCCACAAAGAGCCTCAAGCAGAGGCTTATGGGGAATCTCTGCTCTCTTCACAGAGACTCCAAAACTGATGATTGTGAGCTGAGTCACCCAGCTGTGAAAGGCGGCTTAGAGCACAAACCACAGAGCAGATAGAAGATCAAATGCAAATCTTTATGCTTGAGGCGCTGTTGGTAATGGCAAAACAATTAGAGTCCATACACTCATATTAGTTCTGTGTTAATCTGTCAACTGTAGAGTAAAAGGGAGATCACTTCTTTTCAAATCGGTTTATCGAAACATTATGTATCTGTAAAAAAGCATCATCCAGAAATGATAAACCCTAAAGTAGGATGGGGCTTAAATCAACTAATGTGATGTTGATGGAAGAGTCTTTTCAGTGTCTTTTCTCTAATAGTTTGAAAGAGGCGTGTTACATCAGTGTATACGCAGGATCAGTCAAGTTGTGGCAGGCTGTGATCAAAGACTGATGATCACCTTCATCCTCACATGCTGGAAATGAAAGCTGTATGTGTGCTTTTAAGTTCAGCAGCTTCATAAACTTTGGAGCTGTCATGTAGTCCAGTCGTGTTTTGATGTCCAATGATCATGTTTCAAAGCTAGTAATCAAAGTCTGTTTGAGCTGTTTATGTTCCTTGTCATCTTCAATGTCTGTCAGGAGTCTAAATGGGTTTATCGGATGATTAGGTGTGCATGGTGGAAAGCAAGTTACAGGCCATTTAAAGAGTTGGAAATACTCCCCTGTTTCCTTGGTGATATTTGCTCCTGTTTTTAAAGCGTTGACACAAATCACAAGTTCAATATTAAGTAATCTTTACAGCGCAAAGTGCAGTAACATCATGCCCCACTGTGCTAAACACACGTTCAGATGGAGCAGGATCACATAAGCACAAGTATTTACGAGCAATATTGGAGAGAAATATCCGTAGGTGCGCCACCAGAACCGGATTTCCATGGCTCTTTTCTCACTCGCCCGGGGCTGGGTGACCATTTCAGGAACCAGTTTAACGTGAGTTTCTGTGTTGCTTAACTCAGGTGGTTTCATCTGATTTCCTCTTGTTCTTGGGTCAAGCAAGGCTGCTTTGAGTATCATACTCATGGTGCCGTTATTGATATTTGCCTTCGATCCTCTCTGAGATGATGCGCTTCAGGTCAGCTATGAGCTATTTCACATCTTGCCCTGAACTCCCCAAACCACTTCAGATGTGTCTTGTGACTATCCTCTTTAATTCAGTCTAAAGCCAAATTATTGCCATATAGGTGAATGCACAGGTAAATCTACTTCTTTTTTACCAACCAAATTCATCAATGCCATTGTAATGACACAGATCACTCTGCCAATTTATGCCAGTCCCATGGACAAAGTGATTGACAGGTGATATTGGTAAAACAAAAACCATGCTGGCAGATTTCAAATAATTAATTAATTATGAATTAATTATATAATACAACAATCTCCGTACACTCCACCCCCCTCTCTCCCTCTCATTAGACATCGTACAATGCCAAATTTGTTGACATCGCCCAACCCTAAAAGTTCATGTTCCATAACGCAAACATTTTCTATGAAAAGTGTTTAACCTTAAACTGGTCATGGATTGGAGTTTCTTTTCCAGACAATAATTTATCTATCAGTAACTCTACATCACAAGTGTGGTTTTTGTTAAAAATACAGGCAACAACATTTAAAAAAAATGTAGCCTGAAATTCACCTCGAGCCAAGACAGTGGGAGCTGATGTTTGTCTTTGCCATGTTGTTACTGCATTAACATTAAACAGCAGAGACATGAAGCTATCACAAAAGCCCCGTGCAGAGAAGCCATCTGCATTTTACTTTAACAAGAAGGTCGGACTTATATTTTATTAAAACCAATACTTTGGAGCCTATGCTTCTGTGCCCTCTTCTGTGAACCAGTGGTCCAGACGCTGAGAAAACAGAGCATATGCTCATATTACAGGAAAACTGTATGGCTTGTGTGTTTTTTGTAAATGTGGTTGACTGTGTGTGTTGGACTTGAAATCTGGCTAGCCATACTGTGAAGCTCTTCCCATTTGTTTTGTTTCTTTTTTTGTGTTTTTTTTTTTTTTTTTTTTTTTGCAAAGGCTAATGTATAAAAGCTCATCCAGCCTACCTGTCCTTGGTGTAATGAAGATCTCTTACTGAGATGATGAAAGCCCAGAGGCAATTTTCACTCAGTCTACCTAATATGTGAATCAATTTTAATTCAGTTGCTTGGGTTGGCCTCTGTCTTCTGCAGTAAACCACAAGTTGATGAAAGAAAGATATAAACACCATGAGAATGTGGTTGTAATTTTGGATGATCCCACTGCTGACCGAGATCTACCGCTTTGCTCTATGGAGTAGAGTTTGCTACTTTATATAAATGACTTAATTTCTTTTGGATGACAAAAATGTATAGTACATAACGTAAATTGCATTTTTTGGCTGACTTTGAAAAGTGGAATTGGACACTTTTTTTTATTTACAGAGGGAATGTTTTTAACTAAAATAAAATCAATAGTAAGGGGTTCTCTACACAGTAACATCTTGAGTTAAATTGGGAAATTTAAGGTTAAATCAGCCCAAATATATCAAATCAATCTTTTCGCCTAGAGAAATATTCAGAATGTCCAGCTTCAACACTTTGCAGGCTCTTTATAGACATTTTGTATTGGACAGTTCAGCTTTCATTCACAATTTTAATGTGTAAATGCTTGTATGAATAATACTAATTATTAAAAGTAGGTTAAACATGTATAGATTCAACACCAGTAATACAAATTTTTTGGTATAACAACATTTCGATAGTTTGCCCACAGATTTTGAAATGGTTGGTTGTTTAATTGGAGGATAAAAGGAGAAAAAGTACTAGTTATATAAAAGTTATATAAAAGAATAAATACATTTGATTTATTCATTAATATTAGTGTGTCTTTATTGAGAGTGAGAGAGAAAACTTACCTCTGTGTATGTATCGCCATCTGCAAACTTACCAAGCTCTTTGTAGTTTACTATGTGATTAATCAACTTATTGCTTGTCACGACAGCCCTACTTATTGCAATATTGTCACTCGTCACAATAATTGCATTGGAGAATTTGTTATGGTAACAGGCGTAAATATCTATATCACTTACTGGTTACTTTTTGGGCACTAGTCATATGTAATCTGTTGTTCTTGTATGCTGGTCCTGAATTTGACCTTTAAAAGCAGGTCATCTGTGGCAGGTTTTATTAAGATTCAGACACTGTCTCTGTGAATGAGCATTGCATCTGGATCCCTGGCATCCGTTCAGTTTGATCAAGAAGCTTGGAGACAGTCACAGAGATTGATGGATCTGCTCTTTATGCCATTGGAAAGGTCAGAGTTTGGTTTCAGTGCACTGTCCTGCATACTATATTCAGCTCTCCAGCTCAACTTCTGTGTCTAGTATGCACATGTAAGCACCCCACCACCCCACACCTCCTGCTTCATGACTCATCTCACAGAGACCCTCCACAACCCCCAGGCCAAGGGGTCAGAGAGAGGGCAGCTCCAAAGAAGGTGACCCTTACATCCCGGGGGCAGGGATTGAGGCAAACTTTGCTGACCTTCTGTGGGAAGAAAAAAACTGTGAGGTGTTGCACTCGTTCATAAAATAGCATCAACAAAAGGTTGAAGGTTTTAGCTCTTGATGTTATCTCCAAGTCTCATGGTTCCAGCGCATGAAAGCATTTATGTTTAACTCCACATGCAAGCCAGCTGACATCCTTGCAACATGCACAAATTTCCTCTTTTAAAAACATACAGTTGATCGCCTTGAGCTGACTTATGTAATGTTTCCTCAGATCTGATTACAACGGCCTCACTGAGGTCTGAAGTATTTGTGCCAGTCCTAATAGTTGACTAACAATGTTTCCGTTGAGTCTCTGAACTATTCGTTCTAGAAAAGCTTTTCTGAGATGTGAAGTATGTGGTTTCTTACTATCTTTACGAGCTGACCTGCAGTGCTTAAAGATGACCTCTTATGTATTTTTCTTGTTTACTTAAATTTATATATGGACCATATTCAAATAGTCAGAGCTGCCCAATATATTGAACAGTCAAAGGTAAGAATGTTCTGAAATAAAAGTGAAAAAGTAAATGTAAAACAATTAAAAATGTCTTAACTGCTGGAGGTTTCTGTTAACTTAAATGTGAATGTATGCTATGTGAAAATGTGGGCAACACAGTGTTCATAGATAGATAGATTTATAGTGTGATCCACTACAGAAACAAAAAAGTTTTGCTTTTAAGCCTTTGACAGCAATTCTGAGCATTCATCAAAATAGCCATTGTACTTTGCATCCCCTTTTTTATTTCAAAACTGTTGACAGGACAAGTCTTTTCCATTTAAAATCTATGAATAGAATTATAAAATAGCATGTTTAAAACAGTAGCGTATCCAGAGAGTTGGCAAAGTGGACCAAGGATTTCTCTAAAAGCTCAAATCAGTTGAATAATTTTAAAAGGAAAGGTTTCACCATACTTGATGAGTGTGCTCAATGACAAATTACTTGTTCGCACACTTCATTGTCTCAAAAGAGAGAAACTATCAGATTAGTTTTAAACAGCGTATATATAGGCATTTATAAATAGCATTTTTTTTTTTACTTTAGTAGATTTTTCTTTTAGAAAAGGTGGATAACTCCTAGGGCGTCACGGTGGCGCAGTGGGTAGCACGGTCGTCTCACAGCAAGAAGGTCACTGGTTCTAGGCTCGGCTGGGGCAGGTGGCATTTCTGTGTGGAGTTTGCATGTTCTCCCCGTGATCGCGTGGGTTTTCTCCGGGTGCTCCGGTTTCCCCACAAGTCCAAAGACATGCGGAATAAGTGAATTGAATAAGAACGATTGCCCATAGTGTTAAAGTGTGAATGAGTGTGTGTGAATGTTTCCCAGTGATGGGTTGCGGCAGGGAAGGGCATCCGCTGCGTAAAACATATGCCAGTGAGTTGGCGGTTCATTCCGCTGTGGCGACCCCGAAAGGGAATAAAGCCGACATGAAGATGGATGGATGGATGGATAACTCCTAATATAAATATAGCATGTAGTAAACTGTCTTGTGGCTTCATGCTGCCCATATTATGAATAAAATTAAAGAAATAACAACCCTTTTTTTTTTGGTTACGTTCAAAAGCAAAGCTTGTTTTCAATATCAACTGAAAAAGAATTCATCATTATTAGATCATCGTTTTTCACTTTAGATTCAAAGATTGAATGAATGTTACACACAGACAGAATTCATTTCTCTGTATACAGAACATTAAAACAACATAAATAATACTATGGCTCTTCCTTCCCTCTGATACTATGGGAAAGCAGTTTGAACTAAACTTCTAGAAGTGCCTGTCGAGTTTTGGGTGAGATCTTAAGATTATGATGTCACATAAATATCTGTTTCAAAATACAAAACTGGATTTCTAAAATAAAGTCTTTAATTAATTGATGCGGTGGTATAGAAAAATTGTGGAGAGAGGTAGTTACTGTGAAAAAAATTAAGCACTCTAAAGTTCTTCCCAGTAAAAATATGATTGGCTGGATTTAATGTGAAACGCCTCATGAAAATATGCTGCACAGCAGAAAAAAAAATCAATAAATACATTTCATCACTTCAGTCTTTGCTCAGTGAAGAAAATATGGTCCTGTCAGATTTATTTGAGTCACCCCACATGCCTTCAACTGATGGATTTTTCATAAATAATGTTTCATTTCTCCCATGGGTTTTGAGAATTAACTGCAGAATGGGGAAGATGGATGAAAATCGGGTCAGATTAAGGGTGTGCTGTCTGGTTTCAGATTTCTTCCCTGCACTTTCACTCAAACTATATTCATTTATTTAAACCATTAAGGTGTACAGTTACGTACTGTATAACTGTAGTTGTCAAACAGTCTCTGATGTGTGGCTTTGAGAGAACAGGAACAACAGCATTCCAGCCACGATCAGTGACTGCTAGAATCCCTTCTCCCTCATATTTGATCTGTATCAGGATGGTAAATAGCCACAGCTGAACAGGAAACTATAATACATGACTCCTAACCTCTGAACACAAGAAGTGGCTGACGTTTGGAAGAGACTGAACCTTTCTGTTTGCTTTCGGAACTGTTGGCGATAGAGCAAATTGTCTGCAAGCTGAGACATTTCTACTGTGTATACATTATACCGCACAGATGTAGCGACTGTGTGTGTGGCCGTGTTGTTCTTTGCCATCAGAGAGGTGGAAAAAGAGCCAGATAAAAGTGTGCTTGATAAATGAGTGTGTGACTCCCACCCTTTCTGTGATGGATGATGCAAGAGTGAGGGAGCCTCCTCCCCTGGCGAGAGAATGCAGAAGGCTTGCCGCTGCCAGGGTGCTCAGCCGTGCAGAGCAGTGCTCCCAGAACACCTTGGGAAATGACAGATTTTTGCAAGCGATCGATAGTCTTCTCTCCAGCAGCCTAACTTACCTCCTGTGGTTGCTCAGGCTATTAATCCAAGGCACAGTAATTTCCTCCTGAAAGCTCCTGGAGGAAGAGGAGGAGCAGACGGGAGTGAAGTCAGCTCTAAACGGCGGTCTTTAGAGGGCCAAAGTGGCAGTGATGCGACAGAGATTTGTCTTCAAATGCTTTTCCTCACAAATAATAGACTCAGTATGCGCACAAACAAGCTCTAATATATGATTTGTAAACAAACTGCACTTTAGCTGAGAGGAAATGAAAACTGGAGAATTTCTGTGTCTTCTTTTCTGTACTCATTTCCATTTGCTTTGTTTTGGTCTTCAATTATATTATATTTGCTGACATCAAGCCTGGTGTGGTAAAACGTTGATGCGTTGAGTGGAGTAAAGATTAATTAGAACAATGGGAGAAGTTTAAGAGACCAGATAACGAGAAGAAAGAAACACACAGGTGTAAAATCAAGCTTGTTTAAAGGTGGTTTAGTCTCTGCACGACTCGTATGCATGACTACTTCCGTGTTCCATGTCAGTTGTTTGTCAACTACCGGTTCAACGCCGGTTTTCCATTTGCTTCAGTGGATGTGATCACCATGAAATTTTACACTTGAGTCCTTATTTTGAGGAAAAGTATGGATCTAACCTCTGAATTATCAGTGAATTATCACACAATGGGACACGAACTTAAACTTTTAAACTTTCACGAGGAAGGAACTTACAACTTTTAGAATTAATTTGATAAATGAATTTGAGATATAGATTGAAGATAAAATGTTATGATATAGTGGTTATACTACAAATCTGACTAAATTAACACCAACCTGTGATCATCGTTGAAAAAATAAACTCACGCTATCAAAACAAAACTCCCATCTGAAAACTCAAACCAGAAGCGCATTTACAACCGAGATTTTAGCGGAAGTACATTAGGTCTTTTTGGCCTAAGTATGAAAAAAGGTTTACATCGTAAAATTACAAATGACTAATTTTGGATTCTGGTCCTTTAAATGATTAAATTAATGCTAATTGAGGTTGGCATGAAAGCACACATGGAGCTCTCGTCTTGAGCTCTAATCTCTCTCTCTCTCTCTCTCTCTCTCTCTCTCTCTCTCCCTCCCTCTCTCTCTCTCTCCCCTCTCTCTCTCCCTCCCTCTCTCTCTCTCTCTCCCTCCCTCTCTCTCTCTCTCTCTCTCTCTCTCTCTCTCTCCCTCCCTCTCTCTCTCTCTCTCTCTCTCTCTCTCTCTCTAATGCAGTATTACAACAGCCTTGCACTTAAACAAATTTATTAACAATCTCTTGATTTAATAATAATGAATTAACTGGAAGACATAGTTGTTTGTGATAAACAGTTTTTTAATGAAAATTCAATCATTTTATTAATCACATTTATCGTTATTATAATAATAGTTTCTCTTTTTGGTTCCCTGTGAAAAGGCTCTAGTATTTCATGCCTTTAGTTGTTGTTTTGATTGTCATTTGCTAAAATCTTCTAAACATATTTATAAAATTACATAGGCGTCACCTGTAAGAGTAAAGAATCTTAAAGTAAGCAATAAAATAAAAGTAGAGGATCATCTAGTCATGTCAGAGGCCGCATTCTCTCCTGAAGTCCAGCTCCAAAGATATCACATGCATTGCAATCAGATCTGCTCTCAGAGCATGGCTGCACCCTCCTTTCCTGCAACATACAGTGAAATATTTCAGCGACACTTTACAGGAAACTGTAAAATATCTGCAATGTCCCCTACAAGATCATTCAGTCTCTGTTAAATCTCAGGTTTGTTAAATCTCAGGTTTGGGTCTGAATATTTTATCCCTCTCACATTGATGATGATGCTTTTGAATTGTGAAAGAAAACTGCTGTGAATGGTTGCCAGGTAATTGGCTAGTGAAAAGATAGTTATTGTGTTGAATAGGGCGTTGCTTAGTGACCCTAGTCAAACCCTTTGCCAGATATTCATCATATTTGGCATGTGTCCTTCAGCTGAAATGTATTGCCATATGTTCATCATTTGTTGTATTAAATCTGTTAGATGATGCTCATTTATTTTTTTTTTTTTTCCTTTTCAGGATGGTTACTACTCACACCGGCCTAAGGAGAAAGTCCGCGTGGACAGCAACAATGAGAACTCTGTTCCTAAAGACTTTGAAAACATAGACAACAGTAACTTTGGGGCACGATCACAAACTCAGAGACTCGCGCCTAGCAAGCACAAACAAGACCTTCTGGAGAAGGCTCATGCACAACAAAGTTTTAGCAAGAACTCCAATGAAGTCATTGAGTACGCCAAGAAAAAAGGTGGCTTCAATCAGACACACACAGACCTTCACCAGAAGGCCATTCCCACCCAGTTTCAACAGCACCGCCACTACTTTCAGAAAAGTAAAAGAGCGGCTACGGTTGCCACCGACATAAAGTATGACCAGCCACCCAAATGTGAGATCATAGGCAAAGAGGCACTCTCTGCCTTCAATCGGGCATCAACCAAGGAATGCAGGCAGCAGATTGTAGAGGTTTACTGTCGGCACAAAGAAAACCAGCTCATGCCAGACAAGGTCACGCGTTACTGCCCAGTAGATGGTGAGTAAACCTTTTTATGGGTTTTGTCAGTGACTTGAGAAGTGTTGATACAATCATTAGTCTGTTTTATCCGTTCACATTACTGATCTCTTATCTATCAGTAAAAAATAGCAAGGCCTGATGCAGTCATAGTTCCATTTTCCTAATGGAGCCTGCCTGTTTACTTAAATCATAAATAGACATGTGTCTGTATTTTATAATACGGTAAACACCGGTAATTGTTACCGGTGACATTTCAGATAACCATAAAAATATAAATCCAAACAAATACTTTTGACAATGTTATTTTGCTCTCTATGCATGCAAAGGAAATGTCAAACGTTATAGTGATGGCAGTGATATTCATTTAAATATTTATTCTTATATTTGGCTAGTGTTAATTTTTCATATATGTAATGTACAATGTGAAGATTTTGGTTGTATTAAAAAAAAGTATTTAAATATATATCCACAATGTGGATTAACATAATTGAAATTAAAATGTATATTGCCAAATTATATTGAGGAAAAGTAGAACTAAATTATATGATTAACTTAAAAAGCATCAAGTTCCATTTAATCAAGAATCAGAATCAGCTTTATTGCTTTGTGTTAGTGTGCGTGCGTGCACGTGTGTGTGTGTGTGTGCGCGCGCGGATACATGCATGTGTGTGCACGTGTGCATGAGGACACAAAGAATTCAAGCAACTCTATGGTTTTCAGGTTAAGATTAGGAAGAATGCGTGGCAATCATTAACATGATATAAGCCTAGTTTGTAGACAAGTTTGGGTAAAGAGTTCACTTGTTTTTATGGAAAAAATGTACATACATGAGGAGAACATGAACTCCATTAGGTAGGGATATACATATAAAGCTTAATAGTTACAGCAAGTGCTCTTGAACTGAGTGAAGTCATTTGAGTGCTCAAGGAGTTTTTCTGCATCAAAAAAGAAAGTCAGAAAGCTCTTATCAGACTTCACTGTGAATCAGTCCTGGTGCTTTGTATTGGGAGAAAATTTCTAATTAACAGCTAGCTCTGATGTGAAGGGTACAAAGATGGTGTTCACAGAAGTTTAGTCTAAATAATACTCAAAATGAGGATGAGTTTCCTCGCGTTAGCTGTCGCCCTGTCTTTGTAACTCATAGAAGCGTATTAAGAGTCATTGGGTTGCAAACGGACATTTACAGTGATTGTAATTACAATCAGAGACAGCCTGGAAATGAGATTTCAACATGAGGTTAGACTGTTGTAATTGCTGCCCCCCCCCCCTTTCGTCTAGCATAGCAGACTACAGGAAACATATTCATGCAATTATGCAGTGTTCAGTCATCTGTACACAAATCAGGACTGTGGATGCGTTCAAATAGAACAGTGACAGATCTTTTCAGTGCTCAGTGCCTTTGCCCGGAGAAAAAGCCTGATAGCAAAATGACTTTTGACATATGACAGGGACATCACTAGAGAGACACTAGTCTTGTTCCAAGGGACTGAGTAAGGGTGAGAGCCCTTCTATTTTCAGGATGTACAGTAGACAGAGCAAGCCCCTGTTGGTGCTTCTTAAAAACTGTAATTCAGTGCTAATAGTCAGTGTCTTTAAATAGAAAAGCACAAGTGGCTTGCCATAATGAGTTCAGAAACAGCAGTGTCTAAATGAGCATTGTAATAAGAAGGAATTTCTTTCAAGTGTGGTTCAGTCTCTGGACCACAAGGGTCTACAAGGACTCTGCACATTTTTCACATTTTCTCTGTTAACTGCTAACGGAAGTCTGAAGAGTAGATTACCTGTATTGACGGTGGTACCACAGGCCATCAGCTATTTGTTACTTGAATGAAGAAATATGGACTTTTGAAATATTTTGTGGTAAAGCCTTTTTAAAAATCTTGCCGCATTTGTGCAGCACAATTTTATTACTTGAGCTTTCTACGATTTGTGCCATTTTAAAAAATGTTGTGGAAGGAAAAATAATTGGTAGTAAAAGAATTTTGTAAGAAATAAATTAAGTCCATTATCATAATCTGTATTTAAGGTTTTAGTTAGGTTGGGGTCTCTTCTCATTCACTCACAAATCGAAAATAGCTTATTATTACACAATAAGATTTGTATATGCTTTCAGTATGTATAGCATAGTTCTGGTATACTTTAATCCTATACACACCTATAGAGTATCTGCACCTTTAGATAACAGAGGGGTAACCATCGTGACCATCTAAGCAAGCTCCCCATATGCAATGTGCATGCAAGTGCATCACAAAAACAAAATCTTTTACAGACAGCGTCCTTTATTTCTAATGATAAAGTAACGTGTTTTTAAGTAAGGAGCGTAATTTGCTCAGTGTTGAAGAGATGTCTCGTAGATGTACAGTTTCTGTGAATCTAGGGTTTCTCTTCCTCTCATACACAGTCTTTTCATACACTGTTTACATAGTTCAAGAGAGTAAACTTTTATCTGTAATACAAAGCTCAAAAAGTTTTGAAGGTTTTGTTAACTTGTATGTATCAAATGGCTTCTGTTTTCATATGAATTTCTTTGTTGTGAATGAGACACACGTAATAGATGCATCGGTGTGTAAAGAACATGCATTAAAATGAGTAAAAAGTTATGCTTTTTCCAAAAGCATCTAGAGTCTGTTGAATATGAACTGGCTGTAAATATAATATTAAGTATTCAATTTATTGTACTAATTGCAACTTATACTTTATTATATGATATATTGACTGTAAAATATGTGATACTATAGTACTTTTATAGAAAACCAGAAGTATATTTGTATTGTAGAAAATCTCGGGAGAGACTTCACATCTAGTGCTCTATTTCTGTACATTTACATGCTCTGTCTGAAGAGACGGTTAAAATGATGGTCAGTAAGTTGATATGATGGTCACTCCTGTCCACACTATAAATACAGAGCACATCGAGAGGTTGAGGTGATGTAATTACTCTTAATAAATACGCTTCTTGTCTATCCAAGCCTCCACCCATCTAGGGTCAGCCAGGTTGTCCCAAAGGGGCCGCAGGCACAGTCTTTTCCTGCCCCCGTTCAGCTTCCATCACAGGCTCTGAGAGACCGCTGACAGTAAGGACAGGTTGGCCTCTCAGATTATAGTCATTACCCCCTCATGGCCCATGCCTTCAGTCAGCATGGCCTTGTGCCAAAACATAGTGCCCTCAGTGTAATTTCATCCCAGCTTTTAAAATTAACCTCATGGCCTGTAATGAGTAATTCAGCTTGCCCTGCTTTAGAAGTGGCAGGCTATAGCATTACACAGAGAGAGTGGCAGTCTTATTCTACCATGTATTTTCTCTAGGCATTTTTAAAGCTTCAGGCTTTGTGGTCAGCGCCAAGCTATTTGTGAGCACTGAATGTACGTCTGAAGAAAGGCAGAGATGGTGTCTCGTGTCAGTAGTTGTAAAGATGCTTTCTGTGGAACACTAATAGGCCAGTAGGTGTTCCTGCGGTGGATCGCTGTGGTTCTGGATTCCGGAATTATAGCAATGTTTCAGGAATTGATATGCCCTCAAGTTGGTTTACAAATGCTGATTCACCAAGAGGCTTTGCTTGTTATTTTAATAGAAATTTGCCATGTAAGTCTCCAGGAACAGGTTCAGACATACTAATCATCTCTATTGGTCGACTGCTCATAAAGTATCACTAGGTGACCACTTTTGAGCAGACAAGCACTACTTGTTTTTCCCCTTGACGCGATCTTGTGCCGCTCTCTATATTTCTGCTGCAGAAATGAATATTATTGATGAGACCTGCAACATGATTTATGAATTTTGTCATCAGGCGACCATCTTCTTTCGTCTGATGCAGGACATACTTCATGATTCAGTTATCTGGGTCTCTTCCTAACATGCGGCAGATCCATGTCAGTTGGTCTTTGGCTACATTCAGACTACATTCAAAATAAATTTTTTTTGCCCATACGTGACCTCGTATTTTCAGGATGATCTGAACAGCTCAATTCAGATTTTTTTTAAATCCGACCCAGGTCGCTTTCATATGTTGCCCTTAAACAGAGTTTCTCACAGATACGATTCACTTGAGAAGACGTTCTTGTACTGAAATAGTTACAAGAGGAGCTTAAAGAAGCCCTTGTTATAAATTTAGCTGACTCTGTCATATACTTCGGCGTTTGCAACATAGTGAATGCGCTTTCTACCATGTTAGTAGAAAAAGGAAATTTTACCATTTAAAATATAAAAATATAAAATTAAAATGTAATGGAGAATAAAAATAAAATTACTGTCATTATGGTAACAATAATATAAAAAGTATGCAACAATCATTTTAAATAAAAATTTGGTAACACTATTCTGTGGGATATGAGGATGTTCAAAATAACTAATGCTTAACTTACAATGTATTGGCAGTACACTATTGCTAATTAATGCTCATTTTTAGCTTATTAATCTCAATAAATTTTAAATCACTCTAGATCTGTCAATTAAAGAAACGCCATTAATGTCCCTTATTGTATTTAACACATCTTAAGTAACCTTAAAAATAACACATTCTGAGGTCAGTTACTAATAAAGAACACATTTCTTCACTTGAAACTTGCGTTAAAGCTTTTTTTATTCTTTGTGGGTATAGGGAAAGTGAATATGAATGTACACTGGGAGGAGGACTCGATGGAGACCGTGCCAGTGGTGCCAGTCCAGATTGCCTTCATGTTGGTGGTGCACGGGCGAGCGGCACGCCAGGTCCAGCGTCTATTCAAGGCCATTTACCACACCTCACATTTCTACTACATCCACGTGGATCAGGTATATGTTAAGTGCATCTGCTGTTGCACTAAATTTAGCTTTTGAGTGACTGTCAAAGGACTGTAGTGGGGGATGGGAATGGAGGGAAAAATGGACTTCAAACCCTTCCATTCATTTTGAAAGCTGTTTTAAAGCGTGATGGAGGATTATTAAAGAGCCATACTTCAGTGTCTTTCACACCATTTACTCTCCCAACTTGGCAAGCGATAGAGCATGAATATGAAAGGCTTTTTGTTCACACACTACCACACAAACACTCGCAGACACAAGTACACAAAGCTGCAACCCCCTCCGTTTATCACACTCAAACAAAAATACACTTAATGAGGCTCTTAATTTTACTGCAGGAATGTGTAGGATAAGTACACAGTCTTATAATTTGCAAAGCGCTGAAGAAAGAGGCGCTTTTCAATCAGTCCATCATTATGCAGGCAAGTTTTATGACTCAATAAAACAAGCAAAGGAAGAAGAGATGGGTTAAAGGTGTAGTGGTGTAGTACAATACTGTGCAAGATAAAGAATGTTTTGTGAAAGCCAAAGTGCATTACACTTTTAACATACTACATGGTAAATTTGTTTGTAGTAGCGTAAAAATCAAGTCAAGGTTAATAATTCTGTACAGCTAAAGTTAACTAATTATTTCTGAATACATTTAATTAAACAATTTAAGTAAGATTGTTATGGACATTTAAGTTAATAAACTTCAGCATAAAATTATAGCAAGCTTTCTATATTAAGCTAATTTCATTTAATTTTCTATTTTAAGTAATGACAACCTAAAATTTTAGTTTCCTAAAAGCAGACTGAACATGTTTTTAAGTACTGCTGACAGAAAATACAAAATACTCACAACAGAAATCTAAAACTCAATTTATACATATTTTAAGGAAAAATACAACTAACCAGTAACTCCCACTTAAAGTCAAAAACATTTTTGATCAAGCTCCAGTACATTTTGTGCTGTTCTCTAATTTTGGGGTTCAAAATGTGTTTTATAAAACAGAAAAAATGTTGTCCATAAAAAGCTAAATATTATTTTGAAATATGTTGTTGTGTATTGGCTACAAACAGGAAGTTAATTCATTGTCTAAAACTACAAATGAACTAAAAGAGGTTTTTGTAGAACTAGTTTAATGTTTCTAACTTGTTCTGTCAACAAGCATGTGTTAATCTAGACACCAGAAAAAGAAAATAAAAATAATAATTAATACATCAATTTTTTCATAATGCCCCACGCTCAAAGAGAAAATGTTGAACAATTTTACATCCTTTTTATTAGTAATCTCAAATATTTATTCAAACATTTTACAATGGTTAACTTTTAAGTGAACATAACATTTTTCTAGTAAAGTATGTTATTTGATTTTACATACCAAAATAATGGCATTCTTCCTTTATTTTGAGAAATCTTATAGTTATATAAGAAAGAATATGACTTTAAAAACGAGATGCGATGCTGAGTTTCACAAAATTGTATATGAAGGGTTGGGGGTTGAAGAGAAAGCAACCATTGAGAAGTGTAGATCCATTAATTCTAGATTAATTGTACCCCTTTATTAGTTAATAATGCTCTGATTGCTAGGTGTGTTTTATTTCAATAACAGGGATTTTAGATTCAGTTTTGTAAAAATGCACAATACTCATGGCTTAAAGCACAACTTGTTTCACCTAATTTTGCCTCTAGCCACAGGCGTGCCCTGGCTCATTGATGTAAAAGTGGCTAGTGAAGGGAAGTATCAGACAGCAATATATACCTGTCTCTTCTCTGCTTTTATTAGTTAATTACCTTCACAAATTCCCCTTGTTTTGTTCACACAAATGATTTGCATTTATCATCATGGTGAATTCGTCCTAGTATGTAATAAACCCCTTCTTATTATTTCATCTTTCAGCCTTCATCCCCTTCAATTCATTTTTGTTTGGAGAATTTGCTCTAACTGGATGGACAGACTTAGTTTATCTTCTAAAGAAACCGATCAGATTTAAATGACTTATCTGAGTTCACAGCCTTCAGATTAACCAGAACCTGTGTTTTAATCACCATCCAGCGTTCCAACTACCTGCACAGGCAGATGGTGGCTCTCGCCCACCAGTATCCCAACGTCCGGGTCACACCCTGGCGCATGTCTACCATCTGGGGTGGTGCCAGCCTGCTCACTATGTACCTGCAGAGTATGAGAGACCTGCTGACCATGCGTGACTGGTCCTGGGATTTCTTCATCAATCTAAGCGCTGCTGATTACCCAATCAGGTGAGTCCTCATTACTCTTGTTTGACTGATTACCAGCCGAGTTGGTTGGATCATCATCGGTTTCTCTCTACTTTATTGGTTTGCCTCAGAGAACAATCGAGTTAACACCTGACTCGCGTCTAGCTCAGGGCTGTTAGGAGATTAGTTCCAAGCAGTGTCACAATTTCGTTTAGCAGGGGATTATGGGTAATTGAGATCTCCATTTGCTGTCTGATCTGGTGTCAACAAGCTTGATGGTTCATAGAACTGCTGAGGGATTACCATTAAGCACCTTTTGGAGACTGTTCCTGTTTTTTCTGAACGTGTTCAGTTTAATATTAATGAAACTCAAACAAATCATCGAATTAATGGACTACTGAGTAAGTAGACTGTATATGATGAATAACAAAAATAATTTTTGAGAAGACAACAAATTTTTAAGTTTGTGAAAATAAACTTGCTTTGTATATAAAACACATTTTAAGAGAAGATTCAAATAAAAAAATTACTTTCTTTTTAATAATTGCTTATTTTTATTTAAGAGACTAAAACTAAATTTGGTTTTTTTCCATTTTGCACTTTGATAACAAAATCTAATATTGTAAAGCAAATCTTTTTTTCAGTTTTAGAGCAACTTTAGAAAGGAAAAAGTTATTTTTTGTTTTGTTACCAGTTTTAAATTGAAAATCAAATTAGTACTATACTGATTAACCTGTCTAATTTTTGTAAAATTGGGTGATGTACTAAATAAATAAATAAAAATATTGTCTAGATCAAGCATAACCCTTTTTCAGCCTACCTTGTTTTTTGATCGTAAAGACATCGTTAAGGATTTCTAATTCCAGCACCAAAAGTGTGAGATAAATATAGAAATTACTGTTCAATTTCTGGCTGCCATGTGAATGTGTTGACTGTTTCTTTAACCGCAATTGCAATAGTTTATAGTTTTCTGTAATGATATTAGTAGTAAAAGCCACTCACCTGTTTAATTGTGTTGTATGTGCAAGTTTTAGGTGCTGTGGGTGAAATTAAACCAAGAGGTAGATTTAGACGAAGCTATCATATTTAAAGGAACAAGATGACGAGTAGACTTCATAAGACTTTCTGTTTCTTTTTGATGAGAAACAGCATTGTGTAGCTGCTCCAGACCAAGGGCAACCTCCTGCTTTCCCTCTCGATGTGTAACAGGAAATGACTAAACTGCAGATCCCTGAGAGGCCGCTTGAGGCTGACTTCAAAAGGGAGCAAGTTCTCATTCACTTCCATGTTAAAACTGACTTTGGATCTGAAAAAAAATGTTTTCACCCCTGGCTCCATTTTGTTTGTGGATTCAGATCGCTAGTTTTGATCTCCATGAATACTCTGAGGGGGTGAAATGAATTTGTTTATTTAAAATAAATAAAATTGAAACCTTTAGCTAATCAGACACCTTCACTAAGACCATATCCCGCCTCTGGATCCACCCATTGACTTTGGCAGACACTCCGTCCATGTTATATACAGTCAATGGTCAAGACTGACCACACATTTGGTAATAAAAAGATGGGATATTTAAAGTTTTGTGATCAGTGATATAAAACATGCAATGGGCATGCCATGGATTAAACATGCGATGTCCAAAGATTTTTAGTTTAACACATGTATGGCCATGTACATCACATTTTCTGCGCTGATTTGTATACATTTAAATAACCTTTGAGAAAGGAATGTTCTCAAAGGTTATTTAACAAGAGTTTGACAAGCCCCTCAATCTTTTTTACACTGTTATTAAATGAAAATTTAATGAAAAGTCAAGTCAATACAAATGAAAGTGCAATATTTTGGGACAGCAAAAATTGGACCCAGAGGTTAAGAATTCCTGATGTAGAAGACATATTTTGAGAACAAGCAGGAATAATTTTTTACGTGATCATTGTAGAGGGTTTTATCAGTTCTAAATTCATCAAATCATTCACAATATCCCTAAAAATAAAAAAAGATATATTACTTAATCTTGAACATTTATCTCTGTTTTCTGCTGAAGACCCACATGCATAATAATGCCAATAGGGCCATATATTCCAACATCTCATCACTTGACCTGTAACTCAATGTGACGGGTCTGTCTGTAAGCTGAACCGGCGCTGAAGAGTTGAATTATGACTCTGATAAATGCCGTTTGTGTGCATAACTCTTCAGTCCATAATGAGAGTGGGATGAGAGGTTGAGTAAGCCAGCTACTCCCCCGGCTACAATCAATATTACAGCCATGTCATTTTGTGCAGGCCTCAGAAATCAGGGTATTAGCGATCGATAGCACTGTGTGATGAATTCAGGCCTGTCCCACATAGCGGTTCAAGGTTAATCCTGCCTCTCTATCTCTGTCAGACGTCACACCTCCAGTTACCTGTAAGCAAAGCACATTTAAAGCTGAACATCAAAGACAAATAACGTTATTCTATTCATCCCTCTCAGTGAAGAGGATAGAGATGCTAGCAGAATGCGTTCTGTTGGTGTGTTTGTGTTAGGCAGTAATGCAGTTGCTCTTATTTCTTTTATTCGGTATGGAAATACTATTTCCTTGCAATATGTGGACAAATTATTCCATCACAGAGTCCAATTTAGTTCCTTTGGTTGTGGGGATTTTTCAAAGCACTATCAGGATAATGGCATAGCAAAGTCAAGAGGAATTGTGCATGGAAACTAATTTACTGTTGTTACAGTAACTGACAAAGGCATGCATACTTAATACTATAAAACAAGAAATATTATAGAAATATTTTTGTGAGTACCTGGCATAATTAATATTTTGTTGGTGTTAATTGAAAGTCAAAATCTGAAGGTTTTTTTCTTGATTTCTATGATGCATGATGTCTACAAATTTCTCTATTAATTTAGCTGTGGTTCCATGGGAATTTTATTAGCATTGACTTCCATTCAATCAAGGAGAAAATCCCAGGCTGGAAATACAAGTACGAGAGCACTATGCATTTCACTCTAAATAAATGTTAAGTTCTGGTAAGCGTAGACATTTATATTTCAAACAGCACAGGTGGAAGTTTTTTGAAGATTCTGTTCATTTATTTAGTCGAGTAGAGGGCAAAGAGTTAAATTTTCTATTAATTCAATTTCAAATGGCATACTTATAACCCTGTCATATGGGTTCTTCATAACATTTGTTTCTAAATGTGTGCACATTGTGGTATTTTATTGTGGATCTTATTGTCAAGTACTTTTAAAAACTTTTAGAGAATGAAGAGAAACATTATTTAAGCACATGTCAAAATCAGTCATAACTGCCAGACAAAATATGTATAGTTTGTTTCAAAAAAAGCTCCTGGGATAGTTTTTCTGCTGGATGGAAAGAGTCAGTGTTTGAATGAAACTTGAATGAGTACTCAGAAGCTACTATTCATCTGTCAGAAGGAACAGTCTTGGCTCATCTGTAAACTCAGTCATCATCTGACTCAGAGGAGATATGATAGACAGTTGAGTCATCCAATCGCTCCAAAGAACAGCAGTCAGCAGACATTTTAAAGAACATGAAGTGCTTCAAACATGTAAAACAGGCTAATGAACAGATAAACTGGTTGTTTTGTGTTAAAATATTCTGAAATTTAGGTTTTGAACAGGTTTAATTATCTTGTACTTGCATTTTACTTTTCTCTTTCAAACATTGACTTCACTACTATTTTCTTGTTTTGTTTTTCAGGAAGATAATATTTATTAATAGTTTATTTGTTTTGCTTTGCTTTTTTGCTAATTTAAAAGGTAAATTCATAAACGAAGAAATATTTGCAAACTAAAAATATATAAATCCAACACACATCTTGTAATGCAGCTGATAATTTTTTATAGATGCAGGCAAATATTTTAGTAAAATGCTTAAAGTAGTAATTTTACCTATGTAGGCTGCAAAATCCAGGATCCCCTTAAAGTCCCCCAGGATTACCTGAAAATTTACATAAATATATCTCGGTGGATTCTCACCCCTAGACTCACATTTTATTTTTACTATTAAAATCCATAACAATTAAGCAAGTGATGTAAAATTTACCTACATATTTTTCAGGAAGTCAAATTTAGGAAATTAAAGCATGAAGCACAATTTTTTGCTCTTTAATACTCTGTTGAGCCCTTGTCATTGTGCTAACTATTCAATTAATCAGTTATTAGACTGATTTCTATAATATCTTTTTCAAAAGGCAAATGTCTGCAATGATGAAATCATGGTTAATAGAATTGTGTTATTACATTACAATGGCTACTTTGGTTAAAACATTTTTTTTTATGAAAACAGTTTTGTTTTTAAATTATTCTTCAACTCTTGCTGTTTTGCACACTCAGGTTTATGCTAGACAACTCTCTCCGTAATTACCTTTAACTATTATTTAGATAGATAAAATACCAATAGTTTTCTTGTAGCATTTTGGAATTGCTTTAGGAGAAAGATTTCTGAATGCTCAAGACAGAGTCAAGTCATTAACCCTATCTCAAGTGTGTCCAGAGAGACATGAGGGGTTATCAAGCTAGCATTCAATGTTTTTCTCGCTCAGGCTTTGATGGAGAAAGCAAGTTCGGAACAGAAAGCTTGATGAGGGATTCACAGAAAGAAAAAGACACAAAGGCATGATGTTCAACAGGCCTGCTTTCGAGTGTGTTTTCTAACTACTGAGACAACTTGCTTCATGGCCGACTCTCTCATTGGTAGTTAATTGTGAGTGACTGCACGTGTTCATGGTCCTTCAGTCCAGGGCTTTCTAAAGACCTGTTTGAGTCCTTTCACAGAATGCTTTGTCCTCTAGCCGTGACTGCTGTGTGAAAGGACATGCGCTACCTGTGTCTGGTGACGCTCATTTTCCCCTCTGATTCCCTCCTGATGTCCATCCTTCTGCATGGATGCCTGTGAAAAGACCTGTCAGAAAGCTCTCTGGTCTAAAGGCCCGGCTGGAGGCCGGAGGCGCAGGGCTCTGTTACTCAGTGCCATTGTTGGGAACACCAGGGTGTTTTCTTCCATTTATCCACTCCATCTTGCTCTTTTTCTCCAGCCCTATTTAAACGTCAGCACAACTTAATTTATGGCCTTTTCATGACTAGAGAAAAGGAGAAAACAATGATCTTGGACTCTGTTGTTCTGCTCCTCCCATGGAGTCGCATGTCCTAGGTGGCACCCTCTATTGGATAGGAGTGGCTCTGCGCAACTGAAATGAAAAAGAAATCAAGCTATAACAAGTGTTCAATATTGTTAACAAAAATTTACTTTATTTAACAATTTTACAATAAATGCTTAGGTATGGAACTTTAAAATACAAAAATAAAACATTTATACAAGTAATGTATATAATATGCACTATATTACTTCTAAGTTTTTTTACTTTTCAAGTGTACTATAACTTTTATTAAGAATATTTTATTTGAAGAAAAGTATTGCACTAATTTGATTTCAAGAGTGCATCAGTTATATTTTGCAGTCAAAGCTGTGTTTTTAAGTGATGCTAACATCAAGGACAGGACCACTTCAAGGTCCCATGCTATGCCCTTGTTATAGCACTTAGAATCAATATTTGAGCCCTCTATACTAGAGCTGCACTGTTAATGACATTCAAAATGCAATATTGTTCATAAACAATGTCTTTGAATGACCTCCTATTTTTGGCCCGGCAAAAGCGTGCTGTTTACACCGGTCCTTCCCACAGACTAGCTTTCGGCATGCTCTCAAGCTTGTCTGGTTTGAGCAAACACAGCAGCAATTAGCGACACATTAAACACATGTTATTCTTTTAAAACATTATAATGGACAGGCAGTGGCAATGCGGGATGTAAAAGCACCTTATATGTGTGAACCAGAGTCTGACACAAAGTTTGAGTCAGAGAATGAAACATAAACCGGAGGAAAAAGGCTTCTCGGTGAAGTGTTTACAGGTAAATCAGACACTTACTCTACACTGTATGAATGTCGGTGTACTGTTTTATGAATGATTTATTTTGTTATAGGTGTACTTGTGAAAAATGGCAATACAAGATCTGGTAGCGAACTTTACTTTTTGATGCACGACCTTTGCACAATAGTGTGTAACGTTAGTGAAATCCCTGTAGTGTGCGTTCCACACGATTGACTGTTGTAGTGTGTCATATTTAGGATTTTATAGAAGATAAAATGCAGAGTCTCTATGTGTGCTGAAATCAGATTTCCTTATAGGGTTATAAAAGCCATGCATTGCGTATTTCATTAATGTATTTAAGCCTAGTGTATTAAATATATAATCTATTAAAACTTACTGTATGGACCTCCAAATCTTTGAACACAGGACAGGTGAAAAAGCACCCAGTGACAGAGCCAGCCTCATAATAAACCCTTTATTAGGTTATTCTTTGTTGATGAACCATGTGAATTTGAAGTGCTGGTCACAGGCAAAAGTTATCTTTCCAAGTTTTCTCAGATGGGTAGACACAAAATTAAGCCATTTCTGAAGAATAAACTCACTCTTTGGTGATTCAAACAAAAGATTAGGCTTCGGACATCCGAAAACGCACTCACTGGCATTGTTTACCAGCGCTGGTCTCAGACATCCGGGTTAAACCCCATTTCTTGTTCATCGTAGAGAGGGGCTGTACGAGTGATTCATATGATTGACAAGTGGGTGGGACTTGGGCGGGGATAAGGAAAACTAAAATAAGGAATAAAGGATTACTCAAACATGCATGAACTAATCTGAATACTACTTGAGGCATGTTTTTGATGAGTTAACGCTTCAAGATCCCAGGAATGTCAGAAAAGTCACGTTATCATGACATGGCACCTTTAACAAGTGAATCATGTATGACTTCTATTCTGCTTTTGACTCTGAACACACTTTATTAAGACAGCTCTTTCTTATACTCTGGCCAATGACATTAGGACAGTTACTATGTTTAGGCCATGTCCACACGTGCCCAGCTGTTTTTTTTTTTGTTTTTGTTTTTTTTAAACAGTTTTTTTAACCTTGTTTCCCAAAAAATTGTCTCCACACAAAAGTGCGTAAAAAGTCACTAGAACATTGTTAAGAGGGACCAAATACAGTAGAAGGCAGCAGACTCTTCAACAATTGGTCAAAAAGTTTTCTTGACCAATCGAAAACCTTCTCTCAGCTCAGAGGCCCCTCCACCTTTCAAAAACAGCTCGCACAAAGAAAAGAAGATCATCTTTTATAAATGTTTCACTCTCAAAACTTTCTGATGAAATAGGTGCTGTATAGGTGTCGACGAACAGTGTAACCGTGTTAAAAAAGTGTGGTTCCAAAAAAAGAAAAGAGTGTGTTTGGACAGAGCCTTTAATAACGACCTGCTTGGTAAAAATGAGGGGGAAACAGCACAAAAGAAGGTAAAATGTTACTGAGTACATTTTTGATTAATTGCCTTTTATTTTTACTGAGTAAATTTTTAGACCAGTAACTTTTACATAAAACTTGAGAACATTTACATCAAAGTAGTGGCACTTTTACATTAGCGCAAAAAGTGTGTACTCTTTCTACCTCCCTGCTTGCTAAAATAACACTAATATTTCAGGGCAATTTGACTGAATTTACAACCTTATTAAACAAAGAAATGAGCTGAAATGTTTTTGTAACTTAATTCATAATTTTTTTTTTCAAGGCTAAATTACTTCAGAATCTTCCAGTAAGAACTTTATATATTTATTCTTTATTCTCATTATTTAAACAAACACTATTGCCTGGTTCTAAAATCAGGGGGATTGGGGTTAAACAAACATTAAGTTAGTTCCATTTAAATTGTCATAGATGAGATAAATTCCACATGTTTTCATTCTTACATTTTTTGCATATACATCATTATGCGTATTGTTTATTGGAGAAGGATGTCACAATTTTCCAGCCATGAAATCATTTGAGAGTGACGTTCAAAACCAGACTGAGCTCTCTCTCGTCTCTTGTTCTCTCCGTTGCTTCATTATAATGCAATGTTTTCACAGCCCCACAGATAGATTTCAGAACTCTCTGGTAGCTCGTGAACAGACAGCAGCTCTCTTTAATAGCCTGAGGTCTGAGCTTAGCCAGTGCAGGAAGTGACTGACAGCTGGACATCCACTGAGCACTGAGTTTCATATGCCAGATCCAATGCTCAAGAACTGTTTGCCAGACATTTCTGCCTCTTCAGTGCAGATCAGCATTTCGTGGAGTCTGTTTAGTTTTTTTTTTTTCAATAGAGGGATGATGATGTTGCATCTTAAGCTGTTGAAGCAAGACATGAGATATGTTGATCTGTGATTGACGTATGCAGCTGTAGGCATGTAGAGGACATCTCACAAGTGACGGCAAGATGACAGAGCGTGTCACAGTGACAAATCCACTGACATTCATCACCGCTCTGTTGGTCAAAATAGCATCTGAATGCAATGTTTTGAAATGATATGGTTTGCAGTATTTTGTTTGATGGTTGTCCTTTTTCTTCTATAATTTGCTGGCTAGTATTTTAAAGGCAAGTGTTGGCAACTTCAAAACTGATTTTACTGTATTATTACAAAAAACATTCACCAAGAAGTAATGTCTCGTTTATAAATTAATCTTAACTATTTGTAAAAAAAAAATAATAAAATAAAAGTATATCCAGAGTGTATTTGACTCTTCTCAGGATAGAGCTGTTTAAAACACTCAAATTGAGTTAAAAATCTAAACAATCGATTTCTCACTGAAAATTTTTTGGAAAATGGTTGTATTTTGCTATAGAAAACTCACAAGAGTGAGTTTTTTTTTTTTTGAAAAAAGGTTTAACTGAAGATTAATTCAATTAAATGTCATATAGAGAAGAACCAAATCGACTCAGAGTAAATTGAACTCTCATATTTTTACTGTGTATAATTATTAATTTATTTCATTTATATAATATTTATTTTTTACTTTTAAAGCAATCTGTAGAAAGTGCACTGTAATCTATTTTTCCTACAAACACTATATTTGTCTAGTACAGAGTAGTTGTTTGTTAAATATGTTAAATGAAAATTCAGTTTAAAATACTGTCTCTCCACAATAAAAAAAAATATAAGTGTATATGTTGTGGTTAAAAATGTGTTGCCTAGTAACTCCACTGCCAAATCTAGTTTACAGTATTCTCCTAAAGTAATTAAAAGAAGTGTTTAAATCAAACAAAACAGTAATAATTTATGGTAACTAGTTGGAATACAATTCTTGTGCTTGTATTACACTTTCATTTTTACAATTGTTTCTTTTTCAAGCACATCAATGTAAACTTTATTTTGTATTGATGTTCTTTTATTAAACATATGAAACAAATTTGACAAAACATTTTTTCCCTTCAAGAATGTAAATACTTTAGTATATCTATTGTGTAAAGTTACCCTAAAATACACAGTTATGCTCCTGTTGGTTCAACTAGACATTTGTGATCCTCTTTCACATTTGAACAATAGATTCTTTTACCTTTTTCTTTTCCTGGTTGACCTTTTTCCACCTACAAGAAGGCTGTAGTGGTAAAAATAAAGACTGAAGCTGTTTGTTTAGGCATACCGTGGGGAAAGTCTGTAAAACAGGGCAGCTGGCATCAGAGATTAATTCTGGATCTGATTTCACCCTCAATCTCTTATTTACTGCAATTATTCCTGTTCATCAGCAAATTTAGTTTTCCCTTCAAATCTTCTTCTATCTTCCCTCAGGACCAATGATCAGCTGGTGGCCTTTCTGTCCAAATACAGAGATATGAATTTCATCAAGTCCCATGGGAGAGACAACGCTCGGTGAGTGCTGACGCGCTTTGCTGCTGATGGCTGGAGATTCTGTAACATGTCCCAGTTGCACAGAAGGGTGCCTTTTATTAGCAATTAAAATAAATGTGTAATTTGCATTGTTGGTAATTGCCAACAGATTTATCAGAAAACAAGGTTTGGACCGGCTTTTCTACGAGTGCGACACCCATATGTGGCGGCTCGGAGACAGGAAAATTCCAGAAGGCGTTTCAGTGGATGGGGGCTCAGACTGGTTTCTACTGAACCGAATGTTTGTGGAGTATGTCATCAACTCTCAAGATGATCTTGTGACTAACATGAAGCGTTTCTACGCATACACACTTCTGCCTGCTGAGGTAAGATTCACAACATTTGGACACAGTTGTTTGTTGTAGGATTTTTCATGGCTCATTAATATTGTTTTTTTTTATTTATTTGTACCATTCATTTAGGTCATTTTTACATCCAACAACATTATCATTTTAAAAATGGAGCATTTTTATCTAGCCATTCGTTTAGAACAATAAGTTTGCACTGCATAAGCAGCTATAGCAACTCAACTTCTATCGGACATTTAGTTAAATTTGAGTTATTCAAAGATTAATTATTAAATAAATTAACTTATTTACATTATGTGGTGTGTTTTGTAAAGTTATTTACATGTTTGATCTTTATTTAAGTAATACAATTTCTATTAAAAAAAAATCCAAGGGGATGAAACATGTTCAGATGTGATGGGGAACAGAACAATATACAGTAATCAAAGGTAATGCTACACAAGGAATCTAAAAATGGACTACATTCTGTCAGAAACGTCGTACTTTTTTCTCGACTAATTTAATTCAGGACATTACAGTGCTAGTATAATAACGTAAAACAGTGTTTTGATTTATAAAATGTTTGTTTTTGAATTAGTTATTAGTTGACTCTGGATTTCTACTTTTTGACAAAAAAAATAAATTGGTTATGTATTGTTTAGCAATCATTTTCAGTGTAAATACGTATTTGGTAATAGCCAAGCCTCATTCGTTATTCCATCTAAGCTACATTTTTCTGACATGTTTATGATTGTAAATGTATTGATCCCATTTAAGCTTCTGACCAAATGGTCTTCAATCCAATCAGCTTTACCCACTCTCTTCTATATTAACTCCCTGGTAATGGGGCTCTCCAGATTATCCTTACGGCCGTCTTTAGAAATGCGTTTCTATCTGTTAGCTGCATCTGTCTGTGGTTTATTAGTGTAGGATGTTTAATGTGTGAAGCTGGGTATTTGTCACTGAGAGGGCGAAGCCAAAAAACACAGCCACTTTTACGATGATTCGGTTCAGAGGGCGATTGAGACTTGATGAGAGACAAAGCAAGAGAGGTCCCAGGTCACACACATTTGAACAAACAAAGGCCAAGTCCCCTGTTGTGATAAAGCCATTTTTATTCTTACCTTGTTGCTTTGTCAGAGCACTATGGACCAATAAGGCTCTGGTAAAAAGATGACCATTCTAGATTCATACTAAAGTATTAGATCTTTTTATTTTCCTTTTCAATTCACATTAATCAGTTTTTTTATTGCTATCATATTGACACTCAAAAGTCACTTGAGTTTGCGATAATAATTCCTGAGGGTGTGGGTATAAAAACACTATATTATCTCATAAATTGTTTGTTTGTTTTTTTAGTTACTGAAGAAATTATTGAACAAATTGTTCAAATACCAAGTTTGAACAAATCACAGTGCACACCCAATGTTGAATTGCCATCACCCTAATGTCAAAGAATTTTGATCAACATTTTGTTAGGATAGCCCCCTCAAGATGTAAAGCACTTTAATTGTCTTCAAAAGCACTATATACATGTAATTAATTATTGTAATTTATTATTATTGGAGATTTATAATTAACAACAATATATTTCCAAAAAGCCACTTTAATTTGCATAGTTGCATTTGTTCATTTGCATTGTCTGTTTGCTCATTTGAGCTGACTGTCTCTGTATTTGCCTTAATGATGTGCTTTTCAGCGTCTCCCTGTGAAATTGGATTCTTCGCTCTGTCTAGGTCTAGTTATTCACCTCAGAGATATTGGATATTGTTGGCTGGGAAGGGATCGGCTCTGTTTTACCAGTGTAGACATTTAACACACTAGACCTCCCGACAGGGCCATTCTGTTAGACATCCATCTTAATTTTATCAGATGTCATTATTCTGTTTCAACCTCTTAGTCTTCAATTTTCTTCTCTTTCTCTTTACCTCCTGCAGTCCTGTCCTATTCATCAATGTCCTTGCTCTGTCTCTTCCAGTCTTTCTTCCACACAGTTCTGGAGAACAGTCCTCACTGCGAGAGCATGGTGGACAACAACCTTCGCATCACTAACTGGAATCGAAAACTGGGCTGCAAGTGTCAGTACAAGCACATCGTGGATTGGTGCGGCTGCTCACCCAATGATTTCAAGCCATCCGACTTGCCGCGTTTCCAGGTGAGTGTCTCCTAAGCTGTTCTGAGGTCTCTGCATGCGACTGTATCAGTGCAGCCGACACTAAAGGGATCAGTTCAATGAACCAGATCATTAGTTAAACTCTTTTAAAGCCTTTTCAGTGACAGCGCTGACCGTATGCCTGAAGGAGAGCAACGGTGCGTCCTGTTTTCTCTGAATAAGCACAATAGGCCTTTAATTTACCTTATACAAACATCTAATAGTGTGAGACAAGCTCTCCAGTCAGTAGCCATTTGAATCGTGATTAGAAATCCAATGAGACTCAACTAAAGGAAAGCCTTGCTAACTCGTGCCTACACAGGGGATCTGTAATTAACTCTGCCCGGCAGAAAGGACGATGAGGGATCAATTGCAAGGCGCTCTCTCATCAAAAGGATCCTGTTAGGGAGTCTTGTATAGTGCGGTGATGCTGTGGAGCTTGACCACAGCAGCCAATATCCTTCTGCCCTCAACCTTTGGTCTGGAAGTCTCTCATTAGCCTCCAGTACAGATTCAGTTCTAACGTGGTCATGATTGACCCCAGTGACTCACCCTCCCTGCCGTAAGCTGCAGTCCCAGTTCAAACGTGTCTTTCCTAGTCTGCTGATCTTCTCTCAGCTGACTGTGCTTTTTTCCATTCGTCTGCTGAAGAACTGCCTCTGTGCATTTTCCCAGATTCCCTTTTCAGCGCTGGTTTTTCCATGTCGCTTGTGGTAAGGTTTCACAGCAAATGATGTGGCAGTCTTTTGGGTTAGATGTTTCCTCATAAAATTCTGTGTGATGCAATCCTCCCCATGTGTCACATCTGGCACCGTCTTTTTTTTTTTAATGAAACCATACTTTATTGTTTTACCATAATAGCGTAGATCATGGATTTACGCTTAGATTACTTTTTGTTTTCACAGTATTCTTTCTCTCTTTTCCACGAATGATTCCTAGCATCATCATCGCCTCCTTTCCAGCGAGGTTAAATGTTTACAGCCACAGCTCCTATATAATGGAGTCCTTTGACAGAGTCTGTGGTTAACTCATTCAGGCCGTTGCGGGGGAAGGGCCCGCTAGCATTTAGTGGGTCATTATCACTGAAGGCATACCCGTAGTGATTATTGAGTAATTATTCTCTGACAATGCCTCCTTTCTCATGCATAGCTCTGAAGAAAAAGGACAATGGGAGAGGAAGGGAAGCTTGAAATGTGTGATGGCAGCTCAGTTTTATTCACGCATTTCTCACCCCTCACCCTTTTGAGGCCAGAGGCATATCAATAGCTCTACAAAAACACTTGAAAATATTTAACACCATCTTTGTTCACGTATCATTTCTGACATCCTGTAAAAGTATTTTGACAATTGAGCAGGGGGTGTTTAGGACAGAGAAGATTGTGAACTATTGAACTGGTGTGCATGTGATAGTGGTTAAGTCTATCATCTGATACTAATATGAAACAAAGTGTCTTTTATTTAAAGTCTATCAAACGGAAAGTCCCCCTCCAGTTAAAGTTCAATCTATATCCTGTTGTGACTTTCTCTAGATTTCTGCTTTCATGCGATAGAATTATATAATAATAATTATATAATAATATATAATAATAATTATGATACACTGAGATGTTCCGACTACATGTTAGGAATCAAACTTAAACTCTGATGTTAAAAATAATAGGAACATACACATTTGTTAAACAGTTCAAATGAGAATATTGTTTTTAACGATGTTCAACTTGCCTTTATAATACTTAATATTTAAATTAACAATGAGTTAACGCATGTATTGATCATGAACTCATTAAACTTATACATGTGTCATATAAATGATTACTTTAATTATTGTGTAAATTCATTATTAATTTCTGATTGTATATTAATTTCTATAGCATTTTTCTAAACTTTGAAGTTGCTTGGCACACCACCCAACCACAATCTGGCAAATTGAAGAAGGTAGATTTTCACTTAGAATACAAGATGATTAGTAATTGTTACATTTGATCAGCAATTCCAGGGCTACACCCTTACTCTTTTCAACAAATTCATCATGAACACACAACTCCATTGGAGGACCTTGGAGTTAACATCTCACCTAAAGAACTGTGCTCCGTTTAAGGACTTTACTTTACCGTTGTAACACTGAGATCTGCACAGACCACAGGACGAGTGCCCCTGCTGGTCTCCCGTTCACCACTTCCCACAGCAATCAGGTTTTCACTTATGGTCTCCATGCAAGGTACTAACCACGCTCAGACCTGCTTTACTTTAGTGGAGAACCAGTAATGAACTTTAGGGTTATACTGGGAGCAAATTGCTTGATTAAGTTAATAGCAAAATACATGTTAATCTGGGTTGTCTGAAACCTCTATTGTTTTTAAAGTAAAAGATATAAGATTTAAGGAAGGGTAAAAGACTCTAGTGCAGCATTACTTTTAGTCTATTCGAGCTTTGTCTTGATTTATTCTGCTTCAAGACTGATCACTCGTATGAATCTGCCAGAGTTTGGCTGTCATGAAACCCTGTTTCGAGCAAGAAGTCTTTGATATGGTTAGTTCTTTATATATGTTGTCCCTCGTCTTGTCTGTGTTATGTTACATATGTTAGCTAGTGGAGAGCCGAAGAGGATGTGAATAAAAAGAAGCACCCTCAATTTCTGTACCAGTCCTGTGCTGCTTTGATTTTTAGTTTTGCTGTCAATTACCTCCTGAGAATTTTCTTCGCTTGTTCTTCTAGCTTGGCTTTCTCTTACACAACGCTCTGAATTGTGTGCCCCTCTTTTCAGTTTTCAGTCTTCTTCTGTCACTATCTCTTTTTCTTTTCCCGCCTTTCTTCAGTCTCAGCAGGCTAGCTTGTCTATCAGGGTCTCTTTGTCTTCACACTAACGCTCTCTCTTGTCTTTCTCTTTGCCTCCATCAGCAAACCTCCAGGCCCACATTCTTTGCGAGGAAGTTTGAGGCCAGCGTGAATCAAGAGATAGTGAACCAGTTGGATTTCTTCCTGTTCGGGAGTTTGCCTCAGGGTACATTGGGGCTTCAGGCTTACTGGGAGAATGTTTTTGATGAAGCGGATGGAGTTCACAGCCTGTCCGACACGCATCTTACACACTATCATGCCTTCGCCCGAATGGGTCTGGCACGAGCTTCCAGCTCGCTACAAGGCAACCCTAGCGATAACAGTTGCAGGTCAGTGTATTTTATTTGTAGTAATACAATCGTTTAATCACTCAATTGAAATGAAAGAAAAAAAACCTAAAAATGTGTTTGTTGTTGCTTAAACGTTTGAGATAACCATGAGATTTTTTTACGACAAGTAAATCAAATGTTTATTTTATGCAGTTAACTTGTTTGTGGGGTGTTTTATTAAAGGAATGGCCCATCCAAAATATGAAAATATAGTCATTAACCACTTAATTCTGTCATTTCAAACGCATAAATGCTTTCTGTCTCCTCAGAGCACAGTTTTAAACATTTTAGCAGGGAACTTAACCATAGTTCACCCAAGGAATGTCAAGGTCCCAGAAAAGTATGAAAAACACCTGCCTTCACAGGGTCGATATAAACTTTAAGAGGGTATGAGAATGCCTTGTTTGCAAAATAAAAATAAAAAAATATTAGCACTTTTGCCAGTTGTTATCCCACCACTATAAACACATCTAAAAGAGTTGTCTTCCAAGGGGAAATAAAGCATTTAGGGTTTAGTACAACATGGAGTCTGTGATTAATGACACAATTTTTAGTTTTGGATGAAGCAAAATTTATTTAAGCTTATTTGAGTGAAAATGTTTTCTTTAGTAAGAAAGTTAGGGTTAGGGTTTAATGGGAAGCACTATTTTCTCTTCTGAGCTTTCAAAAACTTTCTCCAACTGTTATAATTTACACAACTATTAATACTTAAATTAATGTTCAATCCATGGTATTATTTGTTTGCATTTCCTAGCAACTTGTATAACTGATCTCTACATAATTTTTTTAAATATCAATGACTACAAAATGTTTAATTAGCTTTGTATGGTAAAATATTTTAACGTTATTTTTTTAACTCCATTGAAACATCTTTTTGAATTGAGTCACTTATTAAAATATTTCAGCTTTTCATTTGAGACTGCATATTTTTTTGCTTTGAATTTCAACCTGTAAAGATTCTCACCCGTTTGGTTTAGCAGGCAGTTAAAGGGTTAAATGTTTGTGGATTATATGACATCTGATGGCATCTGAACGAGAATTAGGTCACTAGGCCTAAAACAAATCCTAAAAATCAATAATCAAAGCTGTGATGGTGATTGGAAGAGTGAAAGTTGCAAATGAACAAGAGGAACATGAACAAAATATCAGATTAAAGGCCAAAATTACTAAAATTTCTCATTCCAGTTCTAGTTTGAACAAGGCCTCTAGCTCCTTTGGTTGAATTTTGACAAACTTGTTCTTTAAGTCCTTCGTGACCTCTGGATTTTTGCTTAATTTTAGGAGAATGAGGTGTGCAAAGTGTACACACTCATTAATATTTTTTGCCCACAGCAGAAACCACCACGGGATCAAATTATGCACTCTTTGTTTCTTTGCAATTTCAATAACAGTCTTTATGTACTGCTTGATGTAAACACGTTCATGGTCACCATGGTATTCACGGTCACCATAAAGTTCTCTATGAAAAAGTTCATAGTTAAGTTTTAACTATGAGACTCCGGCAGCAGGTTAAACCAGATGCAAGGCTATAAAACATGTTTGTTCTCTTACAATATTTAGACACAAGATTTGGATGTACCTGTTTTTTTTTTTTTTGTTGTTGTTGTTTTTTTTTTGTTTTTTTGTTTTTTTACAACAACTCCCAAATGATTTTTGCTGCAAGTTTCTGTTTTCAATACATGAGGCTCCTCACAGCTAGTAGCGGTGTAAAGTGTTTTGTGATGTGTGGATGTGAACAGCAGGGATAGAAAAAAGCCAGTTAGCCACAGAAAAACATGGTGCCAAACAAACAAAACAAATATAACAGACAAGATTTACTTACCGTGGTAGCTCTGCTGGTAATATAGAAGTTATTCATTAGTAAACAGCCGGCATATCCTCAGTTTTTCTGCCTTCAGAAAACACAAATAGAAGATTTTATCTTGACTGTAGGGTTTTTTTTTTCATGTTGCTTCGAAAAGCCTACTGGAAACTCCTCCCCCAGCACTCAGGTCATTGATTCATCACAGTATATTCAGCAATGATTTTTGCATTTACCAGTTCCTGGTCTGAAAATGGCATTAGACAGACCAAGCAATCACATAATTTTGCCTTAAACCTTATATATATATCTTATAGGATATCTTAGCATTTTCAGCTGACATTCACACAAGTATCAGCCATTTCAAAAGCAAAACACTGACAGACTAAACTTGGTCTATTCTCAATTTTAAGCCAAAATGAATTTTGTATTGGAATGCCGACAGACAGTTATACAAGTAGACTTCTAGCAAAGTCTCCTGGGAAATTAAAGTTGAAATAATGTTGCAGAAGAAAAACAGCAGGCTGTTCAAATCCCTTGCTCTGCATCTGCACTGCTCATCTGTGTGTGTCAAAACACCAGGAAAGTAGATCTCAACAAAGGTTAGGATAGTGTGAACTTTGACTGGAAGTTTGGCATCAGGTTTCACTAGAAAGTTCACAATCTCAAGGTTTATTCACTATAATGTAAGGTAGAACTTCCGCATTGTGGATGGGATTAGATTGTCTTTTGCATGTTTTTTATTTTTAACGCTACATCATCAGACTTCTTAAGAATCCAGATGTTTGCTTAGTCATAATAAATACATTATTATTATCCTTTCTGTAGGCTCTAGAAGAGCTTGAGTGGATTGGGCCAAAAGTGTAAACTGTTCAATATTTGTTTGTCCTGTTCTTGTAAGCTTATGTTCGATGTAATTATGTTGTTTGTTTGCATGTGTTTAATGGCATTCTGCTTATTTAGAGAGCTACACGTGTTTGTGCCGTCTTGGAAGGAAACAGTTTTTGGTGTCTTTGATCTAGCTTGCAGCAGATCCGAGGGTCCTCAGCAGTCCAAACATCTGGCATGACAGAGATAGAGAAGAGAGAGATGAAGCGAGCGAGGGTTTGTCAGTCTGCTGGCTGTGTTTGTGTGTTTATCAGTGCTGTCGTGCTGCGCGAGCTGTATTCAAACCAGGCAGCCTCGATCTTTCGGAGCCCGTCCGGCACAAGGAGGCGCTTTTTGCTGGTCGATGGGGGTTGTGTGCGTTGTGTTTGGGCAAAGGGGGGCTGATTCAATGGTCGCTGTGTTGGAGCCTGCTTGCTTCACAGTTCCTGCAGTGACAGCACCAAGGAGAAGTGGGAAGGGTCTATACTAGTGTAAATATTTGCTGTTCTGCTGGTCAGACAAGCACTGTTGGGACGGGGCACCTCTAGCATTGGCAGGAATGCTGATCAGAGGGAAAATCAACATGCTCTCTGCTTAACGACTTGCATCTCTTTTAGCTCTAATTGTTTATTTTAAAAATTTACTTTTACATACTCTCTGTGCTACTTGAGACCATACCGTATGATCTGGAAATGTTTGTTACATTTAGGTTCATTCAGTGGTAGATTCCAACATAGACATAGTCTTCTGTTGAAAGGTGGTGCAATGGTGGAGTTGATCGTCCCGTAACCAGAAGGTTGGCAGATTGATCCCCACCAGGTCCATTTTGTTGTTGTGGCCCTGGGAAAGCCACTTCACCCGCATTGCCCCGTATGGATGTGTGTGACAGGTGAGGTGTGTTGTTGGTGTTCAGGAAGCCGTATGCACAGAATGGCAGCCACGTCCTTTCAGACTGCCCCAGCCACGCTAAGTGTTAACAAGTTAGCTCATCACCAGCAGTGTGTGAATGTGGTGTGAATGAATAATGCCCTGAAAATTGTAAAAGTGTCTTTGAGTGTCTAGAAATTAAAGTGTCTAAATTGAAGGCATTATTATTATTGTTATTATTAGGTCGTCTGTCAGAGTTGTTGGCTGGACCTGAGGCAATAATGCCATTCCTGATTACAATGATTGTTTTTTTTTGTTCGTGAGATTAACATGCAGCCATTGAATATGTGATTATTTTAAGATGAATTTTGATCAACAGATCATTTTGCATCACAACTCACAGATCCCATCATTGCTCTTTATTTTTTTCTGATTTATCCCTCTATACTGCATTCTGCACATTTTACTTACAAAATTGCTGTTATATTTAAAAACAGGGATTTCGCCGAGTCTTAATGTTTTTAAAAGCCTAAAATTTAAAAGCTCAGTTTTTAGGCCTTAAAAAGTCTTTACTGTTTTAGGTCTTAAATCATTTTTCACAGGTCTTATTTTTCTGATGTCCATATAAAGTTGATGTTATATGTGTTTTTGTTTTGTTTAAGAGTTGTCAGAGATTGTGAAAATGCTCCTAATGCACTACATCACAACATTAAAATTCAAGAATTTTGAAGTAAAGATTTTTTTTTAAACTTCACCTCTCCCTCTAGGTATTTTGGCATGGGTCACCCTGTGTCCGTCCACATCTACTTCCTTTCCGATGAGTTCCAAGGTTACCTTGTCAGGCACCATGCCACCAATCTGGCAACCAGCAAACTGGAAACCCTGGAGACGTGGGTTATGCCCAAACAGCTCTTCAAGTTCACCAATCCACCCAAAACCTTCAACCGACTGCAGTTTGCTGAGGTTAGTGCTCTCACAATCTCACAACATATACACACGCGTGCACACGCACAAATTCTGTGTAAATGGGGTGTTTTTGAATGTTCTAGGATTTTTATGTGTCCCCTGTTGGTCCTTTTTATTTATGAGAAGAAATAGTTGAAATGCAGTTTTCATGCAGACAGAGCTTGTTTTCTTCTGCCTCCCTGCAATAAAAAGTCCTGCCAGTCTGTAGGAGCAATCGCCCTGGCAGTGTCCTCATAGCCAATGCATTGCTAAGAAAATTGACCTCTGAATATTATTGGCAATCTTACTCTGCTGCACCTTGTGCTTGACATACTCCGTTAAACAACCAATAATTCATGCGTTCTTCATTGATTTAGCCGTCAGCCTGCGTATACCTGTCATCTTGCCCTTTGGCGTAATCAGTGATTTGTCTGCCACGAGTGTGGGGGATGAAATAATGACTTCACGCTGAACTGCCCTCGGTTTATCTTTGGGAGCCAAGGTACATGTATGGTTTCAGAGCGGAACGAGAGTAGGTTTCTTCTAAAAGGAGTTGAGTTTCTTTATTGACGAGTCAGTAAAAATAAAATCGAAACATACAATTTGTGCTTCTTAGTAAAGAAAAACTTGATGCTTATTTCATTAATTTGGTCTCATTTGGTGTTAACTGCTTTAAGAGTCACATGAGAAGGAAAGATTGTTGTTCGATGTGGATCTCTTCAGAAATTTTTTCTGGAGCACCTATTAAATAATGCCCCAAACCACTAATGTTTATTACTATATAAAATATTGTATTGTTCACCATAGCCAAGGCATCTGTGTTAACAGTTTTATGACATTTTAATCACAACATTTTTAGCTTCATTTTAATAGTTGAATATTCATCTTCATTGTTTATTATTACAATTGTTAACACATTTTTATATGTAAATACAAATATATATCACAAAGATTTTTTTTTTACCAAATATATGCTCTCTGTTGATTACATTTGAAAAAAACATATAAAAATCAGGCACCGGAAGCTACCTGGACATTATTTCTCAAAAAACTTCAGAATCTGTCTCCTTGCGGGATACGCAGAGACAAAGATCAGAGCTGTAAAGTGCTTAAACCAAGTCCAGCTGAGTCTCATGCGTCCTCATAACAGAATGATCAAATTGATTTGCCATGTTTCACTGAGAACTAGCTGCTGCTGGGGAGGGATATGGGACAGGTCAACCATAAAGAGACTCCTGCTGTCAGTCACGTCCTTTCTAGGAGCCAATGTCATTTGTGAGGGTGACTGGAGAGAATGAACATTTGAAGCCTTCAAGCCACCGCCAGCCACATCTCACAAGTCAAACGCACTCTCAGTGGGAGAAACATTTCACCGGGCATCACTGATTGCTTCATGCAGTTATGCTCATCTCAGCTGGTACTGGCACTCTCAAATGGTGCCATCTGTTTGCATGTGCTGGGATCTCGAGCAACTCGAATGTGTTTCTCACATGCAGTCACTGGTTTGGTGAGAGCTGGGACAGACCGAGACACCGTTTCAGACTGGGAAATCCCTCTTTCCCCTCCTTGCATCCACGCTAAACGTTTTTTGTTTTTTTTTTACTTTACAAGCTAACTTGCTCAGAATTGAATGTATTTCACAACATGACCATCATTATACAACATTTGAAAATAAGATCTTATACCTGATTACATGTGTCTATTTAAAGCTGCTAATTACTCCCTCTCGTGTTAATGCGTCTTATCTTTGTATTTTTAAATTTTGTATTTATTTTAATAACAATACTTTATACTTATACTTTATACAATACTGATTATTTCTGCTGCCTTTATCAGTTAGTGTTCTGCTTAAAGCTGAAGAAAGGAAAGTACACTTGAAACTTCACAAAATTAAATTAAATAAGTTAAATTTTATAATCATTTTGTATGCCGGGCTGTTAGTTTATCTAATCTGTCTTTGCTAAATGTGAATAATATTCATCTTTTTAACTTTACTTTATATAGCACAAAAAGCTTTTATTTAAAGTGTTTACAGCAGAGTTGGCGAGGGGTGCTAGTGCTACTGCTAATGGCTGGGCAGTTCTGCTGTAGTTTAGTATTCTGTGCAAAAACAAACAATGTTAATACATTTACAAACCTGAATTTTCAGCCCTGAGTAGATGAAAAAGTATATAGCTTCTTATGGAGCTAAAGCTTCTCAGAGAAGACAGCTTTAATCAGACTGAAATTTGAAAAGTTTTAGAATATTGGATTTACTTTTTTTTTATTTAATTTGTTAGTTATCAATTGTTAGAATGGTGAATGCACATAAAGTCTCTTTAACAAGTGAGATGTAATTTATATAAAATGTGTTTGCTGGCAACACACAAAGTTGGTCTCCAGGAAACCTCCCGGTGGGCCTAATGGGCACTCCGGGCCTAGTGCTTAGGCATCCTGGTGCCTTGCTTTTAATGGGTTGCTTTTACAGGAAGCTTTAGGGTCTAGAGGAACTGACACATACATTAATCAAAAATCAGAATCTCCCCATCACTGTCACCCCCTTTATCACTTCCTTACATTTTCTTTCATGCTTTTTTTTATGCACGTTGTTTCATATGTACCCCAACTAGAGGTGTGTGTGACAGACTCAGTTCCTCTGGGGTGCTTTACAATATTCAGTCTAGCAAACAAGGACCATTAATCAGAAGACTGTTTGGGATGGCTTTGAAAGCAAATGTAATCAGCTGCTGACCAGAAGTTAACTCCCATAAGTTCTACTCACCTCTAATAGTAATTTTCTACTGTTAATTAACTTACTTCTTATGTAACATACTTGTAATGTAACAAAGTAATGGTAGATTTAAGTAATGACACAGATTTGAGTTTAGATGAAATTTGTTCTTTAGTTATAGTTTGGGGGACTTTTAGTTTTTGAATTATTCTTGTGGGTATCATTTATTATTTGGCTCATTTATTGTTTAGATTTTGTGATTTTTAGATGTGTATTATCATCAGCATGTCACAAGCAGGCCACTCAACACTTTCAGCTCTGAATTATCTTGTAGGTGTCAAAAAAATTAAACATGGCAAGAATTAGTATTCATGTCTTTGGTTGTTCCTTTTTTGTCCAGTTCAGCGGGCAGATATAAACAAATTTAATTACATGTTCAGAAAATATACAAAGATGTTATAAAAAAAATAACCGTACAAAAATGATGCATAAATAATAATGTTCAATCTATGTGCAAAATATAAATAAATGACAACAAAACCATTGAGTATAATTTGTTTTGTGTTTGAGTAAAAGTCCTGCAAAAGAAAAATAAAGCAAGTAGCTCCTGGTGTATTGGGTAGTGCGCTAGACTGGAAAGCACAGTTGCATTTCGGTACACAGAATCCCACCAATGAGAAGGTTGCCTGTCTAAATTTTGGTTTATGTTGTAACTTAAAACAATACAAGAATATATGTTCAAATAATAAATTATCTGTTAAATTAGGGATGGAAAAAATACACTTTTTTAACAATGCACAGTAGACTTTCTTACATGTATAAAAATTCAAACCCCATCCCTTTTTCTTCATTTCAGATTGGAACTGACTGGGATGCTAAGGAAAGGCTATTCAGAAATTTTGGCAATCTTATGGGACCCATGGACAAGCCTGTGGGAATGCAAAAATGGGGGAAAGGTTCGAATGTGACAGTAACTGTGGTGTGGGTTGACCCAACTAATGTCATCGCCACAACCTATGACATCCTGATCGACGGCAGCGCTGAGTTCACCCACTACAAGCCCTCTCTGAACCTACCCCTGCGGCCGGGCATGTGGACCATTCGGATACTGCACCGCTGGAGTCCTGTGGCAGAGACACGCTTCCTCGTCACTCCCCTCTCACACCACAAACATGTCTCCATTCGACAGGGTAAGATTCACACCTATTTCCTGTCAGCTGGGTCCTTTAGGGTGTCCTTTAATGAATTCAGGTTTTTAGAGGAGATTAATTAGATGTAGTCCTAAAAACAAAAGCAAACTGTAATGTATGCACAGTGGGAGACAAATATATGAAGGGCCAGATTTACAGAAAAGTAATTATAATTATAATTTTGAATCAAAATGAGAAGATGAAATCACAAACGGGAAAAATATTAATTAAAACCAAATAAAATTGACTTTTTCATTTGACCATACATTTTTAAGATCAAAAGAGATAAACATCCCCATTGCAGGGCTAACTTCTCTCAAGTACTTGTAAATACTAAAAAAACTCCTAAACAATGATTTTGGTGTAAAAACTGCTACAAAAGGCTCATTTTTTATACTTCAAATTGATATATTCTTCCAAATATACTACAATAAATTCTAGTAAATGTACAGTTATCACTCTATTTGGTCAAGTAATGGTGTGCTAGTTCAGCAGTAAATCCTGCACCACTTTCTTCTTAAACTTCTTAATTTTCTCCCTTTGTTGTTGGATAGTGCAGCACTTTGGTGTGGCATTTTAGACCTTAAAGTGAAGAGAAATACTTTAAGTCTGTTCGTATGCACGTCTCTTTGAGATGTGTCTGGCTACCAGTCATTTCCGTTTGCTGAGTTTTCTTCGACATGACAACCAATCATGGAGGATTTTGCACTTTTATTGGAACAACTTTCACTAAATCCTCATGCTTCCTGTTGAACACTTGGTTCCATTAAAGTAAGAGAAAAACGGCAGTTTCAATTTATAGAATTCAGGTTAAAAACTGATACTATTAAAATGGTGTTGTCTGCAGGAATAGAAAGTGCAGTTCCACCTCGGTCCAGATTTGAAATCGCACTTGTGAGAATGTTTCAATTGCTGGTTTCTGATTTTTATGGTAACATAGAATTAACAAATGTTCTGTAAAGTTACAGACATCTTTGTCTTTAAATGTACAAAATTTTTTGTTTAAAACAAAGAAAATACAGAAAAGATTTTCTGCCAGTACCTTCTTACTCCCAGTACCATTTAAATATTTATTTTTGATCATTTTACTTTGTTTCATTTCCCAATTTGTTGTAAAAGTTGCTGGTTAAAACCACTTAGACTAGAGAGAGATCAACCAGTCAGAGTGTATTATTTGTCCAAATGAACATAGAAAGATGATATAATTGATGATGATAAAGAAAATGTTGAAGCATTTGTTCTAAGGATGTAAATATTTTAATCAAGATCTAAGAAAATTGACATCTAGTTGCTAAATCAAAGCATAGTTATAAGGCTATGGTTTGCATTTTGAATCTGTGTTGGTAAAAAAAAAAACCGGGTTGACATTAAATGGCTTAAATTATTTTCCACAGTTGATGAGAAGGGGTGATGATGGATGTTTTTTGGTCATATTATGCCATCGCGTGCTTTAGCCCAATTTCTGGCATCCTTGATGAAGCGCTTTTGTTCCCAAAACATCCTGAGAAACTTCTTTCCTGCCATCATCTCCCCCTGAAATCCTCCGAGCTGTTCTCTATGCCTGTCAGATTAGACAACATTTACTAATGTATTAATTAACTTTCTCAAATAACACAGAATATTGAGATCGAAGAAAATTCTGAAAAATATTGGAATAAAGTAAAATCTTCACGTTCTAGTGATTGCATTACAGAATGTGCAAACTCTTGTTTTGTTGACAGAAATTATTACTTAATGTGACAAAATACAACATAACAAACCCCTGTTATTAATGCTAGGAATTTAGCGAGTTCATTGAATGCATTAATTGCTGAGAAGATGGAACCATTAAAACTTTTCACAGATTCATGAAATTACAGAAATGCAGATACATTTGTGACCTTAAATCACATTTAAGCTTGTGTGTGAATCATAAGAAAAGCATGAACTGTGACTCATTTAAAGTGAAACACGGACTTTAGATGCTCTGCTTTGATGAATACAGAGATGTGATTTCAGGCACACAGAGGCAAGATTTTACTTTCATCTCTCAGGCTATGTTCAGACTGCAACCCAACCTAACATAAATCCAATTAACTATTTTGTCTGTGTTTTACTTGTATCAGATATTTTCATGACTGTCTGAACAGCTCAATTCAGACTTTTTTTTTATCTTACTGAGGCTGGTTTCATATGTTATCCCAAATCTCGTATGTATCCTACAACACAACTATGTTCTGAATGGCCTTGTCACATTCTCTGGCATTGTTTTTCATCATCAAACCTGACGTAAACGTGGTTTCTGATGGATATGAGTCGCTGGAGAAAACTATCTTTCCCTGAAACTGTAGAAGAAGTCAATCAGAAATGGATTTAAAGGTTGGAATAAATTCAGTGTTGTTATACCAGCATTTTAATGCTGTCCCTGCCCAAATTAATAACATTTTCTCTTTTTCGCTTCTTCAATCTTTTAGTTAATACTATTTAATACTACAATAAAGTCCACTCTAATCAAACATTTTCGTCAGCAAAGTCACGAGCAATTATGTCAATGTTTGATTGTGTTCTAGGTGATGAAGTGCCTCTTCTGTGCATATGTGTCACAGCAGAGACTCATTGCATTCACACAGAATACGAGTAGCAGTTGTGTATTATTTCACTCTAAAATGTAGACATCCCCCAATCTGAATTCAACATTATAACATTATTGGTGTAACATCAACAGCTTCAACAACAAAGTTCTGTGTTCTTTATTAAGTCTATTTAGTGGCTTTACAGTTTTTTACAATTGCTAAGACCGTTTTTAAATACATTTAACAAGTTTGCTTAACTCTTAACACAACAAATCAGTTAAAACCCACAATTGGCAAAATAATAAATTTTGTTCTCAAAATGCCCCCACTGTAAACAAAATTCCAAAACTCATTTTCAAAATACAAAAATAAATTTTTCAAAACACTAATAACACAGGTTTACTTCCAAAAGATTTTCTATTTTGTTATTAATCAAATATTTTTATTATCATACTAACATTAATATAGACCCTTTTTGGAACATTTGTAGTAATATTAACTGTCGGAAAAACCATGAAATGGATAATACCTTTTTTACTATTAGCATTTATGTAGCACATTTTTAATACTCAAGGCTGTATACTTTACACCAATTGTATGTGCATTTAAAAATGCAAAAAATGTGATCAATGTTTGATTATGGTTATTATTAATCTCGCAAAGTAACACAAAACTATATACGGACCCAAACAGAACAGAGCTAAAACCATCTAAACCACCTATAAGATCTAAAATTACATTGGCGATTAAAAGCCAAACCTTAATACTAACCCACTTCAATCTATTAAATCAGCATTAAAGCTCAATTCAGCAAATGTAAATCATGTCCGTATGAACAACGCTGTTTTATCCTAACAACGGGCGCTCTTAGCTGAAGAAACTGTCAAATGCTTTATGGGCCACACGCCTGTCATAGCCCACATATCACTGGAGAAAATGAAGCTTAAAACGCTCGGTGTGTAAAGCTTTGATTTATACTTCCTCGCAAGCTCCTATATTTAAATGAAAAACACTCTGTCCTCCAAATGTATTCACTAATCCGCCAGCATTTTGGTAGCAAATCTTATGACGTTTTAATACACATTTTATAAAGCACCTTTTTTTGCTTGTCCTAACCCATGTTTTAAAGCATTTCCTTCTTTCGTAACCAGCTCTGTGCTTGAACTGGTCAAGTAGGCTACCAACATCCCCAGTTAGCAGTCACCAATGACAAAATCCACTTGGGTCACCTTTCATCGACATAAACTATAGTGCAATACTGTACAAGCTGCATTTGGGATCAGCACATTAGGATTAATGTCCTTAAAAACGGTCCTAATGAGGAAGCATGTGTGATTAGCTTTTGTGGAGCGAGAATGTCATGTGAATGGGGGACTGATAGACGAGTGATTGAGTATACGGTCCTATGATTAATCCATCCAGACCCACAGTCCTTGGGTCTCTGTACCCACAGCTAATAAAAGTTTATAGAGTGTGTTTATGCAGCCCAGGTCAGGCAGAGCACACACTAGTACACACACAAACACGTGCACACTTCCTGGCCAGCATGAAATGGAATGTTTATGAAGGGAGAGGGGGCCAAGTTGGCGAGAGGGGTCTTTGAGACAGAGGGCAATCTGTGAAGGAAAGTGTGGGGAGCCTGAGGAAATCTTTTCTAACAGTGTTGACGTGGCCTTCATTAAAGTTGTTTTAGTTATATGTTGGATTGAAGTTATATGTTGGTTATATGTTTGATAATATATAATATATGTTTTATATGATTGTTTTCGTTAACAGTTTCTTGTGATAACGAGACGGTGACGACCGAAATGTGTCGCTGTTTGGATGAAAACGTTTCTAGACGGGCATGAGTTTTTGTTGACAAATTCCATTTCATTGTGTTAAAACTTAGTTTTCCATAATCCTTAGATCACACATATGTATCATTGTATTTATTTATGAAAAGCCTTTCAACAATCTCACAATGAGAAATCGAGTATTAATTCATTAAACTTTTAAATACATTATTTCTAATATTTAAACATTTTAATTAATTTATTAAAATGCATTTTTATAAACTAATTGTTAATATACATTAAAAAAATCATAGACTAAAATATGACAAAAGGTTACATTTTTAAATGTCTAAAATGTGACTAAAAGTTATGATGATTTTCGCGAAAAAGACTTAGAGTAAAACCTAGGTGGCTGCCTACCCTGGATTGAAGAGGATTTATAGCAGGAGGTGTAAGAAGTAAACTTGTGGTTGTGAAATAGAAAACAAAGAAATGTTTTGGTTTTACAATTCCACTTAAAGTTTCGTTTTTAGTATAAGCACAAATCATTTAAGTTCTTGGGCTGTAATTATATATTTTGAGTATTACTTTCTCCTTTTTTTAACATATCTTAACCGAATAATCAAAGATGACCAGGAAATGAGAAACCAAATTTAACTAAACAAAAGACAAAATGGAGCCGGTTTCTCTGAGGAGCTGTGCTTGTATCTATCCAAAATCTGCTGTAAGTAATGTTATGTTTTACTAATGCTGTGTTGGTGGTTGTAAAGATGTGCTATTAGCAAATTGAGTTTGATTTCAATGAAAAGATTGTGATCACAGCAGATTTGTTAGTTCATCCACTCTTCCACTATCACATCTGATCATGTAATATCACAGCAACTGTGAGCTGTGGTAGTCATGATCTCTCCCTGACTAGATAAAATCAGTTACTTACATGATTCTGGCCTGCTCATGATCCACATCTTTCTTGTCATCCCTGAACCCCTACCCACGCCCTCCAACTCCCCACCCCCACCTCTCTCTCTTAATTTAACATCACATAAAGATGTAATTGACATAGATAATAAAAGCAAGAAAAACTAAATATAGTTGTTGATAATAACATTAAGTAAAAGACTATATTAGAAGCAAGTATAGTTGGTGCATCATATAACTGACTCATTCTCTCTGGGTAGAGAGTAAGGCTATCTCTCTCTCTCTCTCTCTCTCAGCATAGAAAATAACACATAGAAAACTTAAGTCATAAAAACGAAATTGTTTTGGATGCAAAAAATGCAAGCAAATAAAAAAAAACATTTTATGGCCCCTTTGAAAGCACTTCTTAATAACCAACTGAAAGCCCAAGGACAAACTCTTCAGACATCTCATTTGTGTCTTTCACATATGTTACTCCACATAAATATTAACTGACTAACCTTACATTTTATAATTTATACAAAAATTAAGCAAAAATAATTAACAAAATCAAGGTCTACACTCATTAATGCCACAATTTTATCATCAAAAGAGACATCAGCACCAACATTTTTTCTCATCTTAACAAGGTTTTGTTTGTCCAAAACCTTTTCTCTTAATAATAAAACTTAATGTTGTACCACAACTTCTTTCATATTTAAACAACATCTTCCCTCATTAAAAACAGAGCGTTTCATTAATACTTCTCTTTCTTCTTGTATATATTTTTCCTTAGAGGGAAATTTAAAGCAAGTCATTAATCACTTGTCTTAATGTCGTTGCAAGCCTCTAAAAGCTTAGTTTTTTATATTGTCAATCCAAACTGTGTTGCAGCTCCAATGGCCTCGTCTATTTACTCAAGAATTTGCTAAGAAGACGCTTTCAAAAATGTTCTCCGTAAGTTGAAGGTAGAAAAAAACAGCATGTTCAAAAGCTGCATGTTTTTGCTGTTTTAATCTCTCTTTTTCTTCCAAACAAATGAAAATGATCAAAAACGATGAGTTCTAATAAAACATCACCTCCACCAGGGCAGCACAGCTTCCCAACATACCGCTCAGCCTTCCCTCAAAAAAACAAGCACTTTCATCAACAGTCTTGCGAAAATGGGTCAAATTTTTATGATTCCTAATCCCACTTTTGCTTCGCTCATGGCAAGTCTCTTCCATCCTCATGAAAAATAAAACCCTCTTTCTTTTCTCACAGAGGACGCTTTAAGAATGCACAACGGCCCGAGCAAGAACAGCTACATGGAGCAGAGTTTCCACGGCCTGAACCCCATCCTCAACATCCCAGTGCACCTTGGTCAGGTGGAGGCAGCCGAGCTGAACGCTGGGCTCACTGGGGCTGAGTTGGAGCGTTGGGTGGACAGTCTTCTAGCCGACGTGTGGTCAGCCATGGACGTTTGCTCTGTCGGGCCCAGTGGATGTCCAGTCATGCAGAGCTGCAGGGAAACTGTGTGGAGCTCACTCAGCCCCGACCCAAAGTCCCAGCTGACCTCTCCCAGAAGCAACGGACGAATCAGGTAGCAGCATCCCAGCGTCCTGATGACTTTATATTTATATTCCGACATCGCTCAAGCTGACATGAGCACAAATGGCGATCTCACATACAGGGCCACAAACATGGGAGGTTTGTGCTTTATTTTTTGTGAACTCTGCTCCGGGGAAGCGGTCGCCATCAGACATCTCTATGTTCTATTTATTTGATTACTGTGATTGGGATATTAAGCACAGAAAGGACCTTAACTATGGTTGAACGACCAAACAGGATGCCTGTATGCATAAGCCTCTGTAATTTACACTCGCACCTGATGGAGCGAGTGGTTTTTAACCTCTTACTTTTTAAAAACAGTGTTTTAAAGCAGATCTATTGGGGGATGCAGTGCTGCCGCTTTGTGTTGCATTTAAATCCTTCAAACTCCTCCTGTTTAATTTTATTAATCTCTACTTGGAAAAACATCTGCTTTGAATGAGAACTGAGCTTTGACCAGGAGTGGAGATCAAGGGGTGTGCAAGATGCTAACCTCTACAGAACCCTAACGCCTTTAAAGTACAGTTACACCTTCTTAGAAATACCCAAGTGTATGTTAATCTATTAAACGATAATAAGAGTTTGCACCTATTGGAAGAAAATGCTTAACTATGGTTATCTTACAATCTTTTAAAAGTTTATATTGCTAAGTTATGAGTGTTCTCCACAGTGGCATTTAGATCAGCTGTGGTGAAACAAACGTTAGGTGTCATTTCTACTAAAAATGCTTTTTTAAACATATTTTCTTTCGTAAGATGTAATATCATATAAATTAATCAATGACAAATTTACAATGGGAAATTTGTCAAGGGAATAAATGTTTATTTTACATTGATTTAATTAATTTTTAATTATTTAACTGTTAATTTAGCCACAAAACCCGATATCTTTTTCGGGAAAAAAATCTTATTAGAAATGAACTGATTAGGGTTCTTTGTATAGTGGAAACGCTTTGGGTCTGGCTTCTGTGGAGGTTGAGAAACTATTTGATCCCCCTCCACGAGTACTTCTGTGTCACCTTGAGCTCTAGACACGGAGCCATCTACTGTCTGTGTGCGGCTCCCCTTCAGATGCTCCAAACTTGAAATGAACGATGCCAGCTGAGCTGGTGTGTCATTAAATATATTTAGTTTCTTTACCTTTTGATTGCTGTATCATGTTTTTCCCTTGAACAGAGGATAGTTAAGGGTTGTGAGTAGGCTATTTATTCATGTGTTTATATAAATTACATATAAAAATTTTTAGTCAATGACTAATGTCTATATGCTGTTTTTGCAGCTCATTCGATAACTTTTGTAAACAAGCTGCCTTTATTTACAAAGGCTTTCATCCCAAGCATATTCCCACTGTAAACACAACATAAGATTCTGAGCTCCATTGGTTCGCCTCCTAAGGAGCTCTTGAGGACACCAACCGGACGAAAGATCTAAAATGAACTCAAACACTGAGATGCCATGCTTCTAGCCACTTTCTTTATTCTAATCTAAATGTAAATGCTGGTGCTTTGTACTTTATCGTAATGATTGGAGCAGTTTAAGAGTATCTGCTCGGTTTGAACAAGGTTCCCGAAGACCCTCTACCCAGCCTTTTTTATCTGCGCTTATAACATTTCGACTTCAGATTTTCCAGACTGGGCCACCAAGATTCCTCTCATTCATTATAATGATAGGTTAGGTTCTCATTTTTAGAGGAAAATTTTACTTTGAGACAGCAAAAGTTTCTCCGGGTGTACAAAGCTTTTAAGTGTCTACACTGCAACGGTTGCTTTCCTATATTTAAACTGGGCAGCAGCGGCTGGTTGCTCTCTCTTATTTGAGGAGTTGTCTCCCGTGGGACTCGGCGGCCCTGGCCTAGTCATCACTTTGTATGCAACCCGATCATTATCTGGCCCTCAGAGATTTGCCGTCATGTCCAGGCTGAGCAGACGGGGAAATGTCACCGCTGTCATGAGATCCAAATGAAGATGCAACCTTAAAAATAAAGCAGTCCTGTCATTCCCATCCCACTGGGGGTGCAATGGAAAAGGAGAAGGATTGTTTGTTAATGCTTGGTTTGCTGGTGTTCAATCCATTCTTTATATGTGAAAGGAATAATTGTTTAGAGAAAATTTTATTAAATTACCCATTTTGAATTGTAAACGGGTGCACCTTAGACAGAAATAGACTATTTATTTGTTTTTCAGTGGATGGATGATCAAACCTCACACAAGCACATACCTCTTTCCTTCACATGTGTTACAAGCGTCTGGTGTAATGTTCACATTACTCTGATATTTATTTCATCACTCTGACATCTCTTCAGAGCATTACAGTTTTGATACAAGTGACGATGTAAAGTATTTTGTATTGCTCTGGTGTTCTTAAAATACTGTAAAGAAGTGTCTGGTTGGGCTGTGTTTTGGTGTGAAGGGCTGATCTGGTTCGAGTGTTTGGTTCAGCTCTCCGTGAACATGTTTGCCTTTCAGAGAATCTCATGCCAGTTTGCCATTCTCTGTGCTGGAATGTTTTGTTTTGAGCAACTGTTGCACAATTTTTTTTTCAATTCTTGGATTGGAGGGGACCTCTGTGCCTTAGCTGTCGTTCCCAGACTTTGTGTCTGTTTGGATTAATTTTGTCTCTGTTTCTTTCATTTGTCCAGGAAACCAAAAAACTGCTGTTGTAAATGCCTTCTGTATCAACAATATTTCCATTTTGCTGTTTTTTTTTCTTTCAAAAGAGATTTTTCAATAAAAACACCTTTGACTTTACCCTTTTTCATTCAAAATGATTGAATCAAATGAGCATCTCTGCGAGTGGTGTCCAGAATGAACCAGCATTGTGAACAAATTAATGAAGGTTTTTTTTGGCAGTAGTCTTTTTACTTTTAGACTATTTTAGATGATTGTCTTAGAGTAAGCCTTTTTGTACATTGTCATGCTGGGCCATTTCACAGTGGGAAGTAAGAAAATGAGATATGGAAGAGAGTGGGGGTGTGATATTTAAAAAAAATATGCATTCCGAGATCACTTGCTGGATTGATATTAAAATACAGAAAATTTGTGTAAATGATAAAACTTCAAGTCTTGTAGCTTCAATTTCATCTTCAGTTGCAAGACTCAGGACCTGGAAAGCAGTTTCAAACAGAGGTGGATAGAGTATTAAAAGAAATATCAGATAAAAGTGCTTGTGAAAATATTTACTTCGGTAAAGGTAATAAAGTAAAATTGAAAACTTACTCAAATAGCTACTCAATCGTTACATTGATACAAAGCAAAGCTAATCGTCAAACCATTAAAAGATCATCTCTCCTCAAAAGTGACTTTGTTCTACTTTTATGAAATATTTTAAGTAAAAAAATTATGTTTGTTTAGTTTTAAGGCAAAAGTTTGAGACTAGTTATTTAGTCTGTTAAAGGAAACATAACAGATCCTGACTTCAAAAATTCAACAAAGAAGATTCTCTTACAATTAACTCTTTCTTCATCATTCAAGTTGCTAAGTTATATAAAGTAAGGATTTTAAAAAGTCAAGTATTTATATTTTCAGTTTTTTATGAAACTTAAAATTTCCTGGAATTTTTTATTTCACGTCCAGCTGCACAGACATGTTTAGCGTTCACATGGAAATGCTTTGACCGTCGAAAATCTGATATCACAACCAAAGCACTTGCAGTAACCATAGTAACATTAACTCCGATATTATTAAAAAACATTGCCATTGTTATGCTCACACAGAGGGAGAAGACGAGGAAGATGCAGGTAGGTGAAGTTTATTTAAAGTGGTTACGAATACACAGTTCAATAGTATTCAGAAGATACGCTCATATGTGGCTCCGTGAGCACGGGTAAGTTCAGACACCAAAGTTTAGGGAATAGAGCAATCACTTCCCTTCAGATGCTCTTAATCTCTCTCTCTCTCTCTCTCTTTCTCTCCTCTTGTAGGAATGGACAGGCAGGCTCAGACAGACAAAGCAGGTAGTTCCTCAGGAATGGTGAGTCTCGAGTAACCTTGATCCGGGACAAGGAGTGAGTGAACAGGGTGAGTCTTTATAGTGGTGATGTGATTGAAACACAGGTGCGGGTGATGGTTCTCGGGATTGGATAGGTGCAGCTGGATCATGGGGAGTGTCGGTGCAGGTGCTGGGTGTGACACTACCGACCCCGGCCTCTGGGAGCGGGACGGTCGGGATGCTGACGATGGAAGTCAGTGAGGAGGGTTGGATCCAGAATGTCCTCCTTGTCGACCCACGACCGCTCCTCAGGACCGTACCCCTCCCAGTCTACGAGATACTGCAGTCGACCCCCCTGTCGTCGGGAGTCCATTATCTCGTTGACCTGGTAGACAGGGTTCTCTTGGATCTCGGGCTGGAGTGGAGGAGGAGGCAGTTCGGGATCTGTGGATGAATGAACAACGGGATCAGTGAACCGTTTGAGCAGGGATACGTATTCGGCAGGAAGGTTGAGACGGTAAGAGACAGGATTGATCTGGGAGTGCACCGTGAACGGCCCTATGTAGCGGGGACTCAGCTTCTTGCAGGGTAGGCGGAGACGAATATCCCGGGTAGAGAGCCACACACGATCTCCAGGTTGGTAATCTGGATTATCGGCTCGATGAGTGTTAGCTGCCTGGGTGAATCGTCGCACTGCCCTCTGCAGGTGGATGTGAGCTGAGCCCCACACCCTCTCACTCTCCCGGAACCAGGAATTTACCGCAGGCACTTCCGAGATTTCTCCAGACCAGGGGAACAATGGAGGTTGGTAGCCTAGAACACACTGAAAGGGGGTCAGTTTGGTCGAGTTCTGAAGTAATGAATTTTGTGCATACTCAGCCCAAGGCAAATACTGGTTCCAGGTGTTCTGATGGCGAGCACAGTAAGTGCGGAGGTAGCGGGAGATCTCCTGAATCTTTCCCTCGGTCTGGCCGTTCGACTGGGGATGATAGCCTGAGGAGAGACTGATGGTGACGCCCAGGAGCCGGAAGAACGCCCGCCAAACCCTGGACGTGAACTGAGGTCCTCGATCGGAGACGATATCCTCTGGTAGGCCAAAATTCCGAAACACAAAGTGGAAGAGTGCTTGAGCCGTCTCGAGAGCTGTGGGAAGATGTTTCAATGGGATTAGTCGACACATTTTAGAAAAGCGGTCCACCACTACCAGGATGGTGGTGTAACCATCGGAGGGAGGCAGGTCCGTGGCAAAGTCGATGTGAGTCCAGGGTCGGCGGGGTATGGGTAACGGATGAAGCTTCCCCTCGGGCAGCCGGCGGGGAGTGTTACTTATAGCGCAGACCGAGCATCCTCGCACATACCTCGCTACCTCCGGGGCCATCCGAGGCCACCAGTACCGTTGTCGTAGGAGTGAGAGGGTTCGACTGCTGCCAGGGTGTCCCGAGCCCAGTAGGTGTGGACTTGCTCCATCTGAGAGATACGGAGACGCTTGGGGACGAAGGTCTTCCCCGCTGGGGTCTCCGGCGGAGCGGGCTCCTCGAGGGTGGCCTCTTGTATTTCCTGATCCACTTGCCAGAGTATAGGTGCTACAAATATGGTGGGTGGCAGAATGGTTTCAGGTTCGGAGTGGTCTGGTTCGATGGAGTATAGACGGGATAGTGCATCGGCTTTGAGGTTCTTATGACCGGGTTGATAGGTGATCTGGAATTGAAATCGGGCAAAAAAGAGAGACCAGCGAGCTTGTCGGGCATTGAGTCTTTTGGCGGTATACAGATATTGTAGGTTCTTATGATCCGTTATCACCTGGAAGGGAGATTTGGACCCTTCGAGCCAATGCCGCCACTCCTCGAGGGCCAGTTTGATGGCTAGAAGTTCTCGGTCCCCAATGCCGTAGTTCTGTTCTGCCGGCGATAGTTTCTTCGAAAAGAAAGCGCATGGATGAAGAGAGGAGGGTTCACCTGACCGCTGAGATAGTACTGCTCCCACCCCCTGGGTAGCAGCATCCACCTCCACAATAAATGGCTTATCCGGGCCCGGGTGGCGTAAGATGGGAGCGGAGGTGAAGGCTCGACGGAGGGTATCGAAGGCCTCTTTGGCGTCGGAGTTCCAGGTTAAGGTCTTTTTGGCGCCCTTTAGAAGCGATGTTAAGGGTGCAGAGATCTGACTATAGTTCTTGATGAAGCGGCGGTAAAAGTTCGCAAATCCCAGAAACCGTTGCAGCTCCTTGATGGTCTGTGGTTGGGGTCACTCCGCGACCGCCCGGACCTTGGTGGATTCCATGCTTACCCCTGCGGCGGATATTGCGTAACCCAGGAAGGAGATGGTGGACCGGTGAAACTCACATTTCTCCAAGTTGAGGTAGAGATGGTGATCACGGAGGCGTTGTAAGACCAGTTGGACCTGATGTTGGTGTTCTGTCAGATTTCGGGAGTAAATGAGGATATCGTCAATGTAAATGATAAAAAACTTGTGAAGGTAGGGCCGGAAGATCTCATTCATGAAATTCTGGAATACCGATGGACTGTTGGAGAGGCCGAACGGCATGACCTGGTATTCATAGTGGCCCGCAGGGGTGATGAAAGCGGTCTTCCACTCATCTCCTTCCCGGATACGGATGAGATTATAGGCGCTGCGAAGATCGAGTTTAGAGAATATCCGGGCCTCGCGGAGTTCTTCAAGGGCCGCCGGTACGAGTGGCAGAGGATAGGCAAATTTTACCGTGGCTTCGTTTAGAACCCGATAGTCGATACATGGCCGGAGACCCTCATCTTTCTTTGCCACGAAGAAAAAACTCGATGCGGCTGGTGAGGTAGACGGACGGATGAAACCCTGATCGAGGGCCTCTTTAATGTAGGTCTACATGGCCTTCCGTTCAGGGATGGATAGCGGATAGACCTTACCGTGTGGGAGTACTACAATCCCAGGGCCGGTGAGGAGGAAGACGGGTGGCTCGTGACCGGCTGAAGACGTCCTGGAACGGGTGATACTCTTTTTGGATAGTAATCGAAGGGTTAGTGTTGGGACTTTCGACGGAGGTGGACTGAGGTGGTAGGGTTGTGGACGGTTTGGTGGTGAAGCAAGAGGTCAGGCATAGCGGATTCCACGTCTCCACCTGACCCGTTTCCCAGTTGATGATAGGGTTGTGGTACATGAGCCAGGGCCTTCCCAATACCACGTCGACAGTCGCATGTGGTAGTACCAAGAGTTGTAGCCACTCCGAATGTCCGTCCGGGAAACGAAGCTGGAGAGTGGTAGTTCGTCGATTTACCTTCCCCTCGCCAAGTGGTTTTCCTTGGATAGTGGTGATCTTCTCAGAGTGGGATACTTCGTCTCAGAGGGGACATGAGGTATCCGAAAGGATTGAACATACCGGGAGGAGCTGAAGTTATCAGCCGCTCCAGAATCAAGGAGTACATTTATGGGGAGAATACGATCCGTGTGAATGAGTTGAGCACGTAGGTGCGGAATAGGTGAGACATAGGGAGTGATTTGAAGTGTACACACCACTAGACGGGGGGGGGGAAACGAGGCAGTCAGAAATGCGGTGATCGGGAGCCCCACAATACAAACACAATCCGGCCTGCATCCGGCGGCTCCGTTCTGAAGAGGATAGGTGGTAAGTCTCCGTGATCGTCGGGGGAATCCGAGGAGAGAGGCGTGAAGGTGGGCGGATCAGGGTTTGTAAATTGAGGCTGACAGGCGGACAAATTTTGAGAGACGCTCAGAGCTGTTCTGATGAAGGTATCCAAACTGACTGTATCGTCGTAGATGGCTAGTTGTTGACGAATGGGAGTACTTAACCCCCGACGATATACAGCCAGCAGAGCGATCTCATTCCACCCACTCCTTACAGCAAGAGAAAGGAATTGTAGCGTATATTCTTGGGTGGTTAGTTCAGACTGTCTAAGACTCAAGAGCTCCTCATGAGCCGAGAGGGAGGAATGATACACCTCAAACACCTCTTTAAATACATTTAGAAATGTCGTGATGGATTTAGTGGCTGGGTGGCTTGCATTCCAGATGGCTTCAGCCCACTGCAAAGCTCGACCAGTCAATAGAGAGATGACAAACGCCACCTTTGTTACGTCATTCGGGAACTTAGAAGGGTTTGCTTCAATATAAAGTGAACACTGTAATAGAAAGCCCCTACAACCTCCCGGCTCGCCGGCGTACGATGTCGGGCGTGCCACCGCAGAATGGCCGGCAGATGGCAATGGTGGTTGTAGAACGGGGTTGAGTGAATGGCGAAGGAGTTGAACCAACTCAGCGAGAACCTCCAGTTTGTCCGCGGGTTCCATGTTAGTCGATCCGTAATAGTAATACTGGTCCCGGATCCTGTTATGCTCACACAGAGGGAGAAGACGAGGAAGATGCAGGTAGGTGAAGTTTATTTACAGTGGTTACGAATACACAGTTCAATAGTATTCAGAAGATACGCTCATATGTGGCTCCGTGAGCACGGGTAAGTTCAGACACCAAAGTTTAGGGAATAGAGCAATCACTTCCCTTCAGATGCTCTTAATCTCTCTCTCTCTCTCTCTCTTTCTCTCCTCTTGTAGGAATGGACAGGCAGGCTCAGACAGACAAAGCAGGTAGTTCCTCAGGAATGGTGAGTCTCGAGTAACCTTGATCCGGGACAAGGAGTGAGTGAACAGGGTGAGTCTTTATAGTGGTGATGTGATTGAAACACAGGTGCAGGTGATGGTTCTCGGGATTGGATAGGTGCAGCTGGATCATAGGGAGTGTCGGTGCAGGTGCTGGGTGTGACAGCCATTTTTCTTGAACTGAGATGTAATTTAGATGTAACTGAGTAAATTTACTGATATTTCGTGAAAATGTAAAAGTACTTGAAAGGTACGTGTTAACTTATAAAAGTACTCAAGTAAATGTGATTTGTTACCGCTCATCTCTGGATTCCACTGATTCTCTAGATCTAACAAACTTTTACAAACTGTAATATTTGTTTCTTATAATAAAAATTGATGGTTAACCTATCAGCTTTCAACAGATTTTAAAAGCTGTTTGTACACATGGCTGTGTTGGATGGGCACGAGATAGATTTGGTGGATTCAACTTCAGCTTTGTGGCTGTGTGGAACACTTGGTCTTTTGTTGACAGGGTAAGTTTTCCTATTGCAAGCACATTTTCCAGCAAAATTAAAAGCAGAGTTGGGTGGAGTATCCAAAAAATGTACTCAAGTCAAAGTTCTTGTGAAAATATTTCCTCAAGTAAAAATTTACTGAAGTACTTAGTTACTAGTTACTACTAATCTGAATGTTTCAAAGCAAAACTAGTTATTTCATACTAGCATTTCCTTTTAGATTACTTTAGAACTAGATTACTTCCTGGACAAAAAGATCGCCCTGTTCTTCAATGTACAAAAAAAAAGTCTTGTCACATATATAACTTATATTTGTAATCCATTATAAAAGCTGGCATTTTTCTCAAAATGTCCCACAACAGCGGTCATGAAACAATTCTGAATCTTCATTGTGAAGCAACCCTTACTTGAATTGGACATTAAGGCTTTAAAAGCAGTGTGTTATTTAATCTAACGTAAAAAAATATAAATACATACACTTAATTATAATTGGTTGTGCTCTAAAGTTGGCCATTCTAATAGATTAAGCTCCAGGGCTAAAAACGAGTCCCACTCTGGCCCTGACTAACTCTTAATAAAAGCGGTTTCTCATGCATTAGGGTCGGCACTGACTCTTTTTAAATTTTAAATGCATAAAAAGATTGTTAAAATATTTGTTTGTCAAAGCGTTTTGACTTTGTCAAGAACCTCTTTCAACCAATAAAAAATATTTTTACTAAATTAAAAATACTCTAATTGCGATTATGACCTTTTTGTTGTTAGGGTCAGTTTTACAACCCAGTTATAATAATATGATTATAAAACAAAAATTTGAGCAAAACTGAACTCATAAGTGCACTTTCAGCATACACAGACAGCCATCTCCTCTCCTAATCATGTGGGGTTTTTATGCATACATGCACCAAAACAAAGTAATTCGGGCATGTCCACACGCGTGCCGTGAATTCACTTATTTGAGTTGCCATTTGACGAATGGAGTGGATTTAAGGAAAAGCCCACTCCACAACTATTAAAACCAACATTATAATGTATACGAAAGATTATCGAGGTAACCAAAAGATGAGAAACAAATTGGATGATAGCTTACTGTCTTCAGTTTTTGTATAGCTGATTTAATGTATGGATCAAATCTGACCCATTAATACATAGTAACATAAAGCCTTCGAATTTGTAATTGTATCTATGTGTCTGCTATTAAATGTAAAAATAACACATTTTGGTTTCGCAGTCCATGCCCCTTTAAGTTTTTCAGAATGCAGAACAACGATTTACTTGCTTGCTCAAATTCAAGAAACATTTGAGGAGAAAGAAGCCACCAAACCTCCTAAAACAGCTTTAAGTCGAACACATGTTTTTTTTTTTACAACTTGAGTATTTTCAGCTCCTGTGCACTTGCCATTACAAGACAGTAGAGGAAATGTGCGCGAGCGAGCTCTGGTACGTCTGTGAGTGTGTGTGCATGTGTGGTCCCATGAGGCTGATGTGAGCTCTCCCGCATCCCCCTATCCAGGATCAAAGAGCTACTTTTAGCCCATCGATCTGCTGCTGCTTCTCTCTGAATAGGAAAGGTGTTTTAATTAGTGGCTGCTCAGCACACACCTGTCTCACCTGCAGCGGGGAAACACAGCTGTCTGTCTGATCTCTTCTGGAATCCTGCAGGGATAAATACACGATGATATGAGCAGCTTGGTTAGCAATCACATTTCAAGGCTCTGAACAGTGCGACCCAGAGAATGTTTTTACTGCACTTCACTTTGATCAAAACCTTATAAACAGTATTTCAACAGAGACACATGTGAAGTAAATAAAGAATGCTGAATTTAACTCTTCTGGTGACGAGAAATATCCAGGGACAAAATCCATTTCAGAGCAATTTACCCTGAGCAAAGGTGAACTAAAAAGATGTTGGTGAAAGAACATGAGAGAATCTGTACCATTTCCTGGAACCTTGGCTGGCGTTTCCCTTGCACGGTCACCTTGGAGACAAGCAGGGGACTCAGCCACTTAGCGCGACAGAAAGCCAACATATCCCTCAACGACTCTTTGCTTTATCTCTGGCTAGTGATGTCTGCAAAGCTGGACACATATCTGGACACTCTGCGCTAGAGACAGTCCCTGGTCCCAGGCCTCCATTAGCTTCTTCTCTTCTGAGAGCAGCACTAATGCACAGGCTCTCTAGGGTTCAGGTTTTAGCATGGCCCGGTGCTCTCAGCCTGAAAACACTCTGTAACAGACCACTTTAACTTCTGCGCTAAGAGCTAATGCTAAATTTACTTGAACTCATGTTTTCAGGTCTTAATCATTGTAGTATTGATGATAGGATTTCTTTTCCTCAACCGTTCTCATTTAGAATCATTTTGTATCTTGTTTGATATTTTTTTTTTGTTAAAGGTTCCCTTCTCAGGAACAGTTTACCAACGAAGCTAAAAATGCTACCAGAGTTACAGACTTTCAGCCGAGGTGTTTAGGGTTGGTCCTTGAGCAGCAGGTCTGTGAGAATTGAAGTTGATAGAAAACAAAAGACCTTCGTAAACTCACATTATCTACTTCAAATTTGGTATTACTAAATGAGTTCCTTTTATATCCCTAACCATGGATTGTACATGCAAATTAGTTTATTGCTAAATGCTTGTTTTTTCTTGTTTGTTTTTTTCCCTGTCTCAAATAAACTTGAAATAAGTAAATAATGAAATCGTTCAAACCTACACATGCAAATCAGATTCAGATTCAGATTCAGATTTTATTTGTCACATACATATACATACAGAGTACGACGTGCAGTGAAATGTATTGTACGACTGTCCAACCTGTAACCATTTAGGAAATAGATAAAAAGAATGAAAAATAAAATATAAATTATAAGAAAACAAAGTAGATTTAAATAAGTACTAAATACAATATAATACAGATGAACAGATGAAATAAAGTACAAATGCCAAAGAAGACCTTTTTTGTTGAATCTACATAATAATACGGCCTACATAATAATATGGCCTCACCATACTGTTCCTCGCCAAATTGCAAAAATCAGAAATCATTCGATCTCAGGTTCATCAAATCCGAATGAACAGATATTGAGCTTCAGATCAGTCTCTTACAGACCAAAAGATCCAAGCTCAAGGAACAATGTGTGGCAATCTCCACTCATAACAATTGTAAACTTACTTCATCATCTATACAGAGAAGGACACATGCTGCTGCTGCAGTAAACTGCACGCCAGCACTGGAACATCATGGCCCCACTTTCTCGTTTTGTGATAGATTTGCTCTATGATCATTGAGAATGATCTCATGGCATTCTATCTCATGACCTCATTGACATTGTTATATCAAAGTGAGGGCATCTCAGACCATTATCTTATATCTTGTGCTATGCACACTGTAAACATTAGCAATAGGATTCAACTCAACCGACTTTGTTCATGTAAATAGAGACTCATCAAACACAATAGCAGTAGAGTACGGAGTTCCTGAAGGATCTCTTCTGGGACCCATCCTATTCTCAATCTACATGCTGCCCCCTGGCAAAATGATTAGAAAACATGGGGTTAGTTTCCATTGCTATGCAGACAACACTTCCTATATCTCAGGAAAACCTAACAATCTTCATTCATCTTCATGTCGGCTTTCTTCCCTTTTGGGGTCGCCACAGCGGAATGAACCGCCAACTCTCTGGCATATGTTTTACGCTGCGGATGCCCTTCCAGCCGCAACCCATCACTGGGAAACATTCACACACACATTCACTCTTTTAGCACTATGGGGAATTGTTACTCAATTCACTTATATCGCATGTGGGGAAACCGGAGTACCCGGAGAAAACCCACGCGATCACGGGGAGAACATTCAAACTCCACACAGAAATGCCACCTGCCTCAGCCGAGCCTAGACCCAGCGACCTTCTTGCTGAGAGACGACCGTGCTACCCACTGCACCACCGTGACGATTGGATGAATGAAAAATTCCTTAAACTAAATTCTGATAAAACAGAAGTATTTGTTATTGGCTCTAAAAACAATTACAGAATCTCTCAGTTTTAAATATGTAGCTGATGGGACACACTGTTTATTTCTACACAACAGTTAAAAATCTTGGCGTTATTGTAGATAGTAAACTGACTTTAAGAACCATATAGCTTATATTACTAAAACCGCCTTCTTTCACCTCAGGAACATTGCTAAAGTACGGAATATTCTGTCTCTTGTAGATGCAGAAAAATTAGTTCATGCTTTAATGACGTCTAGATTGGATTATTGTAATGCTCTGTTAGACGACTGCTCAGCCACCACACTACAAAAATTACAGTTAGTCCATAACGCAGCAGCTAGAGATCTCACAAGAACAAATAAATATGATCACATTACACCAGTTCTGTGCTCTCTCCATTGGCTTCCTATAAAATATTGCATTGACTATAAGATATTGCTCCTTGCCTTTAAGGCGCTGAATGGCTTGGCTCTGGACTACCTAAGCAGTCTCAAATCACGATATATTCCAGCTCGCACTCTTCATTCACAAGAAGCAGGACTACTGATTATTCCGAAGATTAGTAAATCCACCAGAGGGGAAAGAGTGTTCTGGAACAAACTCCCGGAAGTTGTCCTGAGCTCAGCTACACTCACAGAATTGAAAACTAAATTAAAAGCTTATCTGTTTAATCTAGCATTTGAATAATTTGTTCCTGGGATTTGTCCAAACGGATATGGTGTCTGAGGGCTATAAACATACAAGCTGTTGAAAAAACACTGTGGTTCAATATGCCTCTCTAACCTATCTCCATCATTTATCACTCATCCTGCAGCTGATGCTCATTGTCTGTTTGTTGTCTGTTACATTTTTCTAACCATTATTATTTGTTTGTTAGTTTCTGTTTTGTCCTTGTTTTTTGTTTGTTTTTTTCAGGTGCTGTTCGCTGATCTTTTTATTGACTAATTTTAAGTTTGTATATTATTTATGCTTGGGAAGGTGACTAGCACCTGCCTCAGTCAGCGAGGCTCCCAGACACCTCACAGAAGGAACTCCTATTTACTCTACCTGATCCACACGAGGACTTTGTGAAGCTGCTTTGAAAGCCACTGCTAAAAAGCACTATATAAAAACTTGATTGATTGATTGATTGATTGATTGATTGATTGAATCTGCATCTAAAATGTAGAGTTTTGAGAGAGGATGCGTATACTAGAACAGACATGTAGTATTCCAGTTGATATTCAAGCTTTGGAGGTCCACTATGTACCCGTCCTTCTATTGAAGTGGAATACACCCCTTAACCATAGTCCTACCCCTTTAAAAAAAAAAAAGAAATCGTGTTCCAACTTTGGCTCACGAGAATTTGCAAAATGGAGGGTAAGGGGTAGAAGAGGAATATAGTCCTTATACCAGTTTGGATAAGGAATGTGGGTCAACAAAAAGAACACTGTACCCGAGAACAGTTTCCTCACCCTCCCCAATAACCAACAGGCTTATGTTGACATTGCAGCCACTCATCCACTCATGGAAACTCTTGAATATTTACATAGCACAACCAACTGTACATTCCTGTATAAGAACACTTCGGTTTCTCTTCTGACCACGTCTGCAAGTGGTCTCAAGGTCAGGTCCCAGGGACAGATTGATTTCACACCTGTAAAATACAACCAATCCTGGGGTGAAATGTTTGAAACACAGACCACAGTGTGAAAGGGCCCTAAGGGGGATAGCAGATACAGTACAGCAGAGAACTATTGAACTTTTGAACCTTCAGCCATTTTAATGGCATAGCTTGTATGTGTGATGCCTAAAGGTCATGTTCTGGTTCAGATTTCAAGCAAAAGAACAGCCTACCTTTGTTCTAGTCTGGACATTCCTTTAATTGTTAAAACATTTCTAAAGTTGCACTATTCAAACAGGTTGTCTCAACCAAAAGTGGAGAGCTGATTGTGTGTTAAAATATTAGTTAGAATCTGAGATATGGACCTGTCCCAATCAAAGCCGCAGCAAGACTATTCAGTATCTCTGGGAAGCAGTCATATAACCCGGATATTGTTCTCACTTCATTGACTCCCAGTGTGTTTTCGTGTAGAGTTAAACTTTTTAATGTTTACTTTTAAAGCCTTGAATGGTTCTGCTGTAGTATCTGGCTGATCTTCCACATCCTTATTGACCAAAAGTGTCTTTCAGGTTTCTGATCTGGCTCTGGTTTAAATTAGGTTAAACTCATTTGTTTCATACAGCATAAATGGTAAAAGAGCATAAAAGGGTCTTTTCTTTTACAGTTTTAATTGTATGTGAAGATTGATTGATTGATTGATTTATTTATTTATTGAATGATTGATTGATTGATTGTGAACATCCCACATTAATCAAAACTACAGACAACCCATGTATCAAACAACTCCATCATAATTCAGCAGCTTACATTAGTGTAGAACTGTTCCCTAACCTCCATCAGCCTTTTTTTAAGGGAATTGCTGACAGTTGGGACATTCAGAAGCTGTTCTGGTATTAAGCTGAATACAGCAATGGCCTTGTCTATTATGCATTGATTTTTAATGGTTTTGTCATTCTAAAGTTTTGAAATGAAAAGTTTTTTTTGTAGAAATTTTAAACTTTATAGTCAAAATCAGAATAGTGTAGCTTATTAGTAAATTTGTTTGATTATTTACACCCCCTCAACAACAAATAAGCAAACAAATTGAAATCTTCCAAACTAATGTGAAATAATAAAATGCTAAATCAAGGTCAATCTCAAATACATTTGCATATCTCTTAGTGAAAGTATTTTTGTACTGCTTATGTGCATCTTGTATTTAGTAAAGTGGTCATTAAAGTTTGTGGTGGAAACTGAAATGTTAAATAAGTCTAAACTTCATATGATAATACATTCTGCCATTGTGTTTATATTCCCAATGCAAAATGTCAGTATACGTAAGCTAAAAGATAACACACAAAGAAAGTGTTTGATGTGATTGTTTCAGTGTTTGCGTTAGACTTTCTGTGGCCTTGAGTGTGGGAGCACTTTATACAGCATTTATTATATTATCGACATTTCTTTCTAAACTACAGTGAAAATATGTGGTCCCAATAATTTATGTAATTAATTTGTTACTTCAGCCCATGTTTCTTGATAAAAGCTTTGTAATAATTTGAATCAAATTATTTACAGGCACTGCCAAATTAATTAAAATATTTTTAAACAAAATGTAATCAAGTTTTTAAAAAGTAACCCTTAAAATAAAGTTAGTATAAAACATCACCCAAAAATGACTAAAGGGAATGTAACACATTTTTTTAAATAGCTGACTTTGAAGTTCACTTCAGAGACTCAGACAAAGCTGAGTAAAGCACAAGGGTAGAGTGGTTGCGTCTAAATGAGAGACTATTAAGGGGAACTGGTTTAGTGCTAATCTCTTTTTGATCAAGTTTGAGCATGTTTGGTGTTTGTGGTCATTTGAGGTCTAACGGTTGTTGTGACTCGAGAGGCCCAGTCAGCAAAGGAACATGTGATCATTTGGTGACAAAGGGAAGTAAATTAGTAAGTGTTTCTGCTCATGGCCTAAAATCTTTCCTCACTTACTGAAGCCGAAAAACAAGAGGGCCTAACATGCGCGGAGGGATTGTCAAAAGAACCAACATAGAAAGTTCTATCCTTTCTATGTAGTTCTCCTGCTTTTTAACCTGGAGCATACACATCCTTATCAGCAATTTATTACCCAGTCCCTGAATCTTCTCTGTTATTGAATATTTTTGAGGTTCTCTGGTACAGAAAGTGAAAATTTGCATAAAAGTGTCTGTTTACACCTCAAGTCAGTTCTTCACACTGGAACTCAGCAACTCAGCAAACTAAAAAACTTAAACTAGAGTTTATCATTAGTCGCTTCCATTGTCACTGGCTTTAACAACATTTTGAGTTCTGACATTTTTTTTGTTTCCCTTTATTGTTTCACCACTTAAACGTAAAAAAAACACAAGTTCATTTAGATTTCTCAGTTCATCACTCTTTTTTACACTAACTTAAACTTAACAAATAATAAATGACTGTATTATCACCAAAAAAAACTCTCAATTTAGGGCATCCTTAAAAAAGCTACTCATCACACAATTAATAACTGAGAAAAATTGTTTAGTTAAATGGAAGAATTTCATGATAATGAATAGTGGATTTATCCACCCAAGCATCCTAACAGACAGCACTGTCTCAGAGTGCCGAGGGTAGAACTCACTTCATTCAGAGGCCAGCAAGAAGGCAGGCCAAATCCTATGATCCTTTTCCACAAGCCAACACTCAAGCAGCCTCTTCCAACACACCCCAAAAACCCAAGAGCACTGAACCTAGATGGAGTCGCTTTCTTCCAGGTTTGGATTGAAACTCGCAGCTTGTCTCCACAATCCCTAACAACACCATCAGAGCGCCAGCAGACAGCTGATCTGCACTCTGGCTGCGTGCAAATGGAGAGATAAAAGAGAGAGAGCAGATCGAGGTCGAGCAAACTCCCAGCAGAGCTCTACAACAACACTGTCTTCATGACAAACAGAACAAATCAGGTTGAGCAGCCATGCAGGAGCTGAAGCCCCGTCAGAGCTCAGCGCTCACTGGCCACACAAACAATGCCATGGATGAGGGGGTGGAAGCCGAGAGCACTGCTTATTTAACAATTTATCAACAGAGCAAATGTGCCATCACGTTACTGCATCAATTAGCATTATATCAGGGCACACACTGGCATATTAAACAATGCATTAACCATGATGCCTTGCTCTAGCAGCCATGATGATTTTAATCTGATCTGGTGGACTTTACTAATGCAATCTGCGGATTTAAAGAGATCAAGCGTATACGTTCTTTGATTGCTCTGATGTCTTCAGCGGCTTTCGATTGGCTTGACAGAGCTTGACCTTTGCAATCCAGCCTGCTTCTCATTTCCTGTCTCTCTCAATTGTACGTGTCTATGAGGGGATCTCATGATACTTTTTGCATCTATGCATGCAAAATACTGTACTTGCTGTATTTTCAGAGCAGGACCCTGTAAATATTACTCCTCAAGCCCAGCTTTTTAAATATATATTTCTTTTAAAGTGTATTATTCCATGTGAAAATGTCCAACTACTAGTCTTAAGTTCTTCTTTAAGGTAAACTTGAACAAATTAAATTCTGCTAAATGTTTGACACAGGAAACGTGATTCTGCTTGCTGATAATGACAAGACTCAGTGAGGCAACTTTGGTATTTACTTTGAAAATTTGCCTACAGAATAAATGAGAATCTAAAAGTTACATTTCTTTTTCATCACAGCGATTTCTGAAAATCTTTATTTATAGGCAAACAGTTGAGATTAGAAAAGAATATCAACTTTTACTGTTTAAAAGTCAACACTCCACAAAAACAATCAGAGAATCTTATTCCAAAATCTCTAGCATTGCCATACAGACCGAATCCATTGTGTCTTTGTTGAAATAAACCATCACAACAGATCACGGAGAGAACATGCAAACTCCACACAGAAATGCCACCTGCCCCAGTCGATGCTCGAACCAGCGACCTTCTTGTTGTGAGGCGACCGTGCTATCCACTGCCCCACCGTGACACATTATGTTTAAAATCAGTTGGGACAAATCATTCTCTCACTTGATTGGAGAAAAAGATGGATGATGCACCAACTTGAATGAGTGGTTAGAAAACTCTAAATTAATCCGTGTTCCAAACACATTAACCCCTTCAGACCTGAACTATTTTCTAATTCTGAAAAAAAAGTTTTAAAAACAAATTGCTTCCATTGATTGATCTTTTCTTCTTCAGATTACAACAGGTTGAGCTTTCCTTGTGTTTTTCTGCTTAAAAAATACCAGTGCCAGGAACAATAAATTTAGGAAATAATCGAAAAGCATTAAATAACAGATAAAAAGTGGTGTCCATTGAGATGAACCCAGGGTCTGAAGGGGTTAAAGACAAAGGGGTACCCTTGGGAAACAGGGTCACAAACAAGAACATTTTGTTTACACAAATTGTTACACAGTAAATCTCAGCTTGCTCATAAAAGAAAATGATCAATAAACCATAGAAGGAAGAAAATAAAGACAGAGGAGGAAAAAGTTTTTTTTTTTTTTGCTTTATGAAAGCTGCTAATGTTGTTGATTTCCTGACTAGACCAGGGAGTTTGTTCCACCAGCCAGGGACAGCGAGAGAGAAGGTTCTGCTAACAGATTTTCTGCCATTGTGGGGCAGAACCTTGAGTCGCTGTTCCTTTTCTGAGGGAAGGCTTCTGTTGGGCATTTAGGAGTGGAGGAGCTTCTGGAGGAAAACAGGGGCTGATTTGGAAATAGTTTTGTACGCCAACATCAGTGATTTGAATTTAGCACGACCTGCAATGTGGAGTCAGTCTTCCTATGAAGACTTTCTCTCAAATTTGTTTTTAATCTTCATTGTCTGCTTTTAATCTATAAACTGTTTATCATCCGTGCTTATCTCTAACGTGTTTTTATTCTCTGTAAATTAAAATATTTGAATATAAAGAAAATATTTGATATAAATAAAATTACCTTGCTTTTAATGATGAGTAAGTCTACCCTAAAATTTGAGCACAACACCATATCCCAAAGTTCAAGAGAGTAGTTTCATGAAAGAGTACATTTTACATTTATTTTAGAAAAGCCTATTTATGTCAATGAGGAAACAGCATCTGAAATACTGAAACCTCAAGAATTACTCGAAGCAGCATTTTTTCTAAAAAAAATAAAAACATAAAACATTTTGTTGTAGATCTACTGAAAAATGCCTGCTTGAAACTATTCTAGTCTATCTGACTAAAGAGCAGTCGTAGTTGCCCCGAGCATGATGGGACCCCACACAGGTAATATTGTACTCTATTATCTTTGTTTATAAAACACCATAAATAAATAGAGCTGGAGACAAAAGACGTTGACTAGATTTCACACATTTAACATAATCTATGAAAAGGTTTGAAAATAGAAATTAGGAGCCAGACAGAAAAATTCTTATTTGATGAGTATGTAAATCTGCTACTATACAACAGCTGAAGTATGCATTTTATCAGAATTAATTATATTAATACTACAGCTTTAACATTACAGTTGTCAAAATAAAATATGTGTTAATTGCCTTTTGATTACTTAACAACAATGATACATTTTGGTTTTGTTATTTTCTAATTACTTCAATTGTACTATATTTTTGAGATTGTTTTGATCAAATTCCATATATAAATGCCTATTTTTGCAGAATATAATATTGTTCAGTAGAGGCTCCACTGGATCCTATTAAACACATATAGAAAACACATGTGAGCAAAAACTGAAATCAACTAAAAGAACCAATAGCAGAGCTAAGATCATCAAAGCTTTTCAATATTCCCATTTTTCAGAATTTAGCCTCTGAGCTGCTTTAGAACTCAGTAGTGCTTGCGTCCAGCCTTAATGTTGCAAGCAGGAGCTGATTGTCAGAAAGTTATCTTTTGTGCTTGTATTTAAACACCACCTCTGAGCTAGTAAAGCTGCTGTATGTTCTTTTAGTCCCGCTGCACTGAGGCAACGTTTTGTAAACTGCAGGAGATGAATGAGAGAAAGGATTGGTCCCTTGCTCCTTCCATTATGAGGCTGGATTTATTAGCTTTATCTCTGTGCTTGTAATTAACCCTCCTCGTAGTAGTATGCAGCCTCACTTCTACAGAACTAGTCCTGGCAAATGTTTCAATTCCTCTCAGTCAACCCCGCCTGACCGCAGTCATTATTCAGAGGGACTCGAGAATGAGACTGGTGTCCCCGGGGCCCATACTGAACCCGGATCCACTCCATCATCAGTACGGGACAGAGAGGGGACATCGCTGGCATCCTGAGAAGCCATCAAAATCCCATCAGACAGTGTGAAGAGACAGAACCTGTGCTTTTACGCTAAGATCCATACCTTTTTCTTTAATGATGTAATATTTGAACCAGAGGAGTGAGATTAAAGGACACACAAATATACAAATTAACAAAAAATCTACAGATAAATATCTTATATTTGATACATTTTTTTTTTCATTTCAACATGAGCTACTGATGTAGAAAAGAGCAATCAACAACATTCCTTAATTAATTTTTAAAAGCAGTTTTTTTATCATGTAAAATAAACATTTATTAATAGTGTTATGGGAAAAGTGAATCATTATAATTAATATCAGTAGAGTTATTAAAGTCTTTAATTTACAGATAGAGTGAATACGTAAAGGCAATTATATGTGTGAGCGAAGGCGTCACGGTGGCGCAGTGGGTAGCACGGTCGTCTCACAGCAAGAAGGTCGCTGGTTCTAGGCTCGGCTGGGGCAAGTGGCATTTCTGTGTGGAGTTTGCATGTTCTCCCTGTGATCACGTGGGTTTTCTCCGGGTTCTCCGGTTTCCCCACAAGTCCAAAGACATGCGGAATAAGTGAATTGAATAAGAACAAATGCCCATAGTGTTAAAGTGTGAATGAGTGTGTGAATGTTTCCCAGCGATGGGTTGCGGCAGGGAAGGGCATCCGCTGCGTAAAACATATGCCAGTGAGTTGGCGGTTCATTCCGCTGTGGCGACCCCGAAAGGGAAGAAAGCCGACATGAAGATGAATGAATGAATGTGTGAGCGAGTGGTAAAGTGAGGAGAGAGAGAGACAGGAAGTGACTGCCAGTGTAGCCCAGCAGAACGGAAGTCACTCTCTTTCACTTTTCCTGCGTCTTCCTTGTTCACACGCATGCGAGCGCAGCGATTAGAACTAGCTAACACTCTAATGAGTGTTTATCGTTAATAAATTGCCGCTGCTGTGTTCTGCATCCCTGTTCTCTGAGTCATTTCTATCTGAAGGAATTAAATAATTTCCATCTCAATAGGTTGTGTTATAAATATATTTGTTGCACTAAATGTTCCAATTCAGGACAAAACAACTTTGAGTGGGCAAAATGAATATAGGGACGAACTATAGTGAGAGCTCCGTGTTTGTTATCAGCCAATGACTGACACATAAATAGAGCAGATACTAGGTATAGGAAAATTATAAATTCTGCTTTTAACCCTATTTTATTGACAAGACACACTGACTCTTGAATGGATACTAAGTTGAACGGCAGCCTTACATAAAAAAAAACATTAAAAACAACTCTATGGATTTTGAGTTTTTAAAATAAAATAACTGCTTTACACACACTTTGCATGAGACTATGTTGGCAAAGAGGAGATGCACACAGGGTAGAAGTGGTGAAACAAACAACAGAGAGAGAGAAAACTAACACTTTTGGAGTCAGAGCAGGGTGCTTATAATGCTGTCTGATGTGGCATCTGGTGAAGGCAGCTCACTTTTCAAATGATCATTAAAGAAAGGACAAGACACCATTTCACAGGACCCCAGGGAACAATCCTCACTTTTCTTTTAAATCTGCCCATTCACCTTTATTCTATATGCAGGAATGCACAGACTGAAGAGTTTGTAATCTTGGCGGTCCATCAAGAAAAATGTAATAGGCTCCTCAGAGAATAGACAGTCACCTTGACAGACGCAATTATTCAAATGGTAACAATAAAGAGAAAATGGTAGCTTGAGACCCAGTTCCCAGATCTCACACTCGTCCTTGATGTTAATAATGGAACAGTTCAGACAGTTCAAAATTCTAAATGATTTCTGTGTTATAGATCAACAGTAAAGCAGTTTTCAGTCACCGAGTAGAATCCAAAGCAGACGTGCAAAGTACAGGTTCAACATTTTAACATTTTTCCATAGCCTTTAAGGTAAAGCATTTAATATTTCGCCCCATTTAAAAGTCATTAAAGTAACCATAGTTTAGATGATCAGTGAGTGGGCTGTCATCTGATTCAAGTAAAGTGTTGCAGGTCATGACTATGATAGAGCAAAGGAAGAAGCATTTTTTTTTCATTTAAACCGACATTTTTCTAGCTTCGGATGTATTGTGTATACAAAAGCAGAAGAGATCAAAAGTAACATGGTGGACATGACTTTGGTGTCTCCCACAATGTTGCTTATTTAATCTCCAGTCAGCCTTCATAATATTTAAAAACTGGATTTGTTGGAAAGTTCACAAAAATATCCGGTCATTATTGTCGCCATTAGATTTTGGTCTCATTTGAATATTAAGTCAATGTCGTTTCAGAACTCATTCATTCATCTTCATGTCGGCTTTTTCCCTTTCGGGGTAGCCACAGCGGAATGAACCGCCAACTCTCTGGCATATGTTTTACGCAGCGGATGCCCTTCCAGCTGCAACCCATCGCTGGGAAACATTCACACTTTAACACTATGGGCAATTGTTCTTACTCAAATCACTTATACCGCATGTCTTTGGACTTGTGGGGAAACCGGAGCACCCGGAGAAAACCCACGCGATCACGGGGAGAACATGCAAACTCCACACAGAAATGCCACCTGCCTCAGCCAAGCCTAGAACCAGCGACCTTCTTGCTGTGAGACGACCGTGCTACCCACTGCGCCACCATGATGCCGTTTCAGAACTGTGTCACATTATTCCATCAATGTAAAAAAAATTAATTATGCTGACTTTGCAGACATAAATCTAATTCTTCTATCATGGCATGGAATTGAAACTCCATCATCCTCAGACAGAGGAGCTGTGGTTTAAGACCTCAGAGGCGAGGCTTCCATCTGAAGAGAGTATGAGGTAGAGGCTGAATTCCTCCAGGAAGAACATTTCTCCAAAATTCATCATTACGAGGAAATTCTTTCCAAGATTCCAGATCTGAGTTCAAGCAATAAATTTACATTTAAACATAAAACATTTTTACAATTAATTACCATTGTTGCTAATTGGTCTAACTCAAGCCTTTCACTTTGATAAGGTAGAGATAAAAAAAAAAAGCAAAGTGTATTTAAAGTCATTTAAAGTCACTATTTGACCTAAATAAAGCTTGTTTGAAATAAATTTTTTCCTTAAATTATTTATCTCAATTTGTGTCATTTATTGTTGTGTACAGTTTGAAACGTTTTTTTTGTGAGCTGAAAATAACAAATCTGTTGATAGTATTTTCAGATTAAACATGTTTTAAATTGCTATTTTAAAAAAATTGCATCTTGATAATACTTGTGAGTGTCATTCGGTTATTATTCAAAAGTTTACATTGAAATTTTTTTATTAGACTAATAGATCATCAGCCAGCAACTTTAATATGAGCAGTACTATTTCAAATATTATTTTAATATTATTTTAACATTAGGAATTCCTACTTTAAAACATACTGTAAATTTACACAAATGCATTTTAAAGTTGTGCACATTTTCATCATGTTAAACATTCAATTTAAGCCTGTATTGGTGCTAAGGCATCCACTTAAAAATGTTTTAAAAAATAACGTTTTAAAAATCAGTCTAGAATGAAACCATCCATACATGTCCGCGTTCCTCCGTAAGACCGGACGCACAGACAGAGGTAGAAAAAATCAAGCTTACTCATCCCCACATATAGAGCATCACACTGATACTGAATCAGTTTAGTCAATGTAAAGCTAGCCATCGTTAACATGCGACACAGGAATAGTGGCTTCAAGGGAACGCTGCTTGATTTTTTTATGGAGGTCGCAGCATCCGATATTGACCAGGAGGGTGATGGTGAAGGCATGAGATATTGCTGACCCTGCTATGGCCTGCAATTCCAGAGTATTGAGTACTATGCCTTAGCCAATGACAGCCTCTAATACTTCACCTTACCACTTTAAGTCATACTTCTTGAGATGATAGATCGGTCAGGGGTACTGATGAAGATTATACAGTAGTACAATACAACAGAGGTTCAGACAGATAGTTTGAGGCAAGCGTCTAATAAAATGCTTTTACTGTATCTTCAAGAGTTTGTGTACAAGTTGATGTGGGGTAAAGTTTAATTGAACTATTGCTCCTTAGAGTTTTTCTCAAATGCATCCGTTATTTTACTGTACAAAAAGTAATTGTGACGTTTGAAACTTATTTATTATCACCATCATGTGTGACTTTCATTCTAAACTCTAAACATTTTATGCCTGAGGTTTTGAGCTTATTACATTTATATAGAAAAAATTTAAATAAGCAACTATTACAAATTCAAAACTGTACATTTACATACCATGACACAAATTAATGAGACACAACTGATTTTTTAAATGCAATGATAACAACCTTAAAGGTGAGTATGTAAGCACTTAATGGTGATTAATCTAACAAGATTTGGGAGGAACAAGCAATATAATTTGCCTGCCCAGAGATCACTGTGGGGTCGGGGATGGCAAATTGGCAGAGTTTGATTTTTTTTTGTTTTTGTTTTTTCGATAATGATTATTTGTAATGATTAGCTTACATTATACATAATAATCTTCAGATGAAGATATTACTGAATTACAACTGTGTCCTTGACTTGTTTGCACATTGACATTGACCTTAATAGTTACAAGAGAAAACAATCATTTGAATGAGAAATATGATTTTTATATTGTGTCTAAATCTATCTAAATAACCAACATCGAGGTTAAATCCTCACAATAAATCTTTAACACAGAAATATGTTAGCTTCAGATTTCCAGTTTTGAAGATTACATTTTTACCCAAAGTTGTCTAATTCTGAATGACTAGAATTACTGTTCATGATTTTAGCTCATTTTGTTTTCCTGTGAGCTTTTTCTGTGTGCAACGTCTTATTATTTATTTTTAATTCAGTAAACTAAAAAAGAATACATTCAAAGAAAAGACGCCAGCAGTTTTATCATTATTCATTCATCTTCATGTCGGCTTTCTTCCCTTTCGGGGTCGCCACAGCGGAATGACAACTCTCTGGCAAATGTTTTATGCGGCGAATGCCCTTCCAGCCACAACCCATCATTGGGAAACATTCACACACACTCATTCACACTTTAACACTATGGGCAACTCAATTCACTTATACCGCATGTCACTTATACCGGAGCACCTGGAGAAAACCCACGCGATCACGGGGAGAACATGCAAACTCCACACAGAAATGCCACCTGCCCCAGCCGAGGCTAGAACCAGCGACCTTCTTGCTGTGAGACGACCATGCTACCCACTGCGCCACTGTGACGCTAGTTTTATCATTAGCTTGAAGTTAGCTATTCTTCAAAACTATTGATAACCATTGGTTTTGATTTGATGTCCTTGTTTTTCAAATCAGTTAAATATTGTGAAAGGTACTTTTACATTTAGAAAACTGGTTCATTTTTACAATCAAGTTAGATTAAGTCATTGCAAGAAAATCAATAGTTTGTATATTTGTCTAAAATATGATTATTTGTATTAAAGTTCTCGTTTAGTTTTGTCTTATCAGAAATTAATAGAGCCTCTAATCTCTTAAAGAGAGATTGCTGAACCTACATAGAGAAGTCTGAAAACAAGTTCTTATTTTTAACCAGATTTCAGGGTTTTGCTCTTAAAACAAGGAATAGAGGTTAAAGTTCAATACTTAACTTCAAGTGACAGAGAACCACTTTTTAACCAATTAGAGCCCAACCTGGTCTCCATAACGGAAATGTATGAGAGCTAAAAATTATGTCACCATGGGATCTTATGACAAATGACAAGTGTTGATTTATTTATAGAATTTGCTTGATTGGACATTTCAATATAGACAGAAATCAAGCCCCCAATTGCAGTCAGTGCATGCTCTACCCCATTATTGTTTGACCAGCGTCCACTTGTTTCCCAGTACATTTTTTTGATTAGGTTAATTGAAACTAAACAACTTACATCGTCTCATTCAAGCATAAAGAGGTTACAGTGTTTGTTGAAGAGGGCTGCATTTGTGTTTTACAAACAGAGTCCAGGAGAGACATGCATGTGCATGCATCTTCAGCAGCTGCTCTTATATCTCCTCGTTTAAAACTGTTCCAGCGCAGTGGCTTCATGGCTGCACTATCTCAAGCTAATGATGAATCCACTAGCATCTGGGAGCTTTGATAGTGCTTCCCTGCAGTGTCATCTGCAGAGATGCCGAGACGCCAGGGGCAACACACACAGATAACACAACCAGCTGCTGAAGCACACTTTTCTGGACTTGTCTCCTCTCTTTCTCGCTCTATAAATGTATGTGAGTGCGAGTACAGTCCAGCCAACTCTAAGACAGTTAGCATGGTCAGTTCAGCACGCTGTGACCTCTGATAAGCACCATCTTAAGTTGTTAGCAAGAGTATCGTGATTTAACAAAGCCTTTTTGATCATAATATTTGAGCAACACTGTTCTGATAAGACATCCCAAAAAAAACTCACAGCTGCAGATTCATTCCTTTGTTTATTTTACTAACAAAAACTAGGTAACTATCATGGTTTTATGGTTTAATTCATGTAAACCATATAAAAGCAGAAGTTATAAGTATGTTTGCTACTTAACTTCATTGTATTTGCTGCTTTAGACCACAGATGATGCCTGTATAGTCTTGTAATAGTCAAAGATGTAAAAATCACACCAGCAAATAAACACTTGAATTACTGTAAAATGTTGACTTTCATTATTTTTGCCAATCATTACGTTTTACAACAAAACCACACATTCTTGTCATTTTAATTCATAATGGTTCAAGTCATAAGACTTTTGCTAGTGCTGTTGCTTGTAAAGAGTTCAAATAATACCAATTTATGTTTTTCTGTTTATTGTGATGGGTGAATAATCAGAGGTCTTGTAGCCTGTATTCTGCATCTTCTGTCAGAATAATTGTGAATAGGTGCATGTCGAGGCCCACTCAGTGGTTACATAAACGTGGAGGTAATGCCCAGCATCTACTATTCCACTATAAACTTGAATTTTGAAGTGCAAAAAATATATCAATTATGTTAAAAACGTTTTGAGTTAGTTTACAAAAAAAAATCACATGTTTTACTTCCACATTCAGCACAATGTCTTTAACTATCGAAAGCCTTCAGCTATTTCCATACTCTTAATTAGCAAGCACACATCCAGCAGCAACATCTAAAAACATCTAAAATCACCTAAAATCTCCCTTGAAAAGTAGCTCAGCTATAGCAACGGCTTTGCACAAGCTTGAATCTATTGTGTTTTCCTGAAAATAACAATATACACTTGTAAATCAGTAAACCACATAAATCATCTCGGACTGATCATTTAGGCTGACCTTTCATGGTGACCTTGTTTGATCCAGCTGGAGAGATCCATCTCTCTCCTGTTCTCCCGCTGCCAGGAAGATGTGTGAATGAACAGGGAAAAATTAGACTCTCTGGAACCCTGCTAATGAAGTCATCTCCCTGGGCCCAGCCAGCCAGTCAGCTTTTTAATTAGTAACTAATCAAGTCAATACGGTTTTCTCCGATGAGAAACCGACTGGCCAACACACACAAACAAGCCTCAGTTCTCCTGTCCTTCGTTCCCTGAGGTAATATATACAGCAGGCTTCTCTCTATTGGCAGCACGGGTTTAGATTACGTTAATTACTTTGCCTTGGTTGACATTAGTGAAAGGTGATCTCCAGTGTAATGGCTATAAAGAATTTTTTGGCTTGTAAAAAGAACGATTTGGATGACCTGATGAATCTTTCGTAAAATTCGTACTTTAAAAAAATTCTAATAAATAAATAAACACAAGATTCTTATGAAAAAAGTACAATTCAAAATACAATCGAATTCTAGCTTTTTATCTGCATTGTGTTATTGCTCAGAGTTTATTTTTTTTAAATAACATTTTTCTCAGAACTCTGACTGTATCAAACATCTCACATTTTTCAAATAATTAAAAACTATTTTTTACTTTCTTCTCAGAATTTCCTCTTTTTTTGTAAAATAAAAAATACATTTTATTTTAGAATTCTAACTTTTTAATATTTTTCTGAAATTAACAATTTGGACTTTTTTTCCTCAGAATTCTTTTTTTTTTGCAAATAGAATATGATTTGATGCCTAAAGTGCTCAAGTTCATGCATAACCCTGTTCTTTACACTTTCTTGACATACTGATAATACTTTTCCTCAGGTCACTATTTTTAAACGTAATTCAAGAAGTAATTGCTTCATAGTAGTTTTGTTTCATAAACTTTAAAACAGGTAAGCATGCAGAAAAGCACATTAGATTAGGCCTTTCCATACAGGATAAATTGTTTAAAAAAGAAAAACATCGGCACTTTGCTTTACATCAGACTGAGGCCGACACTCAACATGCAACAAACTCACACGCAGTGATTTAGACAAAGTGATGTCAGAGCAGCTGCCTGATATAAAGAGAAACACACAAACAGCCCTCAGGAAATACATCTGAGACCGCGTGTGAGAAGATGATTTCTTCCTGTTTCACTCATGTTACGCAAAAAGCACAATTACAGACAAAGCAGCATTATGGTCAGAAGTTACTATGAAGAAATGTAAAATAAAATTCAAACCATGCGATTGAATAATAAGTAGTCAAATTATTTTTTCTTACTTTATACAGGACCTTGGAACTTAATTTCTGCGTTAACTACAGCAAAAACAATATAACAAACCAAAATCAGTTACTAATATAAAGTTCAACAAATAACAGGTTTTAGGACACAAAGTAAAAGTTATGTTTGTTGCTGCTTCAGCAGCAATCAGAAAAACTACTTTTTAGGTTAAAAAAAGAAGCATTAAGGCTATATGTTTTAAAGGATATCAAGAGACTCCAAACATTAACATCTGAATAATTCTGAAAAGACTAAATCACTCTCTGACCAACTGAGACATGAACATTAAGATTGGTACAATTATGAAACTATTCTCTATCCGTTTTAGACGTTCACATTTAAAACAGGGGAAACCCAAAGCTGCATAACAATAAGATCTTAAAAACAGTCCTAGATGTATTTAATGTTGATTTTTTTATGCAAATATAACACAAAAAAATGTAAAGTGATGTAAAAAAACTTGTACAGTCTTGATGAACATTAATGTATGTAAAACATTCATTACACAAATGATTATAATGGAGAGTTTACAGTTTTATGCAATTTTAAAGATCATGTTCTGAGATGTAGATAGAAAGATTTTGTGATGTCAATTCACAAGCTCCAGTTTAAAATGCAGAAGAAAGGCAAAACAAATGAAGAATTGTAGAACTCATTATGCGTTCTTCCCTCTGCGTGACATTTCCAACGAGACAATGTACAAGTCCAAAGAAAATTCCAACTAGAACTCTTGGAAATAACAATAATGACTGCAGAATTATTCAATCTGAAACCTTTTAGAACAGTTCCAGCCTCAAAGATGAAGAGAAGGGCAGGCTACGGTTTCCCAGCGATGCATCATTTAAGAGATACCTTGATTGGCATTTTATCAATCACTTTTCCTCATATTAATGCACACGGCAGCAGATCTTTGATAACGCGAGCATTTGATCAGCCCTTTAAGACTCACTCTGACCCTTTTCCACATTTCAAAGCTAATTCTGTTATCAGCCAGGCCCATCTTAATTGGGGTTTTAAGCTTTTCAAACATGGCCGTAGAGCACTAAAGATAAACTGGCCTTCTATCACGCTGATGTCATGAATGGGAAAGCCGCTACTGCCCCCAAGCGCTGAGCAGAATAATTGCACATTTCAATATATTACCGTGGATTTTTTGGTTTCATCACAGTTTGTTCGTTTGAATAAAAGTGTGGAATTCAAACTGAATTCTGATTTGTTTTCCCTCAGAATATAGACACAGCATGTCAGTATTAATACCCGACTAATCCAGAATAATTGTCATCAAACTGACTAGTTTCACCTTTTTGGGGATCTGTGACCTTTTTGTAGAACTTTGTTCCAAAAATTCAAATATATATGTAAGGTGTTAGATTCTTTTTCTTAGAATTCTTAGAATTTCACCCCTCTAACTTGTTTTTTAATCAAGGCTTTTTCCAAATAGTCAAAATTTAATCTAAAACTTTTAAATTCTTTACTCATACTTTTCCCTTTTTAAAGAACTCTCTGTTTAATCTAATTCTTCTGACTTTTTCTGAATAGTTCGGACTTCAATTACAGAAAAACTGGTGTCTTTAAAGGAATAGTTTCAATGTGGCATAATGGTCTTGAGGGTCAAGCGAACAGTTCACAAACAGTTATGATATGCATTTATCAGTTGAACCTATATTGCTGTGGACAACCTTGTAATTATTATTTCTGTACTATTTCCTCAAAATGTAATTTTTTTCTTGTAGATATGCCGAATTTCTGTGTCTATATCTGATTTCAAAATAGCACTCAATGAATTTCTGCTTCTTTTAATTCAAACAATGTTCATCACACAGTCTGGATTCTGAGATTAAAATAAACATCAGAGTGAAAAATGTGAATAAACATGGGCCCTTTTCTTCCATACCTTATTTGTGCACACTATTTTGACTCTTGTAAAACCAACAGGACTGCTATTGTTTAAAACTAGTTAAAGATGTTGTGTTAATGTTAGTTATACAGAAACAGATCTTTTCAGCCGAATGTTGTTTGAAATAAAAAAGGATAAAAAGAATGTTCACTGTAAAAACTATTTTATAAAATACAGTACATTTGACAAGATTTTCCTGTTCTTTTAAATTTTAAAACAAGAAATCATTTTAAAACTTGTTTTAAACTTATAACAAAACAATCCACTTTCTGTTTTACAAAGTTATTCAGTGATAATAAATACATTATTTTAAAAATACACGCATAATTAAGATTATAAACTGTAGTTAAACATACTTCACATCATTGTATACATTTTAATATATTCATTTAATTAATTAATTTTATTTTCATGTGTACATTTATACTTAAACAAGAGTAAAATGCATTTCACATCATTTTCATCCATTCTTGATGTGTATTCAAGGTTATTCTATTTGAAATCACACACAACATCGAGATGCATTTTAAACTAACAAGAATTCCAGTCTTCTACATTGAAAAAAAATCTTAGCTTATTTAATGTGGAAAAAAATATTTTAGATCCAGACATCAGATCTTGTTTGGTTTAATAACTTTTAGCGATCCACAGCTGCACTCTCCATTTCTAAGTGAACTAGTAAATTCTTTTATCTTCATTTACTTTAAATGTAATGAAATCCATTTGTGTCTGACTCCTCACATATGAATGGAGGAACTCTCCCTAGAGAAAATAAATGATCACGCCACACTTAACCATCAATTCAGCAAAACCAAGCTATTTGTAATGGATGCTTTCAGTCTATTAGAGCCTAAGAGATGAAAGAAGCCCTTTACAAACAGCATCCTTTTACTCAAGTCTCCATGAGGACTATTTTCCACACCTATACACCGCAAATACCATCTTCATGACAGAAGCCTATTTGAAAGCAACTGACAGAGTCTTTGTTGGCAAAAGGCTGTTTACTCACAGCTCTGACAGAAAAGCAGCTGCTCAGCAGTGTTTTGTGCAGGCCACACAGAAGAGTCTCTGTTCATCCAGAAGCTCACCCTGGGTCCAGACGGGCCCTGTGCCACTGTAAACGCCTTAAATTCATCCTCACCTACAGCATCTCTGCAAATCTCATCTAGTAAGCATGTTCTCATTTAGATGTAATGGCCATTATTTCTAGGTTAGAGCCTCTCAGAGACTATGCAGGGAGTCGACTGCCTGTCCTCCACTGCTATTGGGCTAACTGACTCATCTGCTCAGGGCTTGGCACGACCAAAAAAGGCATTTAAGCTAATGCTCACAATATGCTTCCAAGACTGGCAAGGGGGCAGCCGTCTGTCCACCTCTCACTCTGTATGAGCGCCTTGCAGTCTCATCCTGCTCTGAGAAAGGACTGATATGCAGAGCTAGATCAGGACAAATTATGCACTTCTTGATGGAGTCAGGGTGACCTTTAGATGAATATCTGACCTGATCGTGAAAATGCATGACTTTTACACACAGATGACTTTCTTCTGACTTTTTTTTTTTTTGTTGTTGTTGAAAAAGGGAGATTCTCCAATGATCTACTTGCTCTTTTCATTAGTTGTTTTTGGTTAATTTACTTATTACACCACAATTTAATTTATTAACTACTCATAGTTATTTTTATACTCAATTGAGTACTATATCATTAATTAAACTGTTGTTGCATTACAATCCAAATACTTGTAATTAAAGTAGATACTTATTTCCTGAAGAAAATGTTCATACATTAAAGTGTGTGAGACGAGAGTGAGCATGATCTGGGACTCAAACGTCACGTGACGGAAGTAGTTGTGCCACGTCCACATGCACTGTGTGCAAGAACTTAACTGCTTCTTTTGAATTCTTCATTTAAAAATGATAATAACAAATATAACACCCTCGATATTGATATTGTTTATTTATTTATTTATTTCATGGATCTGTACTTCAGAATCTAGCTGGAAAAAGTGCACATGATTTTTTATGTACACTATGATTTGGGACACCCTAATTCTCGTTTCGCACCCATAAAAATGTGAATAGTTTGTGGATTGGGAAATGGCATGTGTCAACTAATGATTGTGAATAGTGAGTTAAAACTTTTATCTTCAGCATGTTTCACAAGGACACAGAGGGTATGTTTGCGAGTGCAGCTGAAAGATCAGGAATTCTGTAAAAAGTTTGATTCATGAATGCTTGAGTAAAGATCAAATAGCTGCGGCATCGTGTGTGTGTGTGTGTGTGTGTGCATGTGTGTGTTTTTAGAGAATGCTGCGATTTGGATAACCTAACAATTCTGTAAAAGCTTTTGTAAACAAAATAATGCATACTTATAATAACTTGTCAGTTTGAAAACAAACATGATAATTGTATCCTAAAATAACCTGAATGAAATTACTACAATTATATTTGTAAAACACATCCTTGGTTGTCATTCCCTCAAGTAGTGTTCACACAAAGAACCAGAAAAAGTTGGAACTTGCCTGAATGGATTAGACATTCTCTACTCACTTGTTTGTCCCATAGGTGAAATTCTTCATTGCTGGTTTCCAGGTTTCTCTCAAGTGGCTACTGATTACAACCTGATTGGTTGAAACAGCTGTGAATATCCAAAATATCTTTGAACTTCCTCTGTGTCCACAATTCAATACCTAATCTGCCTTCTCCAAACATATTCAATAATGTGCTTACTCATGGACTTAACATGTAAATAGCTCACAAACTATGCAGCTTCCGGTTTAGATGTGAACACGCAGACTGTTCTCCCACTCTCAAACAACCTTCAAGAAAATGTTCAGAGTTCAAAACACTTAACACCAAAACTTTTGCATTTTGAGGGGGCTAACCGCCATCAAGACATCAAGATCAACTGTTCACTGACAAGACAGAATGCATAGACAAGGTAAGAGTTCACAATTAAAGCCCAGAGCCAAACACAAAGGCTAAACTCCATGTATTGATGTCTGCTTCAGAGCCTTGTGTACCAATGAGGACAGATATCGCTACAAGAGATGTTCTTGAGTTTTCAGAGCACATGAAACAAAATGAAAAAAGTGAGACTTTTATAGCTCATGATCATTCAAAAGAACACTTACCCAAATGCTGCCAAATACTGCATTGTATTGATGTCTGTATTGATAACAAGCTAAAAAAGTCAGAACACATAGAGGCATTCAACACAATTCTACCTGGCTCTATTCCATCTTCCATTTCTCAGACCAATGACCTGGCTGACCTTGGATTCTTCAAGTCTCAGATATAAGGCTCATGGAACATTGGCTAACCATCATGTGGTTTGTACGCTTAACTGGAAAAACCTTCAAGAATTTTAAAGTTTAATTTATCCAGAATTCTGGGAGAATCAAGTTTTACATTTGTGGAAATTCTGTAGTGAGTTCACCCATGTAATCAAGAAAATGTTGTATTTTCCAAGCCTGGTTGACCCTTTATCAGCATTGGGATTAATTCTTAGCAGATTTGATTTTACTAGTTGAATGTCCCTCATATCGATTGTGGAAGATTGTTGTTCTGCTTTCACAACTTTTTGTTATCTCTTGTCTTTTGTAACTTGTTGCTGTAGCTCCATCAATCATCTGGCACAGGAGTAAAGCCTGAACTCCCTCAGCTCCAAATTGCTTATTCACTATGCTTTGGACTCTGACTTTGCCTTCGTTCAACTATTGTTTTGAGATTAACTCTTGATTGGTTCAATCTGCTGATTATAAATACTGGTAGTATTGTGATTGCTTTCTTTTCCATTTATTTTTTGCAACTAAAATGGATTTGGAGTCAGTGTTTTGCTATTCCAAAAATAAATATGTGAATCATTCTCTGTGAGCTCAGCTTAACACAGAAAACTCAACACACTCGTCATGAGCAGCTAATGAGAAGAGATCACAGTTCTTAGCCTCACATTTCACAAAGTTACAGCTCTGCAGTCTGCAAACACACTTTCTCTTTTTAGATTGAAAATCAAGCAACTTAATACTTTAGTATTTTGTAAATTGTTCTAGATGACCAGAAGGGAAAAGGTTCAATACTTTACTTGTGTTTTATAAACATGTTGCTTATTGGAACTCAGTGTCGATTTGTGCTTCCAACTACATAGAAACTAGGCTTCACAACATTTCTATTAAATGATAACAAAATGATGAATTGTGGGAATGAAAATCTGCACTCACCATGATTCGGCCTGTAGCCTTTCTAAACCTCCACCACTTGCTAGAAAAATAAACCTGGTCTGCTTCCACGGTGGAGGTGTCAGGGAAGGGAGCTCTAAATTAGTGTTTTGCTGACAGCCTATAATTTTTCCCAGGATGAAGTTTTGATAAGTTTTTTCGATACGTTGTATAGCACTGCTGAAAAGCATCTATTAAGTGAGATCTATTTCCAGTGAAGCCTTGAGCAGGCCCTCACTTTCTGCTGCTGCTTCTCTTTATAATTACTAGCTGTGCAGTCCCTGTCAGCAGGTCTCTGTCTATCTGCTACACTGGATCCTTTGTCTGACTTTTACTTTAGAAACGCAACAAGCATTGTAAACAATAATTTCCTTCTGTTGGGAGGTTTAGGCAGCACAAAACCTACATTCAGTAAAACATTCTCAAGGTTGCATGTTACTAATTTAGGGGCATTTGCAAGAACTATATTGGAGAATTGTTTCTTCTTATGTAATTTATTATGGATCCACCCACTATTCAGCAGTTGATTATATAGACGCTAAAACTACAGGATGATATAATGATGCATTACAAATAGAAATGTCAATTATTTAGCCAGTAAATAGCTTGGATTGTATGTCTATAAAATGTTAATTGGGGTCTCTAGTTTATATAATTAGAATATCATTACAATTAGAATATCATTAACAAGTTTGAACTAATACATTACATTCATTAATTACACACAGCCATACATTTGAAGTTTATATTTCCTTTTATTTTGATGGTTATAACTGACGTCAAGTCAAAATTCCAAACTCAAATTTGAATATGGAGAAAATTTTCAAAATTGAAGACACCAGGTTAAACATTCTGATCAGACAATTAACTCAAAATATCTACAAATGTCTCTGGTGCACCAGTCAGACTAGCGTTTGTGAGCTCCAATTATCATTGCATGCCTGTGTGGCAGCAAAGACTCCTTCCATCAGCCAAGAAGTTAATTTTCCCAGATCAAAGTTGAATTCAGCTCAACTTTAATCATAGTAGAACCCGAAATCGCACACATTGACTGCAACTTCAGATCTTGCATTGTCGTCTATGTACCCATTCAAATCAGAGAAGAAAACCCAAGCTGATGTAATCGGTTTCTCCAAGGTCTTCCAGAAAGTTTTAGCACTTTATGCTTCCTACTGCTGACTGTAGTCAGAAGGGATCCTCCACACCTAAATGAAAATGTAGTCAATCAATCAATTACCCAATGTCTTTCCAGATCTGTTAAACCTTCGTTCCTTCTCTGAACACATTCCGAGATTGTGGGTTAATCCAGAAAGCCCAAGAAAGTTCTGTTGACTCGTCTCAAGGATTTTAAGACCTTAAAAAGGCTTTAAACACCAAAAATGCTTTTTGGGGCTTTCATTTTCCAAATGAATGATTATGATCATAACACAAATTGAACAATTGTAACATTTTTGCTCCATGTCAGCAATTGCTTTTTGTAAGCTCTTCAACTCTCCTTTTATCAGCTTTTTCAAACCAAAACACAAACCTGTGAAACTCCATTGAACATCAACTTTGATTAATGATGTAATTAAAGCATTAACTACTGACAGACATTTTTCTCCTCACCTCAACATTAACAGGCCATTGTGAAAACCATTAAAGCTTAAGAGGAAATCAAAGCTACAAACACAGTGCAGATTTGCTCATTACAGAAACAGCAACTGTGAGATTCAAAGCAACAGGCCTTCAGCTAGAGAAGCTCCTGTCACACAGCCGCGCTTCAACAAATGAGCCTGAACAGCACACATCTCAAGTTATCAGACAACGTCTGAGCCAGCAGGAGCTACAGCCTGGGCCTGATCACCGTTTTCAGCTCCAAACACACCAGTCATATACAAATGCTTCCATCCTTAATGAAAAGCCATTACAGAAGCCCAGGAGGGGCGATGTCTGGTTGGATTTAATAAAAACTGGTTGTTGCATAAGTCAGCATCATCGGAACATTTCTATTTCAACAATAAACGGGCACCACGTCTAATTAGTTTGTAAACTTTTACTTTTATATATAACAGCCACTGTATTTTAACCTCATCGAGTTCATCCATGTGGACTTGATAATGTAATTTAAACTAAGTTTCTCAAATCTTGCTTACTAAACAGTATAATGCAGGAAGCCTCGGGTTCCAAGCTCAAGTCTCCTCTAATGTTTTCCAGAAAAGGAGATATGATTTCTCGTAAAAAGCATCTTAAAAAAATATTTATCAGACAATAGCGTTTTCAATTATAAATCAGAAAATCCTGTACAAATCAAGGTCCCTTTAAGGACAATGGTACAACAAAAATTTTCCGAAAATTATTTTGCAAGCCATAACTGCCAGGTTATGTTGTTCAGAATTTTGTCTGAAAACGTGTTTGTAGGAACTGATCTCAACACACACAACCATGCTCACCGCATTCCACTAGAACCATCGTTAAGGTGGGAGTTGAAGAGCCTTAAGCTCTAAAACTACTGTGTATTTTCAATTCAGGCAGGTTTCTATTAGTTGAGAGGTTCCTCATGAATAGCTACATACATACCCTTGCATGCGTCTGATGATTATGTGCTTATAACAGTATTTTAGTACTAATAACATCAACTTGTTCGATTACTCAGTATCAATGTCTTTAACTTAACTTCCTTTTGACTGCACATTTAATTCTATAACTAGATCTTAGGCCACAAAAATGGCTTATAATAAAATATATTAAGGTGCTCTCAAGTTGAACCATTGCATTAACACCCACCATCACAACAGGGGTCAGATTTGAGCACTTACCAGAGAAAACAGTACAACTCTGGTAAACTACTGGCTGTGAATGCAATGGCTACAGTGTAATTATATATCTGTATCAGAAATGCCATTTTAAAAAGCATGTAAAAACACTGATTGCTAAGTGTACATGAAAGAACTATCTTGCTTTAAAAATGGTTGGATTCTATAGGTAAGCATATCATCCAAATTAAAAGGTTTCTTTTTTATAACTAAAAAACATAGAAGTTTAACAATTTACTTATGTTAAAGTTTCAGTGTCATTTACATCCAGATTCTAGTAAGTGTGTTATAATCCCTGGGTCAAACGCAAACACTCTGGCGATTGAAACACTTCAGCCATGTAGAAAAGATGTGCATCTCAAAAGCGACCAAGAGAAGCACAGTGCCCCCTGCTGTTGAACTTTTGCTTATGACAAAAAAAAAGCAAGATATACTTCACAATTAGACACGACTGTAATTGAGACTTTAGAGCATCGCCATAAAAACTATTCTTTTTAAGATCAGGCACAAATACTATATTGACGAATGGCCATTTTAATGTGAAGCCCAATAGCAGGTTCACTTCATTCCTCTTAACAGCTGTAACACATGATGCAATGTTATTTAAATTACACTGATTTCATACCAATCAGCTCCAATATGTTTAAAAATGCATTAATTAATGTTTAGAGATTGAAAAAATTTCCACTACTATAGTAGAACTGAAATGTTTGATGCCAGCATTGAAAAATCAAAGCACACATGAACTCGTCTTCCACTGTGTTTATTTGTTGGCGACTTTACATATTTAGAAAAAGAACCCAAGGATTTTTCCTCCTGTGTGTTTTCGTCTGGCCTCTTCGTGGTCCATGATGCCAGCTGAGGTTGTCAAAACAATGTATCTGCAGAGAACAAAAGAAAAAAATGAATGTCAGAAGTTGTGAAAACTCCTGAGATTTTGAAAGCTACTAGACCAGCTACTTTCTTTAGCTAGTTTGACACCTTATGTTACAAGACATTATTGAAAATTAAGGATGTCCTGATCCAACCACGTGATCGGAAGTCGGACTCGATCACATATTTTCAGACTGGATCAAAATCTGAAGTTGCATTCCGATTAATACTTATGTTTTTATCATCTTGTTTACAAGTCTGTATACATTTTGTTCATGGTATAGAAATCTGTACAATTATACAAAAAAAGCAACATGTGCGGCACATCAATGATGCAGAGACTGCTGGTTAAAGCAAAGCTCACGCTACAAGAGCAGCGTGAGCTTGAAGCCTGAAGAGGAAGTGGGAAGACAAATGCACTGTGACAGCCTGAACATGCAGGACAATACAGCCAAGATAGCACAAACAAAAATAGCATTTACATCTATGCATTTAGCATACACTTTTGTTCAAAGCGTCTTACAGTAGTGGAGACAATATGCTAAAGATAGCAATGATCATGACCTGCCATTCGTACATGTCCCTTATTAAATAATTACAGGGAGTCTCAAGCAGTGTGATTTTCGTCAACAATGAAGATAAAAGATTTTGCTGACAATAAAGAGACAATAACTAGCTAAATATGTCTGTTTTGGCAAGAACTTGAAACGCATGCAAATTTTCATTAACAAAAACGAGAGTGAATGAAAAAAAATGTTAATGAGTTAATTCGAGACGGTTACAAGTTAAAAATGTGTGACATAATAGCCACGAATCATGAAAAGAGAAAGACCAAGAAGATAACCAAAAACCCACATAAGCTAGCACACTGGCATTAGCGAGAATTCTCCATGTTTGAGATTTAGCAAGAATCTCAGCAAGCCTAACGTCGTGCACCATCCTCCAGACCAAAAAGGCTGCAAACTTCATTAGCTAAAGTCTGCTGCTGTCTATTAGCTTGCGTGTGCGTCATTACCATAGTTATGATTGACTGGCTTAAAGGTAGATGTAAACTTTATTTAGAATGGACTTTTCTTAGCAGCAGAACCACATTTTGCTGGTGATCTGTTGAAACATGCTTCTGTACTTCCAGCACTCAAAGCCACAGTTGATAAAAAATGCTTTTGTTTTTGGCTTAGATAAAATCTATTGTGAGAACACTATTTTGCATAATCCTAATGAAAAGCCCATCAATGATCTCACAATGTCAAATTAAACCTTAACACATGAAATAAAATTAAACCCAGTTTGAAATATTTAAAGAGTTAAATTAACTTATTAAAATATATTTTAATCAAATATATATTAATCTACCTTGACTAAATTAAGACTAAAACCTTTTATTTTTAGATGACAAATGTTTTTTGCTCCATAGACTAAAACTATTACATTTTGAAATGACAAATGTGACTAAAACTAAAATCATTAGATGGCTGCCAAAAACAACAGTGGTCAACAACTGGCTATTTTCACACCCGCATGTATAGTGCACCACAAGGGATAGAGCTATATTTTAATGATATACCCTTAAACACCACTTCAACACCGGGAAAATGCTGTGCACTTGTTTTGCTGTGTTACGTCAGCGCTACTCATAAAAATGCATGTTTGACATCACGGTAGCCAATCAAACAAGCTTTTCATGTGCAATAATCAATATCCACAAAAAGTTTATATTTTTAAAAGATATTACGCACAGGATTGTTAATCTACGGTCTTACGGTTCACGCGTTTTCTTTGATGTTCTATAAATGCGTTTGCTTCAAATACATTTCATCTGTAATTCTCATTAAGCTATTAAACTGCCATGAAATGAACAGTTCTACTCTACCTCTGTACTGGTGATGTCTGAAACATCTCCACAAGAAGCATTAAAGGCTAAAGGGAGCAAATTTATAGCTAATTAGAAAATCACACCTGTTCTTTATGTATTACAAAAGTACCAGATCGGACTCAATCCAAAGACGCAAACTCGAAAAAACATCCTTATTTAAAATATGTTGCGATTAAACTTAAGTAATAATTAAAAACCAATTACTTTGATTTCATTTATGTAAGGTAAAACTTGATAATGATGGTATTTCATTTTTTGTCAATAATGGCATTTCATTCACTCAATTTATTAAGTTCAAGTTAACGCAATCCCTTTTACTAAGACGAGAATAATTTTTTTTTACAAATTCTTTCCATCTACAGGTGTCTGTCCAACAATCATTGCCAACAGTTAGTCATTCCGCAGGAAGGGGGCACAAGAGGGATTGTAAATTTGAGGGAAAATTTTAGAGCACAGATTATAGAACAACAAAAACAAAGACACAAATGATGGAGAACAAACATGTAATACTATATGGATGATAATGTCTTGGGATGTACCGATCTATCAGCCATAAAGCAAAACCGGCTGGTTTTCTGTCGAACACCTGTTTTTATTTTGCATGAACATACTCATCATGCTAGGTTTTATTTGTTTGTCTTTCAACTTCTGCAAAACTTACAATCATGTTTAAGGATGAGTAGAGAGTGGCTTGCTCATCTTTACAGTGTGATATCAATAGTAATACCAAATATGATTAAAAATATCTGAGCATTATAGTTAGTGTTCATGTATTATGCTGAAGTAATGTTTAAGCTCTTGCCTGTCTAGGAGGAGACTGGGTGGAGAAGGCATAGTTTGTGTGGAGAGCATAATAGCAGCCTGCTCTGGGATTCCATTCTCTCTTTCCTTCCTACTGTCTTATCCTGGCACACACGAATAACTTCCTTTAAATGAAAACCGCAAAATAACGTCGTCGTTGTGCTGTTCCGCAAACCTGCCTCTTTCTACAGAAGAGAGTCTTATCTTCCATTACAACTGTTAAATACATTATTCAACAAAATGACATGTTGCTGGAGAGCTGAGGAACAGAACATCGCTCGGTCTCGCTGCCAAATATTAGTCAGAATGCGCTTCAGAGCCATGAGATATAAAATACTCCGTTTTCTTATTGAAACACCTCCACAATAAATAAGCTTTCCCACAAATATTTTTACATTCTGCCACTGTTTTATCTTGAACATGTACACTACAGAGCCTTGCTGTTAAAATCAGCATGACTAGTTGAAAGACCAAATACTAAATCTTCTCACCCCTCTTGTTTCTGATTGGCTAAGCTCATTTGACCTTTATCAGTTTAAGTCAGATAAGACACATATTTAGTTGCACACATACAGTGCCTGTGTTCCAAGCAGCTCAACATTGAATAATGTTCACTATGTTTTTCGATTTGAACGAGCCTAGTTGTTTCTCATTTTATAGATGCTTAAACAAAAATGCCAGTAAAATACTTGTTTGTTGCCATTTACATTTTGAAAATGGCAATACATTTTGAAAAATGTAATACACCATTTGTCAGTTACATCTGAGCGACCTCCCCCTCATTAAAATATATATATAAATACAAAGATCAGTGATGGATGTATATGTTCTAATGAACTTGGTTATGAAAATTATGGCTTAATAGACTTTGGAAATTGTCATGTTTGAGACTAAAAAGCAGTTTAAACAAACACTCAAGTAGGTAAGTTAGCTAGAAGCAGCTAGCTCCAACAACTGCCATTAAATATTATGATGTTCTTGTTTGGGTGCATTGCCAAGCACTGAGATCAACTTTATTAAGAACTTTAAAACGCTTGTTTAAAGCCTTGCTAGCAATCAAATTAGATCATGCTCTCTTTTTTTAACCAATAAGGTACATTTTGTTTTTAGATGATATTGGAATTTAGTAAAAACAAGAAAAACAGAAGAGAACAATGACCAGGATCCCATCTTCCTGTCCAGTATTAAATTACATCCAAATGTCAAACAGTTATGACGCACAAACAGTGTTTCTTCAGCCAATGTGGAAAGGATTGCTAAATGGAACGAAAATGAAAAGGTAGAGCATGTTTTTACGAAAACACAATTTTAAGTAACTTTGATATGTCAGAAAGTTAAAATGCCAATAGATAAAGAACTGTGATATGGTCTTGTTTTGTGACTTCATAGCTGAACGACTAGAGTCACTGTTGATGTCAGTGATAAAAACCCTCTCAAAGAAAAATAGTTGCAGGAATGCAAAGCTAATACAGCCAGTAAAGATACTTCAACATTGCTTTTGAGAGAATTGCACTCCGACAGGTTGCTTTTTTTACTAATTTAAATTACAATTTAACGTTTCGCATAAGGGTGGGTCTACTGGCACTGAAATCTAGTCATTTCAGATCCAACAAATAACTTTTTTCACTTCACAATGGAGCCAGAGCAGGGTTATACAAAGGGAGCTTTAAAGGCTTGCTGCACTAGCATAAATTGGCCTTTAAACCAGTCAGAAAATGAAATAATAAGTAGTCCTAAAACATCACACTACACCACCGGAAGTCTGAACTGGAGATAACTGAACAGCTATACAGAAAAAAAATAAAAATAATAGGATGATTGGGGAGAATTTTTTTTTTTTTACCAAATATTAACATTACTAGGACAATCTCAGATCTCAAACAACTGCTAACACAGCTCTCTTTTGGAACACAAGGCTTTTCCTGCATCGATGATGTGGAACATTTATATGCATCTTAAAAAAACAAAAGATATAATAACAAAAACATTTTAAAACCAAAACAACAAAATCTGTCCACAACTAAATCTACCAAAATTAATTCACAAAGCAAAATAAAAGACAATTCTTAGACCCTCACCCAAACTGTCTGGAAGGGAGGAGGTTGTTCTGCCACTTCTCCAAATCCTTCAACTGCACATCGAATCGCGGGCTGATGACACCACACTGCAACACAACAAACATTTCTCAGAAAAAGGTTGACAGACATCTCACATATACTATTTCCTATATCAGTCTGAATCACAGAATAACAATATGATTGATTTTACAAACAATCTAAACTAATACTTGACTGTTGTAATTTCATTCGCAAACAAATATCCGATTAGCAGCATATGTTTTGAAGACTTAAATGTACAACTTTACATTAATAAGTGAATATATCAATGCACATTTAATCAAGATTATGCATAGTATTACAATGTATGAAATTCCTGATATATTCAGTTGATTTTCACCTCTTTCAATTTGACAATGAAAACTATTTATGGAGAACCACCTTCACAAGTATTGTTTAATTGTTTAACCAGATCAAAAAAAGAGCACAACATTTAATACCTTATTGTTTGCCAATTTATGTTACAGTGCTACTAAACCTAGATTAGATGTATGTTTGAGTTACACTTTGTAGCAAAATGGCCAGTAAGCTGAAACTCGGCTGTCAACATCAAACATCAGATTCAATTTAATCCATAGCAGACTTAACTTAAGCATCAAAACAACTCGGTCAATCATTTATGTTTATTCTTCATTATGTCATTACAATTAAAAACTGTGAATTCATCTTACTGAACTAATGGAACAAAAGACTACAAAAGACTCATGTATAACCTGCATAAAAACCTGTGGCAATCTTTGGCAACATAAATCAAGCAATAGTAGTTACCAGCAAACGTATACAGCTAGTTAACGTCTTTGCCTATAATTCACAAAGTCCTAATGTAATTTGTGTGTTCTCAACGTTGTATTATAAAGGCACAGGTTTTTAGTTTCCTCATAGGCATTACAAAACACCAGTTTAATTTTCTTTGACACCTAAACTTGGGGGAAAGATGCTGCTGATGTATACTGAAAAATTGCAAGTGTTCTCAAACACTATATGTGCTCACCTTATTCAGCCTTCCTGTGAGGTTGACAACAATTTTCCCGGCTCTGTGATCATCAATGATCTCAAATTCACCAATATAACCTAGAAAATCAAAAAGTTAGTATGAACTAGATTTACACAACTTCAAAGTTGACAGTCTCAGAACTTACCATGCTTCATCATCACAGTAAGAAAGCGAACTATGACTTTCGAGCAGGGCCTGAGAAGAACCTGGCGTTTCCCACGTTTCTCTGCATTATTGATGCTTTTCAGCGCATCGGCGAGAACGTTCATGCGCACCATGATGCCTGAGAATCAAGAACACACAAGGTTCAACATTTAACAAGATGAAGGAACACACAAGAACAATTTATATTAATGCTATAAACATACCGCCCCAAAAATAACGACTTCTTAACGAAACGAGCTACGTTACCGTTATACAACTTCACCAACTATGAATTGACCGTAGCTAAAGCTAATTAGCAATGAGCTAGGGTGATTTCAGTAGTTTTATAGTCAATGACAATCATTATAAGAGATACATTTCAACGGACGCCTTAAAATCTTAACTTTAATAATTTTGGTACTCGTGTCACCGGTATTGTAGAAATACATGGTTTGGCAGTGTGAAGGATGGACAATAGTGAATACCTGACAGTTCCCGAAATTGCTATTCTCTGAATGAGTTAAACCCTAAGTGCTTGAGGTGCTCATAAATATATATTTCATACTTTCTGTAAACGATGTATTCGGATGCTTGCGATATTTACCAGATTAAACACGCATTCTAGCAATCCAGAGTCTTACCAGTTCTGCAATATGGCGGAAAGAGGAAGGAAGAGGGGCGCGCGGTGCGATTAGGGAAAAATGTACTCTCGCGAGATCGCAAGAGGAGTATGTGAGGCCAGCTTTGATGTGTCTGCCACCTACCGGTTTGGAACTTTTATAGTCCTGAAGCGCGAAAATTATTTCACATTTTTAAATCAGAACCATAATTTTCCTTTCATATTTTTTAAGTTTCTCAATAAATTGTTTTGTATATTATTGCTGAGTGAGACCAGCTATGATGTATGGGTTAGAGACTGTAGCAGTGAGGAAGAGACACGAGGCAGAGATGGAAGTAGCAGAGATGAGGATGTTGAGGTTCAGTTTAGGAGTGACAAGGATGGACAAGATTAGGAACGAGCACATCAGAGGAACAGCTCAGGTTGGTTGTTTTGGAGACAAAGTCAGAGAAGCCAGATTGAGATGGTTTGGACATGTGCAGAGAAGGGATTGTAGTTATATTGGTAGAAGGATGTTGGAGATGGAGCTGCCAGGCAAGAGAGCAAGAGGAAGGCCAAAGACAAGTTATATGGGTGTGCTGAAGGAGGACATGAAGGTAATTGGTGCAAGAGTAGAGGATGCTGAGGCCAGAGTTAGGTGGAAACAGATGATTTGCTGTGGCGAACCCCTAAACTGGGAACAGCCGAAAGAAGAAGAATTATATATATATATATATATATATATATATATATATATATATATATATATATATATATATATATATATATATATATATAGTTTAATTAATGTATTTATTTCCCCTAAAGTATTTTTGTTGTACTCGTCATTCTGTCCTCCATATATAATTACCATACCTTGTAAATGTTTACCTTTTCTTAACTACATTTAGCTAATTTAGCAAATTTCTCGCATTCATAAATGCATCCTTCAATACCTGCAAATAAGTTAAAATATGTAAAGTGTGCAACGGGACTTTTTAAAGCTAAATTGTTCTTGTACTTGAGTGAAAAACAATCAACGAAAATAGTTATATGTAATTACCACCAGGTGGTGCAAATCATTCAGCGTAAATACAGTTAACTATGGATATTTTTATACGTTGTCTCGGTAGGTTAAGATTAAACAGGAATAATGTAGCTATACTTAGCTACAACAAAGCTATTCCATGCAAAAAAAAACTTTTAGGGGTAATTTTTTACCAAATCAAACAGCTTTCAAGCAACACATTAAATACAACACTTTAAATAAAATAAAAAAACAATTATAATCCAATATACGTGAACAAAACACAAAAAGGACAAGACTGCGCAGTATTTATTTTGAGAAGTGGGTAAAATTAACATTTATTATGACAGCATTTTGGTTGAAGTCAGGGTCACTGTCCATTTGTCTGATTCTTCAGCAGAAGATCCATGTAGGCTCCATCAATCAGATCGGCCTCCTTCACTCCCAGCTCCCTCATCAGCTGATTGGCGATGCTCACTCCTTCCTCTCTGCTCTGATGCTCTTTCATCACCACCTCGAGCTCCATAAAGTCCCCCAGACCTTCCACCGAGTCCACGTGGACCCTAGTCTGACCCACAATGAACAGCCTCCTCTCCTTCCTCACCTGTCCCACCTGCCCTAGAGCATCCGACAGGACTTTGACGAGCCCTGTCGGATCGCTGGTAGGGGTGATAGAGTAGTTTGAGAGCTTGGGTCCTTCTGTGTCTGGTCTCTCGTAAAAGATGAGCTGCCCAGTTCCGTCCTGGAAGTCTCGGAGTTTCAGGCGTCCAGTGGGTGCTCGGAAAAACGTGTCTTGCTGACGAATAACAGTTCCGTCCGAACCGCTCAGCTCCTTTCCTCGTTTAATAAGATTGTCCATGTCACGTAAAACAGCCTTTATTTCCACGTTTGATGGCATGGTTGAAAAAAAGACGTGTTTTCGAAATACAAAATCGTATGTTCCCGACCGAAACTTTAGCAAACCAGCTCAAGTTCAAGACAGTGTCTCTTTGGCGCGCTTATGCGCAAGACCGCTATACTGCGCGTGCGTCGTGGAAAATTGATTCATTAATTGAGCCGATTCTTTTGATTCAGCAATAAAACCAAATGTAAGTACGCCCAGTGGTGTACTAAAATGACCTACATTAAATGACGATTCATTTACACAGCTCAAATAAACAAAAAATTCTACATCCACTCACAAGACTCACAAGACTCAACTCGGTTCTAGACCTAGACTCACAAATCATTCGCTTGTTTGTTCATTAGTCACTGCGCATGCGTATCGCGTTCATGTAGAGCTGTGCGCAATGGGAAAGGGCAAATTGTATTTACCAATTACACTGTTTACAAACCTACTATTGTCTCATCTTCTGTGTATCGAAGTCTCAAGAACAGCTTAATTTCATTAGTTATCGGAAGCTGCTGCGCATATACGTATCGCTCGCCTTCTTTTGCCTTTGCCTAACGTTTAAAATGTTTACATCCCAGACGTCATCCTTCCAGGAGTCAATAGATGTGGACGAAAGAGAGGGCGACTTCGAAAATGAAGATATCGTTGGATACAGCCAGAAAAGTCAACAGATAAACAGCTATTACGCGATATACTACTACCAGAGCACAAGGTACCTTGGTTTCTATTTATAACCAGTTTTGCTGTTAAGAGGCATAGCAAATTTCCAAACTTTAAACCCTCATCAGTTTGGAAAGGTTTTAATAATTACTTCTCTGTATCTTCTGTAACGTATTTTAATGCTATGTACTTAGCCATTTCAATCACTTAATGCCTCATTAACAAAATCTGATATATATATATATATATATATATATATATATATATATATATATATATATATATATATATATATATAATGTTGTTGTTGTTGTTTTTAGGGGGTGGCGGTTACAATAAAAGCAAAGTAATTTTTTAAAATGAATCCCTACTTCAACAGTCTTGTTCTTTTAATAAATGCACTATTTAACTGCATACCTGTTGTGTTTTCATTGCTAATAAAAACACAGCTGTGATACAAGACAATCTTATTTCCAACCATTTGACTAGTTATTTATTTATGTATACAATGTACAACATATATTATCTACAGTCACGTATTCAACACAGTACAATACATATCTATATAAACACACTATCAAACCACCCAGATCTGAGGCCTCTGGTGAGAGTGTGGCATGGAGCCAGAGGAGGTCGGAGTCAACTACAAGTCAGGAAGACTTTAGGTAATGAGGATGCATCCTTCGTCACAGTCCAATGACTTTCGGTGTTGTGATGGAAGAGATCTCTTACATTCCGCATCTGGCTTTTCATCATGTTAGCTTGCAAACATCCTCAGTATCCATTAACCTCTCAAGCATCCATACTATTGTCTATCTGTTCTTACTGAGTCTGTGTAAATAGCTGCTGATGTCTGTGGTGTCCATTGCTTATTTGCTCCATTAAGAGCTTTTCTGTACGCCTTTTCTTTTGAGCTATTTCTTAAGTGCAAAACTGTGTTTTAACAAATGTATTCTCTTAAAGTCTCACCCTCCTGGATGCCAGCTTGCCACCCGAGGCTGAGCCTGAACTGCGGAGCTACATCTCCCGGCGGCTGAGCAAGGGTGCTCTCCTCGGGGGTATGGGGAACATTGCCACTGTGGAACTGAGGTATGTTTGTTTGATATTTCTATGTTTATTATTAGCTTAATATTTTTTTTAAAAATCCAATATACCATTTTAGAACCAGATCAGATATAATTTGGTCAAATATAAAAATATACAGCATTTATCAGAAGTGTGTACAACCTAATGAATGGCCAGCATTACTTTTGGGCACTCCCATAATCCTTTTGGACAAAGTTTTCACCAGAGATTCAATGGTTACCCAAGAAATTCTCTTCCACTCCTCCATGTACGCATCCGAAGGCTGGTGGATGTTGGAGACCGTGCTCTCCATTAGAGGATGCAGCGTAGATACTCAATAGGGTTTAGGTTTAGGGGCATGCTTGACACATCACCCATTTATGCCCTCATGTTCTTTTCGTAATCCAGTTGTTGCAATGTAGGTGTGTTTGGGGTCATTCTAATGTTATCATGTTGGCTGCAATGTGGTCCAGATTCTTCTTCAGTCAGTCTACTGAGTTCATACTAACCTCAGTGATTCATATATTTTTCTTGGTGCTGACAACTTTTGGTGCTTGGTCCCAGACAATGAGGCTTTCACCACCATGGTTGGCCATAGGCAAGACACACTTGTCTTTGTACTTCTCAACAGGGTTCTGCCACACACTGTCTCAACTAAACAAGTTTGTCTGGGTCTCGTGAGACCACAGGACATGGTCCCAGTGTTCAAATAATTTATATAGGTGGCATATTAGTTATTGTTTTTTAATGTTTTCACTTAAACAGATTATGGTGGAAAAAAAATTCTGCATATCTATTGATTTCTCCTCACAGAAGATCATGATTTTTTTTATTGTACATATCTAACATTAACATTAAACAATGTGAGTAGTGTTCTCCCGTCTGTGAGATAAAACAGTAAATAAAGAAATCCAATTCCACAAATTACAGAATACCCTAATATTTGACTCATGTAGTTATTTGTCTTTGGTGCACTGTTAAAGATTACACATACTCAAATAGTTACTAACTGTATGTTTCTATTTTAGCATCCCGGAGCAAGCAGTGGGTTGTTACTGCTGTCTTCTGGAGCAGGAGAAATCTCCAGAACAGCCTGAGGCCGATGGTAATGGCTGGGTGATCTGTCTGCTTGGAGGATCAGAAAAAGGACTAAATTCATATCCTTCATCCAACACAATTGAACAGGTGTGCGAGAGAAGTCAACTACTGTAGCAGTCAAACACTTTTGTTGCATAGGTTACTTTATTTTCTTTAACTCTTCAAACATTCAGAATGGAACTGGACAAGTATGTACAGGGCCTCCAGGGCTGTTTGACACCTGAGGTGAGGATTTATTGGTAATTTTATTAAAATTGCACACAACGTGCCTTTGTGTGTTTTTACGGTTGACACTGACACTGTGTTTCTTCTACTGCCAGATGCAAAATTTAGAGTCGGATGTCAAGCCTTACCTGAATGGCTGGTATGAGGAGTCTGTGATGCACATTCACAGAGTGGTTCAACTGCTGCAGGCAAACATTGGATTTCTTCTGCATGCTGTAAGAAGAATTCTCTCTTTCTCTCAATAATAGACACTTCATAAAGCATAGATATTCTGAATTCCAAACTGCCTTTTATGAGCGAAAAATAGATTCCATTGTTATGGTTATCCCAGTCAGGTTTTTTCTCTCTGATCATTTGAATTTGAATATCTGCTGATTTTTGCTCCCAATTCGACTCCGATCTAATCGACTTCCGAATTTTTTCCTGATTAGATATAGTTCATCAATGCATTAAGAAGAAAAGAAGAGTATAACTCAGTCAAGTTGTCCCAGGTTTCTTTTTGATCTATTTTTATCTATTAATGAACATCGACAAAATTTAATCAAAACAAAACCTATAAACACTGGGGGCACCACAAAATATATAAAAAATGTAACTAAAAAAAATGTAAGTGCAGAAAAGGCATGTCCAGCATTCCTCGAATAACAAATATTTGTCACTGTCATGCGACAAGTTGGTTTGTTTTTGTAAATAAATAAAACAATGAAATAGGATGTTGTTCTTTTTTAATATTGAAATATAAAGCTGTCTGCATTGTTATTAAAAACAAAAAGTCTCCAGTAGGGTTGGACAATATTTTTTTTTTATGTCAGACGATATCGGGATAGTATCTGGTTCAAATAAAAGCAATTTTTTGCTTGGGAGGGAAAGTTGTATCAACCTGACCATTAACTGATATTGTCAACATTTGTTTTTATTGTCGCAATATGAACAGTTTAAAGGTATGTTATTGTATAAATCAAAAACATTATGAGCTTCAAATAAACCTCTTTCAGAAGACCAATAAACAGAGTGGTGTCAGTGTTTGATCATTGTTAAAATCTGCCACCGTTGTTTTGAACAGCACGCTATACAGCGGCCACCATTCTGTTTCTTAACTCTGCTAGTTTCTGTCCTGCTGAGACTGCGAGCGTGTCTCCATAGGCCAAAGAAGAAGTCTGTCAACGAGCGAAAGCAATCGGAAGCAAAAGTTGCTGGTGTTCCCCCTGAAAACACTTAAATGATCACCACATTAAGTCTCACTTAAATTTTACATGCTTGTATTAAATAAAATGTTTAAAAAAAGTTTGAACATGTTTTTATAACATGACTTTAATGTTAGTGTAGTGAAACCAAATGTTGTTTGGGAAACTCTTATCCTCCATAAAGAACAGTAAAACAAATTTTGGTGTAAAAAAATAATAAAAGTGATTAACAACATTTGTATCTACACATGCACGGTAGGCAAATCTCACACGGTAGTGAAATCTGATAGAACACTGGACTTCTCGTGAAGCGTGGCTTCTGATTGATCTTCCAGCCATTTGCGTCACGTAACAGGAAATCTCCACAGATGACAGATGGTCAAAATATCACTTTTTTTAAGGAAAACTGGAATTCAGTTTAACAATGTCCGATATTTTTTTCCCTGATTCTTATTCATATGTATATTTTTATATTGTATTGTATTGTATATAAATTATACCATGACCAACATCTCAACAGGCTTTGAGCCACAAGCTGGTGGAGGTCGTGGGAGCGGATGAAAGGACCAAAGCTGATATAATGAGGTCTGTTTAATAAACTTTGATTTGAGTATCGATTTGAATGCTGCTTGCTACTAATGCCCCAGCGATTGGTTTGATCAGGTTCATCAAAGCAGCAAGCTTGCAGGGTCTAGTCCAAGAAGACACTACCACAGCCTCCCTCTGCAAGGCTATTTCAGAGGATTCCAACACGAACCTGATGATCAACTGCTCCAGCACCCCCCCGACTCTAACCAATGCAGGTCAGCATCATAACTCAATCTACATTTTTGCTTCTTCACAAATTAGATCACGTGTGTTGCTTTTTCACCCCTGCAGTCAGCAACCGCTTCTGTGATGACTGGATACAGGCTTTTCTCAACGCTGCTGAACGATTCAACCCTTTCCTCCTGCGCCAGGTTCTGGAGAACTTTAAACTTAAGGTTACTATTTTTCTTTTTTATAAGAAAACATCCTGATGGTATGCAAAATAGCTGTATGGTGGTCACTTGTTTTGGTTGTTTGCCGGTTGGGTAAAATTCTGCTGCAAAAGTGATAGATAGCATGTATATACTGTCTCTCTGCAGGCCATCCAGGATATGAACAGCTTGAAGCGCTTCATCCGTCAGGCGGAGATGAGCCACTACGCTTTGTTCCGCTGCTGTGTGTTCCTGCAGGGGTGTGGAAATGGAGATGTTCTGCTACAGAACGCCCGGGCGGAGCACAGCAGTCTCCCCGAGGCTTGCGGGATCATTAACGTGCTGGAAGAGTTTCTGGATGAGCAGATCAAGCATCCACTCCACTGATGAAAGCACATATACCTGCCTCTCTTAGCTGAGAGAGGCGTGTGAGTCACGGGGCGTGCTCAGTCGGGGTAGTAATGTGAGTTTATTTGAGAATGAAGGAAATATTGATGAAGTTGAAGATAAAAATCGTTATTGGCAATTAAGCTACTTATCCACTCTAAGAATAAAACGCTAATAGATTAATGTCATGATTTGAGGTCATGAGGGTGCAATGGAGGTAAAATAAGTGTTTGATTAAACATACATTATTTAATATTGTTAAAATGTATATATTATATTGATTATTGCTAGTGTTAGTATGTAAATTAATGTCATTGTTGGAATGTGTGTTCATTGTACGGTTAGCTATTAATTAATTTGTGTGTTAAAAACAGTGAGCATGAAAGGACATGTAGCAGTTGTGGAACCACCGTCTCCCTTAACACTAAATCATATTAAAATTAAATCTGTATGGTTGTACTCCCCTATTCATTAATAATTATAATTTGAGCTTTAATAGTTTCTGAATTTTTAAACAATGTGTTTCTGGTGTTCTGAATAAGGTATTTATTTTGCCAATGATGTAACTGCATTCCAGGTTCTCAGCTTAGCTGAGTACCTTTGTTGCCTAAAACAATAAACCCCAACCTCAATGTGCAGCCTAAGATTGACTCGCAGTGTGTTTATTATCGAGCCTTGCAGAAAAAAATTATCATTATCGACAGAAATTATCAATTAGCAACAAAATCTTAACAGACTTTTATTTTGAAAATAGACTAATTATTATGTGTAGTTTCCTCTCGATTAAGTGTTTTGTCAGTTTCCCATTCAGAGAACATTTAAATCAGCTTTCAACAGCAACATCGCAGTGTATTTTCTTATAATAGCAAATAGGAATAATTCCTCTCTACTTCATCCCATCCGATACCCTCAAAATAAAAATTTTGCAAGTAATTGAGAGTCCTTTGAGTTTAATGAGATTTTTAATACGGTGTAACTCTTGAAAATTGCTACATTCAAGCATTAAATTGACTAAAGCTCTGCTTTAGCTTACATGTAAGATCCTTTTTTTTTTGTCCAAGTGAGGATATTTTTTTTAATAAAGTCGACTCAGGATTAGAGTGACATGTCCTCATAGGATAACTTTTTTTGCAACACAGTGAGGTAAAAACACTCGTATCTTTGATAGTTATCCAGTAGTAAAAAAAAAATTGGACCAGCGAAAGTTTTTTGCATGCATTTATTTCTCTTGTAATCTTCCTGAATCTTTATTTTGTCTTCTGACTTTGAAATGTGGCTCTGACATCTCATCCAATAACTCCTCCACATTCATTGAATAATTAGTCAGAATTTACTAATTGACATTTAAGCTGGAAGGAAATTGCTGTTTTTCAAACGCAAAAACGTAATGACCGTGTCAGCAAAGGAAATTAGCCGAATTTTACATTTGTCTGGCTCTTGGTTCAAGTTTAGCAGAAGGAATGTTCATTAGTTCATTTTTGAACATGTGAATTTATTAATTTGTCAATTAAAATGTCAAAATCCCTTGATTTAAAAAATAGCATTGGTAAGAAATTAGGTTAATTAACTGATTTTTTTACATTTTAAGAGAAAAATGACACAATTCTACAGCAGTTAATAGACACAAGGGTTAAATCTGACTCTTCTAATGCCCCATCAAAACTTTTTTACACCCATAATTTACTGTACATACAAATTCATTTTGTCAGAACACACAGCACTACAGTTGCATGCAAATCAAAAACAATTCATTTTGACAGTTTTTTTTTACTGAATGATTAAAGGATCCCATTATAGATCATTTAAAAATTAGAAAACTATAAGCATGACAAATCCACTCCCATCTCATGCGATCTCTGTGGCAGTCATGGAGGAGCAGTTTTAACCCATACAGCAGATTCATAGTCCAAACAAGAAATCATGTCACTCAAAAGACCTCCACTCTCAGGACTTTCACTCAGACCATGAGTCTCTGACCAAAAAAAACATGAAATCAGAAAATTATAACCCAAACATTATGTTGAAACAATGAACTTCATATCATGAAAATGTGTCCATGTTAAAAGCTTTTGGAGTCTGTTGCAGAGTAATTCATCAATCTTACCTGTCATTTTCTTAACCAATGAGTTTGGAACATCATATATGCTGTCATTTAAGTCTGTATTTTTGGGAAAAATCAGTTTTTATGTCTTTTTAACACAGCTTAACCCTGTATTATGAGTAGGCTCACACTTACCCTGCTGTTTCTCATTGGTGGATATTTTGGAAGTTGGAGTGTTGTAAATGGCTTCTTTAGAATCTAGTCAATGACAAAATTATCAAATTCGCACAGATCTCCATCTACATCTCTATTTAACCGCAAGGGATGCAAACATACAAAGAGAACAAACGGAATTTCATTCAGTAGATACCATGCACTTTAGATGCCTTTAATGAAAAAGAATCACGATGCAGACCTTTACGGGGTGGTGGTAGAACATCATACTCATTATCCATCAGTAAGATCTCCTCTGTACTTTGTTCCATTTCAGTGTCGATCTGCAAGCTTTCAACAGTCTCATCAGCATCTGAGAACACAGTTTACAGATATCAAATTGCATGAAAAGGTTTATTGAAAAGATTCATCAAACATATTCCATTACTTGACCTGATTTGGTATTCTGAAACTAACCTATCAAAGCTTTCAAATGAGTAGGTTGTAACTGCAAAAATAAGTTTTCATATATGTTTTTATTGCTAAGCTATACCTAGATTAAAAGAGCAACTTAACAGGTTCTGAAGTGTTGAAAAAAGCAGCTGAATATATCGAAAAGTGCTCTTTTAAACTAAATCATAGGACCTACTACCCATTCAGAAGGGTTCATGTAGGAGGAGTAGGTACCTACGAAACCATATTAAAGTGATTCATAATGACTGATGATGGCCATAAAACACCATAATAACAGCTGATGAAGGGACTTTGTCAACTTGAATTATGTATTGTTGAAACAGGGGTGCCTGTTTATTCTATAAAAAAAAAAATGAACCCAAAAAATACAGTCAACATTTATCTTTAAGTTATGAACAAAAAGATTTGTGAAGCAAACCAATGACTAGTAGTTTGGAATTATATTTTTGGGTGCATTTTTTTGGGATAAGAATTCTCTTAATATATAGTTGAACAGCACTTCATCATCTCCACTTCATGACATACCAGAAAAGGACTGATTTGACTCTTGACCAATCGAGAAAGATCTGTTCTCCATTGAAGTTATGCTGGTGTCAGCGCTTGATTCTTTCATGAAGCTGGACTGAGCGTCAGGCTGGAGATCATCCACAGCCTCCCTAATCTCAAAAAACACATGGCAGATTCAGGCTGGTATAGATGCCCTTTAAATCTGCATCCTCCGGCGTGTGGAGTCTTACCCACTAAGAGCTGGTCCACTTCTGTCTTGGTTGAGGAGAAGCATGGCTTTCCAGAGCTGGTGGGTCCACTCCTGCCTGACATGAGCTGAGTCTGCTGACTGGAGGAGAGTTGATTCATTTTAAACGTAGCAGGATAATGTGTCTGATGGTGGTGGATGGTCACGCATCCTCAATTCTCTTTTGCTCAGTGTGGAAACTCACCAGAAGTTTTCTCTTCCCATTTTTCATTATGATTTCAAATAGGTACCGATTGTTCTCAGATTTGCTTACTTCCCTCACAGCCTGAAACTATACATGATGAGAATAAAACATTTTCTTAGTATACCGACAATTGAGAAAATAATATTACATTTATTACTAATAGATTTTTACCTCATGAATGTAATATTGTCCCCTGAGATCCAACTATTGGAGGATTGAGATATAGTCAACAAACACTCTTGTAGATTTTGCCAACATTTTTCTTTACAAGACACCGTTGTGTAAAATGTAATATTTATTTAAAAGCTAAATGTAAAACCAGAGATTAATATGTCTTAACACCTTAACCTCAAACAGCCCATTTACAGGGAAAATTGCTTGGATTATGATTAAAGTAAGGAAAATATAACAAATTCTGTAACAGTCCAGATAACCTGAAACATTCTCTAATCTCAAGGAACAAGAACAAGATATCAAATTCTGAAATGTATTTATGTATTTTTCAAATATTTAATAAATGTTGAAATAATACATTAGTGTATATGTTAAGAGTGCATCTGCTCCCGTAGTGGATATTTGGCCCACATTCTTTAAGATATCTATTTCAGCTGTACAAATATTACTTTTTTTATTATTAGGTCTTAAATGAAATACATTTACCAAGTTTTTCTTTAAAAATATAAATACAGAAGATGGCTAATTACTTTCCTCTGTTGATTTATTTAGTATATTGGGACTAAATAACTTTTTTGTCACCTTAAATCTATTAGGTATCGAGTTTAAAACAGTTATAAGTTTACAACATCTCAAAAAATATAATATGGTTGAAATAAACTACAAACTGCCATATACTTACAGCGCTCCCAAGTTTCTTAGTATAGAAAAATAGCGTTGTGTTGTGAAGTCTGAACCAGTATGTGACCCACCGAAGTTTCTGAGGAAAATAAAATGAATTAATCAGCAAAAGTGCTTATAATATAGAAAGTCCACAATAAAAGTAGTAATCATTTAAAAAAGAGAAACTAATTCATAAAATGTGTTCATATAATTAAAAACATATATTTTCTCACACACCTTCTTTTGAACATCGACAATGACAAGAAACCTTGAGAGTTTGTAACCAGAAATTCTGTATTTAAAGTTTCAAATTTTTATTCTCCATACTCTACAAAATGTCAGTTTAATATAAACCACAGACATTAGCAAAGCATTTAGTGTTTCTTACCATTTTATCTTTGCGCTTCTTCAGAAATCCCTGGCAGAGCGGAGCTGATGCAGCTGTTCCGGTTGACATATTCAATTTTGAACATTCATCCAAACTTCAACAAATATGTAAATCAACACCATAACTTCCCCATGAAACAGCCACATCCTCACAAATAATTCTGCTTATAAAGAGATGCTGTCCACAAGCAAATTCATAAAAAAGGCAGGCTCTTGTTCAATGCTTGAGTAGACTTACAGTAATGAGTCAAATACCACTTCTCTCCATAACTGTGAGACAATAAACAGATTTTTGTTTGTACAAAAAAATCTATTTTGGATCCATTGTTTGGGAAATTGTCAGCGGAAAATTTAGGTTGCTTGAGAGCTTGAGAGACATTCAAAACTTGATCCAGGGATTGTTAGTTACAGCCTTTTGTTAAAAAATTGTCAACAGTTTTCCTCACCAGGACAGTAAGCATACATTTATGAGTGAAATAGTGGGAAAATATATTAAATAATCAGGAATGAATCTTCAATTGTGCTTTGTTATGCCCACCTTTTCAGGTATCCATTTTGTTTGGAAAAGGATCTGGCAACCACTGCATAGAAAACCATACAAACATACACTTGACCTTACTCAAGCTTTTCTTTAAGATAATATAATTTAAAAGCTGGTACCTGCATATTAGCTCCATGTAGAAGCTTTTATGTGTGAATCAAGGTGGTAAGGGTCAAGAATGTTTTTGTTTCAGAGCACTTCATGCTCTGATCACATCTCCCAGTCCTCCAACAGCTCCACTGGCTCCCTATAAAATTTTGATCCCAATTAAAAATTCTTCTCCTCACTTAGAAGGCACTGCATGGCTCCGCTCCATCCGATATTAAAGACCTTCTCTCAACCCGCTCTCATTCACGTGCACTGCACCTCTAGCACCACCCTCTCTCCCACTCTCCCCCTCCTCCGAGATCCTCTCTTGGCGAATGATCGTTCTGCTGTTCCGGCTCCAGCTCTTCAGAACCACTTTCCTAGCGCGAACTTTCCAGGAAAGTTCACTTTTTCAGACAGGTGTTTAATTTTTAGTTCTTTGTTTTAGTGTTGTGTATCTTATCTGCTACTACAGTTCTTGTTGTGATCTGTATTTTACGGATGTAAGGTGTCCTTGTGTGTCCTGAAAGGCGACAACAAATAAAATGTATTATTATTATTACTGTTATTGCTGTTGTTGTTATGTATTCTGTACTTTGTTGTTGTCATTTTGGGCATTTACTTATTATTTGTGATGTGTACTTGTTGCAAGTGTCATACGTTATCGTATACATTAAATCATACTTTTAATCATAGCGGTGTTAACCATTATTGAAATATTCAACTGACACAAGATTGATATACATATTGATAAGATTAATAAAATGAGTTTACTGAAATGGTTTAAAAATATATAAACCATTGGCTTATGTTCACTGTTCCAATCAAAACCTACAGAAGGTGTTTCAAAAATCAGAAACATTAGATGGATGATGTTTAGATAGAGAGGCTTGGAATTTCAGTTAAAAAAGCAATTTTTTAACATGTGATTATTCATTTTTTTGTCTTAGCGACATAAAATGCTAAGAGGATATGCCCTGCATCTGCTTGGACAGATACAATCATCTTTCTAATTACTAAATGCGTTTCTGAAATGCAATCCCTTTTAAAAACCCTCTAGATTCAGAACAGTGATCTTGCTAAAGTAAATAATTAATATATTTTAAGATCAATCAATTATATGGTTCTTTATTTTGAGCAATGCAATTATTTGTGAATATGGTATTGTATGAGTTACTGAGCATGTTATTTACTACAGATAAAGGTCTAACTTCTTTCACAGCTGTTTCTACAAAAAAAATATGTTTTGGAAACATTCTTTGAACTAGTTACTCACAACCCTGCTTATTCAGTTATAAATTACATAATTGTTGGACTATTTATTTCCCATCCAGATTTGGTTGACTGTTTAAATCAGGAGATAAACTGTTATATAGTTTTGCCAATTCTTCCAGATATAGACCTTAACAACACAATTGATTTGGATTTTAATATGGATAAATAGGTTAAACAGGTTCAACTTTTATGACTTACTGTTTTTTTCCTAAATGAAACCATAGCCCTATAAATATTTGGAGCAAATGACACAACAATTTTATCCTTTCTGGTCAATAATGTGAAAAAACAACTGTAAACATTTCAGAACTACGTTTTTACTTTTTTTCACATTTACATTGGGCGGATAATATATTCGAGGGCATCAGCACATTTTTCCCCTACTGGTAAAGATGATATTTACACAATTTCGGCTCCTCTTACTTTAACCATATTAAAATGGTTAAAACAGAAAAAAACAAGAGAAAAATTTCTATCTTCAAACAACCCTGAAGTCTGTTTTTAAAGGGTCACTGTTGTGTAATTTTAAGGCGTCACGGTGGCGCAGTGGGTAGCACGGTCGTCTCACAGCAAGAAGGTCGCTGGTTCTAGGCTCGGCTGGGGCAGGTGGCATTTCTGTGTGGAGTTTGCATGTTCTCCCCGTGATCGCGTGGGTTTTCTCCGGGTGCTCCGGTTTCCCCACAAGTCCAAAGACATGCGGAATAAGTGAATTGAATAAGAACAATTGCCCATAGTGTTAAAGTGTGAATGTGTGAATGTTTCCCAGCGATGGGTTGCGGCAGGGAAGGGCATCCGCTGTGTAAAACATATGCCAGTGAGTTGGCGGTTCATTCCGCTGTGGCGACCCCGAAAGGGAATAAAGCCGACATGAAGATGAATGAATGAATGTTGTGTAATTTTGACTTTTCTGCAATGTCCACCATGGCTTAGTGTTTTTCCCTAATTACAAGAAATTGAAATAATTTTTAAAGGAATACTGAGTAATCCTCCAGTATTAAAGTGCAGCTGTAAAAATGATTCTGTTATGCTCTGCTTGTGCAACTCTGTGTTGATGGACCAGTTGGTCATAATCACAAGTTCTGCCACACTGACATATCAAATCAGATCATGACTCTCACTGCTCCCTGAAGACAGGTTCCGATCGAAGGAACCTCATTAATGTTATTGTGGAAAAACAAGGTCACACAGGCCTGCTCTCAAAAAAAAAAAGACTTTTGCACCCAAATAATGTTTTAAGAAATATCATTTCAAATATCATAATACAAGTTGCACTGTAAACTGTCACTTTCTATCAAGTTAGAGAATTTATTGTTGCATTTTATTTCTCTATGCCACGCATTTTACTACATATCCGTAAATTTATCATTTTGGATTTCTTTAACAACTAAAACATAAATCTGTCAAATGTTTTCTGTTGTTAATTTCTCTTTGCTCCAACGTGCTTTACAAACAAGGTGTACTGAATTGGATATATCTCAGGTTTTAACAAAAAACTAATCAGACAGACCAGATAAACACACTTATTTTATTGTAAATGATTGAAAACCCTCAAGTGCATCAATCCCTTGGCTTTAAACCGAGGACATTTGCACCGGAACTTACTTAATGTGAGGAAAGAAGTTGAAATGTCTTCTATACACCAACGTTAGCCAGGAACAATTCATCAAGGTAATAATGAACTCATATCAAACAGTTAACATAAAAAAAGATTTGTTGTGCATAATTTTTGAAGGCCTTGAAAAAAATGCATAACTTAAAATAAAAATGCAGCATATAAGAAAATTCCATGTATTTAAACTACCAATGCTGCAAAAGGAAGGAAACGGCAAATAAATAAACAAAACTGACTTTTGAGCACACGGACGTTGACATGCGAGAAATGGCTTCATTTCGAGGCTTCTCCCTCAAGCACAAGTGCATAATGAGACACTTCAAATATAATTTGCTCTTTAACTCATCTCAAAATGTCTTATAAGATGCATATATACATTATTAAACAGCATTCAAGCTCCCCCAGTAATCCCAGACACTCTGCTGTTCATTTTCATGACAAGTCACAGAGAAAAATATCAGTGTGAATAAATAAACCCTCATGAGAACAGCAGAGGTAACATTTCTGTTCAATTCTGCTTTGAGTTAGTCCACTTCCGCAACACTCTTTGTGAGAGAGTCAGATTCTATAACCAAATGTTTTGTTATTCCTGAAACACAAGATATTTCCAAAATATTCATGTTGCTCTTGTTCCAAAACTGCAGAACTGTAGATCTCCATTCTCTCAGTCCATGTTTCTAAATGCTCAGAGGTCTGTAACAACTCAAGTAAATTATATTTATTCTTTAGGAAAATGACTAACTCTACAAAGTTTACAATACTGGCAATAAGCATTAGTTCTCCCGCATGAAAGAGGATAGAATGAAGGATGGTTACGAAGGTGGGTTGCTCTGATCATCGCTGTTTAAGGAGAGCTTTGTACATGGCAAAACCAAGAACAGCAAAGACGGTGGCGCCGACGCTCGCCCGCAGCCAGAACGTGGAGTTTTTCAGCTCAGCCTGAGTCATGTGTCTGCAACAAGAAACAAGATCGGTGACTCACCCGCTGTTATTGTGGAATTAACATGATAAGAAAAAACTAATTAAAAGAACAAATTTTTGTACTATACTGAAAGAAAAAAAATCTATCAAAATTTAATAAAAAAAAGAAAAAGAACAAATGAAACCCTTAAATGGTGTTAGAAGTACAATCACAGAAAACAGGCAAACGATGTATTTTGCGTTTGCAAAACAAACCGCAAAAGACGCTACATAATACCTCAAAACTGCTCAAATTTTCATTTATACTGCACCTATGATTTTTGCACTTTTATTAATAGTCATAGACTGAGGCAAACATACATATGCCTGAAAAATTTTTTTTTAACAAACGTATCCACATGAATACAGGTTTGAAAATATTTGCCTTGACGAAATCGCTTTCACACTGTAATAAAAGTACTAAATAAATGAGGTGCCTCCAGAAATACTGCATGTCTGATGGCTGCGACTGGTGATCATCATTGATGTTTGGAGGCAATGAGAAATCCCCCAAAGTTTGACTCAACTCGTCACATTTCTCCTTTTGCTCACACAGATAGTCAAGCACTTTAATGAACTGTTGATGCAATTTATTGACCTTAATGCAGCAGAGCTTGTGTGAAATCTGACTTCTTTATACAAATCACTTAAAAGTTAGGCCGCTTGAGGGATTTTTTTTCAAATATAGTAGCCTGACCAACTATTTTAAAAGCATTTTATTGTCTCGTTTAGCCCTCTGCTTCTGGCTGAAAATCTTTAGTACTCTGCTCTTCCCACTGTGTAAGCTGTGACACATTTTGATATTGCATCCTGATTTTAGTCAGTTTCAGATGTTTTGCTCCACATTTATATAATAACCAGAGTGTGCCAGAATTCCTATAGAACAGGACAGTCTTGGTTGAAACTATAAAAAATCAGTCGACACAATATTTCTTTGCTGAGTAACAAATAAAACCATAATCACAAAAAGCACAAGTTCTCATTAAAACAATTACTTCTGACAACTGTTTGCATCAGTCCACCCAACCAGACAACATCTGCACGCACTTGAATAATGAACAGAACTTTATTCCAAAAAGGGACACCAGTCATTTCAACACTTAAAATGAGAGAAAACAAGCAATTTCATTTTTTATTGGTTTCATCCACACGAGTGTGTTCATTCTTACCCTCCTAGACATACTCCTGGACACAAGACTCGAAGAGTTCAAGATGGAATCCTCTACAAACCAGGCTGGATGAAACTCCTCACCCCCCCCACACACACACCATGCAGACAACATGGCCAATCAAACCCAACAATATACTCGCACCACCCCACAAACCTCAAAGTGCATGCTGTAAACACACATACACACACACGCACGCACGGACACACGCGCACACACACACACAAACACACATACACACACAACAGGATATGATCAACAAAACAGAGCAAAGTTGCTGAAAGCAAAGTAATTTCAGAAAAATATACTCTAACTGCACTGCATTTTGAACGTACATAAATGTATTATTTCTAAGTATTTAACAGAATTAGGAAAACACCTTTATTCTTACTATTGACATTATTTTTTAAAGGACAAATATTGCATGTAAAGATTACATTTTAGGGGTTTACAATTTATTGCAGATCTCTTCGATTGATTCCTAGACAAATGTATAAACAGATTCTTAAGCAATAATTAAATCTATTTTTTCAAAACTCACTTTTCTTTATTTTGTATTTCTCACAGCTAACGTTAGTTTGACTACCCTTAATTTGAATACCCATCTTATTTTCCATCATCATTCAAAGATAACATGAATTATCTGTACAATAAAATCAACATTGAATATTAATATTTCCTTAAAAATCTGTAAACGCAGAGCACAACCAGATGATGTTTTTTCTACTTCTTTCACTTTCCTCAGTGAGCGCACAAGCTAAGTAGACCATACTGGAGAAAAAGTAAAAAAAGAGAAACAGCAGTAAAAACATTAAATAAGTAAAGCCGGTTTAAAAAAACAAAAAACAAGATGCTAATCAAATTTTTTTTAATGTGTTTCTTGTTTAATAGTTTACATTATAGTATAAATAGTATATAAGGTACACTATCATATAAACTCAAATTTTGGATGTTTCAGGTTTCTGTTGTTCATGCCTTAGTTTGTATTCAGGGTTGTTCATGCATTTTTGTGTACCCTGCTTTAATATCCTGGCAGTTAAAAACGGCTCATTGATTGTTATAGCGCCACTCACTGACCAACCAGATGAACCAGATTTTTTCTGTGGCTAATCTTAAATAAACAAATAAAAGATGCAATGTTACCCCAGCTTCAATAAATTGATCTGATGGATTTTTTTCTGATGAAGTGGGGTACATGGTGCACACTAGGTGATTCACATACTTTGTTTAAGGTGAATATTGCATTTGAAGGTTATTCATAAAAATCATCTTTAAATTGTTATTTTTAAGTCACATTATACTATAAAAAGGTACAATACGTCATTATTCACTGCTGGAATCCCACACCCAAATAGCACATTTAAATTATGCTACATTAGTAATTAAATTATGCACTCTTGTTTGCTTTATAAAATTGTAAAAGAGATAATTTCTCATTTGATTTAATGTAAACATGTCATCATGTTTAAAATTCATTTGCAGTATCATTTAGGGTCTACAAATATGATATGCTTTCGAGTACTTTAAATATAGCATTAAATAAATCTAAAATACTTTAATTAAATATAAAGAAAACGCTTTTTAAAAAATATTTTAGGATAATGTAAGTAGTAGGCAATTATTTGGTTCATGAAATTAAAATGTAGATAGCTATATATTTAAAAAATATGCATAAACCCTCACCATGCTATACTGTTAACTTACGCAAACACCATCAAGTAAGAGCTGCAGTATCATATTAGTAAAAGAGCATCAACACCCATTAAGAGAGAGAAACACGCAGCACATAGCAGAACACTGAATTGCTATCCAAAGTACTAGAGCGAATTAAACAAAATATTAGCCACCAGCAACACTTTTCACATGTTAGCTAACATTCATCTGGACACACAAACACACATTCAGCTCAGGCTTTTAGTCGTCAGATCACTGAACGTTAACAGTTAGCCCCAAGTAAGCATCAAGCTCTCAGAAACATTCTGAAACAGTTACTGGGCCTACTAACAACATGTAAAAAGATGTAAAGCAAATATAAACAGAGCCAGCCAAACAAATGAAAGGGAACACCTAGGGATAGAACAAAACAAATACAACAAGATGTTAAAAATCATGGTAGAAATCAGACGGTCAATGCACAAATGTGTGTGACAAAGCAATAAAAAAAACATGCAGTTTTTTTCCAGCAAGTCTATTACATATGAATTGATTTTTGTGCAATAAAGATTGATTTAAAACAAACAATTTCATGCAAACCCGTTCCTTCTTTTGAGTTGTATGCTTCATGCTGTTATGAAAAAGCAAGTGATTTATTGAGCTCATATTTCTAACACCAGGACCAGTCAGAGGGAGCAAATGTGAACGTCACACTGATTAGTGAGTCGGGGTTAGAGAAAGGTTTGTTTCTAGTGATTTCTAGTGTTTAGCGCTGCCTCCCCCTCACCGTTGGTGTTCTGATACTATATAATTGGCTGTATACATCTCTCTCGATATATCTCTATTTACCTCTTGCATTTCCACCTCAAATGGTCTCAACAAACGTCAACAAATGTAGACCTGCTGAATCCAGTTCATATTCGTTCAGCTATAGCAAATTAATACAATTTCCTTGTACATGTTAACGTTAATGACATTTTTTTTGCATTGTTTCTCCTACTCTAATTCAAAAGCACATCATTTCAACAACTATTGGTCCCACAGATCATATATTAGGCCTTGATTGGCCCACAGCCTCACAACACACCCAATCAGCTGAAAAACAATAGCCACATGAAAATTGCACTTTGAGACTTCGGTGTGATTTTTATTTTATACAAATAAAACGCTGATTTGTTTTCTCATAGTATTAACTATAAAATAAAAAACATGCAACTAGCTAACGCTAATATCTAACCTTATGGTTTCTATTCATCAAAACACAATTTCACAATAAAAAAAAGTAGTTAAAATAAAACATGGAGAACAAAACCAAGTAAAAACTAAGATAAAAGATTATGAAGATGTTTAACAACACAGTAAATCTGAGATCCATTTTGAGTTTGTTCAAACAAAGAGTCCCATGCAGCTTTGTAACTCGTCACAGGTTCTTTAAATGACAAAATTTACTCAAGGCAGAGTTAAATAAACATTTCTTCAGCTGATTCTGCATAATGAAACTGAATGAAAACTCAACAATTTCCAGAATATTATATCCAGTGTTTAAACTACACTTGAATAAGATATAAGGGAAAGTTCCGCTATGGACACCTGTGAGACTGCCTGAAGGACAGATGGTCTACGTCATTAAGGGTATTAAAGTTAAAGACACATAGTTCTAACTCAGATGAGAACGTGCTCTCGTCTCCAACACCAGAGATTCCAGCTGTGATGAAGACCAGAACTTCAGAGCCGATAAATGACTTAGGCTTTGAGAGGAAACCACAAACGTTTTAACACTGGCTCTCTTGGTACTCTTCTAATTTATGACGAAACATAACTATTAAAATGTAATCAATTAAAATGAATAGAATGGATTGCAATGACTGACTTCGGAAAAATCAAAATCTTCTGAATATACCCGTTAGTTTTGGCTAACGATACTCAATCTTAACAATGCAAAGAAAATAATGGATACAATTGAAAAGGTCAGGAACTTAAAATCCCTTGCATTTGGTTCTTGCTTGGAGACAATCTGTCAGTTCTGCCTTCGTTTTATCATCCAAAAGGATCTGTTGCCTACTCCCCTAGGTGGATATGCAATGCATGTCTGTCAACAGGAAGCAGCGAGTAGTAAAAGTGTGTTAAGAAGCAGAGGTTAGTGATGACCTTGCTAAGAGGCAGAAGATATCGCGTGGAGGTAATTCAAAGACCTGTTCACTACAGCACTCCAGTGTTTGGCTTTTACTGAGCACACCAGCTCACAGTTCAGGAGGTTGTGAACAATGCAATATGCACAGCTGCTGCAAAAGCCGTATAACCTGGCATGGCTGCAAAAACACACAGAGATGAGTCATATTTTCACCTCCAAGAGACTGGATTCCTACTGTAAAACTACTATTACAAATGAGGATGGTGGTGTAAGGGATAGAAGCTTGTGGAGAAATTGAAAGAATAATAAAAAACACACAATTGAAAACTTAAATTTTTCAATTTTAAATAATATTAACTGCCTTAATTGAGCTACCTGGCGGCCCACCATGATTTTTTTACAAGATATGTGATGACAGCTATGATGATTACAGAGGCACAGGATTACAGTCATGTATTTTCCTTTTTTAGGGTATTGGCACAAAACACACAGTAGGTAATTGTTTGACATCTGTAATCAAGGTTCTACATGCAATTTGTTACACATATACACGTTTGACCAGCAGGCTTTTTTCTAACATTTTTCTGATTTGAAGTTAATTAGTCGCTATTTCAAACTACACATTTACTCATGACCTGATATCAAAATAAAGAACATGGTTGTTATTATTATTTTATTTTCTAATATTTATTTTGCATATAAATTCACTAATTTTGAAGATAAAGTTAGTTATCTCCGAGTAAATTATGGACTAGAAAATGTTTTTTGGCATTTTTCACAAGCTCTAAATAACCATGATATCTTTCAAGAGTTTTAATATTAGCGTGAGAGATGATAATGAAAGGCTGTGTTTAAATGAACTGTGTTTCTACTTTCAGATATTCATCTGGAATGTTTTTAGTTCAGTGTTTATCTGTTGAGTAAGCATTCTCGTTATATTAGCAAAGATGCATCAACCTTATTTACATTCAGAATATCTGGTTAAAAACTGTTCATTTGGGGTTAAAACTATTAACAAAACTATCATATCGTCTTTCTACTTTACAAATGCAGACATTAGCGATACATTAACTTTTTATTAACTTCGGAGCATCTCCTGTCATCACAACTTATAAATCTATAAACTTGATCAGAGGCTGGAGGGAGGGGATTCTGATTTCATTGGACTAGCCCAGTGTCTGTTAAGAAAATCAACCAATGGGCCATGACTTATGTGTCAGATATACACTTACCCAGCCGATAATGTATGTGTGTGTGTTATTTTTTATTTTGTTTATATATATATATATATATATATATATATATATAACAACCCGCCTCAAAATTGTGTGTCGGCCCATCGGGACTTGCCCGGTACACCCGATGGCCAGTCCATGCCTGCTAGCAGCTGAGATCTGAATCAGGTAGGTGTCATGGTCCTTTAAATTATAGAGATCAAAAGCAAGTATTTTTTTTCTCCCAAAAAAACAATATAAAGAAAATTATTCACTGACATAAATATATACATGGTTAGACATCTGAAGATCACACAATCTCAAGAAAGAACCACCAAACAAAAAAACACAAGAGAAATGACTAAATTAACACCCAGCACTTCCTTTGGCAAAGTTCCATATAAACACAACAGCTGAGGTTACTCTCAGAATCTGTAACAAGTTTAACATAGCAACATTGTTTGTAGCAGCTTAACTTGAAACAAAAGGAGACGACACAACACGACACAAACATCAGGGAAACGAAGGAGCAGATTACTCACGGGTACATGGCCATAGTAGTGAGCTTAGTGTAGATGTCTTTGCTGGGAGCCTCAGCTGTGTTGCAGGTGAAGGGCTGTGGAGGGTGAAGCTTGTGTTTGCGACAGAAGTCCAGCGGCGAGAGACCGTAATACTGTCGAGTTTCGTGCAGGTCTGACTTGGCAGCAATAATCACACAAGGCGTCTTGCTGTCCAGAAAGTGTTTCTGTGTATAAAAGACACTACTGCTTTAAGACACAGCTCACCCAACACTGAACTTGAAAAGCTTTGAACATCCGGACCTTGTAGACTTTAGCGCAGTACTCAAAAGATCGGGGGTTGCTAACATCATACACCAAGCAAATGACATCACAAGCCAAGTCTGCCTCAGAGAGGAACTCGAAGTCCGGCAGCACCTCATGCAGCTAGAAGAGAAAGACCAAGAAATGCTGGTAAATATTTACTATTTATAAAAAAACAAAAAAAAAACAATGAGTAAACAAATAACTGAATCAAACAGGTAAAATATGTTCTGTCATTACAAAGTAAGCCGGTTTGGATAAAAAGCTGGCTAAATGTCAATAAAAACAGAGCTTTTACTTACAAGGAGATATTTCTCTTGTCCATATACATAAGTGGTGCTAATAGCATAGTATGATTTGTGGTCTTCTCTTATTCTCTTCTGACGCTGTAAAATGAATTGTTGAAAATGAAAATAAGTTATAATCTTCATAATTGATAATGGATAATGATGGTACTCACTGCAAGGTTCCTGCCCAAGAAAGACTGCAAAAAGCCACTCTTTCCACAGCCTCGAGCTCCAAGAACATTACAGCGGAAAACACTGCGCTGCGTTTGTTTCTTCTGCAGATCGATGCACTTGTTCCGGGTGACTGCAAACGATAGGCAGATTGAGGATTTAAGAATATTCATTGGAGAAAGGAGGGAATAGATGATTATGTACACTAAACACTTTACCAGTAATAGCAGCTGCTTGTGATTCCTGTTCCTGAATGATAGAGTAACCAAGATACCCCAGGTACTCCAAACATCGCTGCACATCCAGGTATGTTGTTAGTCTGAGATGGAGACAATGAAGAAATAAGGAAGTAGAAGGATTAATATTACAATAAATTAGAATGAATAAATGACTAAAACCATTTGGGTCAAGTTACTAGTGCCAAAGCACCTATTGGAATTGTTGCTTTTTTCATGATCTTCTCATTTAGTCAAATCTCGATGGCAGCCTTTAGACCTACTTGCGAAACATATACATTTTCTGTGACTTTCTGAATATTATCCAGACCAAAGATGCAATTCTTATTCCTTGGTTCCTGGGCTTGTGTTATTTTGACAGCTTTTAATGTCAGTTTAATAAAATTTGAAACAGACCATCTTCTGACCATGCCAACTTAAAGTTATTAATAGAAAGTCAATAGGCTCGCCATTTTCAAATTGCTTGTAAACAAATGTAATAAAATGCTCAAAGGTTATATCTTGTCAATGTTTGCATTGAAACCAAACTTGGTACCAATGGTAAAGCATTTACAGTGTCTGAGGAAGGATATATATATATATATATTTTTTTTTTTTTTAAATTTTTTTTTAAACACAACATTGAGAACCGCTCGATAAGGAGTGTTTAAACGTGGCTTTGATAACGTTCATGCTGTTTATACCATTATCTTTGGGCAACATTAACATTTAAATATGTTATTAATGTTTGCTCTGCAGTGCAAAACCAAAATGAAACAGAATGACAGTCATTTGAGTCTGTTTCAATGTTTCTCGCTCATGACAGAGACATATAACATTCATCTTAGTGAAATTAGTCTTCAACATTATAAATAATTAAAACAAATTTACCCGTACAAAGAGCTAGATGAGCACACATTAGGGGAGTGAGAAATATGTTGGTTTGAAACCAACGTAAACAATCACCATCAAAGCAATTTAAAACTTCATCAGAATATCTTCAATGTAAGATATTTGCATGAATGAAAACAGACAAAGGAAATTGTGAAGCTCCTTGTTTCGTTTAACGAGGAATTATAGAGGAAAAGTGTAAATCCCTCCATGCTCTCAGATAGCTTTTGTTCAGTCATTGATCCTGGCACCGGTAGTTGCATCAATAAAATATCGCTTAGATTTTGTCCAGTAGAGCTCCTGAAATGACGGTTGGTGTAAAAAAGTTGACAGTACAACTTAAATAATATGGTCCCTAAAACAATCCAACTTGACCAAAACTGTGAACAGTGGTCTAGCATGCTCAAATGGACTGATCGATGGTTCCTAAACTGTAAACATAGCAACTAAACTAAAAAGAGTTATTTTACCGACCAGGACTTCATGTGCATATATCGAGAAATATATAACACCTGCCAGCAAATCATAATCAAGTATTCAGACAGACCTTGGTATAATAACTGTATATAACATGGCCATAGCATGCATGACATCACCCATAGGTTTTAGCAGAAAGCAAATGAGGCTCGTACTTTGAGTAAATTGGCCAAGCATTTCATCAAAAAGAGTCAAAATAGGCAAAAATTTTGGATTATATCACTTTAGCCATAGGTCCAAAAAGGATTTTCATTACGTTATGTGTCAAATCAAGCCCCTTCAAATTTTCCCACAATAGCCATAGGACATCACACATACAAAGTGGTTTCCTGTTAAATAATTGGTCCCAAATCCCTGCTTGAGGAGTAAAAATGGTTTATCCAGATAAACCATTATCTTTTGGTTTTGTTTTGTTTTTTAGAAAAAAAGTTAAAATATTTCTTTGATTTCGTATTTGGTAAGAGCAGTGAATTTTATTTGAATTCAATCTCTGACAAAAAGAGAGTAGTTAATTTTGCATCGTGTTAACACTAAATGGTCAAAACAGTTTTTTTTTTTATATAGAGCTACTAATGTTAAATACGGCAACACTCACGTCCACTGGGACAAATAGCCTTGGTAAGTAATCCAGCCTTGCTCATTAGTGCAGACAGTGTTGTTGACATCAGGGCCCCAGGGCATGTAGGGAAAAACCTTGAATAAATCTTTCAGCTCATCTGGAGACAAGGCACAGTCTCGATCCTAAAAAACAAAACAAAATATGAACCAGAAAAAAAAAAAAAAAAAAGACATCTGTTTAGTAGAGCAAAGAAAAATGTATAGGTCTGTTTGTTGACTCTCCATTCTTTTCATGTTTTACTGTTCATGTTTTATCTTTAAAATAAAGGAATTATGACTATATAAATGAATAGTTTCACAAGTGCAAAGGTGTGCACATTTATTTATTAATTTATTGCTGTTAAATACCCAACATAGAACACAAGGTATGTTTTAATGTACCTTATTGTATTTCTTCTTTGTGAAGAAAATGAATGAAAATGTTAATTAAATCCTATATAAAAAAATGTATAATTAAATCAATCAACTCACCTTGTCATTTTTATCAAAGACACTTTGAAGGAAGAGGTATGCATTGTGGTTTAGTTCCGTTGTGCAGTCTGGAGGTATTTTTAACCTTGAAAAATAGATACATTTAAGACATGCACCTGAAATTACTGAGCATTTGGTTAGATAAAAAAAATTCAATAAAATAAACTCACAGAGGAAACAGGTATTCTTGGGTCAGCTCCAGATCATCATCATATCCAAACCGCCTGAGCACAGTCCATGTGGTCTCATGCCTCCCTCTTTGAATGAAGAGCGTATGGAGAAACAAGAAACCTAGAAACCATGAACATCCATTATTTACAAGTACACTCTGGAGTAAAAATAACAGCTTTATATTATTCCTATAAGCAAAGGCCACTGAATCATAGAGGTGATTAAGTGGCCAGTGGTGTCTGCTTTCTGCACAACTCACCTTTTAGTGTGAGGCCATTGTCTTTCACACCATCAGACATGTTTTTCCGTACAACATTCTTCACATCCTCCAGAGCTTGAGGTGCTAGTGGTATGTTAAAGCAGGTTCTCTGTAGGGCAGCATCACAAAACATTAACAGCAATGTTTGAGCTAAACATTTATCCACATGTTGGCACAATGTTGATCACAAAATTCCTTCCAACATAGTTATCAACACAAATTTGATTTATGAAAACAACATAACATGCCAGCCTAAACGGTGGAGATAAATTCCAGAACCTAACATTGCACGCGCCAATGAGAGATTAAATTCAAAACCATATTGAAAGTGTCATTTTTGTCAAATAACCATGCTTGGATGGTGGTTGAGATGCCATATCAAACCTGTTGGTCTAATTTGAGAAAAGCTGCACTAACCTGGAAAAAATTTAGCTCATTATCATTCAGAATACCATCATTGTCCAAATCTGATATTTTGAAAATCCGAGTAAGTGCTTTGATGCACGACGACTTCATCTAGAGATCAAAACAGAAAGCAAATTGATGTAAAAATAATTTAATTTTTAATTGCATTATTATTAGTAAGAGACAGCTAAAGATTACCTCTTTCTCCTCAGGAGAGTACAATGGTCCTGTGGGGTGCAGAACTGCTTTCTGGGCATAATAAAACAACTCTGAGATGTTTTTCAAGTTTTTGGCTGAGCACTAAAAAAAAAAATAATAATAAAAATAAGAGAAAGCCATTGTTAAAGTTTACTTAAAGATTGCAGACTTGGAAATGTTCTTGTAGAGGAATATTATGGCTGGAAAAAAAATGTGCTTCAAGACACAAATGATTAACAAACACGATCGTTAGCAAAATATTACACCACAGAGTCTCCAAAATCGTGTTGCAACCTCCAATTATTACATAAAGCTTAGAAAATAAAAAGCTTAAAAAGTGATCATGAATACATAGCAAGTTAGCAGAAGATTTGCCAACACACTGCAGAGGTTAATAGTTAAATACAAGGGAAAAATGTGAAGGAGAAGATATTCCAATATCAGAACCAATGGTTTGGTTTTATAATGTCTGATCTACATAAAAAATAATTAGTACAATTAGTTGGTGACAGTACGGTGATCCTGCACACAACATGCCTCATGTGAAAGAACATTCGAATCCCAAAATCTACAGGGGTGAGTGTCTCTGAGTAGAATAGATTTTTTGGGGCCCAATTTTTGGGGCCCAGTGACAAATTAGGCATTTGGGGAAGCTCCTGATTGTCATACAATCACACACACAATTTTCTTAAAAAACAACAATTTGCAGAAAATATCTCTTAAATGCACGTTATACATCTGTCTCTGTGTAATACTATTCCTCTTATTTACAATTCTCTATTACTCTCCTTACATTGCCTAATTTTCTTCCTCAAGGCATTGTCTTCTCTTTTGGTTTCTTAGACACACTTAATTTTCCTACAACTACTCGCTGCCGCATTACTCTTTAAAATTCTACTGTCTCATTATTGAGGATAAAGAGGTTTAGCGGCACAATGATTTTTTTTTTTAAACATTACTTACAGACATTTTGGGGGGAAATATAAAGGGTTCACATTTTTGTGCAGTTATACAGAAGAATCATACAAGCTAACTTTGCTTGTAAATATTACAATAAATACTAATAAATATTGGTATCACTTTAATATATGCAAAGGTTTATATTTTTAAATAATTGTAATTTGTTGAGGATTATGTGAATTTTAATTAGATAGCTTTTAATTGATTGACACCATAAACAAACTGTTTAAAACATTTAAAATAGGGTTAAACCATAAGAACTTGTCAAAAAATCTTTGAAGGATTTCCATTCAGTCTCTGTGTGAGAGGTCTGTTTGTCCTTTGAGATGAGCCACAAGCATAAATGAGTGGCAGACACATGAGCCTTAAGCTGCAAATGCTCCCACTAAACTTGCGTGGCATGTAGAGCACGTCTTCCCACACACACACACACACACACACGCACACACACACACACACACACACACAGGATCTGGGCTCTCACCTCCACACACGTCTCAATCTCAGAGTACTGGTTCATGATGGGCAGAATGGTCTCCATGCTGCTGTGTTCCACCAGATCCGATTTATTCCCCACCAAAATCAGAGGAACTCTGTCAGACGGCAAATCCATTAGCATTCACATCTTCAGCTCCAGATTTATGTATGGTCTTCCATAGGCTGGCAAATACATAGAACACACCTGCTGTCTTTATCGGTCCTGTCACTGATGAGGGGAATCCAATGACTGGTGACCTATAGGGAAAACAATATGATCAAAAGCCAGAAGTGGTAAACTTCAGACCCAATGGTAAACACCACACCCAATTTACCTTTTCAATGGACTTCTTGTTGTTTACTGAATATACGATGCATATGACATTGGCCTGTAACAAGAAAGAAAATGACAAGAGAAGAGACGAATAAATAAAAAAATTAAGTAAGCGGTGATGTTAAAGTGCTTAAAAACAGTCCCACCTTTGATATTTCTTGGTAGAGCAGCTCATCGGACTGTTCAGCTTCTATGTGATAAAAAGATAATATTGAGGGTACAAAAACCTAACACTGTTGCTACATAAAGGAGTTCAATCGTATTGAGAAGTACCTGAGTAGTCCACTATATGTGTTGGTACTCTCTCAGGCGTGACGTCGGCAGGAATAGTGATCTCTTCAGCTCTGGGAGGAACCTTCAATGAAAAATTAGCATTTAAGTGGCATTGTTTTGTCTTACTTGACTAAACTCTTACAGTTTTATAAAGAATCTTACCTCATCTGGGAATTCCTCACTGACAAGTGACATGATCAGAGAGGTCTTCCCAACTTTGGCTGTGAAAAATATCAGAATAGTTCATAATGATTTCCAGAAATATCTTGGTAAAAAATTAAACGTGTTAAATTTGATAAAAGAATGATAAAATTTGATAAAATCCAGCCAAGTAGTACATTAAAATAATTTTAATGTTAATTAAGGAAAAAGCAGACATGCTTTCTAGCTTTTTGTAAGCTTTTTGATGAATTTATTAAATATGTTGTTATATCTGTAATTTCTATTTTTTTATCATCAAAATATTTCATAAACACAAAATACAATAAAGAACTGCAAACATTTTGATCCTAACCAAAAAAAAGGGCCTAACTACTAGAATACCTGGCATAAAAGAGGCTCAGAGTGATGGTAGCCAGTAAACAAAAATGGGTTTGTATAGATGGGACATGGTCGTAGTGAAAACATCTGATTGGCTGTAGGTCTAAAATTTATCTTAAAACTAATTTAATAATAATTCATCCCTCAGAGTGTTCATCAAGGTCAAAACTAGCTAACAAACTTACTAACAAACCTAATGCAGCCAGGGGTGGAAACACAGTTGGCAACTTTCAAGTTGGTTCAAAAATGTACTTTTATTTGTAAACTAAATAAAGATTTGACATCATGATAATTATAGTGTAATACAAAAATGTATTGCAATACATGTTTTGTCCTTTTCGTCAAGCCCTAAGAGCTACCTTTACCGACTAACAAACTAACTACTAACTCCAGGTGAGAGACTTAGTAACTAGTAGCTGTAGCAGGGGAGTCAACTTCTATGCTACTAAGACAATAAAAAAAGTGACTTTTTTTTTTTAACCTGGGGACATTTAAAGATCAACAAACTTTAACATTTAAAGAAAATACTTGTTGTGTCTTAACGTTTTTATGACGAAACTAAAATGAGATATTATTTCAGTATTTTTTTTACAACTGAAGTTTAGAGATGTTTACGTAATATTAAAACCCTGCACAAACAAGGTTGGCCACTTTGCATGGCAGAGGTGCGGGCAAGTCCCACTTTATTGGCCATTAAGGCAAGCTGAAAAGAAATAAATTCCTGGCTACACTAATTGTGAGCCTCCAACACCAATCAATAATATATATAATCAATATTCCTGGCTGACAACAAAGGGAGCACTTTAGTCAGGGCAGGGGATCTCAACTGTATTTCTGGGCTTGCGAAGATGTTTATATCAAATGATACAAATTACAAAAATAAGAAACATATATTTTAGAGTTGTATAATGTTTTATACAGTCACAGCTAAAAAATACTACAGTATACAATGTTAGGGTTGCAACGGCACTAAAGTGAATCTTTCATGTGATATGTTCGTCTTACCAGAGTTTCAAATACGAGTACATTCATTAGTTTTTACAACTAATGAAATAAATGCATTAAACAAGGCCTTAAGTTTGGCAGCATGCTTCAGTACGTTTAGACAGACACGTCTGATGATGCATCACAACTTGGCAGCTATTACAGTAACATAATGAAACCCCTGAGAAGGTGCTTCCAGACAGATGTCAGTCTCAGACAATCAAGCCTAAATCGAAATAAACTACCAGTGACCGAGAAATTCAATGTATCGCGGGGTCTGTTGCTCGCGTTATATACAACATTATAAAATGGTTAAGTTACATAGTCATTCTCCAGGTGTTAACGCCAAAAGACTAGCATTAGCATTAAGATGTACGTTGCGCCAATACATTTGCACACCACACACACAAATTAACAATGTTGAAATATTAACGAATAGCTTCAAGTAATAACGTGGGTTAATTAATTAAGGTCGGCAGATGTTGATAACGTGAGACATGTTGACGTCCAGAACTACACTGAAACAGAACTGAAAATATCGTAACGAAAAATCCACTTACGTTCCCCAACCAGTAAAATCCTCACGTCTTTTCTCATCCTCGCAGTTGTTTTGCTATCAGAACAAAAAATAAATAAGCCTTTTTTCGCAGATCATTTATCCTCCTGCTGAGGCATGAACAGAGCGGGCCTCTCTAGGGCAAACCGGACGGGTCTACTTCAGCCGCCTCCCTCACAATAAAACTTTTACAATTAGCGTTAATACGCAAAGAGATTAACACAAATAAACAAAATGAGTCCTTTTACATTAAGGCACAGGCTTAAATCTTAAAATTCACTTCATGACATTTCTGGGTTCACATTTCAATCTCACGCCACAAGCTGCTGACCTCCAATAACCGGTTTCTACGGGACACCACTGGGGACATAAGCGAATCTCCTTTGACTGCGATTTTCTCCAACAGAGAGTATCTTTGGTCTTACACTGCCGCTTACAGGACTGGAGAGGAAAGGTGTGACGATGACATATCAAATGACAAAAGATTTTTTTAATGCAATTATTTTTTTGCAATTTGGTAGGTATGGAAGTTGAAATGCTCTCTTTGTTATTTTTTCATATATATATAATTCCTACAATGAAAAGAGTTTATTTGTGCAGGCAAATCCAAATACACAAATTGAAAATGTCTAGCAGTATGCCCCATCTAGTAGCCTTTTTATTCACATATTCCAAATTTGAAATGTGTTCAACTATTCTTAAGAGGGCAATTAGATCATGGGTTTTATATCTTTAGTATTTCTTTCATACGAGCCACATATTATCCAAGAAAAGATTGCATTTCCTCTTATGAAACATCCCTGGAGGATTTTCTTTTTACAAAAAGCTTAATGACACAAATGTTCATTCACAACATTACATTTTTATTGATAACCTGTTCAATGGTGATAAATATAATGATATTCACCTTGTTTGTATTCATTACATTTCATACGAGCCACATATTATCCTAGAAAAGATTGCATTTCCTCTTATGAAACATCCCTGGAGGATTTTCTTTTTACAAAACGCTTAATGACACAAATGTTCATTCACAACATTACATTTTTATTGATAACCTGTTCAATGGCGATAAATATAATGATAGTCACCTTGTTTGCATTCATTACATAAAATCAATTGAAAACTTTTGTTGTATTATAAGTAGGAATACAAGTATATGACTGGAAAGGCTTTAAAACTCAATACGTTCTTTGCAACCATTTCACCACACAAGCTGCATGTCACACCCAGTTTTCCATTTCTTTTTTATCGCTTATTTCCCTATCTTTAGCTTTTAGTTTTGTTGCAAAGCTCAGTAACATAACAGTCTCTCGGTTCTCTATCACTGGCCAATGAGGAACCAGTTCTTGATCTTAGCCTTTGATACCATCTTTAACTGAAGAGCTAAGATCAAACCCATCTTCAGGCATTCCGTAGCTCAGAAAACTCAGAGCAAATTCTATCTTCATTCTTCCAAATATCCATTAAACCATTTCCCATGACTAACTCTAACCTTCTCTGTAAATTCCAGCTTTTCTTTTTATAAAGATAGTGATGGCAACTGGATGTTGTCTCATTCAGTTATCTTAAATTCACTTCCGCCTTCGAATGTTCGCTTCGGCTGAAAGAGAAATAAGTGTTGCTTTAGTTAACCAAAGGAACTCTGAGATAGAGCGTTTGTTAGAGGCTTACTGGTATAATCCTGTGGCATCATGGGTTTGGAGATGACAGTTTTCAGTGCCTCCACCCACTCGCTTTGATCCCGCTCCTGTTCACACATGAAGACAAACTGACGATCGGGTGTTTCCACGATAACTCCACACTTCCATTTGTTTCCTCTTGTCCCTTTAGGAGCACACTCTCTCACTGAATAGCCATGCTTCTCCGAGCCGATGAATACAGCACCAAGCTCAATGGCATCCTTTTACATACAAAACAGGAATGCAATTCACAAAAAGCAAGGAAGCTTTCAGAATTTATTCGAGAATTTCATTTGTGTCTCATTCCTCTCAATGAAAAACATTGATGATAGGGTTTGATAAAGAGACAGAGGGACAAACAGACAGATAGACAGGTATTAAAGTAGAGACACAGACATAAAGATATATAGACAAACAAAACAACAGACAGACAGACTGACAGACCGAAAGACAGACAGACAGACAGACAGACAGACCGACAGACCGACAGACCGAAAGACAAACAGACAGACAGACAGACCGAAAGACAGACAGACAGACAGACAGACCGAAAGACAGAAAGACAGACAGACAGACAGACAGACAGACAGACAGACCGAAAGACAGAAAGACAGACAGACAGACAGACAGACAGACAGACAGACAGACAGATAGACAGATAGATAGATAGATAGATAGATAGATAGATAGATAGATAGATAGATAGATAGATAGATAGATAGATAGATAGATAGATAGATAGATAGATAGATAGATAGATAGATAGATAGATAGATAGATAGATAGATAGATAGATAGATAGACAGGCAACAATAAATAAAAATACATATGTTTATAACAAAAAACATACCAGCTGAGTTTTAAAATAGATCAGTTTCCTGTCCAGCAAATCCAAAATAAACCATCTTCTCTTGAAGGGCTCTCGTTGCTGTATGATATACATAAATGTTTAAACTGAGTACAAATATTTTCTTGCAAGCAACTCCCCCAACTATTAAATGATTAAGTCTTTCATTAAGAAATGCTCTCAGAGGAGACAGAACAAAAGCTCTTACCAGAGGACCAGTCTTCTCCATGTAACCTTCTTTGAGATAGTTTCTTGTAATCCAGGGTAAAATCTAAAAAAAAAGAATAATATTAAAACATTGTGTAATAATAAAAATTAACACATTTTAATTTATTTACATTTGCATTAATAAAATAATAAAAAGTAAATTTGCACTGCTATTTTATCGTTAATCAGTTTTTCTTTTATTTCTTTTATTTGTATCTCCATAAACTACAAATGCAAAGGAAACCGCTTTAGATTCTAGATTAGATTAGATAAAGTTTTATTCTGCATTCAGAAAGACTCAGTAAAACATGAATGACATAATATTAATATCAATGAGCAAGAAAACCTTTGTTTATTAAACATTTGTTTATTGCTTCACTTCTCTAAACCCAGTCAGCTATTGTGTTGTTTAAGAGATATTCTTGGCAGTCATTCACATTGAGAAACTAAAAGGATGACAGTCCCTGAGCAGTAAGTGGTATCGGTAAGGAAGTACCACTGCCTGGAAAAGCGGAAACTAGCATCGCTTCCTTTTTTCTTGGCCATACAAGCACAACAAGAGCAGGGAATTTATTAACAACAAAAGAAAGTTATTTAGAAAAATAACTAGTTAACTAACAAGTAAAATAGGTACTTACATCTCCTTCTCTAGCAGTGGGAAATGCTGTTTTCAAGAAGGCATGTCGAATAAATCTAATGGCATTAAACCAATTGACAATCACCTGCCATAAAAAAATTATACAATCACTAGAGATTAATTTAACTCCCTTTACGTTCTCTAGAATTGGAGTAGTGTTACCTCTCCATTTTTATGGTAGACAAACAGGTTTCGTGTGTGATTGTCCACTTGGTACGTGAGCTGAAGGCCATGGGCATGTCCAATCTTCTCAGGCTGGAAGGTTGCATTTAGGTCCTTCACAGAGATGGTTTCCTTTGGACCTTTAGATTCCTTAAAATTGAAAACAGTCCCTTGTGTGTTTAATGCTCCATTCGTATGTTTAACTGAGCTATTAAATAGACAGAGAGGAGCATTCAAACGGTTTCTCTCACATCCTCCTTGTAGTATCTGAGGGTAAAATCATTCAGAGAGAGAAAAAACTTCCTTTCCAGAAACTGTCCCCTATCCTTTCCTTTTTTCCACAGCATGCCCTCATAGACACCTAGATCCGGGAAAATTACTTTTGTAAATCTTTTGACAAAACATTCACACTGCTTTTAACCATCAGTAGAGTTAGAAATGGGTATTTCTAAATGTTCAATTCATTTCACACTTGTTCCTTAAAAAGCTACTGAACTTAAAAGTCACACTTGATTTTAAGAAATCGGACTCACAACCTCTGCATATTTTGGCTGCTATTGACAACCTAATCAAGTGAACGCAATAGTACCACTCAATGTTGTGGTCAATATATTAACTTCTAATGCATGATTATCAGCCTTCACACTTACTACAGCAGCCTCCAATCAGCAGCTCAGTAACTACCTAGTAAATATAACATCAAAATCCTTCTGTAATGTGGTGCGTAACATTTGCAATAATTCACTTTGCAGACTTTTTTTAAGAAAATTTACCCAACCTTACTGGATCTTTCTGCTACATTTTATACTACTAACTGTGTCTGTTTGGGTTACTTGCTATGTTGTGACTGCTTTGGTTAAGTTGACTAATGATCCGCTCTTGGCTTCTGACTCTGGTTCTCCTTTAGAGCTTATTTTGCTTGACTTTGCTTTTGATACCATTGATCACTCAATTTGTCTAAGGAGACTAAAAATTATTTTGGCATCATAGACACAACATTGAGATGGTTGTAATCGTATTTTACAGACCATTTTTTATGCATGGTTTTAAATCTGAGATGAGGTCTGTTCTCACTGGTATTCCTCAGGGCTCTGTTCTTGGATCTCTACTTTTTAACATCTATCTGTCTCCACTAGGGCTTTTTCTCTACTCACTCTAACTAAATTATAATTTTTATGCTAACGACACTGAATTTTATGTTCCCTCAAAACCTGGAAAAGACCTTGATTTTACTAGTATCCCAGACTGTGTTTCTGTAATTCAGACATGAATGAATGAGAACTTCTTGTTGCTTGGACAGTAGTAAAACTGATGTAATGCAGATTGGTTCCAGACCGCAGACAGGGCGTTTGAAATTTGAAATTGGGGACATAAATCTGTCTCTTGATGATTTACCGTTGAGGAACAGAATGAGGAACCTTGGTGTGGTATACTTTCTTGCAGTTTGTCCAAACCCTGGTCTCAAGCCCATTTACCACCTGAGAAAAGTAGCTTGACCACATCCTATGCTTCATTCCTCTTCACCTGAATGCTCAATGAAATTGTTTGCAATTGTCTGGATTACTGTAATGGTCTCCTGGTTGGGGTTTCAAGGTCTTACTCTGGACAGGTTGTGGTATGTTCAGAATTCAGCTGCTCGTGTCTTAACCGGGACCAGTGCACATGAACACATCACACCAGTCCTTAAATCGCTTACCTGGCTGCTGGTCTGCTTACCTGGTTCTTGGTCCAATGCCCTTACATTTAAAGTTTACACTCCGCTCCTAACAGTCTAAGTTTCTTTCTGTATCAAACACTCACCCTAAAACTATGGCATGCACCATTTTAAAATTTTAACTGGATTTTGATTGTTGAAATGTATATTTTTATTGCTTTTAAATTTAGCCCTAGATTTTAATTTCCATGTATGGCTAAATGCATTTTTTTCCTTCTGTTCATGTACTTTTGTTTTATTGTTTTACTTTTGTTCCCTGCTCAGTGCTTTAGGAAGCAAGTTTGAAAGGCACTTCATAAAATTAAGGTTATTATTATTCAACATTTTTTAATTCGTTGTATGTTTTAGAAAGCATGGGGCCTGGGTTACCTGCTGTGTAAGGTCTTTCAGTCCTTTCGTCTGTGAATTCCATTCTTTCGTATTTGGCTCGAATCCATTGTTCTCGAAGGACCCTATACAGGGAACATTGAGAGAATCATGCTGAGCTACAAGCTAGCTAGATTAATATATGAGTAGTTTCTTGTTTAAATGTACATTCATTTAATTAATACTTTTGAAGATGATGATGATGATGATGATGATGATGATGAATACAGCAGATTCATAATCTCAAGAAACCTCTCTGGTTCATTGTGCATCTCAAAAGGACACTAGCTTCTTCTTCTTTACTGTTAGATGTTTTCTAAATCAGTTTTTTTATAGATATTTGCTCTATGATATTTTGTGAGTGTTTCATGTGTATCCTGATGATGTTCAATTAAAAAAAAATAAGAGTTAGATTACTTACTCACAATCACCTGTTTGGGGCCGGTAATAAAAGACAGGAACAAATTTCTCATAGTGGGCGTTGGCAGAATGGTTTCCATTGGACTTCATGAACTTTAAAGACAACACAATGTTTATTGTTGATCAAATTTCACCAGAAGTTGTTATGGTAGGAACTAATGCATTAATGATGAGTTAAAATATGTATTAATAATGAACTTAATAAACCCTTACTTAATTCATGTGACTTAATATATCAATTAATTATTTAATTAATTATTAGTTTTTGATTTGTAGTTGATGCATTATTTGATAATCTGGGGGAAACTAAATTTTTCTATATACATATATATTAGAAATGCAATTATTAACTAATTAATAATGATCGTGCCTACTAAAGAAGTCACCACCTAACATTGTTTCACTATTCATGAACTTTACAATTTGTTTTTTGTATAGTTTTTTTTACATTGATGATTTACTAGAGAGTGGTGCATATCATTATTAACTCTTCACTAATTAGGTATTATTACGTATCGACTTTGCTTTAGGAGGCACATTATAGGTAACACATCATTAATCAACAATCAGAAAGTAATGATAATTTAAACCAGCAATTGATGTATTCATTCATATGATTCCCTTTCAGATTCATCATTCATAATTCATCATTAATGCATAGTTTTTCATTTATTAATACATTAACTAATGATGATTCATGCCACCTTATTGTTAGCAATTGTAACAACTGCTGTTAGTAATGAATCATGTGATCTAGAGATATTAACAGTTTAGTTTACCTGCACAAGATCATCATCCCAGAAGTCTAAACGTATAGACTTGATACGACTTACAGCGGGAAGATTGCGATGAGTTCCAGAACAGTTTAGACACACAAATATCCCCAGGGTACAAGAGGCCCAATCTGGATCTTCAGAAAACAAAAACTGTCATCACTATTCCATTTTTGGTTTATATTTGGTCTATGTCTGTGTGCTATTGGGTGCTTGAACCAAGACTAATGTGCTTTATGTGTTAGATTTGGTCTTGACTATCTAGTGCAATGAATCTATTTGTTGCTGAATGGTTTTGAACAAATGTCTGTAGAAATTAAACCAGCTTATATATGAAACCCAAATCACAATGGTTTTGCCAAACTGCAAAGCTGAAGTCGGTGACTTCACAGTTCTATGGGAGTTCTTTAAAAAGTGCTGCCAAACAATTCACTTAGAAACTTCAAATAGCTATAACTAAATTAAAAATAGCTTTAAAATGCGGAACATGTAACCATCGGTTTAATTCACATTACTTACATGTACGTACCACTACTTAAATGTAAAATGCATAAACTTAATTCAGTAACCTTAAAAAGACGTTCATATCACGTCTACATGACGTCTTTTTTCAGTACTAGTAAAATTGATGTCCTATTCACGTTGACTGCTCAGATGAATGCATATTATGACACGAAAATGACGTTTCTGTTCTTAAACATATGAGCTGGGTGATTGTAGAATAATCCTGGGTTAACGAGAGCAATGATGATAAACTTTACAACTTTATCCGAATATACGATCACTTCAAGCGTTTGAACTATAGAGACTTGAAAATGATGTTGTTTTGAAAGAGTTCTGAGTGTTAAAAGACAAAAGCAGTGAGTGAGTGAGTGAGGGTACTAACCTGCAGCTCCACAGTCAGCACAGCAGCTATTCTCTGGCAGCTTCGCCAGCTCTAGAAGGACCTTTTTGTTCTTTTCCCGATTTGCCATAAGCGGTTTACAAGTTCAAGCTAATATGACGATCAGTTATCTGTTAATCTTTCAGCTGTATAGGACTGTGCGGTCCGTAGTTGATGTCTATGGAGAGCTGCAAGCAGTAAAGACAGAACGAAGCAGCCCTCGCAGTCTTCCTCACGAGCAGCGGCTGATTCAGAACGAGAAACTCTCTCTCTCTTCCAGAACAGAGAGAGAGAGAGAGAGAGAGAGAGAGGACAGAGAGAGAGAGGGAGAGAGGGAGAGAGAGAGGAGAAAGTGTGTGTGTGTGTGAGAGAGAGAGAGAGAGAGAGAGAGAGACAGAGAAAGAGGAGAAAGCGTGTGTGTGTGTGTGAGAGAGAGAGAGAGAGAGAGGTCAAAGCGTGTGAGAGAGAGAGAGAGAAGAAGAGAAGAGAGGAAGCGTGTGTGTTGAGAGAGAAGAGAGAGAAGCGTGTGTGTGTGTGAGAGAGAGAGAGAGGTGAAAGCGTGTGAGAGAGAGAGAGAGAGGAGAAAGCGTGTGTGAGTGAGAGAGAGAGAGAGAGAGAGAGAGAGAGAAAGCGTGTGTGAGAGAGAGAGAGGAGAAAGCGTGTGTGAGTGAGAGAGAGCGAGAGAGAGAGAGGTGAAAGCGTGTGTGAGAGAGAGAGAGAGAGGAGAAAGCGTGTGTGAGAGAGAGAGAGAGAGGTGAAAGCGTGTGTGAGAGAGAGAGAGGGGAAAGCGTGTGTGTGTGAGAGAGAGAGAGAGAGGTGAAAGCGTGTGTGTGTGAGAGAGAGAGAGAGAGAGAGAGAGGTGAAAGCGTGTGTGTGAGAGAGAGAGAGGAGAAAGTGTGTGTGTGAGAGAGAACGAGAGAGAGGTGAAAACGTGTGTGAGAGAGAGAGAGAGAGAGAGGTGAAAACGTGTGTGAGAGAGAGAGAGAGAGAGAGAGAAGCGTGTGTGAGAGAGAACGAGAGAGAGGTGAAAACGTGTGTGAGAGAGAGAGAGAGATGAAACGTTGAAGAGAGAGAGAGAGAGAGGAGAAACTGTGTGTGAAAGAGAGAGAGAGGTGAAAACGTGTGTGAGAGAGAGAGAGAGAGAGGAGAAAGCGTGTGTGTGAGAGAGAGAGGAGGTGAAAGCGTGTGTGAGAGAGAGAGATGCGTGTGTGTGAGAGAGAGAGAGGTGAAGCGTTTTGAGAGGAAGAGAGAGCGTTAGTGAGATTTTTTTGATTTTTACAAAAGACTTTATTGAGTCGTTACATTTTTACATTTTTACATCACTAAAAAGCGTTTCAGATCATCAAAGAAAGACAAACAAAACAAAAGCTCAACACATAAAAAGAACATTTAGAAAGCCATTCTGCTCCAGTCCAGCAGGTTCTCCGGGTCGCTGTGAGTCTCCTGGAGGAGCAGCACATCCACGGCCTTCTCTCGCTCCGCTCCAACACCAGCGCTCTCTTCCTCGCGCCCCGTTGACATTTGAAGAAGAACGCTACAGAGCACTGTTCTCCTCCTTCAGCTTCAGCAGCAGGTTTCTGAGCCTGAAGCCGTGAGTCTCACTGAAGGGACACTGGTCCTTCATCTTCAGGTACGTCCGGACTGAGTCACAGAACCCCTTCACGTCCGGAAACTCTGCTTTGACCTTCTTGTCCTGATCTTTCTGATTAAAATGAGCAATGAGGAACTCTACAATCTTTTGAGCTGGGTAAACTGTTCCCTGCTTCAGAGCTGCTGCTGGAGGTCTTGGGTCTAATGGAGTTTCCTCCCTTTTGCTGTTCTCCTGCTCAACCACAGTCTCCATCACCTCCTCCTCCTCATCTCCAGTGTTATTCTTTTTTAGTACAACTTTAGTCTCCGTCGCTCCAGCCTTCCTCTTCACTCCTGCCTGGCTAAGAACTGTTTTCACAGTAACTTCCTCCTGCCTGGCCTCAACGGTTACTGCTGTGCTCCCTGCTGCACCTGTCTCCATCTGAGCATCCATCAAGGAGCTCAGCTCCACCTCAGGGACAGCAGCGCTCTCCTCAGTGTTCCCCGCAGCAACGGCCCCTGAGCTCTCTGGAGGACTGACAGGGACCTCTTTCACCTCAGGTTCTCCCTCCTCAGCCTGAGTGTTCCCCTGTTCCTCCCTCCCTTCACCCTGAGCCTCAGAGGTCTCCTCAGAGCCAGCACTCCTCTGCTCGCTGGAGCCCTCAGCAAGGGCCCTCTCCCTGGATGAGGCTTTCTCAGGACACGCTCGGACCATGTGACCCTCCCTCCCGCATCCGAAGCACCTCATCGTGTCCGAGCTAGCGTACAGTAAATAATCGAACCCCTCAACCTTCACGAGGAACTGAACGCTGATCTCCTGCTGGTTGTTGGGGATCATGTACAGCTGGCGACGGTGAGAGACCACGTGCTTCAGAAGCGGGGACCGGCACCCCGAGAGAACCTTTTTTACCGGGGAAACGATTTTTCCGTGACGAGAAAGTTCCCTGGTCAGAAACTCGTCACTGATGAACGGTGGCACGTTAGACAGAGTCACCTTCTTCGCGGGGCTAGAGAGCGGGTCAACCGGAACGAAGTGCTCGTTAACGGTGATCCCCGCTTCTATCAGCGCGTTCACCTTCTCCTCCGAACTTACGAAGATCACGACCGCGCTGTTCATCCGCGCCGCCGACCTAACGCTCCCGTACCCGTGTGTGAGTGAGAGAGAGAGAGAGAGAGAGAGAGAGAAAGCGTGTGTGAGAGAGAGAGAGAGAGAGAGAGAGGAGAAAGCGTGTGTGAGTGAGAGAGAGAGAGGAGAAAGCGTGTGTGAGTGAGAGAGAGAGAGAGGAGAAAGCGTGTGTGAGTGAGTGAGAGAGAGGAGAAAGCGTGTGTGAGAGAGAGAGGAGAAAGCGTGTGTGAGAGAGAGAGAGAGGTGAAAGCGTGTGTGAGAGAGAGAGAGAGAGGTGAAAGCGTGTGTGAGAGAGAGAGAGAGAGGAGAAAGCGTGTGTGAGAGAGAGAGAGGAGAAAGCGTGTGTGAGAGAGAGAGAGAGGTGAAAGCGTGTGTGAGAGAGAGAGAGAGAGGTGAAAGCGTGTGTGAGAGAGAGAGAGGTGAAAGCGTGTGTGAGAGAGAGAGAGAGAGAGAGGAGAAAGCGTGTGTGAGTGAGAGAGAGAGAGGAGAAAGCGTGTGTGAGAGAGAGCAAGAGAGAGAGAGAGAGGAGAAAGCGTGTGTGAGAGAGAGAGAGAGAGGAGAAAGCGTGTGTGAGAGAGAGGAGAAAGCGTGTGTGAGAGAGAGAGAGAGAGGTGAAAGCGTGTGTGAGAGAGAGAGAGAGAGAGAGAGAGGAGAAAGCGTGTGTGAGAGAGAGCAAGAGAGAGAGAGAGAGGAGAAAGCGTGTGTGAGTGAGAGAGGAGAAAGCGTGTGTGAGAGACAGAGAGCAAGAGAGAGAGAGAGAGAGAGAGAGCGAGAGAGGAGAACGCGTGTGTGAGAGAGAGAGAGGTGCATCATTATACTCGTCATAAAATAAAATAATCCCGTTTTTGATCGTTTTTCTATACAAAACTGATTTTTTTGACCAAGTAAACAGCTTTTCTGTCTTCTGTGATTTCTGCTGCTAGACCATTGAAATGTTCATTTCATGATGGTTTTAAATTTTGAAAAAATATAAGTCAAATGTAAAAAGAAAATATGGCAGGTAATGGTGAGTTATTTTACTGGTATGAAAATGCTGCTGGTCTAATCTGATTCAATGAGCTATGCTATGCTAAAAGTTCTATTGGAGAAAAAAAAGAATGGAGGAGCAAATTCCAAAAGATAAAACAGTTGCAATGCCACTTAAGATGTCAAACATCTACAAATGGTTATAAGGTTAAGACCATGTCCACCAAGCAGCATGTAAAAAAATACAAAAGACTAAATATACACAACTTAAATGCCAAGACAGGTATCTGCTCCACTCACACACAATATTTGCTCCAGATCATTTGGACTATAAATTCCAATTACAAATGAATTTTTCTGTGAAGCTACACTCTTTCATCCAGTGTGAGACCTGAAGGAGAACCAAGAAGACCCATGTAAAGATAATGGATACACAATAGGTTACAGCCTACACTTTTGGTATATTTAGGAATATTAATTTAATGAATTAAAATTATAATATAACAATGATTACATTCTTAGCAGCTCCATAAATAAGTTAATAGTTTTTTACCAGTGAAGGACAGAAACAACATATAAAGCAAAATGTTATCTTTACTGGTATACAGTGTACTTCCTGGAATCAAAAGGATGAAATTCTGTCCATTTTTGCAGATTAGAATTGGAAACCAAAAGCATGCTTAGCTGTCCCACATCACATGTAAAAAACAATGGGTAAAAAAATAAATCACATGCAGTCTGTCATTAGATATCACCATCAATTTTACAGAGTTTGTACAATTTTCAAGATATTTTGAGGAAATGCTGGCTAGCAAAAAGAAAATTTATTACTTGATAAAACATTCCATAATATACACAACAAAGTAAAAACAATGCATCTTCATTACGACAAAAGAAAATGTAAAACATTGGTGCCAATAGGTGCCGACAACACAAGAGCATAAAAACACACTCTTTCTGAGTATGCATATATATATATATATATTACTGTACAAAAGCATATTCACAGTTGCATTCAAATCAAGGGAACTCGGACGCCAGGATATCCACTGTGCTTTTGGGTAAAGTGAAGTGAATTCCATCCAAATAATGCAAGAACCTGTAAAACAAAACTAAATGAGATCATGTGCTTAAATAGAGTAGATGTGACCATGTGAACAAGTCAGACGGTTTTGAGAGGAACACTGGCACAAACATGCATGTTTATATTAGAAAGCAAATGCTCTCTTCATTTTGACTTCAACCATTATTAAGCTTGCAAAGCCCACATCCTGTCCCTCCCTCGCAGTTACTTTCTTTAGCCAAGTGACTATACACCAGTGACATGACCAAAACGGAACACAGAATTGTTCACTTCCTGTTACCTTTATACTCAATTCACCATAGAACAGCTTATTTTTTTGTTGGTAAGTTATTTTTTTTTTATTTAAGGATTTTTTGACGTAAAAAAGGGTCCTGCATTAGTGACAAACACTCCTCTCCCACAGTTTTTTAGTAGGCAAAACCGAGATATTAAGAAAGAACAGCCGACAGCATAGCTATGCCAACCAGGCTTAATGTAGAGAATGGACACTATAACAGGGAATATGTGATAAAAGTTCATGGGTGGCTATTTAGTGGCAGGATTTTAACAGTTAAACAGCACAACAGGGCCAACAAAAATTGTGCCTTGTCTGACAATGTTTGGCTGGCCGACAATAAGCAAAAAAGTTACATCTTGCTAACTTTAGATTCCTAATCCTAAATCAGAAATCTATAGTTAACACCATGGATGCTGTGTTTATAGTTAGGGCTGGCCGATAATTCGGTATTGATAGTTATCATCGATATACATTTGGTAGGTAAGATGATACAGAGGTGTCGAAATAGAGATCGAGGCACTTCTGGGTTTCACCCACGGGATTGTTTTTTTTTCCATGTTTATATCAGCTCCAGAGTCACGTGAAGTAGCACATGCTCACTATTCAGGAACAGAGATTAACCACATTTTTATCCTACAGAGTGAGGTCAGCTCCATAGTTTATTTGAATCTGAAACACCACGGTGCTTACCTTCGCTTAGTCTTTCCCTGCTCCTTCAGTCGTTCAGATCTGCAAATTGTTCGCAAAGTAGGGAGGTAGTCCAGAGCCACTGCTGCCGGGTTCCCCAGTGTCCCAGAGGCTCCGGTGAAGAGTACTGACTTCATCACCTCAGTTCTACTCTCCACGTCACTGTGCAAAGCAAAACAAAACTATGATGCAATACACATGTTTTTCCTGCTACATTGTTCTTTTAACACAAAAAACTCATTTTATTTCATCAGACATACACAGAATTCATATCATCAGAATGTGCACAGTGACCGCTGCACACTATTAATACTTTGGTTTCACACATTTGGCACAAACGTAGGCCAGCACCAATCAATATCTGAATGGGAAAAGAGGTTTGAGGGAAATTTTGCAATTTTAATTCTGAATTCAGCTTCTGAATTTGCAAAGTTAAGTTTCAGTTCAAAATACATATTCAATTATAATGTTTATAATAATGTAGTTTTTAACAAGGCATGTTCCTCGCAACAACGTTATCAGCAGCAAATCACATAGACTTCACCAGGATCTTCTACACAAGGGTTTAAAAACTATGTTCATTAAAACAAGACATCTGCATTCCCAGGAAATGTACTAAAATAAACTACTTTTAGAACATGAAATGCTAGTTATTTCCCTGAATTCTTTATACAAGTACCCGATTTGCCCCTTCACACCTAATTCAAATATATGATCTTAAAAATCCACTTCATAATATGGGTTTTATGAGAAAATGGTTTATTGATTTAAATGCATTTATGCCACATCCTATGAAAACTGACAGAATTTTTACAAAAATGCAAAAACATTTTTTTATTTAAATCTCTTTAGCATAAGTGTGTTCATTTTCCCAAAAGTGAGTTTTCATATTAGGTGACCTTTAAAGATCCTCACAAAAGTCATGCTAGACAAGTGAGCTGATGTGAAACAGACAATTTAAGCACCCGTTTTTTTCCCCTGAGAATGCACCCTCTGGAACACTGAATGACTATTTTAACCTTTATTATTGATATATTGCTAGACCCAAAGTTGATTGATTACAGTGGTGATAATGTACATTTGCAGGCACTCGTTTTTGTTTTCTGTAAATAAAGTCACTTATAAGGGCACCTGACCTAAAGATCATTGAGCAGTGAAAAATATCTGCAGAATAAGGTAAAGGTATAAATAGCATAATCACTGTACACATGCAAATTAGAGAAACAATTTTATGGATTAAAAAGAAGGTAAGCTTTCATTTTGATTGGAACAGAAAATGATTTTCACATTCAAAACATTGTTTTGAGGTTCACAAGCAACCTTTGATCATAAGAGGCGAAAGAAACAAAATAAACGTATCTGTATTCCTACCTTGGTGCGCATGGTGAGGTTTCTGTGAGGCTGAAGGTATTTCTGTGTGGAGCCACAGGGAGTGTTAACTCTTCCTCAGCTTCCCTTCTTATCTCCTCTTCAAGATTTTGAGTATGATCCCAGGCTTCACAGACTATGGATTTGCACTTCCGGAAACTCAAATGCCCCAATATCGCCTGAACATCTTCAAGACCAGCACCCTTCATCTGATGGACACTCTCCAACCGAACATCATCGGTCATTCCACTCTTAACACTAGCACCTGCCCAACCAATGTCGTGCGGTCGACAAGAACCCTCACCCTGCAAGGGCTGGTGGAGCAGCAAAGACTCCAGAAAAGACATGTTCTCCATGAACTCTGCTATACCGCTCAAGCACTGCATCACTGGTTGGCTTTTCTTTCTTTCCGCTTCAGATAACACAACCCGTTTTGGTTTCTTGGGAGCATCTTCAGAGACTGATGGATTGGTTTTCACAGAGATTTGACCGGAATCTCTGCTGGGTTTGGGGAGTGAGAGGAAGTCTTCCTCGGAATCAGAATCAAAAACATCTTTTTGTGCCTTTTTCTTGCGTCCCATACTTCTGCAGGATACCTTAAGCGGACTAGCATCATCAGAGGGCTCTTCCAGGCTCTCTAACCTGATATGCTGAGAGGTTTGCTCAGTTTTGGAATGTGGATTTGGTACTTGCTGACAGGATTGAGGTAAAAGACGTGTTGGAAGAGGAAGCAGACATTCCATGTTGGAGTAGAGAAGGTTTACTCTTCTTCTATGAACCTCAGAGAGAATTTCCCAGGATTTAAAGCTCTCGAGACTTGAAGAATCATCCTGCAAAATTAAACACCACTTCACTTATTGCAGTTATGTAGGTGGTGCCTCTGATTGTCAGATCCTAGATAAACTTATCATTATAGGGATTAGGGCTAAACATTTAATAGCATTTGCAATTAAATCGCAATAGGACTAAACACTATTTTTAAATCAGTTGTGATTAAAAAGACATGCGTGAGCAAACCACAGGTTTACATGTTCTTAAAACTTTCACTGACTAAAATATGGTAAAGCCATATACTTGCCATATGTCTTTAAAAAAAATAGAAAAGAAATATCTTTAGAAAAAATAATTACATTGCAATTATCGCGATATTGGTTAAAAATAATCACAATTAAATTATTTCACAAAATCTTTCAGTCCTAGTAGGGATGAGGCGCAACTGGTCTAAGAGCGAGTTTATTTTTTTGTGATTTTAATAGTCAACACTAGCTCCCAGAATCATATACTATCCCTTTAAGCATTTTACATTAAATCAACAAGATACCTCCCTCTATTGGAGGCCTTTGAAAGTACAGATTTATACATAATCAAATGCATTTGAGGAACATACTCAAAGTTATTATAAAAAGCCAGACCACCTACCTAAAACATTACTTATATGTAGTACCAGGTTTTTGAAGAAATGTGTTGCGAAATACGGCAACAGTTTTAATGACAATGAAAATCTTATTAACGTGATTGGCTAATCCATGCGTGAATATCTGCCAAAAGTTAAAATATGGCAACTTGATCACATTATGCGATTTGACCCATGTTTGAAGAAAACAATTTCCACAGATTAGGTTGCATGTTAAACTCCATGGAGTTCCAATAGACTTAATATGTAAATCAATTTCGCTTTATGTAGAGTGATTTTTTTTATCAGTAATTAGTTTCAGTTATATTAAGATTTGAAGTTTTGTTTAATTAAATGTGTGGCTAAACTACCAATCACTATAGCGTTGTTATCATTTCATATCCACCAAATCACATATTTTTGTGTCTCTCGTTGAGATTCGTTTCAAGGAAGAAGAGACTGATTTACCCAAACTTCAACCTTGATGTGCTGTCTGCTAAAACTTATGGGTGACATCCCACTTATGTCTATCTTACATCCAGTGAAAAGGTAGAAGGCGTAAACTAACTCACCTTTAGCAACATATCTGTCAATTTCATATCAGAGATTCCCAACAAACTCTCTGTAAAAACAGTGTGACAGAGTGGTAGAATATCCCCTGCATCTTGTGCCTTCTCAGACTGGTGGTTACTACCACTCTTAGCCTTTCCTTTCGCACCTATGCCGAAAACAGTGTTAAACAGCACACAAAACAGTCAGTCATCTGTAAGTGTTTTATTCACTGTTCAATGTTCCATTACCAGAGGAAGGTAGTGACCCTGGTTCCCTTGGTCCTCTACTACTGCAGCCCCAAAACTGTAGCTGCAGGAGGCTTTGGCGGATATCACAGGCATTCGAGTCTAGCAGAGAGGACACGTCTTTAGTGTCTGTTCTCATATTTTCTGCCATGCAAAGCAGCTGGAGGTAACTGGAGACATCCGCCTGGGAAATAAGAAAAACTTAAAGTCAGAAAGCAGAGAGAATGAAAGTGCGAATTTTAAAACAAAGTATAACAATGTACCTACCACAGAGGGAGTTTTGAAATGTATTTCCTCAAAGTGTCCATCAAAAGAGTCAGCAAAAGAAGAATCTGCACAAACAGAGGCTTGTGAGAACGTTTTACAGATAAAACCTCACAATCAGGGGAGTAGTTTCCACAGGGGTCATGAGAACTTTACTGTAATGTGTTATTTTAGGTGGAAGGGTTTGGGGGTTTTGGCTGCTTTTTTATAAATCATGGAAATTCAGAAAAATTCAACCAATCGGATCATGACTTAAGGGTTCTTGAAGTGCCAGCCATAAAAAAAGCACCAAATCCATCAGACTTTTAGATAACCTTCCATGGGCATGAGGCAGAGACTGTGACCCCCTAACCCTTGTAGAAATTACGCCCATGCTCAAATATCAAGTTTGACTCACCGCTTGTTGTTAAAATAACAGGCCTCTTGGTTGTACTCATGAAGGTTTTTATTGCAGCCAAGAACCCAGAGTCTTCATCAAAGATAACATCCACCTCCTCGAATAAGATGAGGGATGTGGCGGTCCTCTTTCCCTGGTCCTCAGCTGAGACATTGTTGTCTATTTGTGTTGTGTTCTGGGAATCTTGGATTTTGCTGTCGGAGCCTTTTGCAGTCTTTTTTAGACATGTGTCTGAGAGCGAATAAAAGACAAAACATCAGAACTTTCAAAACATGTCAGTTTCTAGTTGACATGCTTGGTTTGAAAGGATAAATGACAGAAAGTTTACCAGGAAGTGATTTCTTGTCTCGACAAGTCCCTTCTTTGCCAGTAGACCTTCCACCTGCTTTGAAGAAACTGGCCAAAGATGTTGGCACTAATCCTCCTCGTCTGGAAGAAGCACTCCGAGGAGACTGTGGTGTCTTCCTTGGCGATGAAACAACTCTTCTGGGAGAATTTACCTTTCCTATTATTATAACAACAAATAGAGCTATTGATCACTAATTACTACAACTATTGACTGCCTTGAATAAAATTTTTAACATTATAGAGGGAACCGAGACTGAAAACAAATTTATCGATTTTCTTTTGAATGAATGCTAAGGTTTTTTTGCTCCTCTTCTCTGGCAAATAGATTAGATCCAATTCAACTTGGTGACCAGTTCTCCAGTGGAAACTAAAAATTTTAAGAAGGGATGCACATGTCAACAACAATAAATCTGAACCAATCAGCTTTAGTATTTTACCCTGAAAATTGTGACAATAAACATCTTTTTTTAGTAAAAACAAAAATGTAAAAATTATTTTTACTGGGTGAGGTGCCAGGTTTGATGGAGGTGTTGGCGTTGCTGTAAGAGCTGAAGTATGCTGGTTTAAGAGCGTTGATCCCCTGGATGTCCACCTGGTGAGACTGGGTGGCTTCCTTCAGTTGGGATAGAATATGACGTCCGCTCCTTTGAGAGGACGAGTTCACCTCAAACACCTTGAAAAATAGGAGAAACTCTTTCAATATTGTGATGAGTCAAGATAAATTAAATGAAGTGAAAACAATCCACCAGACTTTGAAACCCAGTTCTTGTGCACAGGCATAGACGGCTGCCGTCTTTCCCACCCCTGTTTGGCCAGTAATGAGTAGTGTGTTGCAGAGATCTTCTGCCTCCTCTAAGCCCTCACTTAAGAGCCAGGAATCTGAAAATAATATGAAAATAATTTTTTTCTGGTCATGAAAATAGCATCTGCCACCATTGGTGTCATCAGTTACCTACCATTACTGTCTCCGTCCTGCTTCTTCTCCTGCTGCGTCTGTTTTTCATCCCGATCAGCTCTCAATTTCCACTCTTTCAGCCAGCTAGCAAGACACAGTTACGATTAAAGGAAAGTCCATTAGTGAACAGCGCTTCATTATACAACAGAGGCTAACAACCTGTGTAGCCTCCGCACAGACTCCATGTTCCCAATAACTTCACTGGAGTGCTGCGGCTGATATTTCTCTGTCCAAAGCATATCTTCCTTCACTCCATCTAGAAAATGCAAGTTTCAGTTTCAATTTCAGTTATGGTCATGAAAGAAATGGCAATAAAAAATTTTCTTTTAGAATATATATTTAAGAAATGCAGGAAAAGCACAAAAAAAATTCCGACCGAAAAAGGATATTAATATGTTTGTTTTTGAAAGGAGATCCCTTCTGGAACTATAACTATTTTGGTACCTATTTAAATCATGATTATTTTAAAGCGTGTTATATCTTTGGACATGTGTCTGACCAAAACATGCATGAGGTCTGCATAGTTTGCAACAAATTCAGATAATCCTTCTCAAAATTCCTGGTAGATATGGGGTTGTCAGAGATGAAAGAAATCCTCTTTGAGCCCCACAAAATATTTGTATGAATTGGTTAGATGATTTGGATTTTCTAATCAAGTTTATTAATTAAATTAAAAATACAAAATTTTTAAATGTGAACATAAGTTTTGTAGTTATTTTAAAACTGTAAACATTTCATAAAAAACACTTAAATATACAGTTGATGTTATTACTTTAAATTTTACGGGGGGGTTATTTGCACATATAGCTCAGCAGTGTTTAAAACAATGAATCAGCAGTCATCTTTAGAATCTACAGTAGCGTCCAGACACAAAGACATGGGTCCACATTAACAGTGTAATCCAATTCTAAAATTCTTCCTCTTCTAGACTGCTGAAGAGTATGAAAATAATATAATATTCAAAACTGATTGGATTAAACATCCCTATGTGAAAACATTCAAAAATTGCCAGCGTTTTGTATTCACCAAATCACTCAAAATATATTACTACAGAGCTGTTTTTAAATGCTTCAAAGCTGCTTCACATGGAACTAAAGTAGATTAAATTAATATTAAATTGCTCCATAGAGTATAATAGATTTTCAGAAAAATGTATAAAGCTATGGAGCTTCCTTGGTTTACCTTCTATGCTTGTACACGCAAGGGCAGGTGGATCCACAATAATCAGATCATCATTTTCCATCTCTACTAATGAGCTCAACTGTGCTGAGTCCAGTTGTTTTTTCCTCTGAGATCGACTTCTTTGAGTTCTGTCTGAATCCACAGAGTCAGAGACCCCCATCGCTGTCTGAGCTCCTGTTGGTGACCTTTCTTCAACCAATATGACGTCATCATCACATTGACTGGACTTGGCTTTTTTACCCCTTTTTCCAAGTGCCTCTCCTTCATCCACACGCTTTCTTTTCTTTCCTAAAGTATCAGATGAATCAGGGTGCAAGGCCCTTTTAGACTTCTCTTCGGGATCTGTCCAGAATAAAAAAAAATAATTAACCTGAAAGCAGCAGCATTCATCTCATTATTAAAACGCTTCGTAAGCCACCTTTCCGAGAAGCCAGGAGAACATGCTCTTTATATCTTTTAACAAACTTGCTAAAGAAACGTTGATGAGGAAATGAAGGATTGGACATCCTCAAGTCCTCCAGCAGCTGTTGTCGGGTTTCCTTGGGAAATGTAGACTTTTGACAAGAAATCTAAAACATAAAATTATCAATGTTCATTCCAAAGTGCTGATTTGATGATATAACGTGTTGATTTGCTGCCAACTTCTAACCTTCTCATTGAATGCTCTCTTAGCAGGAACTGTACTGCAGCCGAAATCTTTCTCCAAGTGCATGAGGGGTATCGTAGGCAAGCTAGAGAATGCACTTAAGCACTTCAGGAAGGGATGCGTCGGCCATTGAAGGTTCCAGACAGAACAATCTGATGAAAGAATTAATGGAGCATAGTATCAAGCTCATGCACACATGCTGTGTACAGCTCTAAAGCAGATGAAGGCTTGCCTGGAGCCTTCTGCTGGATGTGGACTACTGTCTGGAAGGAAGCACAGGCCTGGGAGTAAGCTTCTCGGTTGGCTGCCGTCTTTGCCATCTGTTTTATAAAGGTCTCCGGGAGGCCACTCTTCAGAAACTCTCTCTTTGCTCTAAACTGTTCATCATCTTGGGAGTTCTCAGAAGCTTCTCGGCTGATGGATGAAAGTGGGGAGCAGCATTTAGAATTTAAGTGAGTAGGTGAACAAAGCCATTTGACTTCATTTGTAAGTTTATTACCTGTTATCATCAAAAATGGAAATGACAACCGAAGCTCTCTGAGGTTTTTTCTCGAGAAACAGAGGAGCCAGCTTTGAAGCTAGAAGAGATCAATGATTGTTTCAAAATTGTTGAATGAAAGGTGTTACAATGTTTTGTTGAGCTCCGTATGTTACCTGAGGATGTCTTAGTTGTTTTATTTTGTGATGAGTTTTTACCCAAAACCTCATTTAAACTTCGAAGCTTGTGGTTTTTGTCCGTTTCCTGAGAGTCTGCGAGAGCGACTTCACTTTCTTCCAAAAACACAAGAGAGTCCTAAAAATAGAAATGCATAATAGTACGAGTTAATGGTAAGGATTGCAAACTAAACCCTTTAGATTCCTACACCTTTCAAAAGTACAAAGAAAGGGATAATGAGTTTGTTAATAAGTTTTAAAGCATGACATGGAGGCAAGAACCACCCGATTCTATGACTATAATTCTAATCTATTCACTCCATTCTTTGAACATAAGCAGAAGTCCTCCACTTTCAAAATAAAGACACAACTCTGTTTTCACTAGTAGCTGTCACTGTCTTGATCAAATGTCCAGCAGCTAAGAAGGTTTTTATTAAAAAAAAAGAAAGAGGCCTGTACAAGTGAAAAAATAAAGCAAAATAATTCAAGCTGATCAAATCCTTTAAATGATTACTATGGATCTCATGTTCATATTGAGTGACCAATTGTTAATGTTTGTTACTATAGTGTGTAGCGCATTGGCAGTGTTCAAACTCACCAGGATTACCTGTGCAGTTTCTAGAAAATAAGCAACACCTGCCAGCCAATCAGAATTGAGTATTCAGATAAACCATGGTATTTAATTAAAACGAAACTTTCTCATGACTAAATTTTACTTAGTCTTTTTAAATAAAGGGACACATGTTAAAGCTGTAGTTTGCAATTTTTTACTGTAAATAATAAACTGGTTGTCACAAGAGGATGTTAGTATGTGAAATTGAGAGGGGGAGTTCAGATCACAACTGACCTAGAGAAAGCTACAAAACATTGAAGAACAAAAGAAAAAGAAAACAGCAGGCGGGAAAAAAATGTGTACGATAAGGCCAGAGGTCAAATGCACGTGAATATAAAATTGACTTTTGCAGCTAGAAAGAATTTGGAGTGTGGGAAGGCTACATATAAAACAACAAGATTTAAACAATTTGTGAAAGAGTGACTATGTGATTTCAAAAGTCAGCAGTTTTTACATTTAACGCGGTGTTTCACTTCCTCTGTAAATGTTATCCCATCCCCACAGCCAATTTAACTATCACACACTTATATTTAAACGAGACATAAAAAACACATCAAACTTCAAGTATTTTCAGAGATGTATTGTACGGAAAGTACCTCATTTTCACAGTAATTGACAAAGGACTCTTTGCTTCTCGTGGAGCGTCTTAGAGACTCTTTCTCCTTAGAACCCTTTTTACTCTGCTTAAGAGCCTTGGTTTTCTGCACCAACTTATGAGCCTGTTTCCTTTTCTTAACAGCATTCATTTCCTAAGAAAATAAGAATTTATTACTGAAAAACTGCCTTTACAAATATGGAAACATGTAACCTTTAACACACTTGAAAAGTGTGAATTAAATCATATTTTACAAACTCTAAAACCAAGTGTGTATAAACAAATTTTTTGGCCATTGATCTTCACTTAATCTGATAAAAACTCTTAGTCTATTTCTTTAAAGACCTGCCATGAAGGTCTGCTAACATATCGTAAACAGTGGAAGTACAAACATAGCAAACCAATAACTTGCACTAATCAAAATTGTGTATATAAAAATATACAGTAGCTACTTAACGATTTCACACAAACAATAGATCTGCATTCCATTTTCACATTCTTAACTTAATAACAAGAGAAAATCATTTGCATGTATTTTAATTGAGAGTTAAAGGGCACCTGCTATGAACATCTGTGAATGTGTCCATGAAACATGTGAACACACTTGTATTAGAGTGATTCAAATTAATCCGTTTTTTGTTTTGTTTTTTTCTAAGTAGTAAAGTGAAATGGCATCAATATTCCAAGCCGTTTCTGACATAACAGAACATACCGGGACCGGGTCCGGGAACATACATAAAGGGAATCACAGGCTTAAAACTAGATGAAAACTCTCAAAAATCAGATTATTTTAACATCATTTAGCATGATTTATCTACAAATCAGTAAAATATTTCAAGTAAGCCATAGGATTGATTTACATAATAAAAAAGCTGAATAGATTTTAGAAAAAATGCATGTTCTAGTAAAAAATTATTGCTTTTCTTAAATATGCCCAGAAGAATTTGTTAACCAAGACTTCCTTCATAGCAGCATAACTAAATGGTTGATGGTAATTACAACAGGCTACTTACTTTAGCTGAGAGGGGACTTGATATTTCAAAATCCCCAGGTTCTGTTGCAGAAGACGGAAAAACTCTCCTGATTTTCATCCTATCAAACGAGACATGCCATTATTTTCAGAAACTCTAATGGCTTATTTTAAGAAAGACATCAAAAATGTGTTCTCACCTGATGGGACTACCTTTAGCATCTGGAGGGCAGATTATTTCAGCTTTATACACACCCCTTTTGGGCCTCTGTGCTTTTGGGGTGAAGGACGGGGATTCATTGTTTTTCAACTCTTTCTTCTGTGGCGAGGAAGTGACAAGAGTAGTTGAGTGTTTTTGAGAGATTTCCCTGGTTGATCTTCTCAGCTCCCTCACAGGGTTTTCAGGTTCATCATTTTTCACAGGGACATCTTCCATTTCCAACTTTTTCTCCAAGGCAAGGTCTTCTGTATCTGCCCCTTTCTTCAAAGACTCCGCATCAGCTTTCTTCACTTGCTTATTTTTAGCTTTCTTCCTTAATTTATTTGCTGCTGCCTTAATTTTTTCATCAGTTTTTATCCCTGATTCATCTGCTGCTTTCTTCACTTTTCCATCATTTTTCATCCCTAACTTCACTTTTCCATCAGCTTTGATACCTGATTTATCTCCTTTCTTTGCTTCCGTCTGCTTTCCTCCTTTCTGAGCCAACTTCTTTTTTTGGCTTGTGAGTTCCTTCTGCTCCAGTTTTGGATCTTCAGATTTTTCCTCAACAGATTTGCCATCTTTCTCCTTTTCTCCTGAATCTTCTGACTCAGGGACTTTATCTTGAACCTCGTTCATCTTGCTCTGACCCTTAATAGTTTTGTTTTTGAACCCCTCCAGACTCGGCTGCTTGAAAGCACTCATGAACTGCTTTCTCTCAACTTCAGTGCTTTTTAGAAGTGAGCTGGACTCCAAAACATCAAGCTCCAGATCTTCCTCAAGAAGAACAACATTAGATTTCCTTTTGAATTCCGGCAGAGCCTCAGGTTTTGCCGATGGGATAGCATCAGACAAGCTTTTGTCAGCGTTTAACAAATTTTTCTTGTTTCTACTAAAAATCGCTGCAACTCTTAACTCCTTGGAGTCCTTGATACACTCCGTGGAGATGGGATGAACCTCAGCTTGAATCGTGAGAGTTCGTGGTGACACCTGCAGTGGACCAATGGGTGAATTACAAGGACCTTCATTCAACAGCTCGGAGGTGTTGAGAATTCCATCACTTTCCTCCAGCTCTTGGCTTTGATTGTGCATGAAGTCTTCAAATGAGATTGTGACTGTGCTACTTTTCTCATCTATAGTTTCTTCCAAGCCAACATCTTTTTTCAAAGGCTCTTTTGCATCTCTGTTACAATCCTTTATCTCTCCACAACCCTTCAGCTTTTGGTTTCTCTTCACGGAAGATTTATTGACCACAGAATCCTTCTTCTTGGTTTGGTTTAGCCTATGTGTTTGTTCTGAGGCTTCCAGCTTGTTTGGATCAATCTCTGAAATGTTTTTGCTTGAGCAGCTTTCTATACCCTCATGACAGGCCTGAGCTGAAATGTCAGGAGTCTCATTTTCTTTTGCAGTGGTATCAACAGTAGTGTCTATTAAGATGACATCCTCAGAGACCTCTGCTGCAAACTCTTTTCCAGATTTTTCCTGATCCTTGGTCTTTCCGGTTCGCTTCATCCCTTGTCCTTTTGTAGGTTTGCTGCTGAGTTGCTCAGTAATTTGTGAGGAGTTCTGTGTAGCTACAAGAGAGCAGGACTTTATGTCTTTTCCAGGTTTTTTGAAGTAATCCATGATATTGTTGGATCTTGACAGTGAGAATTGTTTCTCCACCGGCTTGGGCATGAAGTAGTTGGTGATTGTTCTAACAGATGATATGTCACCATCCTTCCTCGTCTTCTTACGTGGCTATACAAAACAAGCAAATAATACATTTTAAAAATGCACAATTGCACATGGTCATATGAGAAATGAAAGTACAAAAAGAGCTAAAACATCACCTGATCCTCAAAATCCTCCATGACAGCTGCCACAACAACAGCCCCAGCCATATCTTTGCTCTCAAAATATAGGTTTGTCTAAGGCATAAAATATGAGTAATAATACACATTAAAAACAGAAATGAATCCTATAAATTATCAGAGTAAAATTGTATTTTAACACACTTACAGAGTTTATTCATTCATAAACCTACAACTTTAAGTAACGATGATGGCGAGTATGTTACCAATAAATCAATCAATCAAATTTTATATAGCGCATTTTTAAGCAGTTGCTTTCAAAGCAGCTTCGCAAAGTCCTAGTGTGGATCAGGTAGAGTAAATAGGAGTTCCCTCTGTGAGGCCCTGGGAGCCTCGCTGACTGAGGCAGGTGCTGTTCACCTCCCCAGCATAAAGAATATTGAAACTTAAGATCCATCCGCAAAAAGTTTGCAGGACAGCACCTGAAAAAACAAAAACAAAACAAACAACAAACAAAGACAAAACAGAAACTAACAAACGAAAAACAATACTTAGAAAAAATGTAACAAACAGGTGATCAGCATCAGCTGCAAGAGGAGTGATAAATGATGGGGATAGGTCAGATAGGCACATTGAACCACATTGTTTTTTTCAACCAAACGTTAAATAGACAACAGCATAACTTAAATGTAGTAACGTTAATCTTTAAAAAAAACAGCCACTTACCGGTGGTTTTAGTCCTTTTGATAAGAAAACGCATATTCCAAAATCACTAAGTGCTTAAACAATGAACGCAACGGAGACTTTAAGTAAACACAAAGCCTAGCGTTGACTTATTTTTCAACAACGATTCAAACGGGCTAAAACAAGCATAACGTGTAAAACTATCGTACTCCAGATCTCCCTGAAACGTACTTGTAACGTTTAAAATAATAAGTACCATTAAATACAACCATAAAAATTCATTTTCGGTTATATGCCGTTTTCACTGTAGTTGAATTGTTTTCTACAAATGGCGCCAAATATCGCAGAGGTCTTTGACCGCCTCTGGTCGGCCAATCACGATCCGAGACGTCATTTGGTGCGAAACAGGAAAAGCTGGTTTTAATTTCAAAATAAAACATTAACATTTCTGAGAAAGTCGCGTCGCTTCAAAAATCATGTTAACCCTTATAGAAATGTTAATGTTTTAACAGGCGTATTTTTACTGTCATTTGTTTTAACTGAATAAGAACATTTTCAAGCTATTTTGGTCAGACCTTTTCCAAAATGTCTTCTCAGAAATTCGCCAATACCGGACACTACTTCAGTCTAAAATTCTGAAATATGTATTTTTTTGTTTAATATAAAATGTTCTGGTAGTTGCTATGAAAGGAACTAGACCAGGGGAACGCTGACATGTGAATCTGTATCCTTTACTTTGAACTTTTATTTTGAAAAGGTCTTGTAACACCCTTGATGGTTTCGAAGTCACATCCTGGTCACATGTAGCATACTAGCAATTTCGGCTTAGCATTCAGACGAAACAACGGATGCTTGATTGTTGTTCAAATCTAAAGGTATTTAAATAGTAAAGATCATTTTTGGTGCTAGTTATATAGTCCTTGTACTGGAGTTAGTTACAACTGAGTTTTGAATTTTATTTTGTAAATGACGTTAATGAAAAGCATTGAAGTAGCTGCTTTGTTCTTAACGACTCTTTAAAACATGCAGCGACTTAAATTTCTCCTAAAATTTTACATCAAAGTGTAATTTATTATATTAAAGTAGGGAAATGAGTACATTTACTCAATATGAATGTGTTGACGTTAATGATAAGTTTTTCACACTCTTACTTTCTCTCACTGTCTACACTCTTTTTTTTTTCTCTTCTCTCTCGTTCTCTCTGACCTTCTTTCTCTCACTTTACTGTAGGTCGTGATGGTCCGACAACTAACTTTATTCATTTTAAATTGACAAAAATACGTCAATTATTGATGTCTCGAATTAAAAACATTGGACAATAATTTTATATTTAAAAACATGTACATTTGTTTTACAATATCTTTTATCGACATCTTTATTACCCATACATTTTGATGTATTTATAAGATTACTATTTAGATACGTTAAATGAATTCTCTGTTGATGATATTCCAGCCACATGTAAGTTATTAAATAACTTTTGTTGGTCTTCTCCAGGTATCTTCAAGAGGTCAGATTGATTTGTGTATAAATATGTGCACGGCCTCATAGATTGGTTATAGATCAAGCAAATAGTTTTGGTGGTCTCTGTGAGACGAGACGAAGACCGAAAAGTTAAATAGAGCGTTTTTATCAGCCTCATATTGAGGAGTGCGTATACATGTGTGTCATGATGGGTGACGTCACTGACTTGGACAGACAAATTGAGCAACTCCGACGCTGCGAACTCATCAAGGAAAATGAAGTCAAAGCACTCTGTGCTAAAGCAAGGTAAAACATGATTTCAAATCGCATAAGCACTTAACTAGGTCCTCATTCCTATAGAAGTACGTCACTTTTAGTACAATATTATGCATGCTGTGGCCTTCTTTTTCTTCACAGGGAGATTTTGGTGGAAGAAAGTAACGTGCAAACTGTAGATTCTCCTGTCACTGTGAGTAATCTATTTGCATGGCCCTAAATTTTGTAGCATCATATACTATATTGGCTTGTAACTTCCAAACCTACAAATGAATTTCCTTTCAGATATGTGGAGATATACATGGACAGTTTTATGATTTAAAGGAACTCTTTAGGGTAAGTAAACACAATGCAGCTGCACATAAACTCAATTTAAGATCTAGCTTTAAGCAGAACTTTAGAGCTCGGTGAAGTCTGGCACAGGCCCCTGGTGGCCACTACCTCACATTATAATCGCAAACACACTGACGGATACTTGCAGACCAGGGGCCTGTACCATGAAGCCGGATACACTTAAGCCTTTTCCAAATCCTGCGCATATTTGTGCGCAAATTGTTCAACGCTCACTTAATTCGAGATGAGTATTTCGGGACAGACAACATGCCTAATCGTTTTCTGACATGAACTTGCATGAAAGATACAGATGATCTGCTGAAGGGATATCTTACATTTGCGAGCTTCATCGCACATACAAAATGTGAGACGCAGAAATCCTGCCCTTACTGTACCGCAGATGGTGATTTGAACGGCTGACCTGGTCCAGCTACAATTTTTATCTGCTGCTATGATCATTTTGCGTTGAGGTTAAGTCTTCCAAAAAGTAAAACCAATTATATACACCTTTTCATTTTAAACATACATTTTTAGAAAAATAAGCATTTATTTTTTTTATTGTCATACAACCATGAACACATTAACATGACATCAAATTTTCTAAAGTATTGGAATTAACACGGCAAAAAATATGCTTTTATTATGAAACGCATATCATGCTCGATACTTTAATTTTACATTAATCAAAATGTGCTTCTTAAACATAATTTTCAAGAAATCAGCAATTTTCTGGCAACAATCTTGTCTGGTTTTGGCGGCAGCCACAGTATTACCATGACACAAAATATATCTAAAATGTAAAATATGCATCATATTTTCTAACTTGAATCTCTTGCTCCTCCGCAGTGAAAAAAAACCCAATTTGGCTCTATCCATGTTCACCGTGATTGGTTATTCGTTGTCAATGTCAATCTTTTACATGCACACGTTCGTGAACTAATCTTAGCTTCAGGATCAAAGCCTAACTCGACAAAGAAAGTTGATGAGCTGCTGCTTCAAGGTACCGATTAAGCCTAATTCAAACGGTTAGGTTTTGTCAAGTCAAAACCTATCCGGTAATACTGAGTTTGTTAACCCATGTTCATGGTACAGGCCCCAGGAGGTTGCACCAATCCTGGGCTTTGGGTACAATGAAAGGATCTAGGATTTAATCAGTCCTTGTCACCCTGGCTACTTACGCCACACGGCTTATGTTACCTTTTATGTTCTGGTTTAGTGATCGAAAATTTAAATTTGTCCAATCAACTGTTATAAAAGGACCGATTAAGTGATGTATCACACCAGCGTTGGTAATATTGACTTCACCTTTTCTTCCCAATACTGTGCATGTTTGTGCGCTAATTGTAAGATGAGCACTTAACTTAAGAGGAGGTTTTAGGGATACAAAATCCTGTAGCCTTTCCCAACGAGTATTTGCATGACAGATGCAGGTTTTCCACAGAAGGAGTAACTTACATTTGAAAGTTTTTTTGTTCTGTCCTTACTGTACAGCAGAGGGTGTGTTATACGGCTAACCTGCTGCAGACCTATATTTTAATCTGCTGCCATGATTGTTTTGCATTAGTGTTACGTCTTCTAGAAAAGGAAAAACAATTATATAGACCTTTTAAATTTAAACATACATTTATTATGTGGAGAAATAAGAATTTAATTTATTGTGTAACAATAAACTTGTTAACATTACATAAAAAATTAAAACTTTTTTGAATGAAACTGCACAAAAATATGCTACCGGACGCTATCATACGCATATCACATAAGATACGCAATTTTACATTAACACAGAATTTGCTTCTTTAACGTCACATTCACAAAATCAGCAATTTTTTGCCAACAATCTTGTTTATTCTTTGCAGCAGCCACAGTATTACTATGACACAAAATATGTTTAAACTCATAGTATTTTCGAACTATAATCTCTTGCTCTACCTCCGCCCGAAAATTAAATGAACTCGCTCTATCCATGTTTATCGTGATTTTTTTTATTTAGTGCCTACATCAGTATTTTATGTGGACATGCATAAAACTCATTGAACTCATTAGTGACGAGTAGATTGGCATTATTTCAATTCACTCTATTCTGGTCTTCCCAATAAAAGTATTCACCCGCTACAATTAGCACAGAATGCTGCGGCTAGGATTATCGCCAGTATGGCCAGATCAAGCAACATCACCCCAGTCCAACAAGAGCTCCACTGGCTACCAATAGAGCAACAAATCTATTTTAAAGTCCTGCTTTTAACTAGGACTGCAACTAACGATTATTTTTATAATCGATTAGTTGCCCGATTTTTTTTCGATTAATTGGATAAAACTATTTTATAAATGCATTTTTTTAATGTTTCTATCTTAAAACTATAAACTAAGACAAGATTAAATGTTAAGACATGCAGAAGTTTAAGACAAGCACAACTGTGAAAACGATTAACAATAACAAACAAGTTTCTTTTAAGGAAATTATTGTAGCTCAACGTCAACATTTGAATGAACCAAAAGGAAATGTGTCCAATTTGGCTCTCCGTCACTGCAGCTGAGCTTCTCTGCACATTGCCTTCGCTAAAACACAAAGGAACTGACAGAACACGGAAGAAGTTGTGCAAGTAGCCCATAGAAGCCCATCTAGAGCAACTGTCCCGAAGTTTGCAAACAGTTTAAACGAATGCTCTTAAACAATACAAATATTACACGATGAAGCGATAGTTTTTACTTACCCTACTGATGTTGCGGCATCCACATACCAATGTGTTTTCGTTTAAGGTGCTTGTGCATAACCAGTGAACTTCCAAGCCATGAAAGCTAGACCGGCATAGCATGCAGCTCTTCGTCTTCTAAGGAGCGTTTAAAGAGAAATGATCCACACTTTGTAAGATTTTAGACGCACACTTTTTCCTGAAGACAACGCTTCCGCCATTGAGCCGGCGGATGTGTATCTATGTTTGATCTGTGCATCTTGATGTCACGCACCTCCATGATGTGAAGTGATCAGGCCAACTAATCGATAACTGCATTCGTTGACAACGAATTCCGTTATCGATTTAAGACCACCCTGTCTTCATCAAAAGTAAAATTTCCTGTGTGAAGTATTTCTGGCTGCATAAAATGCTCTGTAACTTGACTCTGGTGTTTATCTTCAGGTTGGGGGTGAAGTCCCAGAAACAAACTACCTCTTCATGGGAGACTTTGTGGACCGAGGGTTTTATAGTGTGGAGACATTTCTGTTGCTGCTCTCACTAAAGGTGTGACGTTTGCTCTGAGATTTAGCTTGCGTCTCTTATTGCATACCGTTGAAGCCGATCTTTCTATTCTGCTTTTTTTTTATCTGCAGGTGCGATACCCTGACCGCATTACTCTGATCAGAGGAAATCACGAGTCCAGGCAGATCACACAAGTTTATGGCTTTTATGATGAGTGTCTTAGAAAATATGGTTCTGTTACTGTCTGGAGGTACTGCACGGAGATCTTCGACTACCTGTCTCTCTCTGCTATTGTGGATGGCAAGGTTCGTTTTCTTAATCTTAATCTTTTCATGTAATTCTATGCGCTGTAAGTATATTGGGGTAATGAAGTGTTTTTTTCTTTTTCTTTTTTTTTTAACTGCAAACTGATAATGAAAGGTTAGGATAAATTAAACAGATAATCTTTAAGATTTAACTCAGAAAACTGTACTCTTGCATGGTAATCTAAAAGTCTCTGCAGATTGATATTTTCATGAAGTTTCACTGCTCTCTCTGAGCTAGTAATGTTTAGCACATACATCTTACGTATAGATGTACAACTCTACACTAAACACTAAGGTATAAAATAGAAAACGAAGCATTGTTTGTTCTTAAAAGCTTTGTTATGACTGCTACTGTTAGATCTTTTTTTCCCATCTAGTAATCCCATCTGGGAACCTCACATTGGCATACCACTGATTGATGGGTCGGCTCTGCTCCTCTTGGGGTCATACAGTTCCAATTCTTATTCTGTAATCAATATAAGGTGTCTGCAAAACAAAATCTTCATGGTTATACTGGATATTTTCTTTGGTATGTAGTAAAACGATTACATTAGCTGTTTAGTGCAACTCTTCTCTCAAGCCCTCTTGCTAAAATAGTGCCCCAAAAACTTTTACCTCCATGTGGTACTAAATAGATGGTAGTGTGGTCCAAGGGGAAGATAAATGCCTAGATAAAATATGTAAAATGCTTTCGTTTCAGTGTCACTTTGTATTTCACTTCTGGGTTTAGCTCTGTCCCTTGTATTCCCTCGTCCAGTCCTGGTTTGATGTTAGTTTTGGTTTGTGCTTCTTTTGAATTCCATACTGACTTGTTCCTATTACACATGTTATTAATTATTTTGTTGTCTTGATAACGCTTCACAGTGTTTCTAGTTTGATTTTTAAGTTCAGGCTTTCTAACACTCCTAGTCTTTGCTCGCTTTTATGTGTTTTCAGTAAAATAAACATGTTTCAAGTTTCCTTCTAACTTAAGGCGATTCCTAAATGTAGGTTTTCTGGTTTCTTGGTTCGTGACTTTGTTGGTCACTATCAGATATGTATTAGCTCCAACTCTTCATTCAGCTGTCATTGGTATGCTTCAATATTCATCTATTGCCTCATGAGCCAAGGATTCTGCTTAACCTTTTGCCTTTTAAACCGTATTATACGACCATAAAACAACATTATTATAATTGATTTACAAGTTACTGTTTTTTTCTGCCAGTTACTGTAAACTTATTACATCACACTCTTTGCCAACTGGCTCTAGCAAATCTGTGATGCAGGACAACCACTAAAGGGAGAAGGTGGTGCTCGTTTCGGGGCTTACAGAAATTTCATACTTTACTGTTAAGTTATTTGACAGTATGCACTGTAACCCTTTCTTTGGCTTTCTAGATTTTTTGTGTGCACGGTGGCCTCTCGCCTTCCATTCAAACCTTGGATCAGATCAGGACTATTGACAGGAAACAGGAAGTTCCTCATGATGGACCCATGTGTGATCTGTTGTGGTCGGACCCAGAGGGTAAGAGGCTAACACATGGTTTAAAGATATTTGGAAAGGCTAACACGGATGGCTCTTTTGTCTTAAGACACCACCGGCTGGGGTGTGAGTCCCAGAGGAGCTGGCTATCTGTTTGGTAGTGATGTGGTGGCTCAGTTTAATGCAGCGAATGACATCAGTATGATCTGCAGAGCTCATCAGCTAGTAATGGAGGGCTACAAGTGGCACTTCAATGATTCTGTGTTAACAGTGTGGTCGGCTCCAAACTACTGTTATAGGTATGATAAATATCCAATTGCTGTGGATATTTCACCGGTCTCTTATTTTCATCATTTGTGTTTTTGTTGTTGTTGCAGGTGTGGGAATGTGGCAGCAATTTTGGAGCTCGATGAGCATCTCCAAAAGGAGTTTATTATATTTGAAGCTGCACCTCAGGAAACCAGAGGCATCCCTTCTAAGAAACCAGTGGCTGACTACTTTCTTTGATATCTCATACATCAATTTAATGTCATTAGAGTGCCAACTTTATCAATTGAACACTGTTATTCTATGAATGGGTTTTTACACTGTTTGCTGTGTTTTTCTCAGTATTCTACATTCCGTATTTTGTATATTTTTTTGCATATTTTGTTGTATTGTAGATGAAACTCCTAATAACATGGTAGTTTTGTATTTCTCAACAAAGATGTAAAATGAATGGTGCTATATCATTGCCTATATAAACATGTACTGAAACAAGTCTGTGAATCTTTGTTTCTTTTATATGCTTCCCTATGTTTTGGTCAAGCATTAACAAGGGAAAGATTTAACATACATGATGATCTTTAACAGTTGTTTAATATTTAGGAAATGCTTCGTAAACTACATTAGGTGATTACTAGTCACCTGTAGACTTGCAGACTTTAATATATTACACAATACTTATTACTGCAATTTAAAAGTTATCCTTTACACTAGAATATTACTCTTTAGGTAAAGGGTAACTTGGCCCTTTGTAGCAAAAAAATCTATACAGAATTTCACCAGATCTATATATTTTCACCCAGTAATGGTTATTCATATAGATAGACCAAAATGAATGACACCTAAAGTATTATTTGACCCAGAATTATAATTTTTTTAATCTTACATTAATGTAACACAATCAATGTTGTGCTTCTTTTATTTAAGAGATTCAGATAAAATGAAATGATGGGCAATCAAAATACATGTTCAAACTCCTTTATTTTCTTTCTCTTCACAGTTAGTGGTGTTCAGGGTTTTTTTCATGCTATTTTTATATAGATCATTCAATAGGCATTGCACTTGAGCACTTTCTTCTTAACTTTTTTTCAGATAAACTTAAAATTCTTAAACTTAAAATAGTGTGAGACCGTCTTGAGAATGTTCCATCATTTACTATACTCATAGTTGTAAAATCTGTTGACCTGTTTTCCAGTAATAACACCAGCACGTTTAGCTTAGCATAGATAATTGAGTCGGATTAATAATGATCATAATAAAAAAAGTATGAAAATGTGTAATATGCCACATCTGTAGTGTGCTGGGAAAAGTAAAAAAAAAAAAGTAAATGTTGACTGCTTGAATTTGAATAGGTGTGAAAACCCTGCTTAGTGTTAAATTAATGATGATGATGACATTCTTTTCAAAGCATATTCAAATTACATGATTTAGTATCTTAAAGATGGTTTTCGAATTTCCTTAAATTATTGAGAAGCAAAAAACGCAACTGTTTTCATTCCTTTGATCATTAAATACATACATACATACATACATACAAGTTCCTACTCAGGATATAATTTTAGGTTTCAAGGAGAAACTTGAATGTTTAGAATCCCTGCATTTGACTATAAGGATAAATACACGTACATGACAACACCTGGATTTCTCTGAATATGCGCTGGCAGGATTTTTGCTGAACAGGGCACATAAAGAAAGTCACTTTATGTAGTTAAATTTTTAATTCCAAGTATGACTCACTTCATAATAAAGGCACTTTAAAATACATTGATCCTTTACCAGTGGGCACTTCTTCTCTCAGCAACCGTCTTTAAGAACTCTGCGTGATTGGCATAAAGTGCTAGAGAGGAGTCAATATCGATCCAGCTCACTTGACCCGCATCATCCCCTGCTTGCAACGGAAGCTCACTTACACTGTTCCCTGCATGGACAGAGCATGAAAGACAGAGTGCTTTTCAGTAACAGACAATCTGGTTTATATTAGCGGTTAGTCCTTATAGAGATTGTACCTGATTCATCATGGAAATTCACAGCAACGGTTTCCATCCATGCATTATCTGTGTTTCTGGGATCATCTACATAACCTCTATACACCTGAAGAAGGAACAAAATCTGTTTTGTATTTCACTGTACTAGTGTTCACCTACAATCCAACCATATCAACTCCACAATTAATCTCTAAAAGAAGAAATGTCAATGAATGTATAGTTTTCCTTGAGGGTTATGTAAAATTGTAATATTTTATTAATAAAGTGATTTTCTAGAAATAATTTAGGCTTGTGCATGTGAGTTTTGCTAATAATAATTACTAAGGTAAGATATCCAATGGTGTTATAACCCTGTGTGGTCATGTTTGAATGTTGTATGTGTTTTAGTATGTTTCTTTTTAGGAACTGATTTTGTCTCAGTCACACCCACTCATTACAATCCTCTTCATCAGCCACGCCATTCAAGCAACAATCAACCTTTGTCGGTTTTCTAAGAGCTCCTGGATAAATGACACAATCCCACACACAATTGCCAAGTAAATATTTGTAGATATGGTTGGGAAGTACAGAGTTGGAAAGGTTTTGTTGTGTTGTCATTGTTCTGAGGTGTCTTTGTATTTTACTCCTCAATCAATCAATCAGTTTTTATAGCACTTCTTTAGCAATTGCTTTCAAAGCAGCTACTCCTCTCCTGTGGTATGCCCCTGTGTTCTTTTAATGTCGTGTTGCCTTTTTTGTAAATCATTCTTTTTTTATTGACAACTTTTTCCTTTTATGTTGTCCCTGATAATAGACCCGATGCAAAATAAAATTGGTGACTAGGTGTCAGGCCGGGGAGGCCAAGAGAGAAATGTGAACCCCTATCACGTGACAGTGAAAATTGTAAGGTTGATTTAAATGAAAACAAATAAAACCCCCAGAAAAGAAATGACGGCCAACAGAGCAAAACCCACAAGGGGAAAAACAATGAACAATCCTTGAACTAAAGACTGGACTAAACAGAAAGGGCATATAACCAACTTAAGAGGAACAGCAAGAACTTCAACTTTATTATGATCATGAACAACACAAGACACAAAAAGCAATGGAAAACCGTGCAGAGAAAACTCAAGCCAGGCAAACACTGTGCGATGTACAATCAGTCGCAAGATTAAGGTCCTTCTTCCACTGCAAAAACTAAATCACAAGGGGAAAAGTTAAAAGCACTTTATGTTCTCACACGCTACGAGCAAATGCTCGAATGCAACCCCGCTGCTCACACTGTACGTCTTACAAACCATTGGCTGTATGGTCCCAACATGACACGTGATTGCTGTAACATGAAAAACCCAGAAGTGGAATATCTACATCGCTAATTTGAGAATTCTCGGCAAAGACAAACTGAAACTGCAGAAACTATTCAAAATAAAAGGTAAAAAAACATGTAAAAAACGACTTGTAGCACTGCTTCAACAGTGCAACATCATCACGAGGAGAAAGCAGGATTTCAGACCGATTTAATTTTCTTGTGACCACACAATCGTAGGTCAGGAGCTAGTCGTGATGCATTAATCGCTGCTCGTTACCCTGGAACACTGCACAAACCATGACACATGATTTAGCAGAATTCGCTTAGTGTCTGCCCAGTTTTAGATAAGATTATAAAGGGGAATCAATCAAACATAATGATTGGAACACAAGTGGACTAACTGAAAGCTCTAACCAGAAAACAAGAAGGGTGGGGAAAAGCAGGAAAGCAAAAGAAGACCATGTGTTTCAAACTTTGCCAAAAGAATAAAAGATGACCACCGTCAGTCATGTGATCTGAACCATGTGGCAGAGAAAAAGAGAAACTGTTTAAACAAATAGTGTCAAAAAAACAAAGTAAACCCAGAGAGAGAAGAGCCTCTCATTGACTGCTCAACCAGGGACGGCAAATTACAAGACTAAATCCTGACAGATCATGACATTTGGTTTTTGGAGCTCAAGCGAGGGGGATCGAGAGCTCCAGGCTCTGTTTGTTAATACAGGTCTACGAGGATCACTAATTGCTCACTGACTTGACTCTATCAGCTCTGCCTCATTAACAATTCCTTGCAACTGCCCTTGCTGGGCATGCAACATATTAGTTTTTTGTCTTGGATTTTGATCCTTCAGCCCCATAAATAAATATCTGTTCGCTGTTAAACTCATTGCAGTAATTCATATTTTTTCAGATAATGATCTTATGATCGGAACCTTATACTGAGTACTACACACATTTTTTTGTTTTGTTTGTTTTGTTTGTCTGTAAGTTGTTGAAAACCCTAGAACATTCTGCTCCTATTTCACGATTGTCACTTCCCAAAAAACTTCTTAGAACACACCAGACCTCACCTGAAGACCCTCAGAGCTGAAAAGCTCAGAGATTCGCTTCTTGATCTTTTCCCTCTCGCTTGGAGAGGCTTGCAAAGAGTTCAGTGCCTCTTCTGAGAACTCACGCTGCAGTGTCTGAGAAATGCACTCTCCAGGGTCCACCATTCCCTGAACATACACAAACAAAGCTTATTAGAACTTACATAGAACAGAGTGGAGATAAAAAGAACACAGTATACAGGTGCTCCTGTAATGCTTCTCTTCAGATTTAGAAGGTTCTTACATCTTAGTCTGATGTTACACCAGCCAAGGGAATATTGATGGCTTTTGCCTATTATGTATGTTTAAAAAAAACACATTAGAACATTTTTATAATGTTTTATAAAGTCAAATTTTAAGGGTATGGCCTTTACGTAAAATAAAATGCTATTTGTTTCCCCTAAGCTAAATCTTTGATCGATATGATCAAAAAAATCTCTCTCTCTCTCACTGTATTAATAGTTGTTATAGTTATAAAATTATAATATGTGTAAACATGAAGTAAACTTAGAAAAAGGTCAAACATGTTTGAATAGCTGTGACTGCTGTCCTGTGTTTCTGGTTAGTCCAGTCTCTCAGCAGCCACCTCTTTACAGGCCACCAGAAAAATGCATTCTTTGTACTTAAAACGTCTCTGGCAGATTAATCCGGAAACAAACTTAACCGCGATCCTCTGAGGAGTCCCTGGCATCTACTGTCACTTCCTCATTTCTGCAAGTTATTGTAGAAACAGATCTAGTGTCATCGTTACTCACATACTGAGACTTCTATCAGGCATCAATTCCATCATGAACAAGACATTCTGTGTAACGTCATGTGTCAGAGTGTTATATACATTTTTGCATGGATACCATAAAATCCATGTTTTATTAGGTTAAAATGCCCTGTTTTATTAGGTTAATATTGGCTTAAACCAGATGTAAGTGATATTTCTTAGAAAAGCTTTGTAATAATTATTACATTTGATATATATGCAAATCTTGACAGACATAGCAATGCACATGCATGGCAAAATTTGTGTGCCCTTTTATTCCATTTATGAAAGTTTTCTGCCATTCACATTTTACAGACTTTCTTGTTGGGAAAAGACTTGTGATGAATCTAAAGAAAGCTCCACTATAAATAGACAATGTTAATGCACATCCTGACTGGCATGTAACATATTAGATGACACTGGACTTGTTTGAGGTATTGTTAATTAGGCAAAATCTTTTGCCTACCCTATTTTGTGGTGATGAAATTAACACTGGGTGTTCTGCCAGTAAATGCAGACAAAGTTTGATAGTTTTCAAGCTAGACTTGAGCGGATCTGTAAAGTAATACATTTTGCTATATTATCTGCTGTATTGTCCCAACATACAAAGACAAATTAAAATTGAATTAGTTGTAAGCAGCAAGTTCAAGACGTTGACAGAGAAATGGTCAGAACAGAATGTGCTACTTCAATTCTAACTTGCTATGGACTCTCTGAAATATCTAATTTTGCTATTTAAAGACATGTTGGCATGCTTATTTATCTTATTTACTAAAGCAGACCTTTGTACCCTTCTACATCTACTTAAGAATGTTATCTCTGCAAACATTGATAAGAAGGTCCTTGTAGCTATTTTTTGTGTTCGTTCACAAAAAAAAAATACCCACAAAAGGAAGATGGGACTCACAGTCCTGGTTTGAATCATACACCACCACTCACACCTGAGGGCTATAGAGAACATATTTGGATTTTTATGGAAAACCAAAGTATCCAGAGGAAGCTCATGCAAGGAAGACCCCTTGCTGAACCAAAGCAGCCACGAGGCAGTAGTATTTTTTATTTTAATAAAACATAAATTAAAGTCAGAAACAACATTTCAAATTAACTACAGGGTGTTGTATATGCCCACTCGATGAAATCTTGCAAATGTTGCATTGGTGGGTATGGGAATTTCTGGCACCTTCAGGCTCGGGACACATCGCAAACGTGCAGACTACAAGGAGAATGTTAGGAGTGATTTTTTGACACTTTTTCACCCTGCATTCCTTCTGCACCAATTTACAAACACGTACTTTTCCTAGCATACAAGTTCCCTTACTTTTATTTAGTAGAAAAACATAGCCACTTTTCTGTGATTTATTTTGCTATATTTGTTAGACCCCTGTTCATGTCTCAATCTCATATGCAACAATTGGTGAAAAATTTGTAATTCTGTCTGGCTGAGGCATGGCACATTCACTATGTTTCCATGCCCCATTGAGGTATGGGTCGTTCTATTTGTTGAGGTCTCTCAATAGAAGTGCACTGACTTCTGCAGCTTAGCTCTATCAGCGAAGATGCACCGAAAGCCTTCTGCTTCTGCAGCAGAGTCCTCTCAACAGAGGCGCACTGAAAGTTATCTACTTTACTACAGAGTCTACTCATGAAAATTGCTGTTAGATAACTATAAGAGTCTCACTTATTCTCAATTACGATGAAATGCAATGTACACAACCATTGTTTTAAAACATCACTTTACCTCTTCCTGGTTGAATGACGTTTCAAAAAAGCACATTGCAAAAAAGGCACTCACCCCTGGGATTGCCCATTCACCACAGTCTAACCGCTTGATGGACACAAACTGCAGTACAGGACGTTGAGAAGAGGCGTGATGAAAATGTTCCCCATTCAAGCCTTTTTTCCACCTGCCAAAAGGAATGCATTTCAATTGTAATAAGCAAGTGAACTGTGCCAGACTGCACACAACATGGTTAAACCTGTCAGATGAGAAAGCTACTGTATTCAGTTATTGTTTCCCATTGTTTTGACACTCCTACTACCTGGTAACTACTGGGTCAGCAGCATGGTTGGGACCCCATCTTCCTAGTAACCCTCGACCTTCCACTCCAGTTCTCCCGTGTGGATTTCTGAGAAACAGTAGATCAAGTGAATAAAGACACTAGTAGAAAGGTTTTCTTTTATTCTGTAGGGTATTGCAATGTTTGACACACAGTGGTTTGCCATTCTGGATACGATACGCCCCCTCGTGGCTTCTCCTGTCCACGGATGAATCCAAGGAATTGAACTGTGGGTAAAAGGTTCTGAAAGAAGAAATTGTATTTGAATAAAATAGTAAGTTTTTATAATCACTGTAACTGATGCATGCTGGGTTAGTGTTTTTTTGTTACTTACCCTATCTCTGGATCAGCCCAGACTGGCTTTTTTAGCACTGTGGGAGCCGTGTAAGAGACAGGGCTGTACTGGGGCCACTCTGTCTCCCAGCTCACATTCTCATCTGGTACTGGAAAGCGCTGTGTTTCTGAGCCAGGGTACACTGGACTGCGAGCTTTTATGTGTGCAGGTGCCATGTGGGCAGATGTGGAAGTCCAAAGACTAGGAATGAGGTTAAAGCTGCTCTTCTTGCTGAAGACAGTCAAATTAATCTTAATGTTTTCTTTGATGTTGAGGTAACACATTTAAGCTAACTAGTAGTAAGACAGTTATTACAATGCTTATTCACTTTGTTTCAATATAATCTCCAAATAAACCCTAAAATTATCACAAACAGATATCTCAATATTAATTCTAAAACATTTGTTTAGCCATAACAATTCAAACTACTAGCATTACTAGACAAAATGAGGATAGAAGCAAACAAACATCACCATACTGCTTAAAATATTCCGTTGTTACATTTAACCTCAGTTTATTTTTAATAAAATAAGATTTCTATTACATACCAGGTTCCGCTTGTGCCTGCGGGGAATGGAAGTCCAAAAAGACTTAGCGTTATATGCACCGTTGAAACCCAGTGACGGGAAACCGCTCTCATCACAGTCTCAGATCGATAACCGAACCAGAGCTGAGGTAACCAGGAAGTGAACGATCAGCCTCGGCCCCGCCTTGCTTTTAAAAGCGACCTGCTTTTCCAATAACATGCGATAGATGGTGCCCTTGTTCTCTCTGAGAGGAAATGGTGGCAGAAAGGTCATTCCATGTCAGTGTGCTGCATGGTGGAGTTTTGCCTTATTACAAGAGATGTTAGAAAAATTTGGATTTACAAAAGAATAACGTACGTGTGTACATATAAAATGTATATTGCATGGACATTTTTAAATTAATCTAAAAAGGAAATAAATATCAATAATGATAAACATGGATTATTGTTAATACATATTTAACATGTTTATAATTACCTATTTCTCATTTTACTCTTGATTTATTTCCACATGTATTTATTTCTATATTAATAAGTTGGTTTGATGGTTTTAGCATGTTAATGGAAATTAATAAAGATGATGTTATCCTAATAAGGTAGTCTTAGCTATTCAAACTTGTATTTATCAGTAAAATTATGTCTCTACTTATGTTATGTGTCAAAAACAAACCTCTTTTTTCATTCAAACATAAGCTGCTTTGTAAACAGAACTGGACTTGCACACAGATGTAAACCAATTTGCATAAACAAAAGTAAATGTTACCTATTGTTAGTGATTTTTGCTCAATTTTATTTAGCTGACTTTTGCCGCAAATCCCTTAACGGTTTTCTCACAAAAACAAGTCATGATCTTCTCAAATATGTGATTATTTGAAAGACAGTCGTTCTGTAGTCAATGGTTATGCCCTTTAGCTCCCAAAGATCAGCATAAATCACACACGTTAGCCCCCACATTAGCCAATCACATTTGTGTGTGAGATCATGCCTATATAGTTTTTTTCTCAAATATGCCACACACGCACGCGTTTCAGAATTAGAGCAAAACTTAAATATGCATTTTAGCAACACTGGATAACAATGACATTTTTATATATTTTTTTGCAAACCAATTTTGTTTTATTTGCAAGTCGAAGCACGGTGGCTAAATCATACTCCACTCAGGCCTGATAGTTAGCCATTGCTGAGGCGTTTGAGCTTTCTTTTTCTTTTCTTCTTCACAGCAGCTCTACTCAAAGCGCGCGCCCGGGTGTATACAGGCGAAATGCGCGTTCTCGCTCACGCTTGTTCGTCTTCACTCGATCGCATCCACGGGGGGGCCTTGACCGACTCGCCTTCGACTGTCAAGAAACAAGCGCAGTCCAACGACAGTGTTACTTCTCCCGAAACTACTTTTTGATTCATTCGTGCCCCCTGCCCCATCGGACAGCGAAAAACGACTTGTAGCGGACAGAAGCCATGGCGGAATCGGGTAGCAGCGTGGCGGCAGTTGGAGCCGCGGGCTCGAATAGTAGCGGCACCGGACAAGGTGGAGCCGTTGCGCGCGGAGGAGCGAACGGAGCGGCGGGATCCAAACCGGGCCTGGAGTCTGTGAAGGGGCAAAATTTTGATGTCGGCCCCCGATACACTGATCTCCAGTACATTGGGGAGGGGGCCTATGGGATGGTGTGGTAAGTGGACAAAACTTCGTTTTTAGTTACAGTTTGGTGAAATTATGTTGACGTAACGATACTGATCAGCGCTCCATAGTACGCAACGTTACCTTGCTAAGTGTTGTTGATTGTAACGTTCTCCAAGCATTTCACTTTTTTTCACAGTCTCAAAATGCAAGGTGTTGCCAGCGCAAAAGTCAGTCGCTCTGCTCAACAAGTTACTGCATATCCTTCCCAGAACCTCTGGGCTAACAATAGATGGCGTGTAATGCACTTGAAGAAATCCCATTACTTCAGCGCTAACGTTAAGTGTTCCGAACACTGCAAGCTGCCTATTTACAGAAATAGCCGTTTCGTACTATTTTACTTCTAACAGTCAACGCTTAAATCAGGTTATTTTCTTTGGGCACAGCAAGTCATCCGAGTTCTTTTCTCAGCTTGACTGCGCACTGCATGTTGTTGAGAGCTCTGTCTTGTGTTTATGTGTCTGGTTTTACGTTGTTGACCGTTTTTATTTTATGATTTTAGGACCTGTCTGTTAGCGTGAGGGCTTTATTGGGGCTTTTAGCACAAGGCTAGCCGTTTGACGTCTCACTCCGAGCTCGTAAAACAGGCGTGGTTACGATGCGGTCTAATGTGGATAAAGCGTCAATTTAGCGTTTCTTTGTATTTTAACAGTTAAACACTATGTCGTAACATAATGTACCTCAGAGTTATGTTTTTTAAAACTTTCGTTTGTTTAAATGAGCGTAAAACGACGGCCAAGTTTTCTTGATGGATGTAAACAAACTACTTGTGATAAAACCTTAAAAAGCCTCGTATGGCCAGCTTTGGCTAACATACATCTGCGCAAAAAGAACAACGAATGTAAAAGAAAAATGAGTGTCATTTTTGACCCACTGAAGTTAGGAAAACTAGTATTTGAGACACAGTATGTGATTATTTCAAAAGAATGAATGCCTTTCTTGTAAAATTTAATAGTTAGTCATTAATTGGGTGTTTAGAAAGGTCTTTCCAAAAAGTGAAGGCCACATCACAGTTCCAGAACGGTCTGCAGGGCTTCGGACTGCAGTAGTGTGGGCTGCTTCTGGATCTGAACCCAATTGATTGTTGTGTTAATGTCTTGCTTTTAGTGAAGTACACGTACACAGCATACATAACATTTTGTTGCTTTCTACATGTGTCATGACAATAGAGTTGAATCTAATCTAATCTACCCCTAGGGAAAACATAGGTTTATTGTTGATGGGGGATTTTGGGCCTTTTTTACTAGTTTCCCTTATATTAGATGTATGCATTTTCAAAATAATATTTTTCAATATATTTATCAATGTTAGACGTATATTTAGTTTCGTATATGTCAATATTAAGGTAAAACTTTGTAGTGAAAAAACATTCACACATATATTGCTATTACACTGTCAATTTCTTGATTACATATAAGATCTTTCAGCTCCTTTTATAATCGACATTGTTGCTGTGAAAATCCTGACTTACCACAAGTGCTTTTTTTTTCACACAACAGTTTTTTGTACTTTTCTTTTTAACTTAATATAACTTTCCACAGCCTGTAATATATAAAATATTTGTCACTGATCAGCTGATTAACGCAGGCCAAAACACAACCGTAATTGACCTTTTTCTTGCTGAAAAGTTGTGAGCCCCTTTCATTCAATGGTATTATCTCCAGGGAGTATCTCCGACATGGCTGACTTCCTGTTTGATGATAATACTAATAGTTTTTTTTATTTATTTTTTGTGTAAAGAAAAATTTAAACATATATTAACATAATTAGCTATGCACATTTACAACAAGGTTTATGGAAAAACGCTAATAAAGCGATGTCAACAAAGGGGAAAGATTTAATAAAAAGAGAGAACTTTGGTGCAGGAACAGAAGCTCTAGATTAAATGAATTTCAGAACATCCGTGGCAACATTTGAGGAGTTGTAGGTGCTGCTGACACCTGATTTTTGCAGGAAGTACCTTCACATGCAAGAGAAGAATGTAAAAAAGCTCAAGAATATAAACAACTAGTACACTTTTGGCAGCTACAAAGCTAATCAACAAGTCTGATATGTTTAATGCTTTGAGTGACATGGCAACAAGCTGTATTGTGATTGGTCAGATTGTTTGCAGTCGTCTGCAACAAGTCTGAAAAATCAGCCTTAAAGCAAATTATTAATTACATTGTTGATAATATAATTATATAAATAATTTTTGTTTAAAAAATATTGTTTTGCGATTGAATTATGGATTAAAATCATACTTGTTTTGCAAAGCTGTTAACGTTCCTATGTGCTTGAAGTATTAACTCATTTGTGTTCTCTTGGAAAAATAAAAATATGTGATTAAACATAAGGATTCAGAATTTTGAGGGGTGTGCTTTCAGCTTTACATAAAATCACAGAGTTCTTCAGAGATATTTTCAAATCATGCATTGTACTTAACTAAATACATAAGCCTTAATTATTTAATATATTTACAGCCTTGCTCCTCTCTTGTTATCGTTGTCTTGCAGCTCAGCTTTTGATAATGTAAACAAGATCCGGGTGGCCATTAAGAAGATAAGTCCATTTGAGCACCAGACCTACTGTCAGCGCACCCTGAGAGAGATCAAAATCCTCCTGCGGTTCCGTCATGAGAACATCATCGGGATCAATGACATCCTGAGAGCACGCCACATCGATTATATGAGAGATGTGTATCCTTAACTGCAGCAAAAGGCTCACATTGCATTAGTCATCATTTCAACCATTAGGCTTTCAGTGCTGTGTTGTAGTTCCTTAACTGTATTTCAGCTATATTGTCCAGGACCTGATGGAAACCGACCTTTATAAATTGCTGAAGACACAACAGCTCAGCAACGACCATATCTGCTACTTTCTGTATCAGATCCTACGAGGGCTGAAGTACATCCACTCTGCTAATGTTCTGCACAGAGACCTGAAGCCCTCAAATTTACTCATCAACACCACCTGTGACCTCAAGGTCAGTGCAGACAGACTTTCCTCACAAATAAAGACTATGATCAAATGCAGTCAATAAAGGTGATTCTTGCAATTTTGGGGTTCAAATACACCCCTAGACCAATAGCACTCTGTTGATATTTTGACAGCCCTTATAAAATCTTGTTAGCATCCTTCAGGTCTGTCCAATAAACCTGTTTTTAAAGGGGTCATGCCATGATGAGGCTTTTTGTGGCCTTTATATTGATTTATAGGGTAGTCTTAATCAAAAATCGAACCAATGATGTTCCAAGACAAAAAACTAATTTGTTTCTTTTAAAAATGGATTTTATTCATGCCATTGATGATGTCACACGAGTCTCATTGTAATGTCATGGCCAGCTATAAAAGGGCTGATTACCATCCCCCAGAAGTGAAACGCATGCGAATCAAACAGAGTGAAAGGCAGAAATCTCTCGAATCTACATTGACCATCAGACTTTGGATGCAGGTCATCAAAATGCAAATGACTAACCAATAGGTGATTAACTGGGGAGTGGTTACGAAGTTTGCATAATGAAAGTCTCAAAAAAAAAAAAGAGTTAAAAGAATCCTCCAATCTTCCATACAATTAGACCAATGTGAACAACATACTATTGAAAATAACACAATGTCACTGACCCTTTAAGTGTATTTTTTATTTTATACTGCACCTTTAATATTAGATTAACGAGAAGCATCTTCAGTTTTAAGTTCTGCATTGATGGATGTGTATTTATACCTTGAAGGGTTATATTGAGGGTCGTTTTATTTCTTGCTCAATAGATCTGTGACTTTGGCTTGGCTCGGATAGCTGACCCGGAGCATGACCACACTGGGTTCCTCACAGAGTACGTGGCGACACGCTGGTACCGTGCACCTGAGATCATGCTCAACTCCAAGGTATAAGCTTTGAAATGTACTTGAAGTCAATTGCAACTTTTACATTGGTAGTTTAGTGACTCAGAACTATTCTTCTTTTGTGTTTAGAACTGTATAGAAATATAATGTACCACCGAAATATATTTTAAAAATCAATGAATGGTGGACCCGCGAACCTGTCCATGCTGGTCGGCTCAAGCTGCAATTTGTTCCTCTGTATACACAAATTAATATAGTCTTTAAAGTAGGTGTACTGTTTGTTAAATGTGAATTATATTGTTAAAAGTATAGCTGCAAGCAGCAATTAATGGCTTAAGACTATAGAGGTTCCAATATCCAGTTCTCAATTATTTTACCATTGAAGTTAAATGCTTTTCCAAGGTAGGTTTTTTCCATTAACTTTTTGTGTAATATATGGTTTAATGTTGGATGTAAGTGCCATATTGAGTTTTTTTTAGATCAATGCTCCCTGACATCAAAAATGCTTTATATAAAGACATGACAACACATTTTAAGATTAAAAACTTTCTTTTTTTCTTCTAAGGGCTACACAAAGTCGATTGATATTTGGTCTGTGGGGTGCATCCTTGCTGAAATGTTGTCAAACAGACCTCTCTTTCCTGGGAAGCATTATCTGGATCAGCTCAACCATATACTGGGTAAATAAAACATGTCGTGCAAAGTCGTGCCTTTTTCCTACTTTACTTTGCAGAATATAAATGGGAGGGGACTTGTAACACGAAAGATAATTTTTCTATGTATACCATTTTTCTGGATTGAAGGGTTGATAATTAATTGGCTTTAGTATTTTTCTGGATTAAAAGATCAATAATTAAATGGTTTTAGTATTTTTGTGGAAGGAAGGGTAGATTATTATTTTGTAGTGTAAGGTTTTGTATAATCTATAACTTTATCTTGAGTGAGTAACACACCAAAGGCAGTAACTTCAGACACTTAAGGCACTGAATAACTTCAGATGGACACAATTACTACAGAGACAGAGTTTCCTATGAGCCTGCGAAGGCTGGTTCCTCATGCGCCGCTCAATTATTGAACAGAATAACTACATTTAGCCGACATATTAAACACAATTTCATGGTTAAGGATTTTTCTGAAAAAAAATGGTACATAGTTATATTTTCATGTTAGTATTTTAAAGAAAGAAGCGTAAACAGTTTTATCCTATTGTTTCTATATTTTGGAGTGTTTTTCTGTAGTAGACAATTACCCTAGAGATTCTGAAGTTTTATTATTTTTGGGTGAACAGAAAGAAATATTTTGTCCTGTAGATTCCATGGTTTTAGAAATTTGTTTTTGAAAATTATTTTTTTAGAGTTCATGGTTTTTTAATTTTAATCAAAAGATCAGTAAATACTTACCATATGTATTCCAATATTTATGTAATTTTTTTAATAACTAGCTAGATAATTATATAGTATATGAAATTTCAGGATAGTAGTATTTTCGGTAAATTAGATCATTATCTTTAGATTTCAGTGTTTTTGTATTTTGATGAAAAAAATTGTTGATTATTATCTGTATATTTCATGGGTTTAGTATGTTGATGAAAAAAAGAGTAGATCATTATTTGTAGATTTTATGTGTTTAGTATTTTGATGAAAGAAGAGTAGATCATTATCTGTAGATTTCATTGGTTTATTATTTTGATGTGTGAGGCTGTTTTACCTTCCCTTTCAAAAAGGTGTTTTGGGCTCCCCCTCTCAAGATGATCTGAACTGCATCATCAACATGAAGGCTAGGAATTATCTCCAGTCTTTACCGCAGAAGCCCAAGCTCCCATGGAACAAGCTGTTCCCCAAAGCAGATAACAAAGGTAGGCAGCAGATGTTTATGGATCATATGATGTAAGGCGTGTACAAGAGGTCTGATGGTAGCTGTCTCAAGTGTGCACGAGTGAATGCATGTGTGGGAGTACTGAAGATATGTGGGTGATGACAAACGCTCCTCCAGTGGGCTTGCTGCACCATGCAAGGATATTTATTGGAACGCAAAAGAAAATGCTGCATCTGTTAATGTGGACTAGTGTGTTTTGAGCATTATGTGATTTATAGGCTGTGTGTTCTCAGTTATATATTTAACAGAAAGAGTAACTTCCTTATGATCGTCTGCTACTGCCTTTCAGCTCTGGATTTATTGGACCGCATGTTAACCTTTAACCCAATTAAACGTATAACAGTGGAGGAAGCTCTGGCCCACCCCTATCTGGAGCAGTACTACGACCCATCTGATGAGGTTACCTCACTTACTCCTTTCGTTCAAAGCTTGTTATCTCTCAAATGTGTTTTATTAGATTGTAAAGCTTCTAACACGCTAAGTGAGTCCAATGTATCCATAGATTCAAACCAAAAGAGACCATCTCTGTTCAATATGGCCAATGATTTGAGTTTTCCTATTGTTTGCACGTCCAGCCTGTGGCTGAGGAGCCTTTCACATTCAACATGGAACTGGACGACCTGCCAAAGGAGAAGCTGAAAGAGCTTATTTTTGAAGAGACTGCACGCTTCCAGGCCAACTATCAGGGCTCCTGAGTGGGACAGGTAATGGACAAATATCTACAGATTTCACTACTTTGAAAGTGATAAGGCTTGAAAACCATAGTCTTTCCGACCATTCTTAGCACATTGTCAAAATTTTTTGTGACAATTGCAAATACTTGATCTACTCACAGTCACAATAATCTTTAAAGGGGTCATGAATTGGATTTTCTTTACGTTGCACTGAAAGTTGAAGTTCTAGAGGAATTTAGATTTTGACATTGAACTTGTTTTTTATTGTTAGTAAAGCCACCTTTTTAGCCACTTTATGACCCATTCAGATTTGGAGAGGACATTGTTCTATGAGCTAGAGTAAGCGAAAAAGTGAAAAAGAAAACTGTTAAAAGCTGTTTTCTTCCTTGCTACTGGTAAGAAAGTCTGTGTTATATTTTATCTAGATATTGTTAATATTCTCAAGTTTGAAACCATGTTCACTGTTAAAAGCTAGAAGCAGTGAGTCCGTGAGGACAATGAAGAGTCTGACAGGAAGTGAACTGGGAAAGTAGGGCCCGAAAACAGCCACTGTATGTATTTGATCCCAGGTCACCCAATACACATTTGTGTCTTACGTGTCCTCAATGGCCTCTATACGAGCAGGACCAAGAACTGGAGTTTACTGCTCCAGACACTGACACCGTAATGTTTAGAAGTCTTTTTGTTCTGACCTGTTGCTATTTAAAATCTTTGATGGTTTGGCAGACCAGGGACAACATTGGTCTACTCCATTTTTATGGCTGCGTTTGCTTGTTGTTGTTCACGTGGACAGTGCTTGAGTCGAACACACGGCCTCGCTACAGATGCCTCCACTCCTGCAAAGTGCTCTAAAATGGTTTATTGTTACATGTACTCAAATTTGACAAAAATGTTTTGGCTCATGACCCCTTTAAATGTCTTGTTGAGGGAGATTTGCAGTGAATTTCAATTTAAAAACATGACCATATTTAACAATTCGTTTAAGTAAATTTTGTGCCTAATAATAAAAGACTTTCTTGAGAATTCAGTTTTTCATTAGAAATCCTGCAGTGTGTACTGTAACGGTTAGTTGTCAGGTGTAATTGCTAAGACTTTTAATGTATTGTGTTTAAACAAAAAAAAACACTTTTGCACAAAGTTTTTTACACAAAAAACAAATTTCTTAATTTTAGATTAAGTTTTTTTTAATTCTAAAGAAGCAGGTTTCAGCTAGAGTAGTTTTGATATTTGTGGTTCTAATTGTAATTTTTTTCATTTAACTGTGTGCATCCTCTGATGGTGCATTATTATCTCTTGCAGTGATCTTGGAGCAAACGTGAGCAGTGAGGGGTCTCCACTAAAGAAACTCCAGACAACCTGCGAAAACATACATACATATATAAATGAAAAAAAAAACAAGATAAAAATGCCAAAAAGAGGAAAAACAAACATTTAAAAACTTCAGCTTTCTTTTATCTGTGCATCTCACTTTCTAGCTGGGAAACTGTGCGCTAGTTTGGGCTTGAAACATCGTATCATAATGCCATTAATGAGACAACTGCTCAAACAACTGCATCTTTCATTCTTTCTATCAATGCCCTGCTTCTCTTTCTCTCTCAAAGGTGTCTCTACTGCTCGGGGTAATTTTTCTTCATTATGACAGAGATGGAGAGAGAAAGAGGATTTTAAAGATGAGCACGGGCGGATGTGCGTCTGTATATATAAAAGTGGTTTGAGTTATTTTGAGTATTGTAAGTCAGTGATCTGTTTGTACACCGTAATTCTGATCAGTTACAAATCGTGTTTTGTAATGTTGGAAATTTCTTATCTCTTTTGAACTATTGCTTGTGGTTTTCCTTTTTTAAAGGATTGTTGGAGAGGGAGAGAGGGGTCTTGTTTTAGATGCTTGACGACAAGAGTGGTTAACAGAGGAGAGAGCGTATGTGGGGTGTAGTATCATCTGCTGTAAAATATCATGTTTTACTGTCGACTATTTCTTGCCAATGTTCTTGGGAAAACGAAGCCATCAGTATCATCCATTCTTTCATTAATGCTTATTTTTCTCCTCTTCTGCTTTCCTCACCGAGGTCCTTGCGGCATGCAGACCTCAATCATGTGATTTAGCATTTTTCAAGGGGGGTTGATGCAGATTTCTTTGTGAATAACAATAGTTGTCATTGGTTACCATGTCCATGGCTACAGTTGCCATGATTCCTTTCTGATAAGTCGCACATAGTTCTCCACCATCTGGCTTTGTTACTTGGACCCTTGTTTTGTTTCTTTATCCTGGAACGATTGAGGAATCATAGCCAAGCGTAACACCTTCAGAGCCATAGTCCAATTCCTCTCATTCCCTCCCTGTGATGTCAGAACTCTTCAAAGGGCTTTTCCACAGGGCTTGCTGACCTCATGCCTCTCCTGCCTGTGATTGGCTCACCTTGAGTTTATCTTGCTTCCTTTGCATGCGCTTGCATACCTTTGAAATGTCTCTTTTGATGACGCAATCCTTTTTTGGGGGGGACAATTGGGGATGACGAAAACATGTTAAAGTAGGAAACATTGAAAATGGTGTGTACAGACAGGGCGTGCTTTGCAGAAACCAACCCCGTCCATCCTCCGTGTGAAACCCTGCATGTCAATCATGTGACGTTTGTCAATCAGTGCACCTGCACTTTGTGTCTCATGACCAAACGGTTCTCTTTCCTTTCCGTTTTTAGTGCAATTTTTTTTTTACTATTCCTCAGAAAGTTTCCTTTTTTTTCTATTCCTCAGAAAGTTTCCTTTTTTTTGTAAGCTTTCGCCATTTATTTCCTTCTGACACTGGTTAGGGTGACAGGCCATGATGGTTTGTGATGATCCATGTTGGTGTGTGTTTAGGTCTGTTCTGTTCAATCAGAAGCTGCTCTTCTCTGCTACCTGATAATGAGCCGAGATTGGAGGGAAAATCTTCACTTTGGAGTGAAAGCTTATTTATCTTACTCTGTCGTCAATGGCGATTACATGCTTATTGTGAATGGGACCATGGGAACTTTCGGCAGTCTTATACACACTCTTGCACACTCACACACACGTGTATTTGTCACATGTAAACCTGCACGCGTACAGTATAATTTTAAAAGCCTGCAAAGGAGGCAGATATCGATGTCCTTTCAATGGCTGTTATGATTGTTGCTGGTGTTCTAGTGGTGAGGTGATTTTTATTTTAAAACTGAAAAGGGATTTCAAACTTTTGTCCTTTTTAAAGTATATTTTCATTTTCTTTCTTTTTCTTTATTATGGGTGTTTAAAAAAATTGGCTGTTGACTGAAATATATTTTTCCCTGATTCTTATAAGGAATAGTTTTAAAAGATGATTATATGATATGGGTGGATTTTCAAGAGAATGAGTTGAAGATGGTTCAAGTCTATGTTTATGCTTATGGGTATAATAAATTATGCGATTAACAAAAACAGAATTATATACATATATGAAATTAAATTCCTGATACTGTATGTTCTTGAGTTGTGTTTTTATTTCTTTGCAGTGTCATAAGTGCTTTTGGTTTTAATAAAATATGTATGTCACAAGATGGAGGAAAATTTGGTTTTGCAATGATTGTAATGTAAAATTAAAAGTATTATGAACCATATTACACTCATATCAACTACAAGCTCAAGTTACTATCTATGTTAACATAAGATTTATTATTTTTGGACTACCTGCAAAATAGATATCAAAAAAGCCCAAATTTGTATGTGCGGCTCGCTACGGTGTTTGCTAAAATAGTAATAGTTCATGTCCCGTCTTTTCATCTTTTTTGGCAATCTCTTGATGAGGATCACTTGGGAGCGCCGGGAAACCCGAGATGTGAATGTGCTTCTGGTAAGCACAAGCTTTTATGAAGTGAAGACCAGGAGATGAGAATATGGACTTAAGTCATTATTTTAAGTTTCTTTTACATTCAGAAAGTGTTCCTATCATAGTATTAATTTCGTATCTAACCCCTGGTGGCAGATGGGGAGATGTACAGTGCTTTAAATTATGTTTAAGATGTGAAAATCCTGGATTACATTCAAAATGTTCAGAGGAAGAAAAAAAGCCATAATGAGTCTGGGACCACATGGGGAAAGTGATGGAATTTTGGGATGTATCCCTTTAAGATCTAACATTTTGATGCCCAACACTGCATCAAAAAAGAGGGTATAGTGGGTTCAAATGCATATACGTCAAATGATGTAAGTACACTTTCTGTCATCTTTAAAACAGTTGCACCTATAAAATAGAAAATATGGTACCTTGAACAGTAACCCCTTGAAAGTGAGCAACTTCAATTTTTTCCTGTTTTTTTTTTTTTTTTTTTTTTTTAGTTAAATGCTGCTTTCTGAAGAATTTTCAAGTTTCTTCTTCAAGATCCAAAACTGATAGATTTGGTCTTTGGAGTGGGAAAATCAACTACAAGAGAGCATTTCAAACCTTTACAGAAATCAACTTTCCTAGATGTTTGATTATTATAAGCTCCCAACTAACATTCACAACAAAATTCCAATCCTTGTTTTCAGTGAATCAAGCGAGTTGTTAGTCCAGTTGGAGCAGTACATCTCAACATGTTACAGCAGGGCTTGAGAATTCTGCTGCAAGGCAGACACGGGCAATTTCTGCACCTCCAGGCTCAAGGTTCAGCCCATGTTAGCACAGTACTAGCAAGAAAGAAAAGCAGTGACCTCATGTTCAGAATCATTATTACATGAAACTGATCAATAAAAAAAGTATACCTACTACTCTATCTCTCTCTTTGTGTGCTCATTAACAGTCTGTCAGCAGTTCTTTACAAAAGCGCACAAAGCAAACATTCTGCTGACAGGCGAACCCACCTGAGTGTGTGCATTTGTGGGGTGTGCTTTACTGGGGAAAGGCATTGTTCAAGCCAAAACATGAAATCTGGCCAAAAATCGTCTCCTGAACTCTTTTATACTTCTCAGCAGCTGTTGATGTAAAATAAGCAGTTTATTTTATTTACACAGAGTTGTGTTTTATTAACAACGTATTCGCTCAACTGTTGATCTTTCACCACATTGTTCTTGTTTAAGTAATTTGGTTAAAGAAGCAGAATAGGGACAAATCAGTAAGTAGCTGTGGGAAAAATGTTAATACCAGCAGATAACTAATTATATTTAGTTTAGTTTTTTAATCATCATTACCATTTAATACATTTTGCAGGCATTCACCAGTAATGAAATCTTTCATTTGATCCATTTCAGGTAAAGCTTACATTCTTTTAAAATATTTGAAACTGATATTTCAATCTGTTAATCCTGTGATGTAGTGTTCCTGAAAAACACAGAGCTTTCCAAAACCCTTTCTGACAGTCAGAATGACATTTAACACAGAGAGAGCAGTGAGGGACTCAGTACTGAAATATTAAAAAACTTTCTGTCTGTAATCAGTTAATTACTAAATTACTCTACTTACTTCATTTGGGAGGAATTGGTGCTCAAAACTCAATATTCCAGGTGAGAGGTAGAAGGGAGGGGCTGAGAAACTAGTGAAGTGAAGGAGAAGAGAAGGAAGTCAGATCGCCATCAGCACTGAAGACAGGTGCTTATGGAAACCGCCTCGCTGAGCGTTTCTTGGATCTAAACGTGAGCTAAACTCTCTAGAACTCTTTTAAAGAAGGATTGGAAGACTCACATATAGAAGTTGAGGTGAGTGTTTTGTAAAATTACATGTTATTTATCTGCTATTTTAATGTATAGGAAAGTTCTATGGTAAGAATGTGAATACATATTACGTGAGTAAATAATAAGGTTCTAGATGTGGTTGGCCATAGGAATATTTAATCTTAAATCTAGAATGAAAAGTGGCATGTAACTCACTACATTGTGTCACTGAAATGAGAGTTTTACAACATCTCCCTGAAAAACCAAGGATTGTTACTTTGCTATTACTATGTGTGAGTTTTTTTATTTGAAAATACCTTTGCTTTATATATATATATATATATATATATATATATATATATATATATATATATATATATATATATATATATACTTACACATTAACAATCATTGATTAAATTGGATAGAAATTCCAATGTGGCAAAATGTCTCACTTCAGTGACATTTCAACCTTATACAAGTAATGTATTTTTTTTTTTTTTTTTCTGTTGCTTAGTTATTCAAAGAATCTTATTCTCTGACTTCTTATTTTCATAGTTTTTCAAATATATAAATATTTTCTTTTTTTTACTTATTAATAAACAAACTATTTGTTGTTTCTGCAAAATATGGTGAAATGCAAACACTTTGAAGTTAAATATCGTAAAACTCCTCTGAGTCAAGATAGAACCTAATTATTATTATGTGCAACCTAAAAACCTGTACAAAACTTTAAAAAAAGAACTTTTTAAATAAATAAAACATTGGTTGTTTCAGCAAAATATGATGAAATACAAACTCTTTGAAGTTCAATTTGTAGTTCAAAACAGATTTAAGAATAAAAATGTATAGTTTCTAACAGCCTGGGGGAAAATGGCAAGTTTATTTTATTACAAACCAACACATGGGTTGATCTTTTTATTAGATATACTGTATAAAATGTGCTTATTTAAGTTATACTCATCAAAGGAAATTATTTTCGAGGAAAATAAGTAACGTTCACAAGGGTTAAATTCACACTTAGTGGTTAAATTTAAGGTAGAGCGCCTAACCCCAGTAGACTCGAGTACATTATTTGTGTCCCCTCTTTCTTCCCCAAGTTTAGTTCAGTTTCGTAGGGTTTCATCAAATTAAAATACACATTTTCTTTACATGAACAATTGTTCGTAATAAATGGCCAATATTAAATGTATCCTTTCTTTCAAAAGACAGATTTGTGTTGTTTTCGACGCCTCCTCGTCTGTGTATAATGGCGAGCAGCCTGTACTACCTGCTTCCGGCCGTAGGGGGCTACGCGCTCACCTCGCTCTACTTCCTGAAGAACCCTCACATTCTGCACCGGAAGAAGCAGAGCGCCTTCTACTGTACACACATCTCTCACCGAGGAGGTACCGCATTCCTCTCTTCTCACGCAGCACAGTCCGGGATTACAGGTCATACTGTTGACTTAGCAAAATAAACATTAATTAATCACCGTTTATGTAACTGAATTTGAAAACCATTCAACTGAACCAGTCTGCTTAAAGTACAGTATGGAGGAGATATAAATTATGTACAAATCAATTATTTAATTGTGTCATTAATTAATTTATAGTTGCAATCTATTAAAAAGATCTGTCATTAAATCTTTTCCAAATGTAATGGATTTGTTTCTGATTTCAGTCAAATAATTAATTTTTTAAATGTAGGCAGTTTTGTAACTAAATTAACTATTCAAAAGTCACATCACAACAGTTGGGAAGGGCACTGAGAAATGCACTAAATAAAATACACAGATTATACAGAGCTCTTTTTTTTACTTTTGTTTTTGCACTTTTTTAGAAGTTTTTCCTATAATCCAATTCTAGTGGAAGTGCACCATCGAATAGAGCTCTCCATTGTCTGTTTACAGGCTCTTTATTCTTTACTCATTTAATCAACATCAAGACAAATAACTTCCAGCCAAGTGACCAATCAGGTATTAGCATCCTCCCACTGGTTTTATTGTGCAAGTCTTCTAGATTAAATTAATTTATTGTTAAGTTTTTTTTAAGTAATGTAATGTTTTCCACTTCAATTTCGCACTCTTATGTATTCATATTTTAAATAATGAATGCCATTTTTTTATTAAACAAACAAATAAATAACAAATTAAATAAAGAAGTTGGCACTTTCTGTTTTCCATTGAGCTTATTGGCTACAAATGGTGCAGACTTACTTACTATGACATATCAAACCTTACTCATTATCACTTAAATGGATTAACATCATCTCAGAATTCTTTAGCGTTTGATTTACGTTGAAGGGACCAGCAGACAGCTAGTGTAAATCTTTCATATGTTCTGAATTTAAAGCTAGTTAACTGTTTTTCTCCTTTTCTACCCTAGTTTTTCTGACTTGCTCTTTTTAACAGGTTCTGGTGAGAGGATTGAGAATACCATGGAGGCCTTCAAACAGTGAGTAGCGAGCTTGTCTTACTTTATTTTCCTCTGCTTCCAAACGGAAACAATTGCTTATTTTCTATGCTAATAATGTAATCTTTTTGCTTGCCCATCCTTCTAAAAGTTTGTCTTTTATAGAGCTATAAGTTATCCTGAAACCTACTCTGGTGAACTGGTGGTCAATCAATAAACATGCTGAAAAATATATTCCAAATGTTAAAACCTTTTACGAGCATCATCCAAAAGTGTTTTTTCCTCTTAGTGCTGTTGAAGTGGGCACCGAGATGCTGGAGCTGGACTGCCATCTGACTAAAGATGGTCACGTGGTGGTATCACACGATGAGAACCTGCTGCGGCAGACTGGACAAGACGTCTCCATCTCCTCTTTGAACTTGGAGGTCAGAGGTCAAGGTTAACACTTTACATGTGTTTACATTTGTGTGTCTTCTGATTATATGTGTTATTAGGTGTGTTTTTGAATTAGAATTGGTTGATTTAGCATGAAATTAGTTTAATTTGTGAGGAAATTATATAAATATTTCTTTGCAGGAGTTACCACCATATAAAGAGACACTGGAGGTCACCTTCAAAATAGGTTTGTGTGTTCAACCTTGGAGTTACATGCACTATTATTAACACCTAAGGGCTCTTGTTATCCATCGTTTTCCAGGCCACTACAGCACAGGGTCAGACAGAAAGATTTCGTTATTGGAGGATGTTTTCCGCACGTTCCCGAACACAGCTGTAAACATCGAAGTGAAAGAGGATAACTGTGCTCTGATTCAAAAGGTAAGAACATGAGATGCTAATACTTTTCTTTTTTCTGCTCTCTTGCTACATTTAACCATTAGAATTCTTATTTTTATCTGAGTTATTCAATTGTATTTTAGATATCTGATCTTGTGAGGAAATACAACCGAGAGGAAACCTCCGTCTGGGCCTCGGTTGAATCCTCCATCATGAATAACTGTCGGAAAGCAGTGAGTTAAAATTTGCGTTCCTTCTGAATGATTTGTTTGATAAACAGATAAAATTCATCTTCCTTTCTGATTGTGTCAAAAACAGAACTCCGCCATGCCCTATATGTTCACTGTAAAACGGGGTTTACAGCTGCTTTTGTTGTACTACACGGGTCTACTTCCATTTGTTCCTCTCGGAGAGAGTTTCCTGCAGTTCTACTTGCCACAAATCTACAATAAGTCTGTCTACAGCTAATTATTATTATAAATTATTTCAAAGATTTGTGTTCACAGCAGCCTTTTTTCTCTCTCCAGAGAATATATTTCTGATATGGCAATTCTGAGAAGCAACTTTGTTCTTTTTTTAATGGATCGGTAAAGTATTAGTCTTACATATTTTATAGTTTTCATCAAATGCTTGCGAAACTGTTGTATAATATGCCAATTATACCACAACTACTCAATCAACTTGCTCTGAAAACTTGATCTTCTTAATTTGAAGCTGAGCACAAGAAAGGGAATGTAAGTTGATTTGAATGAGCTAAAAGTTATATATTGGCTGATATTTTGAAAACTAACTGTTCTCTATGACTACTTATCTAACAGGGTCATAATAATACATTCTTTATGTATTCATTAATAATTAATACTTAAATTACAACTCATCACCAACAGTATATCAATGAAGGCATAATTATGTACTTGTTCCTCTCAATGAATGTAAAATCACTTGAGGACTGTGAAAATTAGTTCAAAAGTAGCAATTATTTGCGCTCTGTTTATCCATATATACATGTAAGGTTTTTAAATGTCCACAATCTGCATCGGTTAAAAATGTGTTCATACTAATCTGGGGCCAAATTATGACTGATTTAACCATTAGTTCAGATGTTATTAATCCTAAATTAATGTCTAGTTGAAAGCCCAGTTAATCCTTTGTTAACAATGTGTTAGTTGTGTGTAGGTTAAGCATTATTCATTCATTCATCTTCATGTCGGCTTTATTCCCTTTCGGGGTCGCCACAGCGGAATGAACCGCCAACTCTCTGGCATATGTTTTACGCAGCGGATGCCCTTCCCTGCCGCAACCCATCGCTGGGAAACATTCACACACACATTTACTCTTTAACACTATGGGCAATCGTTATTATTCAATTCACTTATTCCGCATGTCTTTGGACTTGTGGGGAAACCGGAGCACCCGGAGAAAACCCACGCGATCACGGGGAGAACATGCAAACTCCACACAGAAATGCCACCTGCCCCAGCCGAGCCTAGAACCAGCGACCTTCTTGCTGTGAGACGACCGTGCTACCCACTGCGCCACCGTGACGCCAGGTTAAGCATTAGTAATACAAAAGTAAAAAATTATTTTAGAAATATAATATTATTATAATTTCCCAGCGATGGGTTGCGGCAGGGAAGGGCATCCGCTGCGTAAAACATATGCCAGAGAGTTGGCGGTTCATTCCGCTGTGGCGACCCCGAAAGGGAATAAAGCCGACATGAAGATGAATGAATGAATATTATTATAAATCACAATATAAGATGGCGCTACTCCAGTCAGAAGAAAAACAGTGACATTTTTAAGAGGTTTGCTTAGATGATTTCTTGAGTGAGTTTGATTTAGTGAAATATGGATAAGTTCTTTCTTACAGATAGTCAACAATGAATTGTTTGAAGACCAAAACTCTTTTTATGAAAAAATTAAGTTTAAAGTTGCAAAATAAGATGTTTTTTGAGAGAGCTGGACAACAAAAGTGCAGAATAGTTTTAAGGTGGTCCAGCTGTTCGGAGGGGTAACGTGGTTTAGCACAAGCATATGAATACTAATACAACCTTACACTTTTCTTATTAAAGAGCTGTGTTTTTCTGTGTTCCGTGTATTTTGCGGCAGACTGACGATGAGAAAAGCGTTGTTCAAGCACCTCAGAGACCGAGGAATCCAGGTTTGTTTGTGACTTTTTCAAGTGTTTTTCAGAAAGAAAGCAGTCTCAGCCTTCTGCTCTCTGTTTCTCTTTAGATTCATCTCTTTGTTTGTAACGAGGAACAGGACATTAAGGCTGCGTTTAACGTTGGAGCAACCGGAGTCATGACTGACTATCCCATTTTGTTATCAGACTATATCAAACAGCACAGACAACCCTCTTGATCAGTCACAAATTCTGCAGTGTAGTCCAGTGTGTGCAAGATACTTACTAACTGGAATACAGTATACATCTTGTATTAATCTATTACTCTACAATAATGCAGCCTCAGAAAGTGCATGAGTTACTTTGTATTATTAGTAACAATCTCTAAAAAATTGATTAATAGAAGATCACACAGAAAACAACGAGGGCATTGATAAACAGCATTATTTAGCAAAAAAGGCAAAACTTTAAATAAAAACAATAACTGCCCGAGTCAAAAATGTACAGTGACTCATTGCTTTCACAATTTTTTCCCCACTCAATTGGTTCTATAATGTTGTTTACTTTAAATGTTATGTTGTAACAAACAACATAAATATATTGTAAAAAAATTTTTGTAAAACTACAAAATTATGTTGTGAAATTAACAGAGGGACTTCAATATGTAGTTAAAACAACTTAATTCTGTTGTAAATATCTTATAAAAACTCAAATTATTTTATATAAAGGAAAGGTTACTCTCAATAAGATTACTTTTTAAACTGTAAGTGCTGGTGTAGTGTCCACATGCTCATGGATAAATTAAAAAAGTAAATAAAAAGAAACTAAATGAATAACTATACCAGTATCTGAACCCTAATTTTGCACCATGAACAAGCTGCATGGTATGAAAATAAACCTTTAGTCCTTAAATTATCTAATAATAACATAACCTAACAAAGAGAGAAAGGTATGGCAAACTATGCTAACATTATGTACATGAGTATATTTAACTAAATAATAACTTGTTATATTATATTATATTATACAACTTAATTTACTAAATAATTAATTCATTTTTATAGTGTATATATAAAATTTCATATAAAGGAAACAAAACTTTAGACAAAACGAATATACTGCAGGTTTGGTTTAGTTATAAGACAAATTAAGGCATAGCTGATGAATAACTTAGAGTAGAGTAGATGTGTAGAAAAGACAAGGAGGGACTTCTTGCTCATATTTCTACAGTGACTGGATGATTTTACATTAGTTTTCAACAATTTGTTACTTGAGTGCTGGAAAAAGTATAGTATATGGGTTAAACATAGAATAAGACTCTGCCCGTGCTTCGTTGGTACACTGGAGAAGGCTGCTGTCAAGAAGGATCTGGCAACCATTGAAGAATCCACTATGAAAGCCCAGCTTTGCTTACTTTAATCTGCTCTCTAAGACAATGTTCTTGTAGTCCTCATTGTATCAATTGTTATCTTTTGGGTTAAAATGAGATAACGCCACATTTCAATTCTCCGTTTCACACGAGGCATGTGAGTTAGCTAGTGTGCATGCTCAGGCAACACAAATGCCTGTGCGCCTTTTGCAGACATGCATTCTGTGAATCAGAAAAGTCTATTCAATACACAGACATTTACATTATGAAAGACAAACTCATTGCCTGCCTCTAAAGCTTACTCACTCTATCACTCGATGCCTGGTCCTTCATTTTACTGTTAGATGAGAAGCCTCTCTCTTCATTTTATTTAGAGTTTCTTTTTTGGTGAAAAGTGTGATGTAATGAGTTTCTAAGTATGTTGCTACAGAAAAATAATTGTTTTGGCTTATTGCAAACATTTTTCACAATATATTTCTGTGTCATTAATTTCTCTAAACACTGCTATAGTTATAAACAGAATCTGTACAATTGCATGCTTTTGAACTCTCAGCCAAGTGCACTTTATGACATGTTACAACCTATTAAGATAAATGAATGTTTGAAAAGTTTGATTCTTATAAATGGCTTTGCTTTTCTCACTATCCCACTACGTTTATTGTGGTTTTCTGACCCTCTGAGAACATTTAGCACCTCCCTGCCCAAGCTGTAAAACACAAACACAGCGTTTAAGAGACTGTTCAAAGTCCGTCGGTTGCACCCAACTCAGGATCTGCAAATCCTCATTTTAGAACAATGCACTTTCAGTTTATAGAGGTAGAATTTAGTTATGTTGGTCTGCTTTCAAAGATTTGAGCTGTAATGATGAATTTGTGTCCCTTTTGCAATATCTTTTTACCAGGTTTCAGAAAAATAATTGATTTTCAGACATATTTCCTTGTTTAAATGTTTTCCCCTCACAAAGTATAAAAGATGGTAAAAATGAGGATATGTAAATGACAACGTTATGATATGTTTTTAAAGTAAGAAACTAACATTTATTATGATTAAAATAAGTCTAATCGTAAAATATGACTATTAAAGTGTTGACAATATTATGCATCGTCTCCCACAGCATATAGCCTACATTCAGGTAGACAGACGATCGTCTAGATTATATCACTTATTATCAAATCTCCTACGTGACTTAATTACCATGAACACAACTAGGACACAAAAAACAAGAATCGATAAGAACACTCACACAACACGAGGACTTTGTTTTTACTCCTGAAACGTTTTGGTTTTATCGCTGTAAATTCAGGTGACTTCAAACGCTCCAAAAGGACGCTTCTGATTGGTTGACCTATATTCAAGATGCCTCTCTTCGAATTCTGATTGGTCGGTGGTGATCTGTTTTGCACCACATGACGACGCATAAGAAACTTGCTCAAAATCTACTGTAAACAAACTTACGGACTATATCGTGTGGCGCTGACTTCTGAGTGGTGTCTTAATTTTAAAATGTTACGAAGGTTCAAGTTTTAACCACGTAATATAGATCTCGACTGAAGGGACAGACGGGAGGGAGCATCAGGAAGCGCAGCGTTCCACACGTTTGTTTGTTTGGTTGAGCGCGCTCGATCAGCAGTCTCTGAGGCTTCATCCCGTTTAGTAGACCTCGCTAAACTGCTCACAGGGATTTCCAAAACTACGAAAAACAGCTTTCCACTTTAGGAAACCTGCGCTATTTTATTAGGTAAGTCGGATTTCATCGACATCTGCACTAATGTGCGCAAAACGGATTGTGTTTGGAAAAGCTCAATTGTTAATTTCACATTTATTAAATTAGTTACGCGCCAACGTTAACCTAATATCTGATACTGATATAATATTACATATCTAATGCTTTTCCAGTGTATTTGTGTTTGAAGAAGAGCAGGGGTTTTTTTCTCTGTTCAACGAATCGGTTCTTTTGGACAAGTAGCTCAAATGATTCAGAGGTTATGAAGAGGAATCTTCATTTGGATTGTTTATTTCCCGCCTAAAGACATCCAACAACTATTCTTTCCTAAATGTGTTCATCTATTTTCGTTATTTCATAAAACCATTATTATTCCAGCTGTGAAACACATTATGTATTATTATTATTTTTTTAATTAAATTAAGGATTGTGTACCTCGTCTAGCCGTTTTAAATGTCATGGTTTAAATAAATTTGTATTAACACACTCAGTGCGTTTATTAAATAGTATGCTGTGTTTATTTTTGTCAATTTAAGGCAGAATGAATCGACTTAGTTTAGTTGACTCAAGAGTCGACTTCTATGAACAATTCGTGAGCGATCTGAATCTTTCATTGTGGGCCCTGTTGCAACAACGTTATGTATTCACTTCTGGCAGAAACCAAATCGTTTGACTGCTTTTTCTGATTAATTAGTAACTTTACTAATGTCTAAGCTAACGTTTGATCTGAAGGATCATTTACTTTTGCATGCTTGGCTATCCATTACCTCTTACCCATGTTTACGCTCGTGCCTGACCGGCCATATATGGGGTAACTACAGTGTGGGCAGCCAAGCAAAGTAGGTCATGTGGATGTTTCCTCTTTCCTGGTTTATCTCAGAAACAGGACACACAATTAATTACGCTAAAACTCAAATGCTGTAACAAATGCCATGTCAGACATGAAACAAAACGCTCTCACAGATGATCTTTTGCAACGTCTCTGGTCATGTCAGAGGCATGCTCTAAGCACACTTAACTGTTGCAATCGGTAACGAACTGTTTTGATTGCCACACACACACACACACACACACACACGCACACACACACACACACACAACAGTCTCTGGCTTTGATATTTAGAGATGAGAAGGCTCAAGATTTTCTGACGTGGTTTTGTTTGGGTGTGCTCTTCAGAGACATGGTGAAGCAGACCAAGGCCAAAACCTTTCAGGCGTATCTGGATTCCTGTCATCGGCGCTACAGCTGTGTCCACTGCCGGGCACATCTGGCCAATCATGATGATCTCATTTCTAAGGTGAGAAATTTTTTTTGTGTTGTAAAATGGCAGGATTTGTTCATCATAATTCGATAACGTCTAATCCAGAAATCTTTTTGCAGTCGTTTCAAGGGAGTCAAGGACGCGCATACCTGTTCAATTCTGTGTAAGTATTACTTTTTGTCTGATCATTTGAAAGGATACTTTCCATGTAAAATGGGACCAGCTTTGTTCTTTTTTTAATTATTAAATCTGAAATATTTTTGCATTGAGTCAGGGGTCTCAAAATTCTGCAGCATTTTTATTCAACAATCAGAAAACACACCTGATCAGACTAATTATGGTTCTCTTAGCTTGTCTGAAGCCAAAGTATTATGCGTAGAGCAGGTTTGCTACTGAAATTTGCAGAGCCCTCCAGGACTGAATGCGGAGTGATTTGATCTCAGTTTCAGATTAATGAACACTGACTCTTTTCTGTTTTAAGTTAAACCGGTCATGAACTGGATGTTCTACTATGTACCTTTCATTGAGGACTAAACAATGGAAACCAAATATAGTCTTGAATATCATTTTGTGACACTTTACGGGATGGCCTGTTATTACTGAAAGAGAAAAGTCATGTTGTGAAGTTGGTGTTCAACATTTTATTGGAAGAGGTTAGACAGTTTTAGCCCTCATGCAAATGTTCTAACCACAGCCTACATATTTGAACATTTACTGGGCAGTTCAGAAGATGAAAACATTCTTTCTTTGCCATGTTACTTTTTAATTATTTTTCAATTTGCCACTGTAGAACTGACTTATTCTCAAATGTCTTTAAATTATATTAAATCTAACAATGGTTGTTTTATAATTCCATTTTAACTGTTAAGTTTACAACTAAAAATATTTTTTTACTATCAAGCCATGATATAGCCTGAGATGCTGACATGGCTTGAATAACAAACAAACAAACAAACAAACAAACTGAAAGGCCCTCTCTCTATCCGCTCTCATTCACGTGCACTGCGCTCTAGCATGACCCTCTCTCACTCTCTCCCCTCCATCAAGACCATCTGCTGGTGATTGAGTAATCTGCTGCGCTGTTCCCTCTCTGTAAAAACCACTTGCACAATGAGATCTGCAGAAGCTGTGGTCAGCAAGTGTTTAAATCCTGGCTAAAAGCACGTTTTTAGACAGGTCTATATACTTTGAGTTTTGTTTCTTAGCATTTGTTTGTGTCATCTGCTTTTATTGTTGTGCTCTGCACGTGCACACACACACACACACACACACACGCACACACACCATAAAAGCTAGACCCCGTTGTCAGTTATTAATAATAATAGTTTCTCTTCCCCTTGTGTATTCAGGGTAAATGTGGGATGTGGTCCAGCAGAAGAAAGGTTGCTGTTGACTGGCCTTCATGCTGTGGCTGATATTTACTGTGAGAACTGCCACACCACATTGGGCTGGAAATACGTATGTATACTTAATGAATTTAAATAAAAGCCTGTTTAAGAAAAGGGTTTATTTATTTTTCTCCTCTATTTTTTACAGGAGCAGGCATTTGAGTTGAGTCAAAAGTATAAGGAGGGCAAGTTTATTATTGAATTGTCTCACATGATAAAAGATAACGGCTGGGACTGAAGCCATGAGCCTTTGCTTTAACTAGCTGTCAGCGCTTGCAGCGTCTCCTAGAAGAAAAGCACAAGAGGCTTTCTTTTATATATACACATCTGTTATGTAAATGACCTTTGTGAGCACCTTTGTCACTCTATCTTGTTGCACCAGATCGTGAGTGATTTCTAAATGTTTTTACATCTGTGTTTGAGTGCTAGAGATGATTGAAAGAAACTGTTGGGATCCTATCAATCAAGTTTCAAAAAGTTCTACATTTTTGTTGGGATTTTGACATTCAAGTTTAAATTCTACAGATAAAGTGCAATTTGTGAGGTTTAGATAAATGATGCCATGCATGCCGTGATCTATTCCATTTTTATTCTATCTTTTTTTTACATTAAGGAACGAGGTAGTGTGTGATGTTATTCTATGTTGTGTGCATGTGGCTTTGAGAGGATTATGTGCAATATTTGAGTGGATGATTCACGCCTCCAAATTTAGCTGTTTTGGTTGAATTCATCTTTTAATTTTACAAAGTCAATGAGGATTCCCAACTATTGAATGTAAACTCTTATGTATGAGAGCGGGCTTTCTTTTAGTGTAGTAGAGATGCTTCATGGTTGCCAGATATTCTTAAGAGACTTCAGTTACAGCTTCTATGATTGAAATGTTCATTTTTAAGTTGTCTTGTTTCTTTTGTTTTGGAACGGTGGTGTAAGTTTAATCTGTTTATACGCAGCTTGTACACATCGGTTTAGTACGCATCGATGTGATCTCCTTAGAACTGTGTAAAATGTGTTTTATAATCGTGTAGCAAACTTTCTTTGAATGTTAAACAATTTAAATGTATTACATTAACCTGAATTCTTTATATTAAAGTATGGGGTAAATGACTAAATTGTCATGTTTGCCTTTCAATTTAATTTTCAATTTCTTTGACATTTTTATAGAAAGTGTTTGTTTGTGTGGTTGAATGCGTTACTCCCAGCTATGAGGTTTAAATTGATGCAGCACTTTAAAAAAAACACATAATATGGCATGATTAGTCATTAGTTAATACCTGAATGGGATTTTAGAATGAGATAACACATTGGGATGTAACGGTAATTAATGTTTGATCACTGAATTTTCATTAGTCAATTATTTAACAATTAAGACAGTAAACTAAATAAACTTGAAGAAAAGTACTTGAAATTAACATGGTGCAGTATTTTTTCCCACTCGTCACCAAACTTTTATATATATATATATATATATATATATATATATATATATATATATATATATTAATGAAAAAGATATATTTATAGATATATAAATGTAGATTATCTTTTTTAGTAATATATATATATATATATATATATATATATATATATAGTATGTGTTCATTTAACAGGAAAGGGCTATACAACGTTTAAGCCTGCATTATTCAGTTTCAAACATACGTCCTGAAGCCGAGGAATCACGTGACGTGAAGTGGTGAGTGGTTGCCCTTTTCGAAACATGAGACTTGCTTCTTTTAAATGTGTAATTATATATGAAAGGTGGACAGTACAACACAACTCCTTTTTCTCAATGATACAGGAGCTAACGTTCGCTACTATCTGTCATTGGTCCTCGCGGAGGCAGCTGACTCAATCAATGATCCCTGCTAATACAGTTCAGCAGAGCTCCACAAATGATTGTTGGTGTAAAAAATAACAGTATAACTTAAATAGTACAGTTTATAAAACAATCCAATTTGAGCAATTCTGTGAAATGTAGCGCTGGTATTGAAAGATTAGGTAATATTTGTTACAATGGTTACTAAATAGAGTGAACAAACTTACCTGGAGTACCTGTGTGGTGATTTATGATTAATCAGCACCTGCCAGCCAATCAGAATTGATTATTCAGACAGACCATGGCATAATATTTTATACTAAAAGTTGCATTCAAAAATGAAACAAAAGTCATCATTCGATTACTCATGAAGCAAGGCCAAACATGAGGCTGCATGTGTTTTCAGCCAAGATGAATGCCGAAAGCTACATTAACATCTGCCAGTATTGTAAATATTTAACACAGAAAATTCTCTTTTTGTGATCCATTACATCATGTCTACTGCTGAAAGTAGTATTACGCTGTTGTTGGGCCATAAATCTCTAACTAGGCCTTTAAACCATGAGTAGAAGTGGACAAAATTGGCCAGCATGCTCTGCTTAAACCATTGATTTTATATGGATCCATTTATGCACTGAAATTTAAGTTAAATCAGTTGTTTCTGGTTAGAGAACGGTCACTACTGGAGAGTCAATAATGGGCAAAAAATTAATTTGGTGATTTGGTTATGTGAAGAATGCCACATCAGCACTGGTAAATGTCTCTATTGCCCAATTATGAAAGCAATTTTGTTCACTTAGACAAGTGAATGATACAAACACCCTCAACCACTCACTCGGATTATACCCATACTTTCTCTGAAATACAATTGTGAAATGTTTAAAGAACACAGATAATCAGGTCCATGGTCTAACATCTAATCCAAAGCATGGTGCTCCCTTACAGGAAAAATGGTACTGGGGTTTTCACAAAACAGGGATGCTATAGGACCCACAAGGACCCCAGCATGAGCACTTCGGCTGTCCTTCTAATCACTAATCAAACCTAGTTTTCCCCTGGAGGTCGACAATTTATTTTCCAGCGAAGCAGACAAAAAATTTAGCTGCAAAAAAAAGCTCTATACCAGACATTTTACATATTTTCATTACTTATAAAATACATGATGTTTCTCAATGAAATCGACAATTGTGATAATGTAAGCCCACAACCCCAAATGACTACAGACTGGTAGTTAAATTAAAGAAATGAGAACCAAAAAGAATGAGAAGGGAAAAAGGTCAACATCTACACATACACATTTCAATGCTTTCATTGTTATGTGCATGGTTTGAGGTTAATATTTTACTTTTTAAGGGGTTTAAATAGACTTGCATAAGAAGTTTTTGTAATATTTATACTACTAATATTAATATACCATTAATGTGCAGTCTGTGTTTTGTAGAAGTTTTTTTATCTTGTTTTATTTCAGGTTTTCAAGACATATTCTGACCTAAATGTTAAACCTAATAACTCCTAAACATGACATCACTCGAAGGGGATTAACAAAAATGCAATTGAAAATTGGCATACAATGTACACGTTTTCCTAATGAACACTTTGCGCATGCGCAGAATGGACCACAATAACTAGACTGAAAACATCAACCCCCACAATACTTCGCGAACACCAGTGACGTGGCTTACGTTACCCAGCAAACCGGGTGTATTTGAACTTCGTATTGTTGTGAGTAATATTTCATGTTCTGTGGTATTTTCTTGGATTCTTGTTTGCACCATTTGCTTTAAGATTGTAACAGAATATCCTGGCTTATTTAAGACCGTAGCTGTACATCACAATGTCCGGGAAAATCAAAAGCCGGAGTGCCGCGAATGCCGACTCGATCTCTGGCAGTGTGTCCTGTGACGAGCGCATCCTTCGGGACTGCCATCAGATGTACATCGATCCGGAGAGCGGTAGGAAACCGTTCCGTTCCCCGCCGCCACTTTCTGCTCGAGTTCTTTATTATTGTGAAGTGTTTAAATTATCTCTTTGCGTTAGTTTGAGTCGCTAGCGATAGCAGAGGAGCTACAAAATCGGGTTGTCTCCTGTTCACCTGTTGGTGCTTGGTTTAGTTATTTGTGTATGCAAGAGAATGTAACATAACATCCTATTTTGTGTACATGCATTGCGTTTATATTTTGCGATGTTAGCTAGTAGGTACTGTCAAATTTGGTGAAAAAAAAGGTTCTCAAAAGAAAACCCTTTTATCCCATCATTTATAATTCAAGATCTCATTCTCTCCACTATTACATTAAAGAAGATATTTCATTATCAAAGTTTAGTTGTGTAAACATGATTAGATAAATAAGAGCGTATATTCTGAGAGGGAAAAGTACCATGACCCCACAACCCTTCCATCCAATCTCACACTGTAGGACTTATCAAGATCGCTCAGACTGTTGGGGTGACCCTACTGCCTCCCCGAAAAAAGATAACTGTGATGCTGATGGGGAACCATTCAGCTGGAAAGAGCAGCTTCATAAACTGGTACACTGCAGAACACATGTGGAGACATGCTCAGGAAACATGTGTGTTGGGATCAAGTTTAAACCTGTTTGGGAATTGGTCTACAGGTATGTGGAGGAGCACATCCAGAGGACCGGGGTCGCTATTGAGACGCAGGGTTTCAGCTTCGTCACGAGCGGACGAAAGAGGGAGTCACTCACAGTAAATATGTTTAGAAATTCCAAGATGAATCAAGTTTTTTCATGCATTGTTCATTGATTTCCACTGTCTTATAAATGCACATTTTAGAACAGTGTTTTTTTCTATTTTCATGACAACAAAAGACTGATTGTTCTAGATCAACATCCTTGGCATCTTTCATTAAATAAAAGTTGTTGTTTTTTTAGGGGAATGCAACTCTTCATCTCTATCCACACTTTAAACCATTGCAAGAGTTTAAAGGTTTGCTTGTGTTTTTAGAATAAAGTGTAGCTGCCCTGTTGGTAAGCACCTGTATGATAAACAATGCTTTCTCTGATTTGCAGGGGTGTCCGAATACCTCGGCACTGAGATTTGTACTTCACGGCAGAAGCGTTTCAGCTTGGTGACTTTCGTTGATACTCCTGGATTGGTTGATGGAGATATGAAGTATCCGTTTGATGTGGATCAAGCTGTTCTTTGGCTAGGTGTGTGTTTGTTTCATACATATAATCTGTCAATTTTTTCCCCTTTACAATGTATCTGAACTGGTAACACTGACACCAGTGAAACGAGCTGTGTTGGTTTGTTGTTTGGTAATTCTTTTTTACAGTATTTTATTTGGTTTTTATCTCTGCCTCAGGTGAGCTTTGTGACCTGATCCTAGTCTTCTTTGACCCTATGGGACAAGCGTTGTGCAAGCGGACTCTCAACATTGTGGAGAAGTTGAACGAGAAGCAAGGGGACCGTTTGCGCTTTTATCTCAGCAAGGCTGATGAAGCAGGAGGAGAGTCTGATCGGCAGGTGAAATACTTTCATGAACTTACATTTTGTTTTGTTTACGGTCAGTCATTTTGAGTTTTTTCTCTTTCTGTTTGAGCTGTTGCACCTTGTCCTTTTGTCTTCTTCTCCTGGCTTCACATTTAATTTCATTCAATATCATATTGAATTGCGATAACGTATATTTTAATAACGATGATGCGCTCTAGACATTTTTTGCTTGATATATATATTAAGCCTTTAACACTGGAACTGTCATCGGCGAGACAATACTGACTTGTGTACTTCAAACTTCAAACCGTAGCTCTGGTTATTTTTGGAGAAAAAATTTCAACAGATTTTGAAAGTAGAGAAGCGCTCTTTCGAGTGATATGACATTCATTACGATAATGACAGCATTGCTTGTGTTCCAGGTGCGGGAAGCTTGTGGTGCGTAGGAGGGCGGTGACCGATGAGTGATTGATTTGTGTGAATGACTTTAGCTGTGTTTTAGAACATTTAAAATATATTATATATAATAAATATTATATGTTTATTGTATATAATAGTATAGGAATTGTTTTCATTGTAGTTATAGGTTAGATTGTACTGGTTTTTTTTTTTTCTGCGTTTGCGTTCGTGATTCTGTCGCATTTGCGTTGAAAGGCATCTTTTCTTGGAATTTTACTAAACAGCTACCTGCAAGCTCCTGATGCAGACAGTGAGATCAACTCCCTGGTATGGTGGAAGATCAACATTCCCCAGAGTGTGCCTCCAGGCAAAAAGTTACTTGTTACTTGTGTATTCCTGCGACCAGCTCACCCTCAACGCGTGCAATTTTACAAAATGAGTTCATTAGCTAGAAATTGATTTTTGTTTACCTTTTGCACATTTAATGTACTTCTTAAAGCAAGTCATTGTTCATAGACTAGTCTTCTTGGCATAACAGAGTTTCACAAATTGTAACAAGTGTGCACTTGCTAGAAGCTAAATATATTTGTTTACATTTATGCACAGTCAATGTACCTCTTAACTCCAGACATTGTTCACAGTTTTCCTGGCAAAAATAGATAAATAAATAACATAATAATGTGAAAGTTTTACAAATTGTGTTCACTAGCTAGAAGTTGTATAATTTTATGTTTTGCTGATTTATCTCATCTACTTCTTAAAGTTAGACACTGTGGTCTAATTGTGTTACAAAATATGTTTTGTACATTTACTCTAAATTACCATACTTTGTCACACCTTTTATTTTTTATTTTAATAAGTTGTTTTAATTTTCAAGCACAAATCTGCTTTAAGTCGACAAGAGTAGCAGTACTCTTTCATGGAAGTTAGATTACAAATTACATAATATAGTAAAATTACTAAATATATCTCATTTGATTAAATGATTTGCAAACCCGCAACTAACAGTGTAACAGTAAATTTGACATTTTCTTGAACATTTTATTTCCAAAACTGACTTACCAGACTTGTTTTAATAGTTGAGAAAATATATATTTTTAAATTAGTTTTTGATCTATATGCTCCAGCGGGTTTTGGGCTTCACTTTTCTTGCCTGTGCCGACTCTCGGATTGGCCATGTTCGTATTATAGCATAGTTGCGTTTTTCGTGTTGACCTCTGATGCTGGCAGATGCTAGTGATTCAAGCATAGAATATAACTGAGTAACAAGATCCAGGGACTTAAATGGGCTCGAATGTTCTGCAAAGTCCAGACGGAGGGTGCGCAGGATTAAAACAAATGCATTCATGAGCGTCCCGATACGTTCTCATCACTCTGAGGGGCTACTCTAGCTATTTTTAGAAGTGTTGGCACTGAGTACTCTTGCACACCTGTCCTCTTAAACCAGTTCTTACTAGTACTTACACACATGTTTGTGTATCTAAATGAATTGTTTCATGGATTAAGATTAACTTATTTTTGTCACCTGTTTATTCTGTGGTATTCCAAGCCTTTGTTTATACTTATACTTTACATGGACCTTTAGGGCTGGCCCTGTAGTTTCAAATGAGGATTAACATTCAAAGATTGAGGAGATTGAGTCACCAGACTCTATGTAACTTTTCCTACAAGTCCTCAGGTTCTCTCTTGGTTGAGCCTGCAGTTAATGCTTGTTCAAACACTTTATTCAATGTTATCCAGCCTAATGCTTCAATTGTGTAAATTAATGTGCTTTTAAGCACAGATTTAGTTAAATAGTTATTATTACATAGGAAATTAAACACAAGAAAATCCTTAAATTTCCCTGATGTTTTAGAACTATTAAGGGATTATTTCAAATACTAATATCACTCACTGTAGCAAATGCATAAAGTATGTTTCCATGAGAAAAAAGTTTATAAAAGCATGGTTACAAATGAACAAGTTCTACATGTGCACAAGGTCTAAATGCTAAACATATAACAAAACTAACGTTTGTGAACTCTTCCCAACTCTTTATTAGAGGCATGTTTGACAAATACAAGCACTTGCACATCATTTAGCTACACATACAAACATGCTAGTTAAGGACTTTGTCACAGAACAAAACCGTATCTGTTGCAACGGTACATGAATTTAATCAGTTTGAGCTACAGAGAGCTTCCAAATCGACCAGAAGCATCGACCAACCTCAACTTCGTCTACCACATGTCTCAGAAGATGTCTGAAAGGTTTCATGAATGTTTACCCATGGTAATGCCCCCAAAATGCCCTTTAGGTCTGGGGATAAAAACAAGAGCTCTGTGAATAACATGTTTTTCTTTGTTTTTCGATCAAATTTTTCCTCCCTCTTTTGGGAATCTTGTAGTTTCAAATGTGTTAATAATGTGGAGGAAATATAATGTCATTTAATATTATGTACATTGATGAACTTAAAAAGAACACGTAAGAAAAAAATATTGGTCTTGAAAGCACAGTATAATTTTTGGGGAATAAAATGACATATTTACAAAACACACATTTATTTTGAACGTTAACATGTATTTTATAATGAGTTATTTTAAAGACACCAAGCTCATTGTTGACATATCTGTGCCCTTTTTTCAGAGGGTCATGATGCAGATTGTGCAGGAACTTTGCAAACGCCAGGGACTCAACAAATGTGGCTTTGACATGCCTACCATCTATGTCCCCAACCCTAACAAGGTGACCTTAAGATTTGATCTCCACATCGCTTTTAAGCACTGACGATATATGAGGGAAACATAAGCAGTTTTCTCCCATGTTCAACCTTAGCCAAGCCGCTGCGTGAATCAGATTGATGAAGTGTGTCGCACCATTGAGAAGACCATCAATCAGACCGTCCAGAACACGCTGAACTCACTGGAGAAGGACTGCAACCTCATCACAGAGGCGGTCACGGAGACCCTCCAAACTGACCGGTAGCTTCCTAAGATTCCAAATGTATGTTCCAGCACAACACTAAATTGGGCGTAATGTTTTCTCCTAATAGGCAGTGCAGTATAGACAACCGGCGAGCTCGTTTTAAGGGCTGTGTTTTGGGGATGATTGGTTTCCTTGTGCCCCTGCTGCTGCTCACTGTGTTGGTGCTGGGCAGTCTTTCCAAAGACATTCTTCTGCTTATGATGGGTGATGCTGGCACCGAAGCTCTTTCCCTTTATGTGGTGTGTACTGAGAGGCAAATAATGTGTTTGTATCTTTTGGTTCTGGTGTAATCGAGTGTTTGTGTGCTCAGGCTCCAGCCGTGAAGGCTTTCGAATCTCTATCCGTGGACGTGCAGGTGTACAGCTGTGGAGGCCTGGTGCTTGTGTCGTTCGTCTTTCTCATTCTTGCTCGTTTCGCTTTCAGGTGAGTCAATGAATACTAAATTTTTATTTTCATTGATGTGGGAAAAAAATGGAGAACCCAGAACAGTCACACACGCATGCAGAGAAAAGATCTCCCCTGAGAAGAACCATCTGTGAGCTGACCGACATAAATACTATTTGAATTTAAGATAATCATTTTGATTGATACTGTGGATGTAGAACTGAATAGGAATAGCAGATAATTGAGTATATGAAGACGTTGGATGCATGACCTCTGCCTTAAAGAATCGTTTCGATTTCTGAACCCCTGAATTTGTGTCTGCCTCTTGGAGAATAAAATCTCCAACTGACTATAACTGGGATTAGCTCAATAACTAATCTCAAATAGAATGTCTATCTAATGTCAAATCTAATTTTGAGAGGACCATGACTGAAATGGTTCATGATGGCCTATTTAAAATTCTAAACACAATGCCCTCTCGTCCAAGAGGAGAGTTGAGAAAGCTACCTTCATAAAAAGGGGCGAGATAAGGACACAACAGCATATTTTTTAGTGTAAGATGTTGAATTATATGAAAGTGTATTTTTTTTTTTTTCTAAAACGTAACCTTTCTTTAACAGAATTTTGCAAGTGGCTCTGCACTCCTAAGAGTCTTTAAAGTTCATAGCACAGTTGTAGATGTTTGTGCTTGTTGCTTACACATTTAAATTTGTCCATAGTTTCCATTAATGCAAATTGTCCACTCAAAGTGGGAGACCTTCATTGGCTTTCAGTTTCATAAACTCATCAGCTTGTGGGAAAGTGGCATTTCGTATTTAATTTCAAAGCACAACAATTGAACTTTTGCTTTTAGGGTCCTTCTTCAGTAAAAGTACAATAATGTTTACGAAGAGCTGTCATCTTCTATAAAGTTATCTTATAACCATTGTGCACACAATTAAACAGGGATTTTAATTGAACTGCACAACTACATTAAAGCAACCTCACAAGATGGTTGCACAGTTTTGTGAGGGAAGCCTATCACAACATTCTTTACACTAACCGCAGAAGAAGCTAGCACAGTTTTGAGGGTGAAGGATATGATGATCTTACCTCACGTTAAAAGCATTAGGTCACAAGCAACCGCATGGATTGTACATGCACAGGGAGCAAAAGTAAGTGGATTCATCCTCCCTGGAGCAATCAGAAGAATGTTTTTTTAGCCAGGCCAGGAAAGTTTTTTTTTTTATGTATTACAATATTTTAAACTTGCTGTTATTGTAATTATTAAACATAACAGAAAAGAGAGAGAAACGAAATGGCTGGGGAAAGGTTTGTTTATTGTAAACCATGCTAAAAGGGGGTGTAAAACTGTCAAAACTTGTAGTTATTTTGTGAACCCAAATCTTTACGCCTGTTGTGCCAAATAGATGATGCAGACAACCTGGAGTGGCCAAAAACACTTGTGTTACTTTAAGAGTAAAGGGATACGATTCAAACTTTCTGTTTAATTAGCCGTCTAATAAAAACATTTTTAGATTAGAACCAAAGAATATTTTAATATGTTTTCACTAAAATGAAAGCGCAATACAGCTTTGTGGTGATTCATATTATTAATAGGCTCTTGTTATTTTAATTAAATCTTAAATGTCGACAAAGTTTAATTCTCTAGTTTCTTTCAAACAATACATTCAACACTTGCTTTAAGCTGAACTTCAGGGATGGCAAATTGTTCTAAAAAAAAAAGTTTCAAACTTGTGATTAAAAGTGTCCAACAAGTTTACCAATGTAATTTGCAATGGACTAAAGGTTCTTCCTTCAATTAATTTGATCAGTCTTGTATCCCTAGTAGATTACACTATTATTACTTTTAACTTTGTCTTCATTCAAAAGTTTGCTGCCTGATCACCATTTTATACACAGAACCTACTGCAGGAGCTGAATCCATTCACACCAGAGTCTAATATTAAAACAAGTGAATGCAGTCAGATTTGGGGAGTGTTCGATTTTGAGCAGTGTGAGCACTTTAGGGAGCTTTTGCAAAATAAACCAAAATGATTGTTCTAAACTTCTATCTTCCGCATTTCCTTCTAGGACTCGGCCAACTCTGTCTGGGAAGCAAAAAAGACAACTCCAGGAGAAACTGGAGTATGTCCAAGAGGTTGTCAAGAGCAAGAAGGTATGGTGCACAGTTGTTTTTTTTTCCTCAAGGCTAGCTTATCAACGAGGCATTCAACCAACGATGGTTTTATGTACATTTTCAGAGAAATCTGTATGAGGAGTACCTGCGCCAGAGCGTAGGGGATCAGGACATGAACTAAGACTTCAAGGAAAAGGAAAAGGAGGCACCTAAACGAACCACTATACTGTGTTTTAAACATTCCTGTTACATAGTGAACACCGACAAGCAATTTCAAGGACACTTGGCTCCTTTAAGCTCTGTCTTCCAACATTTTGATACGATTTGAGCTAAAGACCAACACTGTTTTAGTCTCATTTCAATATTACACGTGTACAGTAACGGTGAAATGAAGGGTCATGTTAGGAGTTTGCATCAGATCCACTGAAAATCATGTTTGACTGTTTGTAAAATCATGCTCTTTACATACATTGTGTTTTTGTATTGAACAATGAGTTATATCAGCAACTTAGAAATTAAGAGACCTCATTGTGATGAGATTCTAGGGTCACTTTAAATATATTTAGGTCACTTTTTAATACAAATAATAAAGTTGGCTTTTGTTTGCAACTATTTGCTATATCTGTATGTGTGCGTAATAATAACATGAAAAAAAACTATAAATGAGTTTTGATCTTATTGTTCTCATTGATAAACTAACAAAACCTCTAACCTTGTAAACATATATGTATATAATATATAATTAGTGACAAAGGCATTGCTAGTACATAACCAAAAGTTTAACTTCTATGTGTGTGTCATTGTACAATACTTCATTAAAATGGTATGTATTCAAAGTGTTTACATGCTAAAAGAATCATCAATGGGCTCAACAAGTGTAAGATGGTTACATGATTTTGACAGGTCTCATACTCTATTATAGTACTTAGTATCTAGAAAATGCTTCAGTCATAAAAGCGTGGAACAGTGGCAATGCAGGACCTGCACAATGCTTATATGCAATTTTCATTGTAATTTACTCTTACAGTTAAATTTTATACTCTTACAGGCAAATTTAAATTATTAATAAATATAACCAATTATATATGTAACTCTAAAGTTATTAACAATGTATTTTGTTCTTTATAAATTGAAATGGATTTTAACTAAGAAATAAACTAAGAAAATATTATTAGGGAAGCAGATTCACATCCTCTCTGGAAGTGTCCAAAAATTAAGTTCCGCGGCCTACACAGGCTACACATCACCGGCTGCAGTGAAGCCACTGAGACCCGCAAAGATGCGTTCTCTGCAGGCAGCCTGCTCGTAATTGAGACGCCTGCTGCTGGGTGACTGTGGGAAGGATGGTTAGGTAACATCCGCTGGATGGAACCGGGGAAAGTTGTTTCCTGAACTCTTGGCGCTGTTTGCTGAAGCTCGGCCCAGCTGCACTTCTCACAGGAAAGGGTGGATGGATGCAGGGCGAAAAGAGCAACGACGAAACGAAAGGAACGTCGAGGCAAATGTGCCGAAAACATGGACTCAGCCGCTCAACACAGAGAGGAGAACGACGGTAAGGGATCACCAGCGAAACCAATGCGGTCGGCTAGATATTTGGACGATAAGACCTTGTACTGTTTGTTCTTAAATGGACTACAAACCTACTGTAACGTGTTTAAAATTAAACATTTCCGCCTAATAATGCTTTCAGGGTGTCTACATCAGAAAGTCAACGTTAGGTAAATTAGACCAGCAGAAATCAACAGGTGTCGCGTATCTGCTCCTCTCTGGCTTAAATTGTGCACATACGTTTCTTTATCGGTGCTTGTGGATTACGATTATCTTTTTAAGTTTAACTAAAAGTTCACGTTTTTAACTGTAATATAGATTAATTCGGTTTATATTTATGAAAATATTGCCAATAACACCAATTGATCCCAAAGGGTTGCTGGCATAAAATTAACATTGCACTTTTTTTCTTAATTCGCTCATTCTTTATCTCCTCAGAGATATTTAGTTTTTTACCCTTTTCAAATGTTCTCCGATTATAAGTGTTACTGGTCTAATCTGATACATTGATTTAGGATAAAAGGATATAACCTGATCTATAGAATGGTGACACAGGTTTCAAGAAAATGCAAAATAATTTTACTTTTTTTTTTACTTGAAAAGTGGAGAACTCCTTTAAAGGGGCTATAAATTACCATTGACAGCTGGTTCATCAATAAAACTACTCTGAATGGTTCAGAGCTCAAAAATATTGTAAAATTAGAAGTAAGATACTCTTTTTACAGACCATGATGAAGAGAGACAAATTATTGATGCGCATCACTTTTCACCCAATGAGAATATCCACTTGTCTCAGATTTAGTCAACACACGCGCACACTGTTTTAAAGATGGGCACAAAGACTAGTAAAACATGTTAAGCCAGGCTCTACAGTAAATAAACAAGAGTGGACACAGTTCATTTATTACTGAGGACCGAGTCCGGATAACAAGTCTAATCAGGATATCAAACATTTAAAAGCCCATAATTTAGGCCTTAAAAATTCACTCTAGAGCTTAGATAATTTCTCACAGGTCTAATGTTTCCGATGTCCATGTAAAGCTCATCTGAAATGTGCTTTTTTGCTGTTGCTTGGGGTTACAAGAGATTGAGAAAATGCTGATTAATGCATATTTTTTTAATGCTCAAAATTTTTAAAGTCAGGGGTGCCAGAGTTTGAGAAAACATTAACTGTGCCTTAGTTTTAAAGTCTAATATGCTATGCTAAAACTTCAGCCCAAAGTGACGCAAATCCCATTATTTGCCCATACCTGTATAATACTTGTTATATCTGTATCTGTTATTTTAGAATCCAATACATATCTGATATTTTGCAATGCATCCTCAGTTTGAACAGCCGTAATGAATTTACGGTTGTAATCCGAGCACTTTTAACTCTACTTCCTGGAGTATATCGTAATATGTGTACTTTTCAAACTTAATCTTTTTCATATTACTGTGTAATACTAATAAAGTTGTCTCGTATAACCCACAAAGCCTCAAGAGAGCCAAAGAGCAGGCTTATCAGTGTTTACATCTGTTAGCAGAGCATTCTGGGGGACGTAGTTTCCTCTTCTGTGGATGTGTCACCTTGGAGCCACATTTCAATCACACAGAAGACTGAGAGCAGGGTATTTGTATTGCGAATGAACACACCAAAAAAAAATTGACTTCACAAAAAAAAATCTGAATTGGGTATTAAGACCTGTAGTCTGAACTTAGCCGTATAAAGTAAAATAGTAAAAGTGATGGTTAGGGTTGCAAGAGTTTGAAAAACTTTTATAATCACTTATACATTTTCAAAATCTTAAAAGTGACTTTTAGGTTTGTCAGATATTGACATAATCAGTAAGTCATACATGTAAAAAAACATTTTTTACAAATATGATATATGATTTTTCCAGAGTTTGAGTAAATGCTCGTAAATGCTTAACTTAAAAAGCCATAGTTAGGGTTGTCTAATCAAAGTTTTAAATTTGACCTTATGAAACCTTTGCACAATACAATGCTGGTTTCGCAAACAGAAAGTTGGTTGTGTAAAGTGGATCTGTGTCCAGTATACTGGTCTTCAGAAAATGCCTTGAAGGCCTCTTACAGAGCAGATTCTTTCAACACATAGCCTCGTTAATACATAAAACAAAACTGCCCAAGAAACACCACTCTTGGTTTCTGGCTAAAAGATTTATTCGCTGTTGAAAATGGGAATTTGTTCAAAATAACTCTGGGTATTATAATGAGTGGGAGCCCATTAAGAAATTAAAAAAATAAAACAATTCCTTTAGCAGTAGAAATAGAAAAAACAAAAAATAAAAACGTGGTAAAATATGCATCAGCGATCTCGGTGTAACTTTTTGAAAAACTTTTACAAACCTCAAAGAAACCTTCTCAAATGTCAGATGTTGACATTTGGCTGTTGAACAAATATGTTGAAGTCCTGTTTTGCCTTTATCAGAAGCTGAAGGAGACTTGCAGGCTGAACTAGTCGAATGTAGAGCTCAGTTGGAACATTGGCAGGGTGTGGCAAGGATCTGCGAGCTGGGCAAACAGGAGGAACTCCAGGAACTTCAGAAACAATGTGATCAGGAGGTTCAGTCCTTACAGGAGGCTCTTCGAGGTGAGCTCTTCTATTAGGTGTCAGTAATGCTCAAATTCAAGGGTTGCCTAAATAAACAGCCTGATGTTCTAAATCAAGCATCACCACAAGTCTGCTCTCCAGGCTGCTATGAAATGCTAAATTGTGTGGAGAGTGTATATTAACAACGGCATTCTGAAAGATTCTGTGATTTGGTTACTTTTTTCATTTTTTTGTAATATTTTTTGTATTTCAGAAACAGCAGCTCAGTATGAAACCAAAATTTCAGTTCTCCAGTCAGAGAGAGCCCAGTGGAGGAAAGCAGCTCTGAACTATGACACTAAGGTTTGCTTTTCTCTGCTCTGTATGTTCAATTTATACTCTCTCTCTCTTTTATTTCAGCCATTTTTATAATGTTAACTATTATTTTGGTGATACATTCATGCATTTCTGTATGTAATTGGACTATTTTTTTTAAAGAAACCCTTTCAGATGTTAGAGATGTAGTAAAAAGTTGTTTCAGAATGTGAAGTTTTTAAGGAAATACAGTGATTTATACAGTGAAAGTTTTACAGGATCAATAGTAAAATGATAGATCAGCAATTGCTTCATAGCTAATTAATGTAAAAAAAGTTTTTTTTAACCCATTAGTCATCAATTTGCTAATAAAACAAATGTATTAGTTACCACTGCTCTTTTAAACTCTGAATTTAGCCCCCAAATTTGGAAAGTGGAAACTGTTAAGACCTCACTTCAGGTTTTTTCAGTGTTGTAATAGTAAGCTTTCAACGCAAGATAAATCCTTCTGTTCAGGGAGAAGAGCTTTCTTCTTAAAATTGCTCTTGTGATCACTGTAACAGTGATGAAGACTTGTGTGAATTTTCTTGCTTGTAAGATATTCATCACTTATTTTTATGTCTGTAGAGCATTTCTAAGAGGGGCAATTTGGAGGGAACCGCTGCCCCTCCTGTGGGACAGCAGGGGGATCTGTCCCCACCACAGGGATCAGACCATGAGGGGTCTGGCTCAGACTCTGATCCTCTGGAGCTGTGTGCAGAGACATCAGACACAGAGACTACAGGTCTCATGATGGACTATTTTCCCCAGCACTGCGACTCTGCCTCCATGTCATCCTTCTCTCTGGACACTCCCTCCTTACCCCGGCACCCACCCCCCCAGGAGGACACGGCTTCCCTGGTATCGACAGGGACTCTGGTGCCTGAAGCCATCTACCTTCCACCTCCAGGACACAGGCTGGTCTCACACTCCGACTGGGACAAACTGCAAACACAAGTCAGTGCTCTTGTGCCTAGACTTTCTCCTAAAGAACTAGTATTGTGGTTATGAAATGAATTTTTTATTTCATTTTTGTTGTCTCAAACAATAGTATGACATCAATTAAAGGTCAGAAACCCTTTCATTTTGTTCAAATATGATTTTTTTTTACCTGATTTTTTACTGACTCCAAAATGGAGATTTTTCCGATTTCTCTATTTTGTACTCTGCAGTGATTGGTAGCTAGTCTCAATTCTGCTGTTATTGGAAACGGCGTCTAGTGTTTCAGAAACCTATCACTAGTACTATAATAATATTATTATTATTATTTTAAAGTGATTTTATGAAAGAAAATGAAACTATATTATGTTCATTCAGTATAATATAGATTGGGCCTCACAGTGGTGCAGTGGGTAGCATGGTCATCTCACAGCAAGAAGGTCGCTGGTTCGAGTCTTGGCTGTTTTCGGCAGTTGGTATTTCTCTGTGTGTAGTTTGCATGTTCTCCCCGTGATCACATGGGTTCACTCCAGGTGCTCCGATTTCCCTCCATAGGTCTAAAGACATGCGTTACGTGTGAATTGGGTAAACACAATTGTCCATAGAGTATGAGTGGGAATGAGTGTGTGTGAATGTTTCCCGGTGGAAAGGGTAGTGTCTGGAAGGGCATTCACTACATAAAATATATACCAGAAGAGTTGGCAGTTCATTCAGCTGTGGCGATCCCCAAAGGGACAAAGCCAACAAGACGATAGATGGATGGATGGATGGATGATGACAAGATGGATGGATAATATCGATAGAAGATAGAACTCTAAGCCCGTGTGACACACAACAAAAAGTTTATCATGGCACGCAAGGAGAATAATACCTCAACTGTTAGCATCACACTTGCTGGTTTTGACTGGGAGGAAGATGCTGGCCCAAATAAAGTGCGATCTGATCCATAGTTTAACAAAATAATTTTTCAGAAACCTGAGTTGATCGAGTGTAGATTCACAAAGCAGTCCGTGAGAAAATGGCAGGAACACAACAAAAGGTTGGCCTAGAAAAAGATTTTAATTATGCTGAAACTCAAGTAGTATTACATTGGTAATTTCTCATGCTTGTAAGACGATTGTAGTGTGTAATTTTGTTTAAAAATTGTGTTCAAAGTCATTGAGCTGTGTAAAACTTCCCTCTTTTTAGCTTTCAGATCTTCAAGAAGAGGTGACAGAGGTCCAAAAACAGAAAGCTGAACTAGAGCGTTTGTTAGATGTTCAGAGTGCTGAGACACAAAAACAGGTACAGAAACTTTCTGTGTCTGCTTTATTTTTGGCAAAAAATAAATGCAGACAGGCTGAAGTTCCTCCATCGCTGTTTTGTTGAAAGTTGTGAAAGAATGTTTATATTCAATACTATGTTAGGGAAGTTTTGCTAATTTTGTTGATTTGTTCTTTTAACTTATTTAGTAAAATGAACGAATCTTGTAAATAGTGTTTATCCAAGAGAGAAAAAATCATATACTTGCAAACTGTTTTAACAAAGACCCCCAAAAAAAGAGCAAAATGTGAGAAAATTTAATTGCTTACCTGTGTCTGGTGATTATCAACAAAAACTATAAATCTCTTCATGCTTCCAAAGCATCACCATAAGGGTTGTTTCTTTCATTAATTGTTTAATGTTCCCACCATAATCCTGCAGTGAAAATTAGAGTCGTAACAAACTTGAGCTACAGACAAGAAAAATGTTAACACAATAACATGTCATCAGTCCAAGTGAGAATCAGAAGATCTATTATATTCCATAAAAGGTGTCTATAAAAACCAACTGATATCCTGTAAAAATAAAAATATGGATATTTTTTTAATTGGCAAAACAAACAATACACTTTTTTCCTCCAAATCATATAATTTTAGTTTCTTACAACAACTGTACTATACAAAAAATTCTTGTAACATTTTAGGTAAGATGCTCGTAAAAAGTCATATAAACCTGCTGAGACCCTTTCCTACTGATGTCAGTTCAATACTTTGGTAAAGTGTTATTTCTGGTATTTAAAAACTCTGTCTGTAGCATAATTGTCTGGTTAAAAATATCTAAAAGCAATTTATAACAAATATATAATCAACCATACATCAACAAATTGTGTCTTATTCAAGTCATAACAGTATAGTTTCTCATTAAAAATACAACATAGTTTATCATTAAAAAACACAGTAAAGTTTGAATTGTTACGGTTGGGCATTTTTGCATCATTAAAGAATCAGCAAACTGATTGAGCTTGGCTTCAGCCTTTTGATAATTTCTTGCTTTGCATCTCAAGGCTTCTCCAGGATGCAGCTCTTAGTTTAAGTCTAGTTGCACAAGTCAGACATGTTTCTGTCTTGCTTGGATGATTGCTGTAAGAACTCCAAGATGTCTGGAGATAATGCTTCGCTAAATAAACACTCGATCCTCCTCTGTGTTAATGTCTGGGGCAGCTGTCAGTGCTTCAGTCTCAGGTGCAAACCTCTGAAGGCCTCCTTCAGGACCTGCAGAAGTCTTTCAGTCAGTCTCAAAGCGCTGTCCAGGGCAGACTGGTGAGAAACTTTTGAAAGATCTGATCCAGCATCCAGTGACACCCTAACCCTAACCCCTCGCTAACACACGAACTCCTTCACGCAGGCAGAGCTGTCTTACTCTCAGAAGAGAGTTTGTAACGAGCTCTCCAAGCTCAAAGGGGAAGGCACTGACGTGGATGAAAGAAGCGAGAACAGCCTGCCTCCTCCCAGTCCAACGCTGGAGGTAGAGACAGTGTGGGTGGGTTTGCATGAAGACCGAGGCATGGACGAGGTGAACAAATCAGTGTTTTGTTTCTGTAAACGTAGGCAGCTCACTGTGAGGAGAGGCTTCGTATTGAAATAGTCAATCTACAGGAACAGCTGGAGACTCGCACAGAGGAGAGCGGTTAGTGATGTCATAGATTATTTTCTATTTGTAATAGTTGTTCTGATGGAGAGAGTTGTAGTGTCTTTACATATTAAGTAAGGCTTGCTGTGTTTTGTTGTCCATTTAAGAGTTTTTCTTATTTTTTCTCTCATCTTCATGTCTCATCTGATGATCCAGAGATTTTAGAGGGTATGTCTCACACACACATTCACTTTTGATTAGAGCTGAATCATGATTTTAACATTTTGAATGATCATGATTGAACTTTTTTTTGATTAAGATCTTAGGATGATACTTTAGTCGGCTGTAAAAGAAGAGTGAAATTGCTCTTTACCTAAATCTGACCAAAAGCTGTAGTCTTGACCTTACAGAACTATGCTAGAAGGTCCTTTGCCCATACCTGGAGAAAAATTTACAGAAATTTAATTTTTTATAATTTTTTGATCGATAATTGAGTTTCTTTGATTTGTTACTGAGTTCTGTTTACTCCAGGCTAATGCCCATATGTATCTTTATTTCAGCAAAGCTCAATAAATCTGGCATTATAGTTCTGCTGTGATTGTAGTTGATAAATATACATTAATTTTTAGTCAATTCTTACATCACAAGTTTACATTCACATAAAAACATGATCTATAGAATAACCCAATAATAATTATAAAACAATATTGAAGAAAAAAAGCTTGGGAAAAAATAATTGCATTGTCAATTACAAAATAAATATAAATAAAATGTAAAAATCTATTATTTTCCATGATTGTTCAGCGTTATTTTGGAGAATGGGTTCACTCCTAAATTAAACTTGATTTCTTCATTTTTTACATGAATCTGTGTCCAGTCAAGCTCGCCAGCCTCAAAGTGGAGACGGATCGCATACAGATCAGAAAGGAAAAGGTAATCGCTGCTGTTAAGTTAGAAGACAAGAATATTTCAGCAGTGTATGCACGTATACCATTTGCTCACAACAAATACCAGAAAATAGTGGAAATACTAACTTATTCTAAAGTGTCATGAACCCAAAATCATTGTTAGATTTTGAGAGCTATAAGTGTGTTGAACATCATTCAGGGTTAGCCTTGTGTTTATTGCATTTAATTGTAGCAGAAAATAATAGTTTTTCATTTTTTATGTCATTGGCTGAATGTAGTTATATGTACTATATAACAGAAAGTTATAATTAAGCCAAAATGATTTATTCTCCAACAAGATTTGTATGGGTTTTTAACGGTTTAAACTAATAGAATAGTTCAGAATGGAGAGAGGGAGAATATTTGAGCGAGAGGGAGTTGACGAGGAGTTGGAGTTATAGAACATTTTCATTTTGTCTAAAGTGGAAGTGTTCCGTCTTTCTTAATACATCTGTCGACATCGACTATACTTGGTCTTTTGGAGAGTCCCTCAAAACCCTCCCAAAGGCCCTGGAGTAATTGTTTTTTCTGAGCTATAATAAACTCGACATCTAGAGCCTTACAGTATTCCTCAAACATTGTCAGAGCTTGTTTACGCTCACTGGCGCCCACTTCTGTTCATCAGACAGGAACTCCTGCTCTGAGGGAGTGTCACAGGTGTCCTAACCCCCACATGTCTATCGATGTAAATAAAGAACTTTCTTTGTACGACAACATCTACTAAACAATGGATTTAAATATAGACTTTAAAAATACTCATCCAAGAGAGTCCAAGTGCAAATTCTTGAGGTTTTAGAACAAAGACATACGTTAAAATCCTATTATGCTATTAGTTGAATGTTTTTTCAGTGAATGGGTCTCATCCTATATTCTTGCGTGTTTGTGTGCACAGTTAGAGGCAGAGCTACAGGCGTGTCGCGTGGAGGTGCAGGGTCTGCGGGTGGCCCTCTCTCACCTCCAGAAGGACAACAAATCCCACATGAATGAAAAGGTATGTGTGAATCCAGCTGTGTCGTGGAATGGGATCGCTCAGCATTGACCTCTCGGTGTGTTTCAGACGGGGTTACAGCAGCAGTGTTTAGAGCTGCGCAGTCAGGTGATCAGTCTGCGCTCTCAGCTCGACACCAGTCAGGCTGTGCAGAAGGACTTTGTGCAGCTTTCACAGTCGCTGCAGGTAGCTGATCTAGCCCTTACAGACACTTCTGGCTTTGTTCATACAACGCCTCGGGTGGAGCTTAAAAACTGCCCACACCTGGCCTTGAAAGTTTAGAGAATAAAAGTTTGGATTTATTGAGAGTAAACAGTATAATGCAATTTACGTATGAGTGTTGCACTGGAGACCCCTTCACCTCAAAAGAGGATTTGTGTGTTCATATTGGTAATTAACTGAGTCTGATTGATTGTCACTACTTGATTGCTTTTTGAAATAAATTTAAAAAAAAATCTAAATATTGAGGGTATAAATGATAAATTCTTATTATAATAGAGAATATGAAATTAAGATTTGTATTTTCACTGGAATAGTGTTGGAATAGGTCCTTATTTGAAAGTATATTGAGATTGCAAATATCGATTTCGTATTAGGTTTTAATTAAAATGCTTTAATGTGGTTTATATTGCCCTCTCCATCCTAGTTTAAAATGAATATTTAAACCAGATTGCGGCTTTGACATTTAAATGTATGTGATGGCTGCTTTCTGAAGTTCTGTTCCATTTACATTTTGTTTCATTACTTCCGTGTTTTAGGTAAAGTTGGAGCAAATTCGTCAAGCAAGTTCGTTAAACCAGGTCAAGCATCTTTTAGGAGAGGAGGTTGAAGAGGATTCACCTACAGATGCTACATGAACAGGTGACTCTCAGATCGAAGGGAATAGACTCTGGTGGCCATCGAAGTGATTCAAACAGCACATCAAGCAGAGTAACAGGCTGCTATGCTTAAGATAAGAAGAACTAAAGAAATGAAAAAGCCATTCCTGCACTCACGGGTCCATGAAGCTTAACCGAACTTATAAATGTGGAGTACTTGTGTTATTACTTGAAATGTGTGAAAAGTGAATACACTACATTCTAGGCCTGGTGCTACCATAGAGGAAGATTTGTCTCTTTTGTCTAAACAGTTTTTCCTCTTAAACACTAAAGATGCTATGTTTCTCTTGCAAAAGTGAAAGCCAAAAACACTAAGGGCAGTTGTTACTGTAGTAATTTTTTTTCATCTCAAGGAAGAATGTGTCTGACCAAAGTAAGAGAACTTTAAATATTGAGATTTGGATTATTTTAATAATACTTCCTTTTATTTCTCTGACTCAATGTAAAGGCTTGGGAATTGTATGTGAATGTTTTCAAAACAAACATGTTCTTGTAAAATGTAATCAATTCAAAATTTCCACCAAATAAAAGACTAATTTAGTAGTTAATCACTTACCCTGATACACTTGCTATCGTTCCAGTCCGTTGAAGGAATCGTTGCTCTTCCAATAGCTTTTTGGGGTAATCCTGGAGGATTGTGACTGACTCATTTACATTTTGACACATTTTCAAGCCTAAAAAGCATCTAAACATAACAAAATATGTCCATCTTCCATCAGGAGTTAGACACATATTTAACCCTGCGACAGGAACATTCTTTTCTTCTTCACAAAAGAAAAAAAGAATCAGAAAAACAACTTAAATCCACAGTATTGTTTTTTACTGGGATGATGCTCATCTTCAAAATGTCATCCAGAGGCTGCTGATGATGTGCGTGTGTGAAACCTGAGAGCCTGCCCAACTACTGTTCCAGTTAGGACGAGCATTGTAAAAGTAAAGACGTGGAGATGATAATGTGGAAGTATATTGCTTTTGCGATCAGAAAGTATTGTCATCAGTGTATTAAATTCGTACCTAACCCCTAATGGCAGATGCAGATATTTTATTATGTTTACGTGCATTTAAGTCACCCCAAGTGACATGAGCGTCCAGGATTAACTCAAAACATCTTGACGTATTCTGAGGAGGAGCAAGTTTTAACAGCTCTGGGGGCAAGTGATTAATGACTCAATTTCCTTTCGGGGTAAAGGATCCTTTTAAGTTCATAATTCGATTTTTTTTAATCAATGTTAAGTTTTTTAATTTTATGAGGGATAGTTATTTGTGACACCATTAAGTAGCTACATAGATATTCCAAGGTAAAATAAAAAAACAACATGTATGATGCAACACTTGATGCTAACCAAATATTACTGTTATATGTGTTATAACATGACTGAATAAATTATAGTTGAACCCTCTTTTTAAAATGGCTCTAGCTACTACTGTGATATTTGGGAGAAAGCCACATTGAACCTCACTCTACAGTGAGCAGTGAGGTTTGTATTGTGAAATAGTAAACTAAACATGCCTGCGTCTTCTAAAAGGCAAATGTGCATTTTAATGTTGGTTTTAACTCTTGAGCGAGTGAAGCTTGAATAAAACAATTAAGCTGACAGAACAATACAGAGCGTACTGGTTTTATACACATCTTTATTTTAAGAAGAGCATTTCCTTTAGAATATACTGTTCATTTCAATATATATTAAATTAAGGTTTAATACATACACAACATTTTCATTTAAATATTTTTTTAGTTGGTTGGTTAAGGGTTTAGATTTTATGGTTGGTTTTCACTGGTTCACAGTGGTCATTCTTCCAAGAAGGGTTCTCTCAACTCAGTCCCACTTTTTGGACACTAGATTCTGATCTTTCTCTGTTGAAGAAAACAGGTTATGTGAGACAGGGTTTCGATTGGTTACTTCTCTCTCACACGACAGCCACATGAAATATATGATAAAGGGTGCTACATTTAAATTACATTTAACACCATAGCAGCAAAACACCCAAAAGGTATCTCATCTACTGGTAAGGTTTGAGAAACTGAAACAAATCATGACTAACTAGATTTTATACATAAAAACAGACCCTAAAACAGTTTGTCTTCACAAACAGACAAAGGGACACAAACAGGCACAGACATAGAGGATTGTGGGATACCTTGGTTTGTTACAGGAATATGGAAGGGAACGGGATTAGGCTGGAATGAAAGTAAGTAAGAAGAGAGGGTAGAACAATTAGTTCGAGGGTAGAAATTTACGATTACATTAGGAAAGAGGTAAAACATCATTAAAGGAGGATTACATATTAATAGGGAACATATTCACTCGGGTTTCATTTTTATTTGCAAAACTTAGTATTTCAGGGTTTGATTAATACATTAAGGTACTGATGGTTTTACAATAAAGTTTATAATGGGAATGTTTTAAACATATACTTTGAACTGCAGTGTGTGTGTAAAAGGTCTGCAGTCCCTTGGTAAAATGTTAGGATTCTATCTTGTAAAAACACGTGGTATATTAATGTTCAAAATGGAACAATCCCATTCATACTCAATTGAAATAGTACACACCTGTCATCATTAAAAGCCTTTGATTAACCATGAAAGTTATTTTAGTAAACTTTTGATGACTGGTTTTACTTGCATTTTACTAGAGAAGACATTTATTGAGAATTTTATTCCAACAGGAATTTCAACATGGAATTTAATTCTTAGGTGGTGTAATTTCTAAAATATGTAATAAATAAATAGCATGTAACACAATGTAAACAGTCAAGTGAACAAGTGGAGAGAATGTAGCGCAACAATGACTTGTTGCACTATTTTCAATGATTTTATCCAACAAAAACCATGCAATAAACTTTTAGCTACTATTGATATTTATGTTGGCCATTTCAGGGGTTTGTGTGATATTTCTATAAAATGTAAAAAAAATTACAGAATCAAAGTTTATTTACATAGGCAAAGTAGTAACTAACATAAAAAACATGGTTAAAGGTGATTAAAAAAATTATTGATATTTCTTTTTTGAAAAATGCTGCATAATTGCTAAGGAATGGATTATGTATTATTTTTTAGGCTTTTGTGGCTACATGCTCGCGGTTTAACAGGACTTTTTAATTAGTTAAAAAAAGATAGGTATATAATCTAAAAACCGTAATGCAACAGAATTGAAAACTATCAATTAAAAAATATCTAAAACAGTTGTTTAAAATGTTTGTTGCATTTTTGTATGTTTCATACAAATCCTTGTAACTGGATATGACATTAAAACTGATAAGAAGACAACATGTCAGGGAGGTAGTTATGAGGGTTTTGCCAAGCACTGGCTTTAATACATGCAATTATCTGATTTAATTCTAATGCTTTCAAATATGTAACCATTGAAAGTAAAAGTTTCCAAGCCTGGTTAAATTTATAAAAACACTATTGCACTTCACCCAAAGTAGGTGGGTAAAATAGTCCATAATGTATTCCATAATGTATGTTCAATGATTATATGCTACGTCACTAAATATGACCAATGAAACACTATACCCAGCATGGTGGTAGCAGTGTTATGTTTTGGGGTATTCAGAAATACTGGGGTCCAGTTGAAGAGAACTGTTTTAAAGATCTTTAGGTTTTTGCTAAAAAGGTCAATGATAATGAGAAACTTTCTTTTTCAACATGATAAATATTCAAATCGACAAAAGAATGGTTTCACCAACAACAACAAAAATGTTTTGGAATGACAACCAAACCCTAGACTTGAATTCCATTGAAAATATGTAAGATGATCTGGAAGGGGCTTAAAGGAAATGGCCTTGCAATAGGACCAATTTGCAACGTTTTGCATGTACGACTGGTCAAAGAAACAGGATAAAGTGTATTTCAAAGGTGTGAAAAATAGTTTTTAAAACACAAACTTGTCATTTTAACACTATACTCTGTTGGGGGATGTTAAATAGTAACTTACCCTCTAAGTAGTTGCGGGCAACAAATTTGAGCAGCTCGTCGATGAGGATGACGGGGAATGAAAGTTTCAGTACAACCACCCACTTTTCTACATTGAGATGTGTTAGTTTGAAGATCATCTGCAGGCAAAAAGACCAGAGCCGGTTTTTGATCAAAGGTTCAGATTGATAGCATACTGATCATGAGTCATTCCAGGATGCACATCAGGTGGCCAGAGTTCCAATCCTGAGCTTGTGGTTCTTTCCCACCCCCATGTCAGTAAGGGTACATTAGCTCAAAAATAATTGTGTTTTTCCTTTTCCAACTAGAATTATGCAATTATTGCAGAATGTGTAAACTGTATATATGTCATCATGTCTGAGGGATTCTACACTTACAGGCAGAGGGTCCACATAGATGATCATGAAGTGCAGAGACATAGAGAGTGTCATGGCTCCCACCAACCACAGGTTGCTCCAAGGAGGCATGCGCACCAGAGACTGGTTCTCAGACAGACTGCAAAGGTGCCTCTTGTTAGCAACAAGACCTTTTTTAGCTCTAAAATTTGAGTTTATAACTGATCTGTACTAACCTGTTGAGAGCATTGCACATCTCAATGGTGACCAGCACAGAGAGGGCCATGGTCATTGGTGGAGCGGCTTCAAATACCTCACATTCAACACCAGCAAAGTCCTCATTCTCAGCGGTGCACTGCATGAAATGAGACTGAAAGCACAGCATAAGTACACTACCATTAATTTATTGAAATATTGGCATATCTGATGTAGATGAGAGTGTGTTCTCACCAGCTGGTAGAAAGAGACCATAGGACCATCGTCGGAATAGATGAACCACCAGCCAGCAGCAGCAACAGTTGCAGCACCAACATAACCTGAGAAAAGATTTGGTGAAGAACAGAGTTGGTGAGGGAAAGCTAACTCTACACAGATAAATATACTTTTAAAAATAAGAGAAAAACATACCACCAATTGCCAGGTATCTGAAAAATAGCCAACCAGAGATAAGGGGCTCTTTGGGAGAGCGGGGAGCCTTGCCCATGATGTCCAAATCAGGGGGGTTGAAGCCCAGAGCGGTGGCAGGAAGACCGTCTGTCACAAGGTTCACCCACAGCAGCTGTACTGGGATCAGAGCCTCAGGAAGACCAAGAGCAGCCGTCAGGAAAATGCTGAAGAAGATGAAGTAAATAGAATCACTTTAAAATCCCTCTGTTACAAAGTCAAGGTTTTTAGTGAGGTGTTCACTGACCACACGACCTCTCCAACATTGGAGGAGATGAGGTAACGGATGAACTGCTTCATATTGTTGTAAATGGCTCTGCCCTCTTCAACGGCTGCCACAATGCTAGAGAAGTTGTCATCGGCCAGAACCATCTCAGAGGCTGACTTGGCAACGGCAGTGCCAGAGCCCATGGCAATGCCAATCTCTGCCTTCTTCAGGGCAGGGGCGTCATTCACACCATCACCAGTCTAGATGAGATTATTCAAATGTTTAGCTCTCTTGTGAGCAAGTAAAACGAGACATAAACTGATAAATTTGATCTAGACTTTCACCATGGCAGTGATCTCATCGAAGCCTTGAAGGAACTCTACGATCTTACTCTTGTGAGAGGGCTCAACACGAGCGTAGCAGCAAGCACGACGAACAGCTTCTCTCTGCTGAGGCAGTGGAAGATCGTCAAACTCACGGCCGGTGAAAGCACGTCCTGTTACATCCTCATCGTCACTGAAGATTCCAATACGGCGGCAGATAGCCACAGCAGTGCCCTTGTTATCACCTGGTGGCATGAAACCAGGTGGACTTTGGTCATTTCAATCAGTCATTATTTATATAGTACACAACCAAAAGAAGTTGACCAAGGCACTGCACAAAATGGAAGAATCAAAACAATTATAAAATAATAAAGCAATAAATCAAACAATATAAATTCATTTAATGTCATCAGAAAAAAACGCAGTTGAATTTTTTTCTAATCTTTATCTTTGATTTAAAACTGTTTAGAAAACAACATACTCTTATGTTTTATTTTGTTTTCCAATGGAAGTCAATGGAGAAAGTGTAGGATAGGTTTTTCTAGAGGATTTACATGGCAGTGTTTTATACAGACTGGATCCTAGCAATCAGCGACTCTCTCCAGATCTCTTCTATTATGTTGTTACTGTTTATGACTCTGATTCTCATTTGTCTCCTGATGTTAATTCCTTTTCCATTGAAGATGAAAATGCTCATATTTTTCATCATTTAGATGTGGAAAAATTCTTCAAAAGATAGATTTGGATATGCAAATTAGGTACAATGGAGTGTAAGTGGTCTATATAGATAGATGACCCTCTTGTCAGCACCAATTGCATTGCAGTTGCTACACAGACACATGGTGCTGATATTCACCCAGCGAGTTCAAATCTGGCGCCAGTCATTGGCCGAACTTTCTCCCTGATCTGTCCCCAAAATATTCTTCCTATCTCCTTACAGAACTGTTCTATTTATTGAAAGTCAATTTTAGACAAATGTTTACAAAAAAACAGCATAGAAGAAATAAAAGAGGGTCAAAAATAGAACCATGGGGGATGCCACAATTGACAAAACCATTTCATGAATGCTGGATTCAATGAATTAGTTGTTTTTACTTTCAGTAAAGTGAGAAACCAAACGAGTGTCTAACATAGAGAAACTATGCAAATTTTTATAAGCTCCATCGTTTTTAAGAATATAGTTCTACCTGTAATCATGATAACACGAATGCCAGCAGCCCTGCATAGCTCAATAGATCCAACAACCTCTTTTCGGGGAGGGTCCAGCATACCAACGCAACCAACAAAGGTAAGATCAGTCTGTAAATTAAAAATTATGAATTAGCTTAGGAAATTTTAAAAGAATTTATTTTGACTAAATCCTCAGGTTTTCTCACTTCATATTCTACAAACTTGGTGGAGTCCTCCAGATTCATTTCCTCTGGTCTCAGAGGGTTATCACGAGTTGCCAGAGCCAGGCAGCGCAGAGTGTCACGACCAGTACCCCATTCCTTGATCACAGCCATGATCTTGTCCTTAACTGGGCCAGTTAGAGGCACACGAGTGGTCCCAACACGCACATAGGCACATCTGTCAATAACGCCCTCGGGTGCACCCTGCATTAACAGTTATATATTTAATTTCCATTTAATGGCATCCATAGCAGCTGGAAGTAGCACAAGTGAGATACCTTAATGAACATCTTGTTTCCAACTGGAGCCTTGGAGGCTTTGGCAGGGGAGCAATAGACAGACATGGACTTCCTGTCACGGGAGAACTCAAGAGTAAAGTCCTTCTTCATAAGCTGTTTAATCACCTTGAAGAAAAAAACTAAGATTTCAATTGGCTGAAAATTCAGCTTGGGTACCTTAAACTGACTGAAGCAGTTGAAGCAGTTTTATTATCATACAAAATCCATAAAAAAAATTTGGCCACGGTACACTTTTACTGATTTGTCAAATGTAACTATTCTTTATAATTAAAGTGTATCAGTTTCTGCTTCAATTGTCTGTCCTTTTGTCTTGAAACGTTGGTGTTCAGATTACATGTGCACTGCAACTAATCTAAATTCAAAAAGTAGTACCCATATACTCACAGAACAACAAGCGTTGGCTCTCTCCACCTTGGATAGCCCACGAACATCAGTGTTGAATACATTCATCTTTTCAACCAGGCAGCAAAGGGCAGTCTCGGTAGCCTCACCAACTTTCTCATAAATTCCCTTAGACTGTAGAAAAAAACAGAGTTAAACCTGAATATTGCTCTACTGCCTACAAGATGAAAGCAGGAAACTGTTTAGTTTACATCGTTGTAGTCCAAAGAGGAGTCGTTGCAAAGCGCGCAGATGGTTGCCAATTCAACAAGGCCATCAAACTGGCCACACTTAACAGGAAGTCCACCCTTGGTACTACAAGGTGAGAAAGAAATGTGAGTTCATCTGAGTGTGTTTGTCAGTTTTTTCAATTATTCTTCACTTACACTTCTCCCTCGGGTGTGTACTTGGATCCAGAAATGTCATACTGGTCAAGAGTGACAGAGTCACCGTCCACTTTCTCAATGACAAACATCTAAACAAAACAATCGTTGTTAAAATAAACAGTCCAACTATGGGTCGTCAGCTTTTGTGTAACTGTCACAAACCTTAGTAACACACATCTGGTTGGTGGTGAGGGTACCAGTCTTGTCTGAGCAGATGACTGATGTGCATCCCAGGGTCTCGACAGAGGGCAGAGATCGAACAATGGCATTCTTCTTTGCCATACGGCGGGTTCCAAGGGCCAAGCAAGTTGTGATGACAGCAGGCAGACCTGTTCAGAAAAGTACTAAGGTTTTCTCAACAGTGCCATCTAGTTGTCTCATCTATATCTTTGAAACTTATAACAGCTGTAATCTCACCTTCAGGGATGGCAGCTACAGCGAGAGCCACAGCAATCTTGAAGTAGTAGACAGCTCCACGGATCCAGGAGCCACCATGGACGGGGTCGTTGAAGTGACCAATGTTGATGAGCCACACAGCCACACAGATGAGGGAGATGACTTTAGAGAGCTGCTCACCAAACTCATCAAGCTTCTGCTGCAGAGGGGTCTTCTCCTGCTCTGTGGCAGCCATCTGGTCGCGGATCTTACCGATCTCGGTGGAGACACCGGTAGCAACTACAACTCCTATGGCCTTGCCAGCAGCAATGTTTGTGCCCTGAGAAAAGCAGAGCCATGTTTAAGTGTTCTGAGGAGATGGACAGCATAAAAGAAAAGCTAACTCACAGAGAAAAGCATGTTCTTCTTGTCCTGGTTGACAGCCCTGGGGTCGGGAACAGCCTCTGTGTGTTTGATCACACTAACAGACTCACCTGAGAAGCAAATTGTCAGCAATGAGAGGGATGCAAGAAAGTAAAAGAAGTTTGTGCTTGCTGGTAATGACTGGACACATTTTAAAAACTACCCAAAAATAATAGAACAAAATAAGAGAGATTAAATTTCCACATAACCAAGTGATGTATTGCAAGGATGTTGTATATATGCCTCAACCACATCTCTTTACTTCTCTTGTTCATGTTCACTTATAATTACCTAGTATTGTAAGCTATCTGGTAAGCAATAAGAAGCGCACTAAGCTGAAATGTTTGAATAAGGGGTCTGGGACCAGAAAGCAACCCGAGCGTATCGAGGGGGTGGAAAGCAGGATAGCTTGCACAAAACAACGATGTTGGTTTGTGCTTATATTCTGGATTAGTAAGGAGCTGAAGTGAAAGTACCTGATTAGTGGTCAATTATAAGAGAAGTTGCCCCTGAACTTAACTCCCTGAAAATTAATTAACCTTATCAAGTATTTCAAATCTGATATTATAAGTTATACAAGTTGTTTATCTCTGTAAACACTACAGCAAAAAAGATACAGTGTGATTTCAATGCTTATTATTTTCAAAGTGACTTGCTCCAATGTGTCCGATTTTCTTGGACATTCTCACAATATATATTGTTTACCAATAAATGAAACACTATCTGCTACATTATGAGCTAAACTGATCTAGTAGATTACAGGACAAGCGATAAGGGTTTTTCTTGTTGTACAGCCAAAGAAACATGAAATGCAAATCCTCAATTTAAAACTAACTTCTTTTTTATGATTGCAATACTAAATGCACATTCATGCACAAAATGCTTGTTGTGCTTCAATAGATAAGCGGATGATAGAAATTATTCCCCTCAAACGTAGCATAATAAATATGCTTGATTAATATGTGAACCAAAGGTTTCTCAAGCAATTTTTATTGTATCTAAAAATAAAAAAAACGATATTCTTTTTAAGTCTCACTCAAAACATATTTAAGAGTTCACTTGAAACTATTTAAGGAAATGATAGGAGAGAGCAAGACTGGTCTGTAATAGCAGGGTTATAGCATCCATCACTGGCTCAATCCAGAGCTAGCAGTGTATGCCTATCGATCATTTCATGCTACTCAATACAAGCGCTTCTAAAACTCATAAGCATAAGTGAGGAGGTGGACAAAGCATCCACTCAGTGCACCGCTTTGTGGTTTGTTCCCCCTCTCCTTTTCCGTGTTTGATCTATTGGACTATAAATGAACATTGGCAAGCAAGTTAAAACAGAGTTGAAAAACTCAGTGTTCTGTTTGAGAATAGCTGCTTTGGTGGCTTTTCAGGGGGTTTTATTAACCCCTGCTGAAAGTGTTATTGTTTATGAGACAGCTGGCCCCGGTATGTGAAGCACTGTATAACGCTATCCATGAAAATTATTCTCATTCGTATAAATTCATTCTCTACCACTTTTTGGTAGAGTTTTTAGTAATTTTTACTTTTATCCTTACGCAACAAAGTGGAATAGTTCCCAAAAGCTCTCTTTCTGCTGATTGTTTGGGTGTGTCATGTGAAGCCATGGAGCGTGGGGCAGAGGGTTCTTTATTTATTTATTTTTCTAAGCATGTAGTGTTAACTCCGTTATATAAGATGCATACAGTGAGTCAATCTTGCTAAGTTATTCACTAGTTTATCCCCATTCACTATGAGTGTGCCTCTAAATGGCGTTTTAGAACCTAAACAGTCAAACAGAACATCACAAAAGTTAAATCAAACGTCTTTTGAGGTTTGCAGAGTGAGTGAGGAAGAAGCCTGGAGTAATTAACATTACTTTCTGGGTCACAAAGTATACATCATTGCATTGTAATCAGACAATGTATCAATCTATTGAAACTTCATTGAGTATTACAACAGAATATCTTGGTTATCAACACTATTCACCATTTTAAATGTACACTGTTGGTCCAAAGAATGTAGTTTTAAAAGAGTCAACTGGAAAAATATGGAAAGTATGAACTGAAATGCTAATGGTCTCATTTGATTAAATGATCTATGCTATATGCTAAACATGCTACTGCCAGAACTGTTAAATAGAACATCAGCATGAATTCAGCATCAGCATGAATAAAAAAATTAAAAAAAAGTAGAAACATTTTTCAAGTTTTTTTGTTTTATTTTAATTGGGCAGAGACATACCAGTCAGGATGGATTGGTCCACGCGCAGGGTTGTGGAGCGGATGCCGGTGATTCTGATATCAGCAGGGACTTTGTCACCAACTACAGGAGAGAACATTAAAACAAACGATCAGATGTGTGCCACCCATGGAGTGGCATTATGGGCAATCTTTTCTTGCATTTCAGAAAGATTAGAGACTACTACCTGGTTAATTTGCTCTCAGTTGAGAAACATTTAATAAGGTCTTTTATTCAACCTACCCAGTTAACTGGCCCACACCTTGTTCCTAGAGGTCCATTTGATATTGAGCCCTGTTCTTAGCTTCACTTAAATTTAACTCATTTACCATGCCTTTAAACACACCCAAGCTAAAGCTGTTGCTCGCTGAGTCCCTCTGGGAGAAGGATTTCCACAGCGCCGCCATGTTCACTATGCTATTAAGGAAACATCAGAAATCTAAAAGAAGTAAGATTTGCAAGGGCACTCCGACCTTCGATGTGGTGTAAACAAGTGGCAGAAAATGAGTGATGAGAAAGGAACAGGTGGAAGAGAGAAAGAATTGGGGATAGGCAAAAGAGGGGGAGCAAGCAGAAGAACAGGTGCTGGGAAGTATTTATATATAGGTTTTTTCTTTGCCTGTGCTGTGACTGGTTCTTTCAGCCTTTTCTGATCCTGTTACTCCATATTCTTCCTCCCCTGTTGCACACTCCCTGAAATGACCGTAAAAGGACGCCCATGCATTCTCATGGGCATAAGTCCCATGTAATTCTGTCCTCTCTACGCATGTCTCAGTTGACATCGCTCTGGCTCCATTGTGTAACAGTTGGCTCTGAGCTGCTGCTTACTTTGCATTTCAAGTTTATTAGGCTATTCTGGCACTTTGTTGGGTTATTCTGTTTTTATGCACTGCTCGATAGATTTACCTGACACTTCCACAATGTCTCCAGGAACGATCTCCCTGGCCTTGATCCTCTGCACACTCTTTCTGTCAGCACGGTACACTTTGCCCATCTCTGGCTCGTACTCCTTAAGAGCCTCAATGGCACTCTCGGCATTACGTTCCTGTGAAAACAAAAATCTGATAAGTTAGCTCTTAAATCTTCACATAACCATAGTGCTGGCCTGCTATGGTTTTTCATAATAGGAACTTTTAGATCAGTTTTAAACGTGATTAAAATAATGGATGTATTTGTTACATATTCATGCTATAATTTTAAACTAGGTGAAGATTCTTCATGATGAGTGGGAGAGCTCGATGCTCTGGTACAAACTCCCTTATTCTGTGCGGAACAGAATCAACTTCTAGAAAAATTCCAAGATTTTCCATTTCAGCCAGAGATATTCTCTTTTATTATAAAGTTCTATTTCATAGTTATGTTCATTGCCAGACAAAATATGCAGCCACAGATGTTAGGACCTAGGGATGAGTAGTAATATAAGATATAAATGTGGAATTAGTGTTTTGATAAGCTTTAGTTTTCTGAGTTCTACAATCAGAGCTTGAATTATTTCTCAAAATGAAAGAATTCCACAGAATTGTCCAAAGATGATGGGCTCAAATCCCTAAAAATCTCAGCAGATTCCGTCTGGCTCTGATTACGTGTGATGGAATGCATTCTCATGTTTCGTATTAGTCAAATTTACTACGACTTGAGATGGTTTTAGTTTTTTACTGATTTGATAAGTTTAAATTTTCAATTTCAATCAATTTTACTGGTTTAATGTGTTTTAATCATGTATAAATCCGTTCTTTTATTTTAGCCATTTTGATGCTATGAAATTTAATTATCTATTATTCCATTTATTTTTTGTTGACATTGCAATGATTGCCTTTAATTGCAAGGTGTCCATGAGAATCCTGAAAGGCACTTCAAATGCAACTTGTTGTTTTAATTCTTTTAATATTACTTTTTTATTATTATATTTTCTTTACCTGAAATGAAAAATCGTACAAAGCTGCCCAAGAAATCTAGCAACATTAGAGCTTTTAACTTTACTTTCAATTTCATATTGTGACAATTGGCCACATATATATGTTCATAATTGAAAGGATTTAGTTTAGGGATTTTTTCTCCAGAATGCATATCTACCTGCCAAACTCCAACCACGGCATTGGCAATAAGGATGAGGAGGATGACAAAAGGTTCAACGAAGGCAGTGACGGTTTCCTCGCCTTCCTCAAACCAGGCAAGCACCTGATGAACAGAGAGAGATATTAAACTGAGAAATATTTCAAAAGATTAAAGGTTGAAACCCAGCTATCTGGAGTCTAAATAAAGAGCCAGTGTACTTTATTTCCCAGCGATTCTCACGCGTGGCATTCAATTTATGCCGCATTAGCACTTCACACGTGTCTTTTTCTCTTTCACCTTTCCAGCCTGTCCATGGATCTATCTTTCATTCTTTCCATCTCTGACCTTTGTAGGAGGATTCAGTTTCTTGGACAAGCTTAAGACCACCTTAAAATAACCCCCTTTTCTACTCACTCTCTGTCTTAATAGCTCATGTTCCCTTTCTTTCTCTGTCTTTAACTTCTCTTCAAAGCCTCGGCTCCTGGCCTTGTAAGGCTTGATTTTGAGCCTCGATGTCATTGACCTGCACACTAAAACAGTCTGCTTCATTTGTTCCGAAACAGATTCATAAAAAGAAAGCCTTGCAGCTTCATGTGCCGACTCTTGTTCATTATCAGTGGGGCATGTGCTCAGATTACCAGAGCGAGGGCGTATGCATTACACAGACTAAGAAAAGATGCAGAGCACCTCATGCAAGTGGTGTTGTTTCACAAGCATACAACACGACATGGATAAACAGCTGGATTATGGTCTCCCCATTATACACTCAGGCTTGAAAGGATACCATTCGAGTTGACTGACAGGAACGGATGGGAATGTGGAAAATGTGTCCCTGTCCTTCTCATTAATCATTGTCCTCAGTCTTTCAGTGTATGAGACCTGCAGAACTTTGTCACCAAAACCCTGACCATTGACAGGATTACTGACGATTACCGATATAAAGTGGGGATTGGACCACATTGGGAAGTTGTGCGTTGTACAATTTACTCACAAAAGAGATGCAAGCAGCCAGCAACAGGATTCTGACTAGGAGATCTTCAAACTGCTCCACCACCAGCTCCCAGATGCTCTTGCCTGAAAGAAAAGGTGTTGTTAAAACAACGTTATGATGCATTCTTACGTGACTCATTTAAGTGTGTGACTATACGAAACAAAGGGCTCACCTTCTTCAGCGGGCAGCTCTGAGATTGATTGGTATGGTCAAGATGAAGAGATGAATAGAGAAAAATGAAAGAATTAGAATGAACTTTTAAAAAACCATCTGGTTAGCTGTTTCCAGGTATCATTTTTGTTCTGACTGCTTGCATACCAAGAATGTCAAACTTTTTTAACTATTGGGTTCTGAACTGACTTTTTCAAGTTGGTTTAATGTTAGAAAAATACAAGATAACTCACTCGTTTAAAGCATATGCCATTATCTACTTATGACAAAAGCTACATAAAAAATAAAACAAATAAAAAAAAATTCAATAGCATAAAAAACTGAATAATATTAAGTGAAATTGTCAGGAAACATAAAAAACCTTTAGTGTCTGAAGTTTTATATGCACTGATCTCATAAGAACATATCCAGAGGTTCAATAATTTGTCCTTCTGTTTGACCTTCTGCTGAAGCCTCCCAGGCTTAAATCAGCTCAGCGTCTTCTGCCTTTAACAATCACCGTTAACGTGAAAGATGCTGCTTGCCAATTTTTTGTATTTGCTGCATTTTTCCCGCTATAATTAGCGAAACTTGTAGTTATTTTTAAGTCTTCCCCTGTATGCGGGATGTAAAGAAAATACTCTCTTGAGATCTTGAAGTGCAACAACCTCATTTGAATTGTGTTTCATACATTTTCATACATGCCTCACTAATAGTTTTTTTTTCTTCATCTTTTGTTCTAAAGAATCACATTATGCACACTTTGACTCATCCATGCTTTCCTCACCATTGAATCCGTACTTGTCTTGGTGTCTCTTGACCTGTTCTGGTGCGAGACCTGTGGACTCACTCACGCCGAAATAGGCCAGGCACTCTGCCGACTCCTTGGTGTGTCCGTTCTCCATCCTGTCTGCTCAAAGGGGAGACTTCGGTGAAGCAACACCAGAAGATGAGTTAAAATCCTACAAGTTAAAACTTGTTTTTCTTTTCCTTTTTAATAGAAGTAAAGTGCTACCCACCGACACTTTAACAGTGTGGGATAGGGACAAAATAGAAGGCCCCTGAATGCTCTCTCCCCTCTCTATTTCTCTCCTCTCCTCCCTCTGGAGTGCAGGACTGACAGAAAGTGCAAACTTCTGCCCATCTCTGTAGAGTTTTATAAAGACAACAAGCAACCCATCAGCCAGGTCACACTCAACACAGACCTCCTATTGGCTGAGACCGGAGAGAAATTGTGGGAAGAGGTGTGGTCTTCAGAAGAGGCTGAAAGGTTGTGATTGGAGCAAGTGGGCAACAACTGCAACAGGGTGAGCAGTCGTGAAGTTGGGGTCTGTTTTTGGAACAAGCAGCAACAGGAGGATGGAGATGGTGAATGGGGAATTGCTGTTGGGCTACGAGTGGCAACTCAAATGCTTTCGGGATGTTTATTTGCTGTAAATGATGAGATGGGCTCGGCTTTTTGAGGGAAGGCCATTTTTTTCATTAAAAATAATTAAAGAAGCAGAAGCCAGAATCGGTACCATTCAAATACATACTGAAATAAAGTGTTTTCAAAGTATTAAAAACTCAATTTGAGAGATTTTAATGATTTAACCAGAAGCTGAATGGCAACCGAAGCTTCTTGAATCCAATTCAAACCCAACCCCATCATCACCAGTGCCTTAAAGCAGAATTTCCTTCTTCAAAACAGTTATTTACTTAAATTTGACTTGTTCAGTACAGTAGGTTTAACAGCTGAGGAGTTTTGGGCATCTGTGGGGGGCTGTGAGTCCTGTTGCTTCTTGTGTAACTGTAGATTGAGCAGCAGTTGTGTGTGTCCTGTAAAAATAGGCCTGAGTGACGTGGACTAGCAGCGGCTTCAATCGATTGTTGGAGGTTTGCACTTATTTCAGGGGGGATGGGAAGCTGGTGATTTGGCTTTTACTTTTTGTGTTAGTCAAGAGAATGAAGTGAAGAAGTTTGATAGTTATTTTACGGTAAGTACTTTTTTGAGGCTGGCGCTCTGACTCCTAACCTCTGACCCTGTGGCCATCCCTGACCCCAGACTCGCATCAGGTGTGGATGCGTGTCAGAATCCTGACGTCCCTGTCACTGAGTAGTCTTATCTTTCGTGTCTGTGCTCATGTTGCAAAGCGTTCACTGAATATTATGGGTTTTTTATATCTGTGAAACTGAAGCATAGCATTTTCTTCTTCTTTTTTTTTAAGTAATAAATTTTTTTTTTATTATTCAGGACTTGTGAGCCTTTATGTTTCCAGCATTTTTCACACTCAGTGGACCATGCATTTTTTTTTCTCTCAATAAAGTATGTCATCTGCCCCATTTTGCCTCACTCACTTAAATTTGCTTCACTTTCGTTTCCTTTTTCCATCAATACAACTTTGTTTGTAACTTTCCCTTGACGTAACTTTCTTCAGAATTTGTAGTGAAACTCCCACAAATTGTTCAGATTCCTGGAGTTCATTCCCTCCATCTTATTCAGACCACACATTTCCACACAGATCCTTTTCAATGGTTTTATTATTTTTTCCCACAGTTGTCCTCATTTAAACCTCACAGTTCTGACTTTGTTCCTCTATATGTTTTGATTCCTCTATGACTCAAAACACTTTTCTCGCGTCATTCAGTCTTTGTTCACATTTGTGATATTAGATATCAAGTGAAAATGGAAAGATTCCTGGAAAATTTTAGAACTTCAATTTTACCCTCAATATATTACTGCGTAGGTTTTGTAATATCAATTATTTACTTATATTTTTGCACTAAATTTATGAGTTAATGAATTTTCCTCTTTGATTACTGCAGTTTTTATTGAGAGATTACCTACAGTCGTACTTTTCAGAATTCCACGTACGCATCCTCTGATTGACATCTCTTCTGTACCAGTGAAACTGTGACCGCAGGATAATTAAACACATGAACTTGGAACATTTAAATGAAATTTTCTTTCTTTAGCCCATCATTTGTTCAAATCTTCCTTTTTAGGTCTGAACTCACCATGCTGGACGCTGCTGTTGACAGGAAGACGGATAAAGAGTAAGAGTAGAGCAACTCTGGAAAGCCAAGATGCAGCCATCAACTGAAGGTTAACTATATACAGAACACAAAGAGAGAGAAACTAGTTATACCAATACAATATATACCAGCACAATATATGATAAGATGCACTCTTTAAGAAAACACCAGTAATAAGATTTTTGAACATGGTACACACGTGTGCACTGTGTTGTGTACATGTGTGTGGAAGCTAAACAAGTGAGTGACAGGTGCTGGACAGGAATGGTGTGAAATTCTCTGCACTGGCCCTATTCTGAGTTATTTGAATCTGTGGCTCTGAAGTGCGCTGCTGTAATCCAGACTTTAATGACTCCCACTTCAGCAAACCCTCACAGACAGACGCAGAGAGGATGCACATCAGAAATGTTCTATACTGTATTTCATCCGAAATGTTTCGTAGATTCACTTCACCAAAGCAAAGCAAACCATTCACATCTTTCAAATAAATGGGCTGTGCAAAAAACATGCTTGAAATTGTATTCATTTCTTTAAAAAAAGAGGTTGTAATGAGCTAATAATAAACAATTAATTCTTTAAACTTAAATTGTTACGTATTTAAAGCGCATATTAAGTGTATTTCTTAACATTGATTAATGGAGCACTTGGATTTTAAAGGTGTAGTCTGTGATATTTTAAAAACACTGGTCAGGTTGGGCGCTTTCAGAATTCATATGCTTGTAGCCAATCACATCTGGACATGCTATTCACATCTGGATGGGGCACTATTGGTCTAGAGGCTGGTTTAATGCCTGGTAATGTCATTGAGAACCCTGGTGCACCGTAATTGTTTACCATAATATTAACCACTAAAAATGGCAATACCAACATTTGCATGACCAGAAGCGAGGGGGAAGGAAACTTCATAGGTTGGGTTGGAATGCTAGAACAAACTATGCGAGTGAACAGATAGTGATAGTGAACAGAATCACATATTGCAGGTTAAATGTTTGGAATATTCATTCATTTGAAATAAATGAAGTTAATTAATGAAACAACACAAGTTCTGGTAGAGCTCGCATTGTATTTAGTCACTTGATCTGGTGTTTCAACTGAACTTTTACTTAAGTCTTTAAAGCCAACTTTTGCAAGCTATCCCTACCTACCACATCTTCGCCACACTCGGGTAAATGTTCTGGAACCAAGTCCTTGCTTGGTCCTGGACCCCTCACTCAGAAAGCTCATCTTTAGAAAGCTTCTCTAATGCATGCCACCTCCACAAACCAAGAGTGAACATGATTCCAGAGTGTGCGAACTGTTCTCTTTAAACTTTAACAATACGGTCCGGTTCTCAGTATTGCTTTCTTCAATGTCCTAATTTAATGAGGTGTTATTGAATGACGTTATCGCATTGGAAAGCATGTTTTCTTGACTGGATTGACATGTCTCTGTGGGATGATCATAAAAGCAAGGACAAACAGCTGTTAGCTGAAGGAGAATGCTCCTGAGCGAGACCATCAGATGCCACAGCTGTGAGAAAACAGTTATCAGCTTTTACATTTCTGTCGGGGCGGCTTCTTACCACTTTAATAATAGAGAGGGTCGTCCTTGAGTATTCTTGAAAGTGGAGAGCAAGAGGAGATCCCAAAGAAAGCCCTATAACTTCTCTCTCTCTCTCTGTTTAGTTTATATTTAGCTGTGCTTTGGGCCAGTCGACCTCTTGCTCCGCTGCCGGCTCGAGCCTTACAAGGTCCAAGCAAACATCCGGTCGCTTAGCAACACTTGATGTTTTCACCTCAGTGGACGCATTGACCAGTGCGGCGCAGAAGCTGCTAATCATCATAATCTTAGCGTAAGCATCAACATCATCATCAGCTGCAGTATGAGCATGTGCTCCTCCTGCCTGCTGGTACATGTGCCAATACACACACGTTAGCTGCTCAGGGGTGGGTCGTTTTATTCTTGATTTACTTAGAAGCCATGTCTGCAGATTTAAAGGAAATAAGGCACAACAAATGAACTTGACATCAATTAAAATAGATAAGACAAAAGTGGGCCTAGCTCCCAAGCATATTGTCATTCATTTAGTTTGAGGAAGAACACTGTAAAGCCAAACAAGAACATTTTATTTAAAAAGTGCAAATGCTAACAAAAACAATGTAATTGATTTAATAGCAAATTATCCATTTACAGCAATAACAAAACTAAATAAATAATTACAACTTTTATCACTTGACATATTGAGCAAATATGTGTTTTTAATTAACAGCATGGCTCCTAACTCCTATCACCAACACAAAAACACCATAAAGTGAATTGAAAACTGAAATGGTCTCTTAAGAAATTACTTTACAAGAGTTAGTGACAAAAATAGCAGATAAATCTACTATAGCATATACAGTATTTTAATAAGATTGGGACCATTGAACAGCAAACATTGAAAGATCTGGCCATGACCAGGTTTTGAGATCTGTGCCTGGACAAATTACCTTGTGTCATGTTGCTGTGCTCAATCTTGCCGTGACAAGAAACGGTCTCTAAAAATCACCTTTGTTGCAAAATTTGACTGGTCCTAGAAAAGTTTTAAGTCTCCTACTGAGCAGTTTCTGCTTCACTTCATCATGAGCACCTGCTTGGTATAACTGGCTTCTCATACACCTGACTTTGTGCAAGTGTACCTGTAAGAATTGATGCTGGTTGAAGGTGAAAGGTTGTAAGACCAAATATTGTTATGATTCAGATTTTTCTTTTGTTCGCTCACTTTAAGTTTGTAAATTGACAAAAATAAACAAACATTTTGATTTATGAACATATTCTTAGTTTACATAATTTCTTCAGATCTGTCTAAAATGTTTGCACAGAACTATAACAGACATTTCAAGTAAAGTAAATGTAAAGGGATTAGGGATTTTAGAGAGCCTTAAAAGCTTAAATTGTAATGTCAAATTCAGTCTAGTTTTAAATATTAAAAAATCCATTCTATTCTGATTAACAAGATGACATTGTTTTTTTATATACACATGTATAAATGTTCCTAAACACTTCTATACTTTGTATCTAAATGTTTAAAATGGTTTTTAAGAAGTCAGTTTAAAACTTGTAGCAAGCCTGTGAGAAGTAGCAAACATGTGCTTCTTTTCATAATCTTTCTTACTGGTTGAAGCTATTCATTCACACACACTTCCACCGCAATCAGAGACACAATCAAACTATCAAAAGCCAGTCTACCCTCTGGAACTAGATCAACGTTCTTATTCCGTGTGTTCATAAAGAAGAGTTTAAGTGTTTGTCCCTTCAGTAGCAGGTGTGAACAGCACTGTTGGATTCAGACTCGAGGTGCCCAGCTTGTGTTCTCCATGAGTGCTTTAAGGATAGATTGAGAATCTAATAATACATTTGAAGGTGCAGTTGTTCACTATAGAGTTACAATATTTGTTCCCATACAATTAGCGAAGGATTTAGGGTTACTATGGAACAAATAAACAGCCATGTGTACTGTATAATGGGAAAGGGGATAGAGGGTGTTTTGAAAAGCCTCTGTCCATGCTATATGAGCTCATGGATCGTCGATACGGTCCTGCTCGTTTTATTGTTCTGCCATACATTCTGTTGTGAGGCATGTGTTGATTGGGATACTTGGTCCTAAAAGGACTGTCTTTATGATGGCAGTGCCATATATTGAAGCGTGAATTGCTCAATTTGACATGTGGCACTTGTTTGATGCTATTAGAAATGCCCTAATCATCGATTTAAATCAGCCCCCATTATAGCTCATCCTGCAACCGTTACAAAAAGGCTTGAATGTGTTACTGAAGACCCAAATCAATGGTCTCACTTAAATTAAAGCATTAATTGGGGATCAATTCAAGGTCAACTTTTAAAAGGATTTTTAAAATATCATTTTACTCCTGTAATTTATGTCAATCTTTCATTGTATGGAGTAACAACTCGCATTTCAGAGATCACATGAAGGTTTTGATTTTTAAGCCATATATTATTTTATTTACTGTTTTATTGTATGTGAAAGTTGTTTAACTTTAACAACAATGTTCTATTGGCACAAGTTTGCAGTCAATTGGTCTTGGTGGACAGTGTCACCTCTATGCCTTGTCTTGTTTTATTCTTGGCAATGTATTGAATGTACTTAGTACATCTGACACTTTAGTGAAATGAGATCTGAGCACTAAAGTAAGGCTCACCTCGTGCACTTTTGTGCATCTTTGCAATGTGGCTTAAAAGCTGCCATTTAAAATCCCCTTACTATTTAGTGGAAGCTGGCATCGTGAATGACATCATACCCATGTAAATCATTAAGCAGCAAACGTATAGGCGCGTGGGGAGTGACCAGTTACTTAGCTTTTGAGGGAGATTTTTGAGGTCCAGCATGCTTTCCCGAACACTAAGAGCACTAAGAGTTTGCAGCTGATGTACTGTACTGAACAGATCCCTACAGCTTAGTTCTATGCAAAAATATGTAAATGATTTAAGCTCAAAGAATTACATATTAAATAGACTTTAGAGAACTTACATAGTAAAATATTGATTGATATTTAGTCTGAATATTTAGCGGTTTCTTCCAAAGCTTTAATGTAGGTGGTTCCTCATATTGGCATGGAGACTAAACCTTGTTTAGAGTGCTCCCTACTGGCCTGTTCCAAAATTTACAGAATCAAATATGTTCAAAACAAAATTGTGAACAAATATGAAACATTTTATTTACTAATCTCACAGAACATTTGTGTAGACATAAAAGAGATTTATTTTGGCAAAGTCAACACAATGAGTTTATTACATACATTTTAACACAAGTCAAGTAATATTAAGTTTATAGTATGTGCAAAATTTCAATAAGCGTTATACTTTAATACAATACCAATAATTTAATTGTAAACAGACACATTCAAAAGTCATTATATTAAGTTCATTGCATTCTTGAGAAGCTTAGTCCACCTCTTCAATGGTGGGGCCCTGAGCTCCAGATGCGGAGCCGCTGTGTGCCTGAGCTCCACATCCTCCGGCGGGCATCCCTCCCTGGTAGAGTTTAGTGATAATTGGGCTGCAGACCTTCTCCAGCTCTTTCAGGTGATGCTCAAACTCCTCTTTATCAGCCATCTGGTTGTTCTCCAACCAGCTGATGGCCTCGTTACATTTCTCAGTCACCTTCTTCTTGTCCTCCTCGGTGATCTTGCCTTTAAGGTTGTCATCTTCCATGCTGTTCTTCATGTTGAAGGCGTAGGACTCCAGGGAGTTTTTGGCAGCGATCTTCTCTCGCTGTATATCGTCTTCAGCTTTGTACTTGTCTGCTTCCTGCACCATCCTCTCGATCTCCTCTTTGCTCAGCCGGCCCTTGTCGTTAGTGATAGTGATCTTGTTTTGTTTGCCGGTACTTTTGTCAGCCGCTGACACGTTTAGGATTCCGTTCGCATCAATGTCGAAGGTCACTTCAATCTGAGGGACACCGCGAGGTGCTGGTGGAATTCCTGACAGCTCAAATTTGCCGAGTAGGTTGTTGTCCTTGGTCATGGCCCTCTCTCCTTCATACACCTGCACCAGGACGCCAGGTTGGTTGTCGGAGTAGGTGGTGAAGGTCTGGGTCTGTTTAGTGGGGATGGTGGTGTTGCGCTTGATCAGAGCGGTCATGACTCCACCAGCTGTTTCAATACCCAGCGACAGCGGAGCCACATCCAGCAACAGCAGGTCCTGGATGTTTCCAGATGTGTCACCCATGAGGATGGCGGCTTGAACAGCTGCTCCGTAAGCCACTGCCTCATCTGGGTTGATGCTTTTGTTCAGCTCTCTGCCGTTGAAGAAATCCTGCAGAAGCTTCTGGATCTTTGGGATTCTTGTGGACCCTCCGACCAGCACGATGTCTTGGATCTGGGACTTGTCCATCTTGGCATCTCTCAAGGCTTTCTCCACAGGGTCAAGTGTTCCCCTGAAGAGGTCTGAGCAGAGCTCTTCAAATCGAGCTCTGGTGACAGAGGTGTAGAAATCGATGCCCTCGTACAGCGAGTCGATCTCAATACTGGCCTGAGAGCTGGAGGACAGGGTTCTCTTGGCCCGCTCGCAAGCCGTACGCAGTCTCCTCAGAGCCCTCTTGTTCTGGCTGATGTCCTTCTTGTGCTTCCTCTTGAACTCTTCCACAAAATGGCTCACCATGCGGTTATCAAAGTCCTCACCGCCCAGGTGAGTGTCTCCGGCGGTGGCTTTCACCTCAAAGATGCCGTCTTCAATGGTGAGGATGGACACATCAAACGTGCCTCCACCCAGGTCAAAGATCAGCACGTTGCGCTCGGAGCCTTTGCCTTTGTCCAGGCCATAAGCGATGGCTGCTGCTGTGGGCTCGTTGATGATTCTCAGTACGTTCAGGCCAGCGATGACTCCAGCATCTTTAGTGGCTTGCCTCTGCGAGTCGTTGAAATAGGCAGGAACAGTAATAACGGCATTGGTCACCTTCTGCCCCAGATAGGCTTCTGCAATCTCCTTCATCTTTACCAAGACCATAGAGGAGATTTCTTCAGGGTTGAATGTCTTCTCCTCTGCTTTGTATTCAACTTGAACCTTTGGTTTTCCTCCATCGCTGACCACTTTGAAGGACCAGTGCTTCATATCAGCCTGAACCACTGGGTCATCAAACCTCCTGCCAATCAGCCTCTTGGCATCAAACACTGTATTGTTGGGGTTCATGGCCACCTGATTCTTGGCCGCATCTCCAATGAGCCGCTCTGTGTCTGTGAAGGCGACATAGCTGGGTGTCGTTCTGTTTCCCTGGTCGTTAGCGATGATCTCCACTTTTCCATGCTGAAACACCCCCACACAGGAGTAGGTGGTGCCCAGGTCAATGCCAATAGCGATGCCTTTTGCAGATGACATGCTTGTGGTCATTAAATGTACCCCTGAATGGGGAAAAAAGTTGCATGTCAAGTCTTGAAGTAAAAACACAAATGTTTATAATAAAATGTATGTAAAACAACATGGTTGTAAAAAGTTCTACATGTAAATGGTAAAAACAAAAAACTATTTTAAAATATACACAAAGAAACTTATAATAGTAGTACCTTAACATTTGATCATTCTGCCGAATGTCAAACAGCTAGCAAAAATCATCAATATTGGCTGGAAATAAATTAATTTTACTTACTTAGTTTAAACGAAATTCAGTTAGGTGCTTTTGAAGCCTCGCTGTGGTCTTCTGGGTCCTGCTCTGGCTGAGATCCTCTGCTTTCAGGTCTATCCCGGGATGTTATGCCGGTAGAATGGAAGCGGTGGTTTTTTATGCTTCAACTTAACACTGCTGAAGTTTCTCGAAAGCGCCAGCAAGATTGACCAATCACAAAAGAGCTGGCTCCACCCACAACGCTGTGTCATGAGTTAATTTCTTTCTAGTTATTTCTGGAGTGTTCCGTAATAATCTCAACTCGTGGAGTACAAAGATGTAGTGTCATATTCTATAATAGCGCAAACAACCCACTTATAAAAAAAATATTTTAGCTATATTTAATATATTTAGCTTATATATTAAAAATTCGGTGTGCCAAATGAACATTGTATCCTTATTTTTTAGGTAAAATATACTACATTCTATTTGTTGGCTCTGTTATGTTGTGTTTTTCTGCACTAATAAAACAATGGAACATACATAAGACTTTAGGGGTCAACAAGAAGGTGTTTTTATGTGGTAATATAAGTTTCATTGTCAAATACGTCTACAATATTTAAATATAAAACACACGCTCATAGAGGTGTAAATTATATGTAGATTAAGGTGTTTGGTCAACCTGAAAGTATAAATAAACTATTTATTGGTTTTAATTAGGAAGTTTAAGCGACACATGAATCGCTAACTGTGAATCTAGAGATGTTGCTGGAACATTCGAGATGATCCAGACAGTTGTTGTATTTGCACTGTCTTGCCAACAGAGGTCACAACAACATTATTTTTGTACGGTGTTCTCAAGCAAAGGTTAACGTAAATAAAGTTTATTTAAAAGTATAATTTCTGTTTCAAGCCACACATTAGAAAGGACAGTAATGTCGCCTATCTGGATATACCCTTTACAATTATATCATTAAGGTGTGATTTTCTCATTTTTAAGGCTATATTAATTAAGATAATATATTTAATTAGATTATTGCTGATATGTAGCCCATTATACAAAAAACTGCTTTGATCTGAATGAGCTTTAAATATTTATAATGTTCATTAACAACATGGTTATGATATTAAAACTTTTTATTTACTATACAAATGTGTTCATTTGTTATTATGATTTTTATTTATTGTTTGTTATTTTTTTAATTAAACTCATGTGCATGAGCATGTTCAAACATTACTAGGCTTACAAGATACATGTACTTACAGAAAAATGGTTATAACATACTCTCAAAAATATTTATGTTGTTTATTGTACCATGTGCTAAATAAATGTTCGTACATTACACAATAAGCACAAATACTCTTTTAGGAAATGTTTAAATTCACAGTAACATTATATACAAAGCTAAGACAAACTCTGATTTCTGAGGTTGCCCATCCTTTATTTGTATAAAACTAAAGATGTAACGATTTACAAGTATTTTCTTAACTAAAAGCGAACATCAAACTTTTACCGTGGTCCTAAACTAGCGAGTTGCTATCGCACAGAGATATACCAATTCATTCTGGAAGCGTAATTCTGGAACTTTCCCTCCTGACTGTTTCGGTTTTGCTTCACATTCACAGACGTTGACGTAGCCGCTATCTGTGTTGTGATTGGTCGGTCTCACTGGAGCCTTCTAGAAGCTTGTAGATTTTGAACGGAAGAGCGCTCTGGACTATTTAAAGTGCAGCGACTACCTCTAACCAAACCGAGCTGAACTCTAACAAGAAACTAAGCAAGAAATAGATTTCACTTTTCCCATCGTGAGATTTCTCATTCGGATTACCAAAGAATCTCCTCGACGGTAAGACTATTTGTATATACGAACAAGGGGCTTAGTTATTTTTTTGAAAGTTAATTAAGGTATTCTAGAATCCTATTATTTCTCTCTAAAACTTTATCATCGCATCAGTGAAGTTGAATTACAAGAACTTTATTCATGTTTCATGTTTTTTTTTAAGTATTAGAACAACAAATCAAGGACAATTATATTACTTAAGTTTCAGACAGCACAAAGACCTTAATCTGCACAAAAATCTGTTATTAGATAATCTGATAGAAGTATAATCTTCAGCTGTAACAGCTGATTTCTTTTATGTTTTTTTCTGATCATTTTTGTTGTACACCTTCAGGTACAAAAAAAATTAAGCATGTCATCTGCAAAAGGCATCGCTATTGGCATTGACCTGGGCACCACCTACTCCTGTGTGGGGGTGTTTCAGCATGGAAAAGTGGAGATCATCGCTAACGACCAGGGAAACAGAACGACACCCAGCTATGTCGCCTTCACAGACACAGAGCGGCTCATTGGAGATGCAGCCAAGAATCAGGTGGCCATGAACCCCAACAATACAGTGTTTGATGCCAAGAGGCTGATTGGCAGGAAGTTTGATGACCCAGTGGTTCAGGCTGATATGAAGCACTGGTCCTTCAAAGTGGTCAGCGATGGAGGAAAACCAAAGGTTCAAGTTGAATACAAAGCAGAGGAGAAGACATTCAACCCTGAAGAGATCTCCTCTATGGTCTTGGTAAAGATGAAGGAGATTGCAGAAGCCTATCTGGGGCAGAAGGTGACCAATGCCGTTATTACTGTTCCTGCCTATTTCAACGACTCACAGAGGCAAGCCACTAAAGATGCTGGAGTCATCGCTGGCCTGAACGTACTGAGAATCATCAACGAGCCCACAGCAGCAGCCATCGCTTATGGCCTGGACAAAGGCAAAGGCTCCGAGCGCAACGTGCTGATCTTTGACCTGGGTGGAGGCACGTTTGATGTGTCCATCCTCACCATTGAAGACGGCATCTTTGAGGTGAAAGCCACCGCCGGAGACACTCACCTGGGCGGTGAGGACTTTGATAACCGCATGGTGAGCCATTTTGTGGAAGAGTTCAAGAGGAAGCACAAGAAGGACATCAGCCAGAACAAGAGGGCTCTGAGGAGACTGCGTACGGCTTGCGAGCGGGCCAAGAGAACCCTGTCCTCCAGCTCTCAGGCCAGTATCGAGATTGACTCGCTGTACGAGGGCATCGATTTCTACACCTCTGTCACCAGAGCTCGCTTTGAAGAGCTTTGCTCAGACCTCTTCAGGGGAACACTTGACCCTGTGGAGAAAGCCTTGAGAGATGCCAAGATGGACAAGTCCCAGATCCAAGACATCGTGCTGGTCGGAGGGTCCACAAGAATCCCAAAGATCCAGAAGCTTCTGCAGGATTTCTTCAACGGCAGAGAGCTGAACAAAAGCATCAACCCAGATGAGGCAGTGGCTTACGGAGCAGCTGTTCAAGCCGCCATCCTCATGGGTGACACATCTGGAAACGTCCAGGACCTGCTGTTGCTGGATGTGGCTCCGCTGTCGCTGGGTATTGAAACAGCTGGTGGAGTCATGGCCGCTCTCATCAAGCGCAACACCACCATCCCCACTAAACAGACCCAGACCTTCACCACCTACTCCGACAACCAACCTGGCGTCCTGGTGCAGGTGTATGAAGGAGAGAGGGCCATGACCAAGGACAACAACCTACTCGGCAAATTTGAGCTGTCAGGAATTCCACCAGCACCTCGCGGTGTCCCTCAGATTGAAGTGACCTTCGACATTGATGCGAACGGAATCCTAAACGTGTCAGCGGCTGACAAAAGTACCGGCAAACAAAACAAGATCACTATCACTAACGACAAGGGCCGGCTGAGCAAAGAGGAGATCGAGAGGATGGTGCAGGAAGCAGACAAGTACAAAGCTGAAGACGATATACAGCGAGAGAAGATCACTGCCAAAAACTCCCTGGAGTCCTACGCCTTCAACATGAAGAACAGCGTGGAAGATGACAACCTTAAAGGCAAGATCACCGAGGAGGACAAGAAGAAGGTGACTGAGAAATGTAACGAGGCCATCAGCTGGTTGGAGAACAACCAGATGGCTGATAAAGAGGAGTTTGAGCATCACCTGAAGGAGCTGGAGAAGGTCTGCAGTCCAATTATCACTAAACTCTACCAGGGAGGGATGCCCGCCGGAGGATGTGGAGCTCAGGCACATAGCGGATCCGCATGCGGAGCTCAGGGCCCCACCATTGAAGAGGTGGACTAATAGATCAAACTCTAATTTTTTCAGTTAAAACTATATGAAATATTGATAAAAAAATTATATGACACCACTGCCTTTGTATATTTTTGTTATTTATTAATATTGTAAATGATGTATTTTGTATATACACTTCAAAAGAAAAACTTTTTGAGAAGAAGTCTACATTTGAATATAGTGATAATGCTTGTTTATGTTAAACAAATGTCAATAAAGTATTATATTTAGCCTACTTACAATGTGTATTTTTCTTTGTTTTTGATGTTTTTAATACATTTTTTATTTGACCCAAATTTGACCTTGTAGTTTGAAAGCTAATTAGATTATAAAAAATCTATATCTTATTAGACAAAGGGTCTTTAAAGCATAGCTTCCAAAAGTGCTGAACAGAATATCATGTGGATCACATATAACCAAAATGCAAGACAATAAGAATAAAAAAATCAATATTTTGTTGACAAACAGTAAATATGTTAGCCTTCAAAAGTTTCTCTGAGAATTTGGGTCAGAAACATCCAATATCAACCTCCAATTCCAATCAATTATTTTACATTCCATTCATTCATGGAGGTTAGGATTAAACAATTTAATCACAAAGATGAAAATATCGTTCAAGATAAAGTGCACAAACGGCCTTGTCTGGTCATTCATTGTCTGTTAAGGTAAAAATTTTAAATAACTTGAAAAAAAAAAAAAAAAAACAACCCTCAAACCTAAGGATTTTGCAGGATGTTTATGTATTTCTACAAAATTATTTTGTTAGGGCATGAAAATACTTTAACACATATACAATCAGGGCTATATTTTCTCATGAAATTTAATGAATGAATAAAGTAAACAATATTAATTTTTTTTTACAGAATTACTAATATATATATATATATATATATATATATATATATATATATATATATATATATATATATATATATTACAACAAACACTTACAGTTACTCATCACACTGTGATTGGGCACGCCGAGTCGACATCTTCAGCTTCTGTGACTAATCTCGTTGGTGGACAAAGCAACATCGGCATCTTCTTGGTAATGTTCAACTCTACATTCAGCACCACTAAAATACTTAATTCTTTTTGAATACTTTTTTTTAATTTTTTTGTGAAAACTTAAAGACTTAATAGTTTAAAGTAATGATCAAAATCAAAATTTTCTGTTGACGAAAAAGGTCTTAATACCTGTGTGTTAATCCTGTGTTTCTGAGTTTGGTGGAAAATGAAGGAATGTTCTTTTTACGAGGTCATCCCCCGAAAGAATGTGAAGAGAAGCCAAACTATGCTTTTTATCTGTTTTTTCCATCTCTAGGGAAGCATTTAATCTAAAAAAAGACTAGCATGAAATTAGTTTGAATGGAATGGTTTACCAATGTATTTGCATATCTGTGTTTTTTTGAAAGTGACCAGAGCCCATGAGAGGAGGACATTTCCCACCGACAGTCACAGTCACAGGCTCCGCCATGAAAGCCAAGCTTGCTGATGATGGCTTTTCAATAAAACCAGATTTAATTTAACTTCTAAAAGCTTCACTTTTTTTATACCAACTTAATGATGTAACTCTACAAAAACTCTTAATCAAGGGAATCAAGTCTTTTGGAATTGGTGACATCACTTATAACAGAGTATTTTTCAGTAAGGTATCTGTATTTTTACTCAAGTATGCTTTTACAGGCATGATATGGCATGAACTCATGTAGGCACAGGGAGAGGATAAAATCAAGCCAACAAATAAAAAAAAAGGCTTTATAAACTGTGAATATCTCATTCTTCAGACCAGATGGCATATCAGCATACAACTGAAATACGCACCTGTTGAAATCAGAGTGTTTGCAGCAAGTTGACCTTGTGAGATCCTCGAAAACGAAAACATTTAAAACCACAGACATAGCACTTGTCCAGAAACACATACCTTCAGATAAAGTCCGAGGATCCACTTCATTCGAGTTCGAGTTTGACTGAAGAAATGGAGCAGAAAGTGGTTCTCATTACTGGATGCTCTTCGGGTATCGGACTTAGTCTAGCCGTCCATCTGGCATCAAATCCAGCTAAAGCCTACAAAGGTAATAAAACAACTCCTTCAATTTATCTCTGAGACTCTGGTATTGTGTGATGGCACAAGCAGAATGTGTGCTAAATTTTAGAACAACTGGAATGTAGATCATCTTTAATGAAAGTCTGATAATCTGTTGTTCAGTCTATGCTACCATGCGGAACCTGGACAAAAAGCAAAGGCTGCTAGAGAGTGTAAAAGGACTTCATAAGGACACCCTGGACATACTCCGAATGGATGTGACTGACCAGCAATCGATACTTGATACTAAAGCAAAGGTTACAGAGGGCAGGATTGACATACTGGGTAAAATAACTATTAGGAATCATATCCAACATAAAGACGGGATACAGCAGTGATCTGAAGCTAGAATTCTCTATGCTAGTTTGCAATGCAGGTGTGGGACTGATGGGTCCTCTGGAAAGCCAATCGCTGGACACTATACGGGCAATTCTGGAAGTCAATCTGCTGGGGACACTCTGCACCATTCAGACCTTCTTGCCAGACATGAAAAGCAAAAAACAGGGTCGAATCTTGGTCACCGGCAGCATGGGAGGACTGCAGGGTGAGTTTTAAGTTAATCTTGTTACTACACACAATTAACCAAGTATGTGGTTGTTTTGCAGCATTATTATACGCTTGCTTGTTTGGAGACTTGAATGGGATCACATGCAGCAATCTGAAAACAGAAATGCAAGATTATTCAGTCTGATTCCACTCCGAAATACAAAGCTTGTTTTTTTTAACACAATGAGTGGGGCTCGAACACCCACAAAGTCATTTGGTGTTGATGCATTTGAGTAGTTATTCAAAGATTCAGGTTTTCTTTTTTGCATTACAATTCAATAATTGTGTTTTGTTTCATTTTTTTGTAGACAATTTTTTTTTTCATTTAATTAATCCTATTGAAATAATGTGCTACCTAATGAGTTACAAAAATGTCATTACACACTGTTTGGATTTTGTTAAATAACAAAAACAAAATAGCAATATTACTAAAATCTGTTTATTTTAACTGTTAAAAAAGTATAAAATTCAATGACTGAGGGGAGACGGAAACAGAGAAAACTCTCCACAACACCAGATCACTCAAAAGCCCCATTACTCATGTGCAGGGGCTCCATTCTGTGGGTGAGGGGTTCCTTCAAACACCAAGTTATGCTGCAGACACAGGCATTTTGAGATGTGATGCTCAATGCATCAAGTCATGCCACATGACAACCGCAGCTTGACCTTCAATCACTTTGAACTTTCTGACTGAGAGCCATTCGAGAACAGATCACAGAGGCTTACGTTTCTGGTCTGGGAGTGTCACGTCCATTTCCACTCAATTGGCTTCAGTTAGTTAACTAGTTTGACAACAACTTTATTCCGTGAAACAATCCCTCAGCATTGATGGGCGGGGCATTAGAGCTGAGGTATGAATCAGAGGTATGAAGAAAACAGCAACTAAACGGAACAGTTTTTCAGAACGCAGTAATAGACCAAGGCACTTTAAAAGACTGAAACATATCTCTCAATCAAAATTACATTTAGACATACAAAGTATTGTTGATTCAATTCACAACAGATAATTTCTACTACATTCATCTAATAGTTAAGAACCAGCTAAAGCTTTAATGAGATGATTGATGATAATGATGCAAAGTTACGGTCAGTCAAAAGTATGTAATAATAGTAGCTGAACAGTCAAGCCCAAGAACAATCTCAGTGTTGCAGTATTCTGAAAAGACTTGACAAGCAATAAACAAGTTTTCCTAAACTTTTAAACACAGTACATAGCTTTTAACTCAAATCTTCTGCATTCCAGGATTCCCATTCAATGATGTTTATTGTGCAAGCAAATTTGCAGTAGAGGGCGCTTGTGAGAGCCTTGCAATTCTGCTCCAGCACTTCAATATTCAGTGAGTATGGGTTGCATCCACAGACCCTTGTTGAAATGAAGGTTGATAAACTTAAAGGGTGATATCCCTGTACTGCAGTGTAAGCCTGATAGAATGTGGGCCGGTGAACACAGACTTCCTGATGAACCTGAAGAGGACGGAGCCTGGTGAGGAGGTGCTGAAGGTGGATGAGCAGACACGCAGCCTGTATCATCAGTACCTGGAGCACTGTCAGTCTGTGTTCCAGAACGCCGCACAGGATATTGATGACATCATACAGGTGCTGAAAGAGTGAACCCTAGAACTTATTTCATCCCTTCACTTTAGCTGCTTTGCTCTTTAGGAATAATGGTGATCTGAACGCAGGTGTACCGGCTTCAGAAGAAAGTTTAAGTATAGTAGAAAAGGAACAGGAAGACAGGGTATAGAAAAGACATGTGCGCAAAGCTAATATACCAATCACTAAATATCCTGAAGTATGCATAAATTGTCACAGTAACCATGAACCCTATAATTAAACAGCAGATTACTAAACATATTGAATTTAAATATGGCAATTCTATGGAATATAGTCAGCCTAAAAAAATTTTTTTTCCAACTTGCACTGAGACAAATGTCAACATTTGAGAGTTGTCTGTTGAGGCTTTAACCCTTAAGAAGCCATGTGTGATTTTTCAAAAATGCTTAATTTTGGGATTGACCTGGCAGGTACAAAGCCAACTTGTAGCCAATCCGACCATCAAACAAACAAAATCAACGAGGTGCTATTGGTCATGACACATGTTTGTTTTACAGATTTCAAACTTCAACATTGGAACTGATGGTTTTATGGAGCACCTTTGAACATCTAACTTGTGACCCATCATACAAGCCTTTTTACTTTTATTCAGACAATGAGTGTTTTTGGAATGAGCTATTTAGAGAGAATAAAAAGAACCAAGAACATTCATGCAGTTTTAACAAAAGACAGACTTGTGAGGGGAGCTCCATTGTCCTGGTCAATGTCTGCGGGAAACCAGGCTGGAACTTCCTGCTTCAGTTTAGAATTTTCTGAAATTGAGCCTTTGGGAGTAAAATTTGCAATACCTGTTTTTTTTCTTCAAATAAACAACAATAAACTGGATTTAACAACAAACTATAAAACTGAATCAGAAATGAGGTCAAATTAATTTAAAGCAATATTATATCTATTTTTTTTAAACATTTACCTACTTTTTTAAACACAATTATTCTTACTAGTTATTAATTATTCTTATAAATAGTGTTTTTGTAGGAACACTTTTTCTGGACTTTTTTTTCTGCTTGTCCTTTTGTTTTAAAACATAAAAAGTCTAAATATTTTGGCTTTGTGTTTAATGATAAACATAATCCAAAAACAAATAGTCTTAATTCTGCTGACAGTAATTCTGGATGGATCTCTTTAAATCTAGATATTCACTGGTCTTTTGCTGTATTCTCTCCCTCATAAGACTCCATACTTCCTCTTAAAAAGTCATGTTTTTTATATTTTATACATGTTTATGCTTCATCCGCGCTAATGTTCTGGGTGATAAATTAAGATATTGTCAGTGAAACAGCTCAGTTGAAAAACTTCCAGACACACTAAACCTACTTCTTATCCTAGCATCTAGGAGCCAAGACACTCAAGTTTTCAGTCCTGTTCTTGTGTCTAATTTAGGTGTATCTGCAGGCGATTGAGGCGGAGTCTCCATACCTCAGGTATTACACCAACCGAGCCCTGCTGCCCATGAGCAGTCTCAAACTCTCCTCCATGGACGGCTCACAGTACATCCGAGCCATGAGCAAGCTCATCTTCTCTCCAGCCAGCATGGATCTCCAGAAATGAGTGGAACACACCCTCCGCTTGGATCTTGCGATAAACCTTGAAGAAAGGAAAGCATCAGTTCAGTTTAAAGATCATCCACAAAAAAACACAGAATACTTGGAATACCTTAGAATTACCACAAGGTAGTGAAATAAAAACATTGGGTGATTGGTCTACTTGTGTTCTTTTGTCTTTATGCTGAGCTTTGTACTGAATTATATCTAGAACAGTCTGTCCTTCTAGCTTAATAGCCCCAATAAGTGTCACTGCTTTGTTAGTCAACAAAACAGGACGGTCAAAGCACATCAAGTCTTTGTACAGTTTTTCCTCAGTTTGGTCAAGGGCACTGTGAACTTGATCATCTGATGCAGAATTCATGATACCTAGACCCATTGCACCAGTTTTTATTTAAATACATGATCCCTGTACAATTTAAATCACAGACGTATGACCTCAAACAATTTTCATTAAATAAATACAAGTAGCCCTATTTCATCAGTTCAGATCCCAGAAGGAGCTTGAGATTAAAGGTTGAACAACATCCACACAGTTACGTATTCATTTAAGCGCACAGACATGAATCAGATCCAAGTTTTTGGTGAGACAGTCACATAACCAACTTAAGCTACTTAAGACAGGGATCTGCAGTTCAAGCCGTGTGGGACTCGTTTAAGTGTTTGACCAAGGGAGGGCAAAATCATTCTTAAAAGGTTGAAGGTCCTGCTGGTTTATTCCAGCCCTATTTGGAGAGGCACATCGGTAGTTTCAAACAAGCCAAGAGGCGCTAAATTCATGAAATCAGGTGTATTTTGTGTGTGTCAAAATCAAGCTGCAACACCCAACTTTCTTTCTGTGTGCATAATAAGAATTGACTGAAGTTATAATTTCTTGACTGACCACCTGAGGCTGGTCTCCGAAGTGCGCAAATTCACTTTTGAAAAATTCTTTCTTTTTTTTTTACGTCTGAAATATATACAGTTCAGGATAAAATTATTAGCCTCCTACAAAATAGTAATTATTTTATAAGTATTTCAAAAGTGTTTTTATTGGTCTGTAGCCTCTCAGTTATTTCCGGTGCAGAGCTCTAGTGATCATCTTCTTCTTGTTCTGGGTCTTTAGACACATGTCTCTCTAGTTTTCATTCCAGTGCCTTTGAAATCTTTCCCTTCCTCCCTCTTCCAGGCTTGTTCTGCACTGTCTGGCTCTCTTTTCATTTCCGGATTATACCCCTCACAATTATTGAACCTTGGAAACGCTTGGATAGCTTTGTACATACTTCTCCTGTTTTATGTGCGTCAAAATTCTTTGCCTTACGTCCAAACTGAGTTCTTCTGGTTTTGGCATGTTGCTTTCTGAAATGACGGCTCAATGACCAATACTGAGGCCTTTATACCTTAATTTAACTTAATTATTGAGTTAGATCACGTGATTCACCTGATCACCTGTGAAGGTAATGCACATCACTGCACAAAGGTGGCTTCCGCACTGACTTGAGGTCATTTCATTTCTTGAGTCAAAGATAATTGCTCTGTTAAATAGTTATAGTATTGTAGGTATAGGTATCGTATTTTTTTCCATGACATGCAGATTAATAAACATGGAAAAGAAATTATTAAAAAAAGTAATTTGGAATTTTACTGTTAATTGACATAAAATTGTTTTGCAATCTCGCTGTTATTGTTTTACCTCACAGTTTTTCAGGGCACTGCTTCAGTACTAGAGCATCACTGAGGTGTCCATCCGCATGTGCCACCTCACCTAATTTAGTGGACTTTGATTCGAATGCACACTTCCTACATCAAGGCTGTCCTTGCTTTAACGTGGCTGACGCTCTGTTTCTTACACAACAGAAAACAGTCGCACTTTGCCATTATGTACTGAAGAAAAAGTTAATATTTGAACCTAACTGTGACGCACATTAATTCCAACAACTGCAGTTTGTGGTGCCTTACTGACTCTGGATTGTCTGGATTATTCTGGTTCCTCTCTCTGGATTAATGACGTGTTGAGTTGGGACTCTGCTGCTCTAGACTCGTAGTATTTAGAAGGATTTGTTACATCACTTTTAAACAGGAAATCATTTTATGTTAGGTTATGTATTTCACAATGTCATGATAATTTGGAAAAAAATTAAAGCTACAATATGAAAAGATTCTTTTAATTTAGTTTGGGAAATGCACTCAAGCAATTTTACATTGTGAAAAGTTTAAGTAAAACAATTCCAGCTTCATGCTCCTTGTTGCCAATAATCTGCATAAACTGAATATATGAAAGTAGTTGAAACACAAATTCTTGGTAACACCCCTTGATTGTTCTTTTTAATTAAAAAATAAGATAAGATAAGATAAGATAAGATAAGATAAGAATTGTAAAATACATTATAACATAACATTACAACTAACCTTAAACTTACAGCAATAGACAACATCTAGTCCCAGTGTCACTCTTAATTTAGAATTAATATGAGGATGTTCAAAAGTATTTTAGTAAGCCAGACAAACAATGTCTTGTTAATTCTGTGGAATTTAAAAAATTCTATTTACATTTTTTTTTCATAAAAACCCATTGATATACTTTTGATTAAAACATGCAAGTTGCTATACGTGATTTTTCAAAAACACTTTAAGTGAACCCAATGGGAAGGTCCCAAAACAAACTCGCAGCTAATCAGCCGGAGCCATCAAAATACCTTCAAGGTGCTTTTGGTCTAGGAACAGTTTTTTGGCGGTTTCAAACTAAATTAGCTCACAACGACTGTCTAGCACATTGTTGTTTTAAAAAATTCTATATAAACTTACTTAGAATTTTTTTTGACCGACAAAACATATCAATGTTTGAGCTATTATCAGACATTGACAGAATAATGTTGATTGAATCTTAATCTTGATTAATCTTTCACATTTCACTCAAAAAAAGTAAACTAATTCATAAAATATAACTAAATAATTATTGTACAAACAAATTTAGCTGCTTAAATTTACAAAAGCCTTGTTTTTTTTCAGGAAAGAAGAGAATGACATTCACACGCACTGCTATAATCGAGTAGTTTTTTTCATGTACTTCTACTTTTTAGAAGGGTTTAATGTGCACTTTACTTTTAATTGAATAGATTTTAACTGAAGTAAAGTACTTCCCTAGACTAGATACTTATAAAGAACGTATATAAATATGAATATTATAATATTAGTATAGTGTTTTTTCATGTAATTGAAACAGACAAAAACTTGATTAAGTTTTATTGTTGCAAACAATAAAAGCTAAAAAAAAAAAATTCTGAAAATGTGTACAATAATTCAGATCTGAAACTGTTGCTTGTGCTGATCTCCTACAAAGGCTGCTAGATCACTCATTGAAAACCAGCAAAAAAAATACTTGACCAAAGTTTAACGACTGGTAAAAAAAACAACAAAAAAACATCTACTCTGCAGCAAAATCTGTTTCTGTAAACTAGCGACATTATATAAAACTTGACATGAAAGGTGTGCAAGGGTGTTTAGGCAAACTATTCGTATTTCTCTTATTCCTCTTGATCATCTCTCACGCAAATTGGAGGATTATTTGGTCCAATAAAACACATAAAATATTTTGAAATTGCACATAACATTATTATGCACAAGTTTCCTTCACATTAGCCAACAGTGCACAACCTTATCAATGAATGGGGACCAGTATTAATGCTATTATGTTTAAAAAGTATCAATAACTCTCTTGACAGACTGAGACAGCAGTGATGACTCTGAGCTTCTTGGAAAAAAGCCCCACACAATCACTGTTAAAAAGTACTGAGTACTTTAATAATGAACTACTTTTTCCTTTAACTTGACTCGGCTTACTTGTACTCGAGTACATTTTTATTAAAGAAGCAGAATTTTAAAGTGAGTACCATGGTTTTTTTCACCGCTGATTATATACATATACACTAAGCATTGTAAAAATCCTAGTAGGTTATCTTGCCTTTATTCATTGGCATATTTAAGAAATTGTCTCTCAAGTAGCTTATCTCGCCCTATTAGTCTCAGACAGCTGATAAAGCCAAGGAGCCCTCACATTGTTATGGACAGTTCTGGGGTGGGGAAGGACGAGGGGCAGTTAAGAACAGAAAGGTTGAGAACGACTGCCCTAGAGCACATATTTGTTCTTGCTCCACGCAGTCAGGCTCGTCACAGAGGAGGCTTTGAATGTGAATGGCTTGCCTTGACTCGACCGGTAACCTGCGTCGGCCGGTTCTGCTTAACTCCTCCCCGCCGCCTTTGCGTCACTGCGCTTTACTAAAGCTCCCCGGTATCGTTTCACTTACAGATTCAACCGAGACGCCGGCTTTACAACAGGGAACCGTGAGAGTTGTCGTCGGAAAGAGGTTTCTGGAATAACAGTTGAGACAGAAGGAGGACTGAACGAGCGCAAATGGCAAAGAAAGCCACCTCGCTTCTCCTCCGCGCTCTGGGGGCTTCGGAGAAACATTCGAGCGATGTCCTGAGAAGAAACTCCAGCAGCACAATCAGGTAACGCCGCTTTAACTCGAAACCTGCTCACCTAAAAATCACATTCAGATAAGCATATAGCAAAGTAAGACAATATAACGTTAAACAAAACAACTACACCCATTTAACATTTCCAACTCGCTGTTTCATTAATACATTAACGTTAACCGAACATTTCACTTTTCTCGCGGGCAGCAAGTGTTCGCTTAAACTTTTTGTCGTGGTGACAAATTGCTGAAATGCTCGGTTTTGTTGTATCTGTGGAAGGCGTTAGTGTAGAATTGTTGAACAAAGCGGAAGAGGGGCTTAGTGGGGGGTGTAAAATGCCTCGCTTGGCCGTGAGAAGAGAAGTCACGAGACCGTGAAACTGAACCGAGGGTGGGAGGCGCCGAAGAGTATTCGGGTATTTTCCTACAAATTCCATGCTCCTTAAACAAACACTCGAGAACCTACATGCTAGTGTTTTAATAAAGGTTACAACGCTGTTTTCGTATATAATGCTATTTTTTAGTACGTATAAATACTTCGAATTCCGTGGTGATGAACTTGGCATTGTGCCAGATGTGAAGCGGGTTCACCGGTATTGATTGTCTTCTTTTTTTTTTTACTTTACCAGAATGTACGTCTTTATACTAAGTCAATACAGAAATTTCCCAAAAACACCGCGTCACTCTGTTTGTAGTGAACAAACCCGTCAGCACACAAGCTCCATGATTCAGCTCCCAGGAGGCGATAGGTGTGACTGCTGGATGCTTGTGCTATGTTGCAATCTTGTTAGAATGCCTCAATAACGTTTTAATTTTTTTAGGTATCTGGGCTCCTGTGGGATTTTGGCTTCCCGGCGAACGAGTTTACCACCTCTCTCAGCATCTTCTCAGATGGTGCCCAGTCGGAACTTCATTAACTTATCAGCGCCCCTCATAGCTCGAAGAATGGAGTACTCTGAGAGCCGGAGCATGAAGTATGTACTGCAGTCACTCTCAAGCCAGTATGACCCAAATAATTTGTAATATTTTTTAAGTAAATCACCTCATTGTTTCTACAGCTACTCACCTGAGCAGATGTATGACGTTGTTGCCAATGTGGAGCAGTACAACCAGTTTGTGCCTTGGTGCAAGAAGTCGAGGGTCACGAGGGGGAGAAATGGCAACATGCAAGCTCAGCTGGAAATCGGATTTCCTCCAATAGTTGAACGATACACCTCTGAGGTCACAATCATCCCCAATCATCAAGTCAGAGTGAGTCTAAAAAGAATTGAGAGTACTAGTTGATAATCATTTAACAAAAGGCACTTTATAATAAGCTTTCACAATAGCTAAGTAAGTCATCATTAGATGTCGAACTAAAGCTGGTGTTTGTGTTACAGGCCGTGTGCACAGATGGCTCACTTTTCAATCACCTCGAGACACTGTGGCGATTCACTCCGGGAGCTGCTGGCCAGGAATCCTGCACTGTTGAGTTTTTTGTAAGTATTGACACTGGCAACAGGCACTATTCTAGAAACATCATCCGCCAGGTGTACTCTTTCTTTTACTCCTTTGGTAGTTCAATCCTTTAATTCCTGTTCCAAGTGAGCACTGGATTAGAGGGTATTTTTACCTCGTGTGGGCTGCCTCTCCCCTTCTCCTTAAATAGTCAGTAGGGAAGAGAGGCATGTAACCATTCTAAGGCAGGAGCGATCTCTGTGACCTAAATGTCACTGGGTTGGACGTGGGGTGATAAAGCTGGCAGGAAGGGAACAGGGATTTGAGAGATTAAAAGGTTCATTGATGATAGAATGTCGCAGGTGTGAAACATGAATGAATGTGGTCATGTTTCAGGCGACAACACTTGCATTTCTACTACATTTAAACCAAACTTAGTGTTTGCAGCTCATTGTTGACGAGGAAGCATCTTAAATTTTCTTTAAAAATATCTCAACTTTAAGAAATTATCGTAATGTTTTTCAATATGTGATTCATTATACTAATGGTATGCTTTGCTCTGCTCTCCAGGTATCATTCGAGTTCAAATCTCTGCTGCACTCACAGTTAGCAACGATGTTCTTCGATGAGGTGGTCAAACAAATGGTCAATGCTTTTGAGAAGCGAGCTCAGAAACTGTACGGTGGTGCTAGTGCTCTTCGACAACCACGCAAACTCAGAAACTCACTGAACTAGACGATTCGCCTCTGGAGAAGAACCACACCTCTTCTAATCCAGTTTTTTGGATTTTGGACTGCTCAGGCAAGCATTTTTTGCTGAAGATTTTTGGAGTATTTATTTTAAAGCATCAGAGATTTAATTTATTGAGACGACTGATTAAGAGACTGTGTAAGTTATGCATCTATGGAGTGAAAGGGGAACTGCAGTGTCAACGAAGGAATGCTTATTTATGATTGTTGTTTCCATGGATGACCAAAGGAAGGGGTAGAGAAGCCCCTTTAAATATCAAGTGCACTTTACATGACTTTTAATAAAATACATTATATTTTCCTAAAAATGTGGTTTTGTCATTTTATTCATGTGCCATCAATCACTTATCAATGGAGAATGAGAGGGTTCCTCTAAATACTGCTACAATACTGGCTTATAGTTCCCATTTTTATTCACATACTTTTTATGTCTAATCATGGTTAATATCAGGTTTGTTTAGTGTTAGAGTCTTTAAAGACATTAATGAAAGAATTGTAGGGCTGCTTTGTGTTACACACCTGCCCCCTCTCTTTCTCCTGTTACTCAGGCGGCTTTAGTCTTACAAAGAGGAATGTTGTTTACATGGTCATGATTGTAGTTACTTCTTGGCAAAACTTGCTTTCGCACCACTTTCTTGCATCTCAAGGGTAGCGTCTCAATGCGAAACAGGTCCATGACAGGTCAAAAATGTCTAATTTTACATTTAACACTCCATTAGTTTTTTATGCAGATTGCTTGAATTCATCACCAGTGTGAAGGGGCACATTTTTTTAACCATTCTTGTCATTTTCAATCCATAATATCATAAATATTTTGACTGGCAGTCTTTACCATGAGGCAAGTGGCTAATTCATCTTAAGTCGGTCTCTTTTGCGTTCTGGTAAAACTTGTGCTGTAGTGAGTGTTACAATACCCATTTCATTTGCAGGGATTCCACGAAGGTCTTAAAGTGTACATTTCAAAATCCCAAATTTAAGGCCTTAAATTCACTGTTCTAGGTATTTTCACTGTTCTATTTTTCTGAAGTCTGTGTCAAGCTCATTTGATAGGCGTTTTGAGCTGTTGCTTGGGGTTGCCAGATGTTGAGAAAATTATCCTAAATGTTAAAACATGTAAATGTGATCATAAGGGTTGCCAGAGATCACAACAAAAAAAGTTTGGCATGTGTTTTTGGATGGTATGACATTGATCTTACATTTTATTCTAAACCTCATGAAGCCTGCAGAAACCTCCATTTGACATGAGAGAAAATCAACTTGCTCTTTTAACCAAGGTTGTTTTATTGGTTAATAAGGTGGAATGAAGCGTCTTCAAATCAAATGGAATCAATAGAAGCAGACATTTTGTTCTTAAGCAGTATCCTGCTCGCTCCACATGACGTCATATCATAAACATCCATCCATCCATCTTCTTCCGCTTATCCGGGGTCGGGTCGCGGGGGCAGCAGTCTAAGCAGGGATGCCCAGACTTCCCTCTCCACAGACACTTCTTCCAGCTCCCCGGGAGGGATCCCGAGGCGTTCCCAGGCCAGCTGGGTGACAGTCCCTCCATCGCGTCCTGGGTCTTCCCCGGGGCCTCCTCCCAGTGGGACATGCCCGGAACACCTCCCCTGGGAGGCGTCCAGGAGGCATCCGGAATAGATGCCCAAGCCACCTCAGCTGACTCCTCTCGATGTGGAGGAGCAGAGGCTCTACTCTGAGCTCCCCCCGGGTGATGGAGCTTCTCACCCTATCTCTAAGGGAGCGCCCAGCCACCCGGCGGAGGAAGCTCATTTCGGCCGCCTGTATCCGGGATCTTGTCCTTTCGGTCATGACCCAGAGCTCATGACCATAGGTGAGAGTAGGGACGTAGATCGACCGGTAAATCGAGAGCGTCACCTCTCGGCTCAGCTCCCTTTTCACCACAACAGATCGATACAGCGACCGCATCACTGCAGATGCTGCACCGATCCGCCTGTCGATCTCGCGCTCCATCATCCCTTCACTTGTGAACAGGACCCCGAGATACTTGAACTCCTCCACCTGAGGCAGGAGCACTCCACTTACCTGGAGAGGGCAGGCCACCTTTTTCCGGTCGAGAACCATGGCCTCAGACTTGGAGGTGCTGATCCTCATCCCAGCCGCTTCACACTCGGCTGCAAACCACCCCAACGCACGCTGGAGGTCCAGGCCCGAAGAAGCCAACAGGACAACATCATCCGCAAACAGCAGAGATGAAATCCTGAGGTCCCCGAACCGGACCCCCTCAGGCCCCCGGCTGCGCCTTGAGATTCTGTCCATAAAAACTATGAACAGAACCGGTGATAAAGGGCAGCCCTGCCGGAGGCCAACGCGCACTGGGAACAGGTCTGACTTTGTGCCGGCAATGCGTACCAAGCTCCTGCTCTGGTTGTACAGGGACCGGACAGCCCTTAGCAGGGAGCCCCGGACCCCATACTCCCAGAGCACCTCCCACAGGACCCCACGAGGGACACGGTCGAACGCCTTCTCCAAATCCACAAAACACATGTGGACCTGTTGGGCGAACTCCCATGACTCCTCGAGGACCCTGCAGAGGGTATAGAGCTGGTCCAGTGTTCCACGACCAGGTCGAATCCCGCATTGTTCCTCCTGCATCCGAGGTTCGACTACTGGCCGAACTCTCCTCTCCAGTACCCTGGCATAGACTTTCCCCGGGAGGCTGAGGAGTGTGATCCCCCGGTAGTTGGTACTTATCCTCCGGTCCCCTTTCTTGAAAAGAGGGACCACCACTCCGGTCTGCCATTCCAGAGGTACTGTCCCTGACCGCCATGCGATGCTGCAGAGACGTGTCAGCCAGGACAGTCCCACAGCATCTAGGCACCTGAGGTATTCAGGGCGGATCTCATCCACCCCCGGTGCCTTGCCACTGAGGAGCTTACCAACCACCTCAGTAACTTCGGCTTGGGTAATAGACGAGTCCACCCCAAGTACCCCAGCCTCTGCCTCCTCAACAGAGGACGTGACAGTGGGATTCATAAACATGGTGAACGGAAAACCTGGTGATGACATCAATCATGTCACTCTGGAGTGGAGCAGCTTGGCCTGCACCTCCATTTAGAATGTGTGTTCCATTAAATTCAGATTTGCATAGTTTCATGATCACTTAAGCCTTGCATAAAGCCATTAAAAAATCATCTGTTGAATATGAATATGTACTGGACAGTATCATCAACTCTTCAATTTCAGATACAAGATTGTTTTATGGAAATTGTTCCTTTTTAAAGACATATTAAAAAGATGAATGGTCCAGGAATGCAATTAAACATCCTCAGCATTTGTTTAAAGTTCACCCATACTCTCACATGGAGTAACCATAGCAACATAGCACATATGAGAACAAACAAGGCTGTGCCTTCCTTTATTTCTGAATAAAGTAACATTGCATGGAATGAAGATGACAAGGGTTAGTGACACACAGTGTACTATTTCAACAGGAAAGAGCACATTACCAGAGCAATCAGGAATCTTTGTACATGCTGCTAGATGGAAGGGCCAAGAACATGAATATGTAGGTCATCAGCCAACAACTGTCTCTACTGATGTTACATAATTATATGAAAACAACTGGAATTTTTGTTACTTTTCTGGTTTTGAAATGTTTTCAGAACAATCCCCAAATATTTAATCTTTTAAAAATTTGAAGAGATTAACCTTCACAATCTCAACTACTCTTCTTGCCAAATATTCTGTAACTTCGGAATGAGCACAAAAGCACTAACAACACATCGGATTGTAAATGTTCTCTTCCAGAGTTTTGAATATGTTCCAATATTCTCCCATGACTTTAAGATCGCTTACATAATGGCTCCCAGCTGAGATAAACCCTCCCCCTTGGAACATTCAGTGCCCTCTCGTTCCATTGACATACTGACCAATCCTAGATGACCTGAAAATGACACCAGCAGTTAAATATGTGCAGTGTCTACTCCCTTCACCCTGAGGGAGAAAACAGTGTCCTTTCTAAATTTCTACAAGTAAAACCATGCGTCTGTGTACTTACCATTCAGGGAAAAAAAAACAGGAACACAACATTTGTCAAAAGTTTGGGATCAGAGAAATGTTTTCTCCTAGGTGACAATGTTAGTAGATAGGAATATTTTTTTCAAACAACACCTAAGTAAAACACCAAAGGTTTCTAAAAAGTTACCAAATGTCTCTGGAATTTTTAAAATATGGATTATTTGCAGCACATCATAAAAATAAAAAAAAATTAAAAGAAATAAAAAAAGTTCTGTATGAAAGTTTTGTTAAGGTCACATCAATTACATTTCCCTCTTATTATTTATAATTATTCATGATACATGAAAACATTACGCACACATTTGAGAGTATATACATACATACTCACACACAAAAATCAAGTGTTACTAAATTATAAGAAAATTGTGTTTTTTGTGGTAAAGTGTGTTGTACGCTCAAACCATTCCAACTACAGGTCAATAGGGTTCAGATTCAGATGAAGCTCGTCTTCTCTTGTTTGTAGTCAGAATCCTTGATGATTTCAACTTTGTTGGCTCAGTTTCTTGGCAAGACATTACTTGGCAAAAACAAATTTGCCTGGTATTGTGGGGAGGTATTTTTTTTACTCCCTTCCAAATGTATTTGTCATGTCCCGCTCAGGTATTAAGGAAGCTGTCCGCTAGTCACATGGCGTTTAACCCTATATGTAGTGTTATCTTCCTCTAATAGTTAATCTAGCAGTTAAACTAGTTTCTATTTCATTGCTGTATGTGCATCAGTTCTCTACGTGTGCGCACAAATGTAGGTGACCATGTGCATTTTTTATTGCAGCTATTATATGTGACTGAAAGTGAAAGTGGAGTTACTCATACGTGGAATTTGTGCTCTGCATTTAACCAATCCCAGCATACACACACAGCAGTGAACAAACACAACATGAACACACACACCCGGAGCAGTGGGCAGTCATGGCTGCGGCGCCCAGGGAGCGGTCGGGAAACTGTCGGGCTCAAGGGCATCACAGCTGTGGTTGTTGAAGATGAGAGAGCAAGTATTTCATCACTCAAACCATCTTCGACTTTGGGGATCGAGGGATTGATCCAGCGACCTTCAGATCTCAAGTCAATCGCCTTATCCACCAGACCACAACTGCCACAAATGGTGGTAACATTTTAACTTGCACTTATAAACTTCAGTTTTGTTTAATTGTGGAAATTTGCAAAAATGATCAGAGTAATAGATTTCTCTTTCCTTGTAACCTTCAGACTGATAGAGTTCCCACCCACCTCTCTAGTGACCCTCACAGGAGTCAAGGTTCAGAACCGTACCCCAAAGACATTCTTCAGATGCTTACTGTGCACATTACTCATATTTCTGCCTAAAAATACACAAGCTCTCAGCAGCAAGAATGTGAGCTTCTTTTTCAAAAGTGCTTCCTTTTATGATCTTCAGTAGAGGAATGTCTCGTTTGATTTGAGAACATGACTGTGCAACAGCTTCAGTAATGAAGCAGCGTGTAAAGTAGAGCAGTAAAGTATAGGCAGTAAAGGTTGTTAAAACATTTGACTTTCCCTGCGAGTCATGATGAGAATGCATTTCACGACGGCACTTTGTGGATTCCTGAGAGACTGATAAATCAATCATCTGCAAGCAATGAAGAGAACCCAACTCTCTGCCTCTTGTCAGGTTTATGAAGCTTTAGCATAGCTCATACTGGACAAATTTGGCGTGCTTTATTCTCTTTTCAGTCCTATGGTTCCCCTCAAAGCTCATTAACTCCATTTGTGTTTCAGCTAGTTGCACTCAAGGAATTTCCCAAGGGGACTTTTTCTCTATTAGCTGTAAGTGTTTAATCGATGAAACATTGCGGCTTACTGACATATACAAAACAATAGTTTGATACTTTTTTGTTGATATCTAAATTAATTTGTACTCTTTAACTTAAGTTATAATAATTTTTTTAAATCACAATCTTTAATTATTGTAGAATATAGAATATTTTAAGCTCATTTTACTTTACAATAAAAGTTGTGAGGGCACTTGTTCTACGGCTCACTCTCAAATGTCCCTGAGCACACCTGATCCTATTTCAGCTGGTCACCAGCTTCAGATATCTAGAGACGCAGCGCATGACTTCCCTGTCCTTAATAGTGACAAGCAACGGCATCCTTTTTTTCAGCCCACTCTCTTATTACCTCATCGGTCATGCCACACAAACCTTCCAAGTGCATCAGAGCAAACTAAACTAAAAGAATTATCTCCTACTAAAATGCTGACGTTAGAACACAAACACTAGTTATATTTGGTTGTGTTTTGGTAATGTCAACTTTTACTTTTGTATGCTTTTAATTAAGCTGATGTTGCATGGAGTAGAAAGATTTGAAATCTAAACAATCTGTGGAATGCAGTCCAGGTCTTCCTTCCTCTGGCCCAGAAGCGTCATGAACTCTACATCTCGCAGGAGGAACACGACTTATCTTTGTGTCTGAGCACTTAAATGATCAGAGGTGCAGCATACAAAACAAGTACTCAAGTAAAGGTGCTTGCGAGAAAATGTACTCAAGTAAAAGTAACTTTCAAATCATTGACTCGAACAAGACTTGAATTAAACTCCTGTAATTAGTTACTTCTGATCTGAATGCTGCCAACCAAAAACTCTGTTGTATTAAGTGTGCTTAACATATTTCTTTGTTATAGTTTTATCAAAAAAATTATGATGCATTTCAAATTAACTTTTTGGATTTTTTATGTTTACGTCTAGCAGTAGTCTAGTTCCGCAATTGCGAGCATGTGTACGGGAGAGCATTACCAGTTTAAATTTTGACATCACAACCAAACATTAAAGGAAACCATAGCAAAGTTCCCACTATCAGTTTTGGATGAAACAAAGTGTTTTTGGCTCACCAAATTTGAATATATTCCTTTTACATTTGTGCAGTCTTTGTGTGTCAAGAAAAACCTAGCAGGAGCATGGCAAAAGCATGACAGTAAGAGGAACATGAAGTTATTCAAAGACATTCTTTAGAGTAAATACTGTACTTTGATAGTTATTAAGGGCACTAGGTGATATTCAACAGAGGTCAAATATTTCTTGTAAATGATTTAATAAAAGCTTTGTTTAAAAAAACAGCTGCCACGCAAAAAAAAAAAAAAATTGAATCCAGTAGATGTTTAAAATAGAAAATAATGCAAAATGGACATAAACTCAAAGTTCGTGCCTTTCAACACGAAGGAAAAACTGGGAGAACAAATGATGCTTGTTTGTCACAGGTGACAAACTGTTCTTTGTTTTAAAATATAGTTGGTTATTCAAATGATGTAAGTGCATATAAACAAAAGAAACCAGGGATTCCACGTTACCTGTGTAGGCATTGAGCAGAACGCAGATACGAATACATCCAATCGCTCAAGTGTTTAACGTGTTATATAAGGAAAAAAAACGTTTACTTAGTAATGATTTAGATATTTTAGCCACCAAATTATATATTCGTGTTTTCCTTGGGCGTCTCAGTCGGTTCTGGACACACCTGAAATTCATGGAAACACCTTCTCAATTTATCAAAATTGTAACACATACTTACATGTCACACGACAAAGTTAAGAAGTTGTAAGTAAAAAAAAAATAAATAAATAAATCAAGCTATACCAGAAGCTATGGGACCTATAAATGATACATACGCTTGAGAAATGTAGACTGCCATCTAGAGGCCATTTCTATGTATAACAAATGCAAATCTGCCAAGCTTTAGTATAATCTTTTTTATTTGATGTTTCGACCTAAAATACATTGCCAATAACTCTTACATTTAAGCCTGGCGTTGAAAAAACAAAGAACACATTTTTTAAATTCAGAATATCTTTAAGAGTGCATGATGATGATCTTCACACAGCTGCACAGGCAGATGGGCTGTAAACATTCCTTTATGGCACACATTTACACACAATATCAATGATCAAAATAACAATTTTATCTTCATATTAAGTTATTAAAAATAGCTTCTTTACTTCCTTCCAGCAAATAAGGTGCTCTTATAAATTCTAAGACAAAACATTCAAAACACACAAAGCTATTCCTCTAGTGCTGTGGATTATTGAGCTACATTTTACCAATTGGCAACACTTAAACTACATTACTACATTAGTGTCAAGCCAAGCTGGATTAGTCTAATAGTATTGCTCCTTCCAAGCCTACTTCAAAATGTAGCTTTCCCTTTTAAAGGAACACTGAGAGCAAGCAGGTGCATGTTTTGCCCATATACTATATAAAGATGCTTTCTAGACATATGGAATGTGTATGCATGGCTTCACAGTTTGCTGCAACACAATGCAACACTCGGCAGTAACAGACTACAATTCCAATTTTAAACAGAAAAATAACTTTTACAGAGACCAAATGGGGGAAAAAAGTGATGCCAAAAATCCAGGAGTGCATACCCACATTTCTACACATGAACCCCTTCTTTCACCTTCTTTATCTTAAGTGAGATTACATTGTCATGTGCTCTGGAAGTACATAAGAAATATCATCCCAGGGGTGGCGGTACAAACCCTGCTTCAGCCTCTTCTGGTCCAGATAATGCCCTGCGTCAGAGAGAATATTTGATCCCTTCAGTACACACAAAATACACGCATTAGGATTGCCGATTTCACACACAGACCTATGAATCCCAAGCTGCGTCCCAAAACGAAGATACCATTTAGAGCTCCGATTTCCACAAACTCATCTGCTTCATCACTGCAAAAAAGGAAAGTTTGTTAGAATACTACTGCTCTTTAGTGCGCAGACAAAGATTATTCTAAATATCTGAAATTAACTCTATTCCTTTTTTAAAACAAATAAGAAAACCATGCAAATTAAAAGGGTCATAACCTGCTTTTAAAAAATAGTGCATTTTATGTATGTAAAAATAGTATAATATCTATATAGTTTTGAATAAATGACAATACATCTTGGTGTTTGAAGAGCCAGAGAGAGAGTGAGAGAGAGAGAGAAAGAGACAGAGAGAAAAAGAAAAATATATTTCTTTTTAAATCATGCCCTTAAGAGACAGCGAGCATCAGAATATACCCCTCTAGACATATTAAGAAACTGTTTTTAGCATTGTGTAATTGCTAGGAGCGGCACTCTTTGTTCATATTACGTGTTACTTTGCAAAAGATGGAGAAGCTACATGTTTCTCTCTTCACTACAGGAGGTGGGGTAAAAAAAAAATTGACACCATTAAACCATGTCTCAACTGTTAAGAACTCTCCAACCTTGCCTCTAATAAAGCCCATTTTTAAAAGAAAGTAATGTTGAGGTCTAAAACGGTAAGATTTTTTTTTCATGTCAAAAATTTCTCTCATGTCTCAGTTCAACACCATTTTAAATAAAATGGTATAAAAAGATCTTAAAATAAAGCTACTTCACATGTTTCTAAGAGTGTGGTACTGACCGAGTGAAGCCACCGCAGGTCCTCAGAAGGTCCACAAATGCCACTCCAATAAGACCATCAACATTCAGGATAAGATTTGGTTTCTGACAGAGAGAAAGTGAGGGGGAAAGAGAAAGGGAGGGGGAGAGAGAGATTTTGATATTTTTCAACCTTGTGCTCTACTGTAAGATCTCTATTCCAAAATGATAAACACAGTTTCTCAAGACTTATGCATGTACTAATATTATGTCCTCTGTTGCATAAAGATGGCACTGTAGGTAATATATAAGGAAAAAGTTTAATAATCTTTGAGTTTTGGAAGTGAATTATGTTTCTACCTTTGAGGTTGTGATCTTCTCCACCTCCAGAGCATAATCCAGCAGCTGAGTGGCTGAGAAGTGCTGCTTCACAAAGTCTTTGAGGATCTGCACCCTCATGTCCGGATTGTTGATCTGAAATGAGGAAAAGCATTTTAACTCAGTCAAGTTCTGAAAGGGTTCTTAAAGGGCTACTGACTGATTTCACTCTGTGTCCGATGCCCATGATAAGCTTCCCATCTTTCTTCATTTTGTTGACAAACTCCATTGGCAGCATTCCGCTGTCAAAAGCTTTACTGAACTGCTTGGCAGCGGCATCTAGTGCACCTCCAAAACGATCCCCCTAAACACATAACAGAAGTTGTGACCGTGATCCTCTTTAGGTTATTTATAGATGCACTGCAGTAGTGTTTAGTAGTACAATGGTGAGGAGGCCGGATGTGAGACTGGAGATCAGGTCTTTCCCCGCACGAGCACAGACGATGGTGTTATGAGCTCCAGACACAGCAGGACCATGGTCCGCCGTCACCATTAGACACATCTCAATGAACTGGCAGGCATAGCGTGGCAGCCTGAGACAAAATAAAAATCCAGGAAAATGTACGTTTATGACTGATGCACATTCAAACAAATCAAATTGAGATATACGAGATTTGGTAGCTAAAGCATGTAAGCACATAACATAGAATTTAAACAGCAATTAGCACCTCCTTTGAAACCAGAGTAGGCCGAGTGTGCCACCTAGGCCCATCTCCGATTTGAAGACCTCAGTGATGGGCATGCCAGCGTAGATGAGCTCCTGGCCCCTCTCGTCACAGATGCTCGTCATAAAGGAGGCCGGCTTGCGAATCAGACCCAGCTCCTGCAGAAACAGTGAATAGACACAGACAAGGATCAGCTCCAGGCATAAGGAAAAATGGAACTGAAGGCTTTGTCTCTGTGTGATGTTGTTGAAGGGTGGAGATCATAGAGTTGAGAAGAACTTAATTTGTCAAGTCAAATGAATGTGAAAAGAATAAAGGTTCTTAAAGCTTTTTGTAGTAAAGGATGAGAATTTTGCTGTTCTGCTGAAAGGGCAGCAGGAGCATCCACATCGACTCCATTGCAAAGAAGGACCAACTGTACTTCCTGCGCCAGCTGAAGAAGTTTGATCTCCAAAAGATGCAGCCTACCCAGTTCTACTCAGCATCACAGAGTCTGTTCTGTGCACCTCAATCACCGTTTGGTTTAGCTCAGCATCCAAATCAGACATCCGTAGACTCCAGAGGACAGTTTGGACTGCTGAAATGATGATTGGAGTTCCCTTACCCTCCCTCTAAGAATTGTACACCTCCAGAATGAGAAAGAGTGCTCTCAAAAAAAAAAAATCACTCTGGATGCTGCTCACCCAGGCAACCACCCTCCAGTGCTTCAGAGCCCCAAACATCAAGACAGTCCGGCACAAACACAGCTTCTTCCCTCAGGCCATTCAGCTCCTGAACCCATAAACCTCCCCAACAACACTCCAATACATTTCCATTAAAAAAGCAACGGTACTCTGATGTGGACTCTTTTCACATTTCCAGTCGCTCCACATTCTGTGGTTTCATTGCTGCACTTTACTTTAAGCTTTGGTCTACACATTACCTCCAAAGCACATCTCTTAAGCACCTTGGACTTCTGACATAATTATAGTTCTGTTACTTTATATTTTCACTACCTCCGATCATAATACACCGTATTCTATTAATTTTTAACTTTAGCAATTTACTTATATAACCTGTGTTTAAATTAAATGACACAAATAACTTTACAGTACTGTCATTTAATGTACCAACACTAAAGGTTACCCCTGTAACACAACAAATTCCTTTGTGTGTGCACCTGCACATTTGGTAATAAACATCATTTTGTTTCAGATGACTGGTTTTGGTGAGTAACTCATGCACATCATTTTGTGCCAGATGCAGTCTGCAGATGGTTTTATCTGGCAACTGACTTGGTTTTTAAGTCCTTTTGAGAATAGGCAAGCCAATAAGAGGAGTATCCCAATTACAGAGCTCTGTGGAACCTCAAGTAAGATTTCGAAAAAAAAAATGCACAATAGACTTAAGCTGGACACTGTTTGACTAAAAGTCTATTGAATGCCATCCAAATGAAGGATTGATAATACTTACACGTGCCCAGGAGTAATCCATTGGTACGGTTGGTGGAGGGACTTCTTTTGCTGGCACAATCACACCCTTGGATACCAGACTGTCATACACAGATCTACAGGATACAAACAAGTTGTCATTTTAAAAGTAAGACCCAACATTTGAATATCCACCCTGGACCTTTTTAAACAATAAGTTACATATATTCTTTTATGAATACAAAAATGTAATCAGGCAAAAGAATAATTATAAGGTGTTTTCCGTCTTTAAGAAACCTGAAGCAAGTCCGTGCTACTCCTCTCTTCAATGGCCCTTCATCACTCGCTTTAAGTTCAATTCACTGATGCTTGCTTAGATCTCCAGATCAGAATTCTATGTTTGGTTGATTACCTGAGAACTTCGTCTGTGAGTGACCCGATTTTGTATCAAAAATCCTTAGAAAAAGGTGCCTTTCAAATGCATAATCGTCAAAAGGAATGATAGAAAAGTTTATTTTTGTAGGAAATATATAAATATTTACTAGAAAACTGGCAGAAGATATACAATTGGTAATATATATATAAATATATATATTAGAAAACTGGTAGAAAATAAATAAGTATATACTGAAAAAAACAAAACAAAAAAACTTGCAGAACATATACAATTGCACCATCCAAACCTCTGTATCAAGAGATCATAAAGAGCCCGATTGGCAATTCCAGCATGACCAGGTCTAGCTGTCTTACAACATGGTAGCTGGTTTAAGCTAGTATGAGCTGGTTATAGAACCACTTCAAACCAGATTTCAGCTGCAATGTTCCAAAACAGACCTTGATGTGCAGAGCTCGAATTTCCATTATAGTTGTACCAAGACCAATGTTTTAAGTCATCAACATGTAGAAATCAGTTCTACTGTGCTAGTTGCTAATTACATGGATGTTGATAACTTTTCGAACATACCAACATGAATTTCCTTATCCTTAAACAATGTGACCAAACAAGATGACTGAGAATACTTAGTTCATCTAATTAACAGAGGTGTTTCGGGTGTGGTTTCACTCCTCAAGTGGAAAATTCCAACAGACTTGAGTGAAAAAAAAATCCATCATGACACACATCCTCTAGATAAAAAAAAATAATAATTGAAGATTGAGTAAAAATATGGACATCCAACTGGAACTGGAAAAAAAATGGAAAGGTATTATCAGGCATTTTGAATGATAAATAAAACAAAACTGTCAAAACTATACAAATTATAAATTGTACAAAACTTAAATCTGACTTTTACTTAAACGAATGATTAACCAAAAAATGGCAAATTCTGGTTATAATCAACAAACCTAATGGATCCTGGGAGATAAACATGTTTTTTTAGCTCTAAAAGGTGGGAATTTTTAACACCCCTGCCCAAGAGAAGCTGCTCTCATCTGGAGTCATCTGCAAGTGATCAGACATTAAACATCAAAAGGGAAAGCCAGAGGTTGCCCCTTTGTGTAATGCTGAAAGTTGGTTACACACACCAAAACAAAGCATTGTTTATTTTGCTAAATACAAATACTAAGCAATAATAAACAATTTTGAGTTCCCTGTGGAAAATGCTACCTAGAATTTCAGATACATCTACAACTGATTGATAATAATATTAATAATAATAATAATAATAATAATAATAAGTGATCTAACAACTATTCTGTCTTTTTATGACAAAAGCCAATAGTTCGTTTTAATTGAAGAAATTTATCCCTTTACTTTACTACGTCTTAAATCAAAAAGTAAAAAAATAAGGAATTCAATTAAAAATACTTTTTTTATTTATATAATTAAAGAACTTTTTTGTCGTCGTGAATCCTTGACTTTGTATTCAGGACAACATAAATCACGAGTGTCTAAAGTTGGTCCTGGTGGGACGCAAAAACCATCTTTGGACACCTTTGAGCCAACTCCAACATTAGAGTTGGTAGCTCCAAGACAGAGAGCATAAGTTGAGACCGAACCTTAGAATCACATAGTCTGGATTCAGAATTTATTTATTTATTTATTTATTTTTAAGAAGCCTTTAATATCAAATCAATTAGGAGAACATACTTGATGACGTCTCCCAGCTCATCAAAGCTCCTGGGAACGCAGGCACCAGCCTCTTCAAGAGCCTTGTTCTTTGCCATGGCAGTCTCCGATGCCTGGTTAGCGCAAGCACCTGCATGGCCAAACTGGACCTGAAACCAAATCCAGACCATCCAAAGTTAACTCAGATCAACTGAAACAAACCTATATTATAAAACCAATATTTGAATGCAACACAACATGCTCAATAGAGAAATATGTTTAAAATCACCTCAGAGGAGAAGAGGGTGGCGCAAGTTCCAATGCACCAGCAGACAACAGGTTTGGTGATCCTTCCTTCCTTGATGGCTTCACAGATCCTGTACTCTTCATTTCCACCAATCTATAAGTGAACGAAGAGCCTTAAGCAACCAAATAAAAAGAAAAAGATGGTACAATAAGCAAAACACTAACCTCTCCCAACACAACGATCATCTTGACTCCTGGAGTGTCCTGATACCTCAACACATGGTCGATAAAGACAGAGCCTGGATACCTTTAGAAAAAGAAGTTTTTATTTTCTGACCCAATTCTGTAGTGTACTGTAGAGATGGGGTTTCAAACACATACCGGTCTCCACCGATGGCAACCCCTTCAAAAACTCCATCTGTGGTGCGCGAGATGATGTTGTTGAGCTCGTTAGACATGCCTCCAGAGCGGGAGACGTAGGCCACACTTCCAGGACGGTACAGCTTTGATGCAAGAATGTTATCCAGCATGCCACCAGTGTTGCCAATCTTAAAACAACCTGGCTTTATTCCACCCACCTACAGCAACATATCACCGGTGGACTCAAATAAGATGTTTAATTTAACAGAGACGGAACATTAAAGGGTTAAATATGTCCAATAGGCACCATATAAACTCTAACAAAAAAAACTTATCTGAAAAAAAAAAATATATATATAACAAGTCTTGATGGTTAGATTGGTTGCCTATATAATTACTTGATTTTGTAGAACAAATAAATTTGTATATTATGTAATTGTATGTATAATTGTATATACATCCATCTATAACTATGTTAAATGTTTGTAAGATGCAAGTTACAACAGTGTTATAAAAAAAATTGACATTGATACGTATATCTCAGAATCCCCAGAACTGTGTGGCTCATCAAAAATAATTCAATCACCCACAAAACTACTAGACCCTCTAATTTGCTTTGTTCACAGTCAGAAAATATTTTAGCAAAACGCTACCTGGTTCCATTTCCAAAATGATAAAAGTCTCTGGAGGAGAATGCAACATATCCCCGCGCACCATTTGTGTGCCTTTTTCCACCCTCCATGAAACCATTAGCATTTCAAGTGAACTTCAGACTGTGCAGCTCTGCATCCTGTGTGTAAGCACGTTTAAGAGCCTACTTTCAGTTACAATACTGCCCGCAGATGTAACCAGGTTTAAGAACAGATTAGAGGGCGTAAAACAGTCCCATCTAACCTGATTAAAAGCACATCCTTCAAATCTGTATTTAAAACAACTGACAATGAACCTTCCCTGCTTTGATTCCTTTTGTAATAATATCTTCTAATGACTCGATGTAAAATGTTTGAATGCTATACTTTAAATAATTTTGATAAATTGCTTTTTCAAGTAAACTTAATTGTGTGAAATCTACTTTAGTAAATAAACTAACAAATTTGTATCAAAAGCGAATTCTTTTTGTGTTACAATGCATAAACATAATATATTTTATACAGAATAATACATTAGTTTTGTGTTATAACTAAACAAATGTAGAGCTTCCTGAATATTGTGTATTTTATACAAAAATAAACAAGCACTATAATAAAAACAATTTAAAAGAATTTCAGTTTCGGCTGGGAAGCTACTCACCCTCTACCCACCAGGGGGATTTACTGATGAGTGAAGGTTACCTTTTTTAATTCATGTACACTTGCATTCAACCAAGTGTGTAGAGCATTTCCAAATCAAGTTTCATAACATGGGATAAAATTTTTTGTCTAATTTGTCACAGACCTGTCGAGGAAGATTCAACATTTAGGAGTCATACCGTTGCAGGACCAATAATTGTCACGCCCTTCTCATCTGCCATTTTAATGATCTTGCGAGTCAAAGCCTCTGGAATGCCTTCAGCAATGATTGCTATGGTGCGGATCTGTAGAGGATAAAATGATCAGATCACACTGCCTCCTGAAGGCGGTTTACAGACAGTGTGTGAGCGGATGCTGATCGCAGACCTGCGGGTACTGCATTGTCTCAATGGTGCTGTCGTAAGCAGAGCGGAGAGAGGCAAAACTGATGAGCACATCCACCGCTGGGTGTTTCTTCATTGCGTCAGCCATGTTCTTATAAACCGGCAGCAGGATTTCCTTATGGCCCCAGTAGAATTTCTGCTTGTGGTCTCCTCTGGTTCAAAGAGAAACAATTCTCTTTAATACAATGTGTGCTAATATCTTGAGTAGAGCTGGGGAGTTAAGATAAACTGAATAGATGCAGAAATAAAAAAAGAGACTCACGTGAAAGGGTAAACCATGGCTGCAACAGAGGGCTCCTGGCGTGAACACACGTAATCAAAATCTAGCATGCCTTGAACGGCTCGTGTCTGCATTCCCCACACTATAGCCTTGGTTTGTTCACTGAACAAAGCAGTACTTTTAGCTGCAGGAACAAAATGGAAGGTGAAAATACAAAAAGAAAATTGCACTTAAAACTTGCTATTTTTTTGGTTCAAAGTAATTGTTAATTATTTCTTATTATTTGCCTCTGACAAATCACATGCCGTTTTCCACATCTATAAGCAGCTTTAAAACTAACTGAAAACAGGAATGTCAATCAGAGCACAACAACAGTACTCTACATTTGGTTTTATTTCAGGACTAAATAGTCACGAGCAATCTCTAGATTCATTCTGTAATATTCTGAAACCTTTAGAATTTTTTTTTAAATATTTAAAATACATTTTAGGAGCTTTCAGATGTAGATTATAAAAAGTGTCGTATGCAAGATTGAGGCCAAAACAAGTACCTCAAACAGATTTACATTTAATATTTAATATTTTTGAACATTTATTAGCATTTATTAGCAAATCCGGCAACCTTAACAATCACTTTTATGATTTTGAGCGGTATGAGAGTTTTAGCAATATCTGGCAACCCTTAAAACTCATAAATGTTAAAAAATGTATACATGATTGTATGTTAATTATAAAAGTGATGGTAAGGGTTGCCAGATATTGAGTGTATATGAGCCTTTTCACAAACTAATGCACCGCGAGATGTCAAGTTTTTGAGGATTTACAAAAGTGCTATCAAACTCTTTTTTTTTTTTTATTAGAAGCACTTGCTCAATCTCTGGCAACCCTAAGGAAACAACAAAACACACAAAATAAGTTTTACAAATAAGTCACTGTAAATAAATCAGACATTATAAAATTATTTAGGACCTAGAACAGTAAACTTAAGACTTTTTAAGGCCTACAATTTGGGCTTTTAAAATATAGATGTTTTAAGACCACGAAAACCCTGAAATAGATTTTAAACTGATTTCATCAATCAAATTTTATTTTAATATAATTGTAGGTTCTTTTTTGTATAATTTAACACTGATATCGCTTTATCACTTGTCAATATCCATAGTTGTGGAACACCTGAGAAGTAGTCAAGTCTATTTGAAAAGTTTGTGCCCAAGTTTGCCTGTTTTCTATAGCTTGCCCATTCTATGAAAACAAGTAACTTTTGCATCTGCATTTTCATGTTTGATTTTAGTCATCTCCATAAATTAAAAGCTCCTCATATACAAATACTTTAACCCGATGTATTTTTGATTAATGACAAAGCTTAACATTTTTGTTACATTATAACAGATGATATGTTCTTTAGTTAGAATGACAGGATGGAGATGACCTGAGGTCTTATTGCTAAATGGTGGAATGGGCTGCTTGTTATATTAGATCACAGACCAAAGGCTTTAACAGTTAAAGTTGCATTGAGAAAAGCTTTAAACTGTTAAAATGGTTACCAACCTGGAGGAAGTCCAGTACGAGTCTTGTGAGAGGAAGTGTTTTCTGCTCCTGTTTTCATCTCAGAGAAAGAAGCTGATCTGGAAGACGCAGGAGTCTGTGGGTCACAAGCATCATGGAGATGAATAAGGAGGAACTCATCATGATGCCTTTTGGCACAAGCTGCAAAATTACTAGCCGCTTTATTAGGTACATATTGTGAACACCAGGTGGGTTTTGCTCAACTAATGCTGACAAATGAAACATCACATCAAAATCGGTAAGCATGAATTTTATTTTCAATGCTTGCTGTTAAACTAACGCCTGTCAGATTTGAAGGTTTGAGTAGATCAAGGTTAACTCCCTAAACTAATTAGGGAGGAAAGCTTGAGCGGAAAAAAAATGTAAAAACATAAATAACATAAAATAAAATAGTGAATAAAGTGTTTTAACGCACTGATTAAAAACAACCTGTGAAACTTAAGCAAGAAATTTGTTAAACAATCTTAGATGCTTTAATGCACTGAGTTTATGCTAAGGGACTACAACACTAGCTGCATATAAGCCAATCAAATGATCAACTATACTCAATAAAGAGGTAGAGAAGGGTTTGCAGACTTCAGTAAACTTCTGTTGTCAAATAACTCACTGTGCTCCCACCACTGGTGTTAAGAAGGAAGTTTGCCGTGTGGGCTGCAACTGGGGGCTGCGTGTCAATTGGCCGGTGACCAAGCGCCATTCCAACAATAGCAGTCATGTGGGTCTCAGTGCCAAAGACATGGATAGGGATACCAGTGGTTTTCCCTGCAAAACCGAACATGCAGAACAAAAATCAAAAGCTGAAGCATTTTTTTCACCATTTCATTGTGAGCACTAGAATGAACGCCCATACCAACTTCCCCCATCACTCTTAACCCTTCCTGGTAGTTTGGGCCCCCACGACGAACAAATATGGTGACCTCGTTCTCTTTCAGAGGGTTCTGGTAATCTTTGATTGCCCTGACGATGCCCTATTACATACAATGGATAAGAATAATAATTGCTTCCGCACAGAAAACACAAATATTGTTGTTCAACATCTCTTCAAGTGATGAAGTGTTCTAACCTTGAATGTTGCAGCAACATTCGTGAAGTTGGCAATGCTGCCTCCGATGATCAAGACTTTTCCTTTATGAACAAACACAAAACAGTGAGAATTTTCATTTTCACAATAACAATTTTCATCTGATCATAATAAAATTATTATTAATCAGCTAATTAGCTTTATGCGAAAGATCCCCATTATGGTTTTGACTGTTTTTGTCTGGCCTGAATACTAATAGACGAACGAAAGACAAGAAGTCTTTTAAAAATAAGCCAGAAGTTTTACAATCTCTTCCTAAAAGGTGCACTAGACAGTATACATTTTTATATATATATTTTTTTTCATGACAAACACAAAGTATGTTGGCCTCTAAATGCCATAGTTAGGTCCTTTTAAATCTTTATATCAAAGATCATTTATTCTTTTTTAAATTATTTTCAATTTTACAATCATTCCAGCCTGTTCAGTCCAATTTGTAAAATGTTTAGAATACGAGAAATTCGGCCAAAACTATTTAGTTGCACGATAAAAATTATATATATATATATAATTTGTGAACAATTATCATATTGTCTTAGTTAAGTTTATCCACAACCAAAGATATATGGGGTCATGGCTTAATCGAAAACATGATCATATTGACAGTCAATGTGGCAAAATATCCATCAACAGTAAATGAGAGATAAAAAAAAAATTAACCACAATCTGCATTAAAACTAAAAAAATTACACGGAAAAGATGAAAGACAATGTTCTTCCTAATCTTTCATGTCCAAAACTTTTAAAGTTAATTGAAAACTGGAATTAACTATAATTAATTGAAAAATAAAAATGAGTTAATTGAAAAATAAACTAGTTTATTTTGAAAATATTTAACAATAATAACTAAAACAGAGACATTATTTATACATTTGGAGAATAAAAATTCAAAATCCATTTTGTAGTCATCGGTATTGAGGTGTAGCAGATTTTTTTGTAAAACAATTGAGGAAAATATGTATTGGACATCTTTGAGCGGTGCACAAGGGTTTTAATCCATGTGCCACCTTGTGGTAACAAATTTATTTGTGTTGCCTTTAATTGTGTAGAGAACCAGAGTGATGGAGGATTTCAATCAAAACACACGCTTCTGGTAAAATGTGTTAAACTCAAATGCATTCCTCCTGGTAAAATCAGAGGAATCATCAGAGAGAAAGACCAGAGTGGACTTACCATCAGGATGTTTCTCGCGGGTCATCAGTGAGAGGATGGTCTTGGCGTAATCATAAGTCTGTTGCTCACTAGGAGCACCTGAATACTCTCCGTAATTTGCCAGCTCATTGACTCCACCAAGATCACAGATTGTATCGCTACAATAGAAAAATCATGTGAACTTCAACTGGCAAACAGATACTTACGCACAAAACATAGAATCTTGCTTAAATGTTTGTTGGACCATTATTACAGTTACCAATGCATTGGTGTTAAAACATTAATTTACCTTCTTCAAACAAGCAACAGAAATAAGGTCAACTATAGACAAGAGGTAATTTTAAATGAAACGTAAATTAAGGTGAAACTTTTTTCACTGATTTAAAAAATGAGGGTATTTCTGTAGGGGAAACACATTTACATGTTAAGGAAATTACCATAAAACAAAAACGAAAAGTTGACTGTAAATTAAGCTTCAATTTTTTATGTTTGTTTGTGAGTATCAGAGAAGAACACATTTTGTTTCCTGATCTGTGCTGGTCTCTCACAGGAAAGCATATGTGCAACCTAATTAGCTCCCCGATGCTTTCTCCCACATCTTCTAATTCCTTGATTCGTGAAGGACAGATGCAGCGGTGACAGATAAAGCTCCAGATAACTTCCCAAGGAAGGAGAATGCCTTTAAAAGAGTCTCTAACTGTCTGCCTGCAGGGATCTACCATATTTTGGTTTAGGATGCAGAATTGTAACCCTCTTAAACATAAACTTAGGATCCTGCATCAGAAAAGTAAATATAACTTTTATAAACATAAATTGTGTGCCATTTTTGTAACTCCAATCCTTTTTATTTATATAGCACATTTTATAAGCAGTAAAGTTTCCAAAGTGCTGCTCAAAACAGGGTAAAAAAAAAACCCAATTAAAACTTATAAAATCTTAAAAGGAGTTTAAAAAGACTAAAACAGATAACACAATAAACTACACATATGAATAAAACACACAGAGGACCACACAAGCTCAGGCTGGGTTAAAAGCCAAAGGATAAAAATGGGTTTTAGAAGTACAGGTTTACCATTGTCCGGAACAATTTGTTTTTACACAAAATAAAACATTGCAATGATGAAAGAGAATGTTACATTTAAATGGGACATCAACTGTAGATAAAAAGTGCTCATTTCTAATACGTGTTTGTTTTGTGAAGTCAGAAAATTTTGAAACAGTTAGACAAAAGTATAGAGTGGCTCATCAACAAATGCATAACTGCTTATGACAATTGTACATAGACATTAGGAATTTGGGGTCCTCCTAAAGTTACGGTAAAGTCAGACCCGCGAGGGAAATGCTTGTTAAAGAGGTAACTCAAGCAAAATGAATCATATTTTAATGTTTCCCATGACAGTCAGTTAAAAAGATGGAGCTTTTCAGGAGAAAGAGCCTTAAAAGGAGAAGAAGCTGAAGTTAACAGTACACATTTAACGGTAACAGTTAACGGTGAACATTTCGCTGTGTCCAGCATCCCGGTCTCCAGTGAGGTTCTACACAGATATTAATTACTCCTTTTGCTTCATCTAATTTTGGAAGGACTCATGGCTTTGGAATGCTGTATTGTCCAGGATTAAGTCCCAAGGAAGCCCACTTTGATTTGTGAATCAAGTGGAATCTCCTCCTGGTTTATACCTTTATCTTTTTCAGTACACATCCATCTCATGTAAACTACAGTATCGGAGCAACCAGTACCTGTAGACAACAGAAGCTCCACCGCCTGCAACCATAGTCCAGATCCGTCCACGAGGGTTTAAGAGAGTGAGTTTGAGACTCGCTCCACTCTTTGCATCTAGATCTGCAATGTAAGCCTCCTACATTCAGCAAGATACAAAAAAAAAACTTAAATATATGAGAAGTAAAATAAAACTGTTTAAATTGGCAAAGGCAATAATTGCAGCTTTGCAAACATTGAAGGCAAAATATATAAAATCAAATGATAAAATCAATCAGATGATAAAATCAAATATTTAATGAAGCCAACATTCTCCAGCAAAAACCTGAAGGGTCAACATCACAAGGAAAGAAAGTACAACATTTTAGTTCAGCTTAATAAGGCTACCAAAAGCTTATTAAGCAAAAAGAGCGATCAAATCGGGTTCTGAGACCAATTAAATGTGGCTTCTGTCACACAGACGCAGTCCCAGTACATGAACTGCCAGCACTAATGAAGGGCAGGTTGCTCACTTCTCAAACACTGTCTATGTGCTGTTGAGATTCAACGCAATGCTTATTCATGTAGTAGAGATAAGTTAATTATTAAACAGAATTCTTTAAAAGAAGTGAAAGTAAGCAAACAGTAGAATCAGATGAATCAATGCCAGACATGAAGAAACTAGTCAAGAACATTTTAAGTTGTACATTTCCCTTAAAAAAAAAAACTTTTCACAAAACACACAACAGACAAGTTCATCAGCCAACCAGCATTTATCAGTCACATTTTCACTAGTTACCTCAGGATAGGCCTCTCTGCCGAAGGGAGGGGGAAACTCTACATCCCCCCACTTGGCCTTGCAGAGATAATCGGCTGTGGCATCAATTTTAGCAGCCATGTCCAGCACATACACCCCATCCTTAGTGACAACTGGCACCGAAAAAAAAAGAAAGAGTTTTTGTTCAGATGAGTCCAAACCTTGCTAAATTTGCATGTTTAATCAATGAAATGCTACCAATGCTTATGTGTTGAGAACACATGATGCTGAAAGCATCCAAATGCGATTTTCATAACTGTATCCTTCATAACTGCATAGTACTGAATAAAGACACACTCTTGTAGTTTCAAGATTTACAGTATGACTAAATACAATTCTTACTCTGTGGAGCAAAGCAGAATCAGAATTACTAAAGAATCTATAAAAATACACGTTCAAGTAACTACACTTCAAGAGACAAAAGGGTTGCCCCTTTGCTTCAACAAGTTTGTTCTCCAAAACTACAACTGTATTGGTCACTTTCTACCTTTTCCACAACATTCACATATTATTGTTTCTTAGTTTTTTTTTGTAAACAAGTTACAGTTATGAGCAGCCTGTGATTTGTGCTCAATCGTCTACCTACCATGTTTTATCCATCTATAAAATGTATCTATAAAATAAAAAAAAAAATAATACGTATTCTATTGTTTTGGTGCTGAAATTACTTGCAGGCAATTTTTGATGATTATTCATTATTATCCTATATTATGCCATTTACTTATTTGTAATAACTTCAGGAAATAAACAAAGGACTCAGCTGTTGTTTAAATCTGAAAAAGTCACGTTCGAGTTCAAATGTAGATGAGTATGTGACAAGTGTTCAAACAAAGTCTAACTCAAGAACAAGTATGAGTGCACAACCTCTAATGTATGAAGTCTTAAGAAAACAGAGCAAACTACATGACTAATTTTAGCATCCACAAAGTCAAATGCTGACATCAAAAGAAACATCAAAGGAAGTTCTGGAGGACAGCTGGAACAGGAACAGATGCCACAGGGCACAGAGATTATTAATTGGCGCCTCCATGTTAATTAATCACCAAAGTACTCATACTTCACTTAAACAAACCTAATTTGCAAAATGAAAAATAATTAACGGTAGTGTTATTGGTCTATGCACATCAGAACATTAGTAATGTTAAATATAACACAATAAATCAAGCATATCAGTAGGGGTTTCCTTTAGTCTGTAATAGTTTTGTATTGAGAGATTAAGTACAACAATAGAAAACCCTTCTGAAATTATGGCTTTAAGTTTTGGTTAATCCTCCCAACATTTAAAGTGGCCCCATCAATGCAGCTAGCTGTACAACTTTCTAAAGGAGCCACTGCTCAGTAGATTGAGAAAATCAGACATGAAGTTCTGCCTTTGTGACTTACCCAGAGGGTTGATCTCCAAGTATGTAAAGTACAAATCTTCATACAGGTTGAACAAACCCACCAGGAAACTCGACAAGATCCTTTAAACACAAAACAAACAAAAAAAATCTCACATTAGTTTCCCCTTGTTAACATATCATTTCACTTTATTCTTAAGTATAGTGTGTTATAATTTGCTGTTTGTATAGTCAAACTCTAGGTTTATTGTCAGTTAACGGCTGATGCGATATATTTTTTACATTTGCATTTCCAGAATAATACATTTACATTTAAGGCACATTGGGAGACAAACTAGTAAAAAAAAAAAAAGTCACACAAAAATTATATAACATTTGAATCATGAAACTATTACATTTATATCTACTATTTAATATTTCAGATGTCTTTGCAACTTTGCAGTTATACCGTATCAAAGTCAGCCATGAGCTAGCTATAATGGGTATAGTCAAACCTTATTTGGAGTGATTTGTTTTAAGTTAAAGATGCAATTTTTTCTTAATTATAAGGAACACTGTAGAAATGACAACATCTACTATATTACTACTATATTATTACTATAATATTGTTATACAAAACTGTGTGACAAACAAACAAAAAAATCATAGAAACATGAGATCCAAAAGATTCAGTGCGTTTATCATTTGAAAACATGTGAACAATTGTCTATAGATGTTGTTTGCAAAAACATCAGAGGTGAAATATATTCTTTAAACTTATTAAGCATTGGATAGCATAGATGATGACCATAATTAAGTCTGGTTTACTTCTTTTACATTGTTAGGAAATTTGGACAGTGTTACAGTTTAATAGTTATTGCCTTGAGAGAAATGCTTTAAAAAAAAGTGTATTAATTAATTAATTGTCTCATTTCTAGTTTCGACGATTTGGTATATAGACTAATATTTTCACTTATTGTGTTTTTGAGTATTGGAAGATTCTTAGGAGAGATGGAATAAATAAGCTTCTTATACTCTTAAGATGAAACAATAACACTATGCAAGTTTGTAAAATCATAATATGAATGTATTTTGGGGGGGCAATTGTCAAAAACTTTAAGCTACATTTTTATTAATATAATCTTTACTCAAAATTTTATTTCTAAATAAAATAATTATGACATTTGAATTTAACAGATTCGATTTTAAAAAGTATTAAGCAAAAATAAAAACCAGAAAATAGAAAAAACGTAAACAGTTTCAAGAATCCTCTAATAGCATGATCAGTTATTGATCCGAGCCAGAGCAGCTGGTCTCTGAACTAACAAGGGAAAACAGATGGAAGTGTGAGGGAGAAGAGAGAGAGAGAATCATTAGTCATCCTGCTCATAAAAAAGGTAGGTCCACAGTTAAGAAAACACAAATAACACACAGGAAATGTTACATACACTGTGGATAATTGGAGAAGAGGAAGGATGACCATAAATGCACAGACAATAAAAGATCAATCTTCTGTGCTACAATATTTGTGAGAGGAAGCCATCTTTCAAGCAGTAAATTCTTCACGTAGAAAGCCTTCTGGCTGATGTGTTTCCCAGAGATGGATGAAAAAAATAGGTGGGGAAAACGCCTAGTGGAGCAGAACAATCTCGCCGTCACTCTCAATGTCAGCCAAGATGGAGAGGCCAGCCAGAACGACAAGTCAGTGAACATACGCCATCAAAAAGATTGAGGGGTTTATGGACGTGAAAGGAATAATGCTGTGGGGTGGAGATGAGCAAAGAGGAAAGATTTCATTTGTGTAATGGATCGGTCTCCCACAACACAGCTGAGAGCCCTTTCCTCATCCCTTCCTCCTCTTACTTTACCTCACTGTTACTACATCCCATGCCTCAAGCCTCTTGTGTACTTAACAAAAGGTTTTGAGAGAGCTCTAGCTCTCTTTAAGCAAATAAAGCAAAGGCTGCTGCCACTAGCCACTGGTAAAGAGTGACTAAACAGAGTCGACTATACAATCAACAAAGGGACATAATATATTGAATTTAAGTAATTAAGTACTGAAAATGAAGAACAAAAAAAAAATGTAAATGCAATTTCAAAATAGTTTTTTGAAAATAAAAAGAAGCTTTGTGAACAAAAGAATTGCAAGTAAAACTAAATGAAATTTGCAGTAAAAAATTATTCATTTGCCAATTATAATAATATATATGAATTGCCTTCCCCAAATTTCACGATATCTTCAACACTTATTTTAAATGGAAGTCAATAAGGACACTCTCATTGGGGTTCTTGTGAAGGAAATGTTGGGCATGCCAGCATTTGAGTTCGGTTATTCAATCTAAAAGCCTCGCATAACAGCCGTATATTCAAGACGTCAAGGGGTGCATAAAGATTATCTAAAGGTGTACAAAATATGATGAGATTTGTGTACCTTCTAACAGCTTTGGGCAACACACAAAATGCAATTAAAATAGGGCCAAAAATTTAGCCTTGTGGTACACCAGTTTATAGAGTTGGTTGTAGAGATTCACCCCTTTAATTAGAGAAACTAGTAAACATTCTTCACAAATTACTGTAAAAAGGTCAGCTAAAATGCTGTGGATTTAGATCTTGAAATCTCAACTTGTCTCTATAATGATCAAATGTGGGCAAAACATTGATTAAGTGACATTAAGATTTCGACAAGTGGCTAGGCCAATTCACACATCCATTTGGGGACTTTCTATGGTTATACACCAGCTCAGTTATACGTACACCCTTTGCACCAGCCTTTTTCTGAAAATGATGACCTGATCGAATAGGATTTCGTACTCACTCTTTCTTTTCCGCAGGAACATGAGTGAGCAGCTGATTTTTGACCGCATCAGTACTGATCTTCTCGTCCACTCCCACCAGGAGCTTTAAGGCTTTTGAATCCACGTCACCTACATCCACACCGCCCTCATGATGGAAGAGCAAGTAGTCTCCTTCACGCGTGGCGTACAGGCAGACATAAAACTCCTCTTCCTGAGAGGAAAAAGTTTAAATGAAAGTCAGCTTTTATTACTGCAGTGATTTATTGGCTGGCTGGCATAATCTCAAACATTTTATAATGGCTTGTTTTTTAATTGCAAGAAAAAATATCATACTGTCTTGATGACCTTAATCATTCAAGTGTGTGTAATATATATATATATATATATATATATATATATATATATATATATATATATATAACAATGGGATACAAACATTAGTTAAACAAACTGACCTGTTTGTGGGGTACAAAGGGCTCAATCAGGAAGTTTTTGAGAATGCCTTTAGCCTTCCCTACCTGTGTGAGTGAAAGAGACAAAAGTTTCAAAAACGCCATGCTCCTACTCAGAGGTTATATATAAGAAACTGCCTAGGGACTCAATGAATAAAAAGAGAATTATGTAACAGGCAGAAGAAAAGAGGGCAGCGAATGAGAGGAAGAGGAGGGCTACTTAGCCAGTGTTTAGAGAGTGGGTAGCCTTGAACTGAGTACCACTAACTGACTCTGTGTTCGCAGACTCCATGAGAAAAAGGTAAGCGACAAATTGGCAAGTGGAACTGAGAGCCGCAAACACACACTTGTTCTGACAGCTGCTCAAATGAGATTGTGGTACAACAGGTCAAAAGGTCAGTTGATGGAAATCAGCAAGCCAGAAAGAGAAAAGCGACTTGACATTTCAGAGCGAGTGAAAAAAGAGCCCTCGCACAAACACTCTTGAAATGATAACTAAAATTTGATAAATAAATTACTCTAAAAGGCCACTTTAGACATGCAGACAATAAGGAACATGTAAAAAAGCACTAATTAGCATAAAAAAAGCTAGCATAAATGATGCCAAAGCAAAAACAAAACTAAAACTAAATTTTGAAAAGGTTTGAGGTGAGAAATGATAAATATTTAGTCCCATCTGGATAGGGCTTTTTTATGTATCTGTTTATTATATATTAATGTATCTGTATATATATAACTGGTATTTTTTGGCTACATTACGCTAACCACATATACAAATAAGAAATTATTCAAACCGTTAACATCTATAGTATAATTAAAAAAAATTACTATAATGTTTTTTATAATTGTTTTAATTTTATGTATCCGCTCTGAAAGAACTTCTTCACGTTTTTAAGGAAATGGGCTGTTTGTGGTTTACCTGTAGTTGAATGCATAAAACCATATGTTCAAAAGAAAGTATAAAATCTTAACATAAAGGTTGTATTTTTTAATATAAGCACATTTACTTATGAACTTTCACTGACCTCAGAAAAAAGTGTCTGTGTCTGAAAGAGATTTCATAGCAGCCAGTCTTAATTTATGGGACTTGGCTCTTTTGGTTGGTTGATTTATTTGTTGCATGGAAACAAGAACAAAGCTGAAAGCTGAAACATGCACACTTTTATGCACATTGACATTTATGCAGATTGACCAAAACACAGAAGTAAACGTGGTTTGGAGAACAAGACAAAACCCATCTAACACAAATATTTGTAATAAAAAGGTGGCTAAAATTTACTGCAAACCAAACAAAAAGAAGAAAAGAGTGGATAATGGCCTCTCTCTGTGCCCTGACACCAGGTTGCTGGACCTCTTTACAGGGCTCAAAAGCCAAAACGTATACAAAGTTTTTCAACCATCAATTATGTTTAGACCGGTCAGTTTCCAATTGAATTTAATTTTGGCAAGGTTTGCCAACAGTGTTTACATATTAAACACCTAAGGGTACTTACAAGTTGCTGTTATCAATTTCAAATTATAAACACATTTATGAACAGGACTTAAGTAACTACTGGGTTAAGGTTTAGACAAGCAAGCAAAATCAATAATAGACTGTAATGAATATTTTATATGCTTGGGTCCGAGTTAGCCAGGTTACAAGCTGCCAAGTTATTAAAAATCTTATCTATTCCATTCAACAGCAAAGATGTTTATAATGTGTTGTTAAGTGAATGAAGAAGAACAGGAGAGAGAAGGAGTACTTCATAATGAAACACCACATGTAAACAGTCTATTTCTGATTAAATGTAGACTTTTTAAATCAAAATATTCAGGTTGTACGTTTATTTTCATTGACATCAGCGCTTCAACTGAACTAATCAGAGATAATTTATCATTACTTGTTACAACAGCTTTAAGCTACTTTTGCTATTTTATTTTTCTTATAGTCAAAAATAGCTTAAAGACTAAAGAATCTGGTAAAATGATATTGTTTAATGAAGTAAACAGCTTTTGTTATTCTTCTAGTTAGTGCAATCAGCTAATTATGTTGTTTAATCATCTTTAATGTCATGGTGTTACGAGTTAGTTTGGGTACGAGTTTATCTTACCATAGTGTCCTTCATTAGACGGGATTTCAGCCAGTCCTTCACTCCCTGGATATCCAAATTCACTCCCACCAATCCCAGTTTTCCTCTGCGCTTGATCAGCTGATCCGGCTTAACCACCAACCGCTGGAACGATACACCACAATTCAGTGAGAATACGCTCCATTATTATAAACATTAACATAGTGTACCTTTGTAATCCATCAAACATTCTCCATGTAGAGGTCTAAAATATACTATTGTCTCAGGCTTCACAAACATTCAGTGTGCTCAGAAACAGATCCCTGTTTCTGTCATAAAAAAACAGCAAGATAAGGTCTATTAAATGAAATCTTAAATCTAGACATAGTTTTCCAAATCCTAAAACTGATCTCTCAGTGACTCTCTTTAGATAAAGGGACGGGATAAAGAGATATGAGTCACTTCTAATATCATTAAACCCTCTCGGCTCCTCCATTACGGTGATTAAGAGAGCCATTTCAGCAGAAATTGACCCTGGTTTGTCATTTGAGAGGTTTTGTTACACGCGCATTCACTTCCCTTTTAAGAGGTCTGCAGTGTGCTAATGACTAAGGTCTACTGTGTCCCTCATCCTCTGAGTCTTATTGGAAGAATTTTCATTTACATAACCCTCAGCTTGACAGCCTCTTTTAAAGGTCATACTACACGTCTGGAACTACTGGTAATATCAATTACAATTGAGAAATACTTCTGAGGATTTTGCTAGTAATAGCATAAAAAAAACACAAAAATTTCCCCACGTTCCACAACTCCAAAACAAAACAGGAATTGTTGTTTAAATGACAGGGTCACGAATGGAACAGCATTAGATGTTACTGGATAAACATTATGTTGTATCTTGCACACTTTTTGATGATCTGCAACTATATCTACGACTATAATTGGAACAAAGAAATAAAATGGCTTGAGCTTTGTACATTTTCAAAAAAGCGAACATTGTAAAACAATTCAAAACATCAAAAACATTTCACATGCTTGAGGACTAACACCTAAAATATATAACCTGTATTAAAGCCTATACAACTTCTATAGCATCTTTAGCATATTTTAGTATCATTTCATAGGAGATTTCTCATTAGGAGAATGGGGGGGTTCTTCTTTGTTAAAAACAAACCAATTCTACTGATGTTAAAGAATGTTACTATTAACTTTTTTATTATGTATATATAAATTCAGATACCTAAAATGTTTACAATACTTGATCGTTCAAAGATATAGATTTTTGTGACAAGTAAATAATTAATTGAATTATGGCTAAAAAGTAAAGTTATAAATCTGTCTGAGAAAAACACAGAGAAGGACTTTTTACGTTTAATTCCAGCCCAATGTTGAAGTTCAGCAGACGCCAGTATGAAAAGTCTTCGGTCTTCCATCATGTTCCACAACTGGGTTACTGTCCAATACCGCAAAAGTTGTTTTCTATGGATCTTACCTCGGTGAGAAGCCATGGATGGTCCTGCACCAGCCGTTGCCAGTCTGTTTCTGCTGTCACACAGGCGTAGCGGAAGCGGTTCTGAACCACTGCTGTCGTACAGATGTGTTTATAAAGGAACTCCTTCCCAGTCTGCTCAGAGATGGCTTTGGTTGACATGGTGATAGGGCACTAAAGGTCTGTAGAGGAACACACGACACACATTACCCATCAGCCACTTAAAAATAATAACAGTTCGTCGTTCTGATCAGTGTGTAACAAAGCAGCAAATACTATAAAAAGCGGAGATATAGTAATCCAACAAAAATATAGCCAGAAAGGATGCTAGACAAAAATCAAATAATGATTGCCTGGAAAAATACATACAAAAACAATATCTTTATCTTCCTATTTTCTCAATAGCGGTCTCGTTTAAACTACGCTTAAGTTCAATTATGTCTACAGCATGTAAATTATTGTTCATTTGCTGAAGTAATAAGGTTCAAATAAAATGTAATTTCTTAAATTGAGGACCAAATGTATGGCTAACATATTACTTTTTGTAGAAACGCAATCATGTACATTGACATTTTTCTGTGATTTCTGTATGTTAACATGCCCAGAGATGCGCAACTTGCAATGCAGTTTTTGCTGAAAATGTAAAAATGTATTATTTGACAAAATACAATTTGAACAAAAAGACTAAGTGTGGTACAAAAAAAGTTTGCGTTCACACCTGTTTCTTGTTTACATACCTGAGAAAAGTATGGTCAAGTGTTATATTTGTTTCAAACCCTAAAAAACTTTCAGTGTCAGAAATATGCACTACCAAAAAAAATAAAAAAAATAAATTAAATAAATAAATAAAACCTTGAACACCACTTACTTGGAAGAAAAATAACAAATACAAATATATATATATATATATATATATATATATATATATATATATATATATATATATACACACACACACACAGAATTACTTTTTCTTTTTTGGAAAAAAACTGGGTTTTTATTTAATTCAAGCAAACATTTGTCAAATTAATGTAAATGTTTTTTCAAATACTTTTAAAAACTTAATCCTAGAACCACAAATATGTTTGAGCATCATCACGTATACAGTATTTTATGGTGCATTCTTCCTCATTGAAATGTACTCAAACTCTTATTATAACTGCAACAGGCAATTTTGAGTTCTTTCTTTCTTTTCATTTTAAAGCCTGACAGCAACATTTCCAGCACAAGTCTGTCCGTAGTAAAAACTTTTTTGTCCTTTTGGGTTATCATGGATTTCTTTCAGAACTTGTCCAGTCCGGTACCTTCTCCTCATGCAATTATAAACTGGACATTCTATCAAGATGTATTTAATAGATAAAACGCATTTGCAAAGTCTACATTGAGGCATTGCCTCTCTTTTAAGAAGAAAACTATGAGTTAATCTTGAGTGCCCAATTCGACATCTGGTTAATAATATTTAAATTTTGAGTTCAACAATCGCAACATGAAAAAAAATCCCACATCGGCAGCCGGAACCAGTATTTCAAGACATATATACAAGACCAATCAAGCTATACGTTGTTTCCAATTCACTGCATAAACTGCCCCCAAGTAAACTCTCGCTCACGCATGATTGCATCTATGACTGATAGGCTGAGGGTATATAGTGATGACATCACCTCAGCCCATCTGAACCCTGACATGATGCGCAGTGCAACTAGAGAGCCAAGCTGTCAGCGAGGTCAACATAACCGTCGTTGTTTAAAAAACACCAGATAAACCAGTCAGCCGAGAGTGACAGTGTCCTCCTGCAGCATCTCAATCTGCATTCAGCATCAAAAAACAGAAACAGGACTTGTTTCAGCTGAAAGAACCTATTGTGGCTAAAAAAAAAGTGTTTCATTAAGCATTGCTGGTAACTTTTATATTCAAAATATAAATTGTGTATTTATTTAATGATTCATCTGAGCATAACAAATTACTTCCCTAATGTAACCCAACTGCATTCTGCCTTTTGGTGATACCATGAGCAAAACAGGAACTATTGCACAAGAGTTGTTAACCATAACCATTTATATTCAAAGATTAACAGAGCATCTAAACTAGGCTAATAATAATTATATGAAATAATAATAATAAAATAGTGATAGTGTACTTCAGCTCATTAATACAAAGGTTTGTAGGTTCATGCCACTGTTCTTTTCACAGTCTACAATCAAAAGACAGGTGCTGTGCTGCACCTGGATACTGGGGAACAACTGCTACGATAGCTAGATTATATTGTGTCAAATATTACTTGCTTCTTGTATAATAAGAAGCATAAATATTAAACTTTTGGTCAAAAGCCAATAAATGGTTTCGGGATGTATTTGATTCATCAACGTTACAGTGCACAATTACAATTAAGTAATTACAATTGCTCCATTGCCAAGCTTTAAAAGAAAGAAAATGATTTATATAAAAACAGACATTAAATCTTCTTTATTGAGCCAGAAAAAAGCATGATTTTCCCCTTGTGTCTCCTGCAATAAGAAAAGATATGGATGCACGTGGAGAGAAGAACAGAGTGTTCACTTGGAAGCAACACAAGGTCCCTGAACAAAGCAATCACCTAATGAAGAGAGAACAACTAAAGACACGACTAATTCTACAGTCAGTCAGACGTCGAGAAAAACTACACACTAAAGACCAACATCACCAAACGTCAGATTCAAAAACCTCATGTGAACAATCCTCTCAGATTCAATGCGGTAATAATGGCAGACGAATAATCACATATAACTGGTGACAGTTAAAACAATTCATGCAACCGAAATGTAAAATAAATTAAATAGTATGATAACGTATGGAAATATAGATCATAGAAAGTCCACCATCTTAATATTTATTCAATTCATTCAACAGTATATCTTCTTTATATTCTGCTTTCAAATTCAACTTTAATCATTGAGCTATAGTCATAAAACAGATGTACAGACAGCTAAAACTATAGAAAATGCATGTACAGAAGCTGATTCATTATACCCAGTAGTTTCCTACATTACGGAGAGGGCTACAGAGAGCTCTCTGACCACCACTTACAAAGGTACAGTGCCAGCATTGAGTGGTTAGCCCGACGGATTTCCTCCAAGCACAGGTCATGCTTACACTGGTTGAAGGCATTTGCATTCCACTCGATGTATTGTTGCTGATTTATAACTGCATTTAGCTCTCTTGCATCATATCGACATGGAAAGCTTGCAAAGAGGAGGCTCACACTGAGCATATTGATCCCACAAAAAAATCAACACTCTCCTCATCATTTGAGTCGGGCTTTAAAATACAAAAAAAATCTAAAAACCCAAAACAAAAAACAAAAAAACAAACTGATATGAATCCATGTGTGTAATAGTGCATCCTAAAAGATTGCAGACTAAATTAATTTGGGGTATTGTACAAACCTTGTATTTTCTATTTTAGTTCAAATAAATAGGACACTTATTAAGGATGAGTACAATTCATTCTAGGGAGCTGGCAAAAGTAAATGTTGGTGGGGAAAAAAGGGACTATTGAAGGATTTTTTTCTATATGTTTCGCATCATCTCAATGCATCCTTTTGCTTTTCCATAAACAGATGTAGTCCCTTAATGATGATTAAGATAATAATACAGGATTACAGGAGGGGCGATGAAAATTTGCTGCAGCCCACAGGACAGCAGTAAATAGTAATATACTTGTTTATTTCAAATAAAATGATTGCACACATTTGTAAAATAATGTTATGTAAGAAAATGCAAAAATCGAATATTATGTTTTATCTAATCGTGCTTTTTCTCCATACCTTTATCATAGTTGGGGCTCTATACTTCCCCACCACTATAAAATCATTTTAACAAGATATACTTTATGTGGTTTGAGGTAAGGGTTGACAAGTTCCTTACAGCTGTTGGAATAGATTATTAATTTGTGCCAACGATGGCACTTTTGTGACTATTTCAACCACCTAGCTACTATTTAGGAAGAAAAGAACCATCTTGTAATTGAATGCCATGCAAACAATTAGTTTAAACAAATAAATAAATAAAAAAAAGGTACAGATAGCTCTGCAGCTGCTGAGGATAACCCCTAATCTTGCTCAGGGTTGCCACCCCCTCGAACATCCTGTCTTCACCTCAGCAGACCGTAAGAACGAACTAAAATCGAGTGAATGAAAGAAATACATCTATTTAAAGCTGTTTTGCGTTTTTGTTGTATATGGTGTCAATCAAACCAACAAATACGCAAATACTTCCGTATACGTGAAAGGTGTTAAAGGACACGTTCATTCATTTAAATCACAGATAAAGACCAGAAATACCAGTCTCTGTTCGAGTTTGTCTTGTGTGATTGATTTTCACTTCACTACTATAACTGCTCAACGGTCAGCTCGGTTCTCCGCACTATTCGAACATTCGATATAGAAATATAAATAGTTGTCTCAATAATTCCTTAAACTTCGTGTTTTCTTGTGTATTTACTAATTGCTAAGAGTCAGTAAAGTCACTTACCGGTGTGTTTACGTCCAGTCTTGGCAGGTTTTCTCTGGTCAGAAACGTCCCTCAGCACGGAGCCTGTGGGAGTGTGTTGACGGGTGAGATGGTGAAGGTGTCGGTTGCGGCAGGAGACACTTTTTCGTCCAGAAAGCGTGGCTGTCCTCTCCCTCCCTGACTGCACTCTCAGCCGTTCCTGCTTTCTCTGTGCCGACATCTGACGATGGCCTTGGCTGATTTCTTCTCTATCTGATTGGCTCTCGCCAAACACAACGAACAGGACACGCCCTCTAGAAGCGAGAGCGAGTCATCGGACCAGAGATTGATTGGGTAATTTTTCACTCATCAGCCAATCATCATCAAGCTCTTAGAAACGCGCTTCGATGGATGCCGTTTTGGATGGATGACCCAAATGTGCAATAATGGACTCAATGGATGTGGAGTGAGTTTTGAAAATGGACTTTTCACATTCAAGGAGTGTCTGTCAGACATGACACCAAGAGCGGTATGGAGCAGATTTCGGGGTCAGACAAGGAACCAAGTGTACTTTTTCATTCTGATAAACTTTCTAGTTGATACAAGAATACTGTAATGTGTTAATAAATCTAGTCAACGCAGACAGCTTTAATGGCTTTCAAAAGAAACTGTTTTGCACATGAGTATTAAAGAAAATATAAGCCTGAGTCAGTGCACTCTGGTTCAGAGACAGGTTGGTTAATGGGCTTGCGAATGTTTGGACAAGAGATGTCTGGACTCAAACCGAATTGAAAAAAAAAATCTGTTTAAGATCAGTCACTTCCACAAAACACCATCTTTTATAAAATTGTACAGTAGCTTAATCTTTAGGTTTTATGTCAATCAAAGCCTAAAGCATTCCCTTACTATTTGATTGATGGCTTGATTTTCATGACGCTTTAAATATGTTCTCTATTTATTCCAAACGTTACTGGAATTCAAAAGCATGATGTAAAAAAATGTTTTTTAAATGTATATGTCAAATGAGATAGATGGTGGCGATGTAGACAGCAAACGACTGCTCAGATTCATTTTGTTAAGTCATATGCACCACCTGCAGCCACCTCACAAAGCACTCTTTCAGAGGAAATGTGAGAACTATACATGTGGCTGTAGTTCATTTTTCCCCCTCCCAAAGCACTAAAACATCTAAATTGGTTACAAAACTTTGCCTTAATTGTCAACTTGTTTAACACTGATTACTGTAGCTGCATTAACCTCATCTTAATCTTGCCTACACAATAAAGGCAAACTGCTATTTCCATATTTAGAAAATAATCTCTTGATAGTTTAAATTCTTACAAGGTACTGGATCCTAAACTTCTATTCTACCCTGTAACAGTCAAATAAGAATTGTTTAATTAATTTTAAATTAGTCCTGTTGACAAAAGATGCTTATAGAAAACTTAAGTAATAGAAAAAAAAAAAACATGTAATAAAAAATACAGCTAATTCATATATATATATATATATATATATATATATATATATATATATATATAATCTCGCAAGTTTTTAGATGTGTCCATCATAGACACTTTTGTGGATCTGGAGAGAAAGTCAGCCAGCTACAGAATGACTCAATTTCTACATGCGACAATTGCTGAAACCGAATGAAAGGAACATTAAACATTACAAAATTTTAAGATAAATTCCTAGACAGCTATTTAGACGCAAAGAATATTTTGAATATCTGACTACAAAAAACCTGATACAGCTGCAAATATGAATCAACCAGAGAGGGGGAAAAATAAAATAATAATCTACTTTATAACTAACAAACACACAACAACTGACTTCAGAGCCAAGCACATTCTTTATTGAGTTTACAAAATCAAATGAAGTGCAAAAATAAGTGCCTTAATTTCAGAGACTACGAAGAAGCAGGACTTCCACACTCTAAAGAAGGCACCACCGAGATACTAGTCACAGTATTTTGAATGCATGATTTCCAAAATTGATATGAAGATGGCGACAGAGAGAGTAAATATGATACCGTGGATACACTGGATTTATGCAAGAGCTGATCGCACACAGTTGAGTTTAAGCATGTCTCAAGCAACACTGTTCCTATGGCAAGGCAGTCGAAGAGTAATTTCATTCACTCTCGCAGAGCATGTAGCCAGAATAGATTAGATAACACATTTCAGGATTGGAATGTCATTTCTTTTGAGAAATTGAGTTAAGCGTATGAAAAAGGTGCAGAAAATTTGGGAAGCATCTGCTCCACAAACACTGAACAAAACAGAATACTGGTTGACGAAATGAAAAACAACAAAAAACAAATTCACTCTAAAGACCAAACCTTGTTAATTCACTTAATTCTGGAAGAGATTTAACTTTTCCATCAAATGTTGCTAAAACAGACAACATAAGATCTTAAGCGACCGGAATGAATGCGATGTGTAGGAAGACTGCTTGTGAACAGAGCCATCTGAAGAGATGCTGAGTGAACTAGCACCTGACACAGCAAATCACCTTAAGGCAGATCGTAAGGCCTCTGAACGTGACACCAGGGAAGTGACTAACAAGAGAGGAATACTAGGAGCTAGCAGGCTGCATCAGGTCCATGCCAAATCCTACCCGCACACACATTAAAGCTGAAAAACATACACGCAACCCAAAGGCCAACCACAGGCCAGAGCCCTTACAAACACACCCCGCTCTCCTCAGATCACTCACAGAATGGTACACTTTTTCTTTTTCTTCTCTCCATCCTTTTTGCCCTGTTCGACAACTGGCTTTTCATCAAAGAACCTTGAGAATTTGGTGTCTGCAGTAATCGGTTCCCTCAATGCAAGGAACCAACGGCCCTCGGTCAGGTATGACAGCGTGCCCATCTCCATCTCAACCTGGGTGCCCACTTTACCCTCTTTCTGCAAAGCAAGAATTTCCAACAGATCCAAGCCGGTCTGAACCGCCTCCACACCCACTGAACAGCCGAGTGTGACGTGGGCTCGGCTTCCAGGTTGGAGAGACTCCATGCTTGTCAGGAGTGCTGAAGGAACGCCATCTTGATCTGCTCCCTCAGGCCAAAGCTTCATCTGAGGCTCAGTCAAAGACACACGGGCGCCAAATGTGCGAGAGGTGACAAAGAGAGCGGTGACCGAGAGCTCCTCAGACTTTTCAATAGATTCCTTCACCACCTGCATGGTAAAGAACCACTCTTATTGTAAACAGTAAACATTTTCATGGTTAACCTGCAACTGCTAGAAATTATTGTACTCTTTGTTAAATAAGCAAAACAACTCCTAAGACTAAAACAGCCACTTTAGCTTTTTTGTAGAAACACAGGATTAAATTCTCATCATGTCTTGGTTTCCTGTCCAAACACTTCCTGTTGATTACTAGAAGACCAACCAAAAGCCGTATTTTGTGATAATTCTGCTCTTGTTTGATGACCTACTTCTTTTTCAACATATGGATAGACATGCTCACGCCAACAATGGAGGAGAAACACACAAAGGATTATAGAGAAAAAGTCACATCGGTGTGGTTACACAATCTGTAAAGCTGATAATTTGATTGTCTATGCCAACAACCAATGTGCTTCTCGTCATTTTCAAGGAATCGATTTAAGGCAGCTGTAAGAACATATTTACAGCAGCTTGACTTTTTATTTACAATCTGTCTTGCCATTAATCAGTAAATGTATGGTTTCGGTGGCTTTCTTGCTTTATAATTTTTTTTTTAAAGAATTGTACTTTTAAAAATGTTAAATATAATTTTTTTACATATATTAGTCAATTTAGACAAATAGACATATGCACAACCTATTATTTTGTGTGCCGAAAATTTGACAATCAAATGCATGTTTATAAAAAAGAAAAAAATATATCATTCTCTCCACTTTTACAGATTGTGGAGTGACTAACAACCTCATTGCGGTCATTAAAACAAGTCGAAATGACAGGCAGCGAGTTGTGAGCACACGCAACCCAATTATGTTGTGGAGCCACAAATAGCATAGGGTGCTACAGGAAACAAAGGCGGCGATCGGTTTCTTCGATTTAATTATTTGAATGATTGAGCTTAGATACAGTTGTTACACATCATGAAGATGCCGAAAACAACTCGGGAGAAGATGTACCAGCTCTTGCTTAAAAAGATTTAAGTTGAGAGGGAAGTTGAATAGGATGAGTGACAAAAGCATAATTCAATGTAGGAGTTTTATGAATCTCAAATATTTTTTTAAGTACTATCCTAAATGTAAAAATAATTGATAGAATTAAAAGAAATAATTATCCAATATTTCAAAATACTGTGTGATTTTTACAGGTTATGAAAACATTTTTACATCAATTCATATGAAATTGTCTCCCAACCAAATATTCAGGAAAATTCTTATCAAAAAAGTATACAGATCTGCAACATGGTCTTTTTTGTAATTCAAAGCTGAGGAAGTAGAACAGCTTAGCGTTTGAAAAACGTCTTTGTTCTCAGCTGAATCTGAATACATGCAAGCTTCATTCTATACAGCAGCAGTTTTCAAATAGTGGGGCTCTGTCAATGGGGGTGCGTTTGACCTCGGGCAACATGCTTTTATAAAAAATTTTTTTATATAGAATCTCGCAAGTTTAGATGTTGTGTCCATCATAGACACTTTTGTGGATTTTGTTTTGTAGAATAAGGTAAAATACCACTCCACTACATTAGGGGACAGTGGCGCTCTCTTTGACAGAGTATAAAGTGTAGAAGACAGGCGGAGAGAGAAGAAGATAGAGAAACGAAAGTCTCCCGAAAGTAATAAGATAGAAATATGATGATGCGTATGTAGCGATTGGCTTCACTGTGACTACAGTGGGAGACGAGGTACGACAGGAGTGCTTACTAAAAATGTTGGCAGCGGACGGCATGAAGCCAAATAAATGAAGGCGTCACTTAGACATTACACTTCAATCATGCTGAAAAGCCGTTTGAGTTTTTTTCAGCGAAAATGCATCAAATATTGCCAGCAATCATGGTCAGTCAAACCATGTTTATAGTTTTATTAAGGATTTAATGTTTTTTTTACATTTCAGATGCACCTTAAATCTTTTCTGCTACAGTTAATAAAGCTATTCTTTATTGCAAGTTCGTTCATATTTCTCTCTTTTTTCTCTTATACATTAATAAGGACACTGTTATGCAGAGGTGTACTAAACACATTTAAAGAAAAATAATACTATTAATAGTTGTGTGGGGGGAGGTTCTCCTTGGGGGGGGGCGACAGAAAATAATTGAGAAACACTGCTATACAGCTATCAATTTACATTATTTAACAGACTTACCTGTAGCTCGGCATACTCCTTTGCCCCATCTGCTTTTCCATAGTCACAGAACTTTGTAGTACAGTGGAGTGCCATTGGGTTCTGAAAGTACTGCTCAAGATCCACTTCTTTCTCTGCTTGACCCGTAACTGAAAGGAGAAAATGTTTCTGAAAAACAGACACACTAGCAAGAGTGCAACTACAAACCCTACTCACATTCACTGATGTGTTCTTTGAAGGCCTCCAAAGTGTCCAGCGTTTTTAGGAAATCCATTGTTGCACACTTGATCCTCTCCTCTTCCTCTGGAAGCAAGAGCCAGCCAAAGAATAGCGGTAACTCAGGCAACTTCGGCTCCGCTTCAGCCTCTTTTGGGAGCTCTGCTTGATCTCCATCCGAATCAGGAGCCTTTACCTCTTCTTTGCTTCCTCCTGTTTTTGCCTCCTCACTTCTTGCAGACTCATCTAGCTTGGCTTCACAGACAGCAGGGAGTTTGGGCTCTTCTTTGACAGGCTCCTCCTGTTTTATAGGCTCCACCTCTTTCACAGTTTCTTGTTCCTGCTTCTCAGGTTCAGAGTTCTCTTGAAGCTTCGGTTCCTCAGGCTTCTGCTGTTGTGCTTCAGGGGTCTTTTCAGAAGATTTGGGAGCAGGGGTTTCTTCTGGAGATTTTTCTGGCGCAGAGGGTTTAGGAGGAGCTTCCTCACATTCGGTCACAGCTGGCTTCTCTGCAGCAGTATCGATAGGCTTCTCTGGTTCAGGGACTGTCACTGGAGGATCTGCCATCTTTGAGGGTGTCTCAGAAGGCTCTTCAGATTTCAGATCCAGTTTCTCCATTTGCTCCACTGGAACTTCCTGAGTTTCGGCAATAAGCTCTGGAGCATCCTGGCTTGGTTCAGCTTCCATTGTTACACCACAGACTGTTTGAGACAATTTAAGAAATTGGACATTAAATACTTAAATGCGCCCTACCCCTGTTGCCTCTGGTCTTGGAATGAATAGTTTTATAGATCCATTTTCTTTTCATGGGGAACTACTGCTTCATGCCATCATTGGATTAATAAAAGTTCATTTGAACCCTGTTTTTGTGTGTTATATTGTGTTTATTTGTGAATAAGGGACTTTAATTTTCTTTTTAACTCAAGCAAGCTGGTTTACAGGTGGAGACTGTTCGGCAACAACCCAGCCCAGATTTAAATACAGTCTAATCAATATTTGATTATTCACCACAACTCATTTAAAATCAGGAGTTGCATTTGTGTTTAAGAAATTCTACATGTGGCAAGTTACACCTACTATACAGAGACAGCAGTGAGGGTCATTTAGCAAAAACATACAAAATCATAAATGTGCACAATCACATCCCTGATTTAAGACAAAAAAAAAATAAAAATTTGTATATATATATATATATATATATATATATATATATATATATATATATATATATATATATATATATATACACACACATACACATACATATACACTCAACAATTACTGCAGGAAAAAAATCTAACTTGGTATACTTTACATAAGAAATTACAATATAAAAACCACTGCCATCTAATGGTAAAGGCTAATTTGGCTTCTCATATTTATGTTTCTGCTATATATAGTTTTTTTGGAGTGCTATGCTAAGGGTGTGGCTATTGTCTTGGGTTTATAATAGCTAAAATGTCACCATACAGTTTCTTCCAAAGAGTAAGTGGCTGTTTAAATCTTGGGGAGTGCCATATCCTAGTTTGTGTGTGCTCCTAGTAAATTACTAAACAATACAAAACACAAGTTCCTCCTTTTTGTCTGGTTTTCTAGTGATCGTTCATGAAAAGCTCTTCATGGTTTTAAGAGTTGGCTACTATTAAAAATCCTCCCATGATAGGGTAGTTAAGTTGCAATTGTGTCATTATTACACAGAAGCTTCCTCTCTTTTGGTGATTAAGCAGTAATAAATAAATTAAAGACATTTTACCTACAATTTACCTATTCGTTCTTAGTAAAATCACACTGTATGCAGCACAGAGAAAAAGCAGAAGTAGAGCTTAAGCTAAAATATTGGGTTAAATTGTGATACAAAAATTGCAAGGTATACATAGTGAGGACACCCATTATAAAAACCCAACCTTGGGAAGATAGTGTTAGAGTGGTTCAAATTCATCAAGCTGTTAAACATCAAAATGACAACATTTCAAGCCCTTTTAAAACGGAAAACCTGCCCCAACAGGTCTGCCCAGCATTGATGACTGACTGGTGCATGGGTCTTCTAGTCAGACCAAATATTGAGAATATAATGCTCAAAACAAGCAGAAAACACCAAAATCTGATTATTGAAACCACTTTTGTAGAATATGTATACATACACAAGTAAAGCCTAGTTAAAACCAGCCCCTCTCACTACTTTGTTTTGTTATTTTGTACAGAGGGTCTGGAACAGAGCCTTTGAGTTTTGTTTTGTTCATGGAGGTGGGCGTTCTGCCATCCTTTAACACGATTGGATCTGCCTTCACTCAATCAATAAATTCTGTTGTGATGTATGTATCCATGTTAAATATGGCAATGATTTTTTTCTATAATCTTCTGCTCTATTTTTCTTGCGACGCATAGAGTGCCACCCAGTGGCTTTTTTAGGTCTTGACAATACTCAAGAGCCAGCTTTGATTGGTCCAGCGCTAAATTTGCTTCGACATAAAAAAAAAATTCAGCATACGATGTTTATCCCGGAACGGATTAATTTCGTATCTTGAGGTATCAATGTATAGCTGTCGTGTGATAGCCTTCAGTTGTAATAGCTTCATAAAGAAAGCACTCTAAAGAAGCATGATTTATTGCTTAAGCTATTCTTGCGGGAAACACATTTAAGCGGCATGAATCGGACCCCGTCGAATTTGGCCTTTTTATACCATTATAAGCCTCATCATTAACAGACATTATTTTTTTCTGTGGCTCAGGTGGAACAGGGCACTACTGAGCAGGTTGTAGATTAAAGAGTAAACTTGAAGACAATTGAACCAATTAAACAGCTCCTTGTTAAGCAAATCGCTTTAAATGAAAGCATCAGCAAGACAGGAACTGAAAATGTACAAATAAGAGCTTAAATGATAAAATAAAACACCAAATACCACTCAAACCCCTTTGCATCTGAACTTCTCCATTACTTTACATGCAAATATCAAAACCCATCATCTTTGCATCGTTCAGACTGATAAAACAGACTTGACGGGTTCATAGTCCACCTCTAATGGAAGATGACGCAGTAGCGTATTATAAACGAGGTTTAAATGTAATTTTAGACACGGCCCTTATGGTTTTAGGAAGCAGAAGCAGGCCACTGTTTTATAACAACTCAGCTGCGAGGCGTGGGACGCCAACACCTGCACTTCATTAAGGGCAAATTAATGCAACTAAAGGCAAAGTTGAAAGAAAACCTACACTTCTTTAGCCCAGATTAAACACGACAAAACGGTCGCAAAGCCACTCGCCAGAATTTGCTTACCACCCTTATGTGATTCAGATAGACCGTATAATAAATCGAAGACAAAGAAGCCGAGCTTAAGCCCCTAACGGTCGGTTTTAGGGTGGCAAGTTGGCAGCACATCACGCAGACTTCAAGCACACTGAACTGGAGTAATATTTGTGTACGCTTTACGACAGTTAGACTTCTTAACATTAAATGGAGAAGGTTCAGCAAAAATGTTCCAAAAAGAGAGTGACACTTGCGTTTCACTACTGTTAGGTAGTTGGAGTGTTTCGGGGAGTGGCAGTGCCCGTCCACGTTGCCCGCAGACAAAACAAATCAGCGTGGCATGCCTCGCGCAGCATGAGAAAGAAGCGCAGGCCGGTCACACCATTTTGAGTTACATCTCTTTTCGAAAAAAGTCTGCTTTGGGAAGCGAAACTCTCATAGGGTTTCAACGATAAACGTAGCGGTGAGCGATGGGAGTAAATGTACTTACCAAAGAGCGAGCGCAGGCAGAAAAACGGTCACAGTTCCCAGATGCTGAAAGCGCCGTGTGGCCAAACTCCACGTTTCTCCAGAGCGCCGCGCAGAAGACCCCGCCTGGTCGAGCACGAGCAGTAATTAGGGAACTCAACGGAAACCTCTGGCACTGTCTTGAGCACGCTGCTGCGACCACGAGAGCGCGGAAGGGAGAGGCGGGTCACACGCTACAGAGGCAGATTTTTAAGCGCGCTCCCGCGACTTCCGGGGTGATTAATATACCAATTTTGTTACAAATCATTAATTAAAAGTGGTCTCAGTATACACACTGACTGGACACTGGAATAATGTTCAATATATTTTTAAACGATTTTAAAGAGTGTAGATCATGTTGATCAAAACATAAATTAAAGTCACATTTTAAACGAACACTTTATGCCTTTAGGTTGATTCTCCAACATTCTCTGAGATATTAAGTAGTTAAAAAAACAGTTTTAGAATCTGTTTAGCTGTCTTTGAATATTTTAGAATAGGTTAGCATAGATTAGTACGGAAGCTCATTGCTGCCTCACATATTTTTTCCTCACAATTATTTCATAACAATGACAGATTTTCTCATAAAAATAAATATATTGTCGGTAATTGACCTTAATTTTGTAGTTTTGCTTTTTCTGACATAATTATGTCGATCGTTTTTACAAGATCATATTCTTTTTTTTAATAATTATGTCGTTTTTACAAGGTCATTTAAATTTTTTTTTGATAATTTTGTTGTTTTTACAAGGTCATTATGTCGTAAAAACAACTGTATTATTTAATTCGTCACATTGTTATATTTTGCCATTTGTTTTTGGCTTGACATGGCACATTTAAATGAGTTGGTTGACTTATTTTTTTTTCTCGGCTTAAACCACAAAGATATTTGATCAACACAGAGTCTCATCCAAGGGATCATTTTTAGCCTGCAGACTCTGCATTGCTATTTAAAATGTTTGAGACATTGATGTTATCTGGTTGGGTTGATTATGGACGGATGTGCTATCCAAAAAGATCTCAGTTTGAAAAGGCTGAAATTACATCAATGATGTGCAAAGATATAACAGTCTCATTTTTAGAACATAACTGTCATTTCTACAAGATAAGTATGTCAATTTTAAGACATAATAATATTGTTAAAATGATCTTTATTAAAATTAGATCTTTTTAAAATACATAAAATGTTGTGATAAGATCTTTTATCATAAATGACATAATTAAGTCGTATTTATGACATGATAATTTCTACCTTTAAGAATGTCCTTCTCCCTGTTCAAAACCATGTACTAAGTACATTTTTTTAAAATGTAGCCTACTCAAAGTGGCTGCACTATTGTATGAATTATGGATGTCCTGCGCTTATCATGCTGTCAGTCTCTTCAGTCTCTCATAGAAACTATCTCCTGAGTGTGACGCAACCATCCACACTTCAGAGCCTTGCATAAAGGTACTTCTCACATAAACTTCTCACAAACTTTTGATTCTAATGTACTGCTGAGCTAGCATATTTCCATCGCAAAAGACATGCACTGCGTATAACATTTCAAACATACTGCTTGTACCAGCCATGGTCATGTGTGGAGGTTACACTCATATAATGATCGTTTTGCTATTCATTACTTGACAAAGACACAGGGTGAATCAAGGTGGTCTGAGGTCACTCTTTGTGGGGGCAACCTTGTGTGTACCTTTAAATACTATTTATTTTAAGAAATTACTTTTAGCAAAACTACCACTGAAAGTTTTTCAAGTCACTATTTTAAATTTTAAATGCATTTTGTTTTATTTTCATCTATGTCTGTTAGGTCTTCTTGCCTTCTACTTTACCAAATATATATCAAACCAGCTGGGTCGTGCAAGCCACGTCTTGTTATCTGCAAGGATGTGCGCTAGACTGTTTACAAGATATGCTTCCTGATGTTGCTCTGACAGGTTTAGGAATTAAAACTGATGAGCAGTAAATTAGCATGCTCTCGAGGGTGTGCTCATAAAGTGAAATGAACAGCAAAACCTTTAACACACAAATGGAGAGTACTATTGTTGTTTATTGTTATGCATTCAAAAAGATTTTGTTCTCCATTTTTTTAACATCATTCAATTGATACATTTGGTACAAACAGCTTCTAGAAAAATAGCTTGAAAGCTGCCTTAGAATTACTGTTTGTCATTCCATTGAAATAATAACGGTTAATTCTAGGCATCTCAAGTCATCTTGAACAAAAAGCCACTCATAAAGACAACATGAAACAAAAAAAAATCTGCCTGCAATCCAGCACAGTGCTTCTCAGGCAGACTTTATTTCATTAGGAAAGATGCATTAGTTCTGACTTGTTTTGGAGCGGGATGGAGTCAGCTGCAGCCAGTTGTTTCTCAGGTTTCTTATTTCACACTGTGATTCGATGTCTTGCTTCCTGAAGAGCCTGTGGTAGAAAAAGAAGAACTATTTTCTGTTACCTTTTCTTAGATTCAGATACAGAAAAAATGGGGCAAAAAGAATAACAGAGCCAAAACAATGCTATCCAGAGCGTCAAAAGAAGAGTACAGAAACAAGTTCCTCGTATATGAAGTTACTTCAGTCAAAACAAGATAACGATAGTCTTTTCATTTAAAATCAAGAAGAGTCATTTAAACCAGTTCACTTGCACATCAGATATTAGAAAGATAAATGTCATGATGTTCCGTAAGTTGAATGAATCAACAACAGATTGCATTGAAAACTTTGGTTTGTCATGTCTACAATTTACAAATATATATTTAACAAGTCAAATATAACACACACATAACTGTCTTCAACAAGAAAACTTAGGAATTTTAAAAACTAAATTAAACATAATTATACAAAAAAGTATAATTAGATTATAAGGGTTTTAAAACCGTTATTAATCTTTTTGGCTCTCTTTTATATTAATTGGGGGATTCGTTTAGTGTGATGTGATTAAAAGTGAGTAAAAGCTCACTGTGATTATCTAAACAGGACAGCCCTCAAAAACAAAAAAAACAAAAAAAATACAAAAATGCAAAAGTAGAGACAAAAAGTAAAATAAATAAATCCAGAGCAGTTCATATTATGGTCAACCGCTGCAACCCCAGATTTAACATGATCTAAAAATAGATCCCACACAGTTGAGTGACATAAACAAGTAACAAACTCTATGAATAAATACATAATCTAAAAAAAATCTTTATTTAAAGTTGACCCATTATGCCCAAATTACAGAATGCAATGTTTATCAAAAACTGCTTCTTCGATTCATCTCTTATTTTTAGTCTACTCAAAAAACCTCTGCAGGGTCAATGTAGACGCTAAAGGGGACCTAGACTTGGAGGGAGTACTGGGGCCCCTTATACTGGGATATGAATACTAGTTCAAATCTGACCCAGAAACCCAAGTACATGGGTACCTGCCATAATGATTGGCATCATTCTAGTTAATATTAAAGCCTCCAAAGGACGCAAAGCCAAGACAAACCAATTTGAGAAAAACAGCTCGAAGGAAACATAGCGAGATTGAGAAATATTGCTGACTTCCCTTGAACTGATGAATTTTTTTAATTATGAGTTGTATTTTGTACATGCGAAAACACGACTTTATCAAATGAAATGTTCAAATCAGTTCATCTCTATTGTGGCTCCATAGTTACCCAGCCATATGTAGAGCTAAATTATGCAAAACTTGAAATCATTAAATATGCCCCCCTCAGAGTTTTCATTAAGGTAAATTCATGCAATATGCATCTAAAAACTGAGTCTTCTGCCAAAAAGCTGACAAGTGCAAGTGATCCTCAAAGGAAAGTGGTAGCATCTGTCTGCCATGACAGAACACCGGTGTTCCAATAAATTCAGCTTCCACTATTTCCTGTTTCTTCCAGAGCAGCCCTGACGAGAGACCATTGAGTGAAACTGTGTCCATGAAAGAAAACCTGGTTAATATTCATAAAACATCACCATTAGGAACAGATAACATTAGAAATGGAATTTATTCTAATAACTGTCCTAAAAATGAACACCGCACATTGCAGTCAACACATCAGACCAGCCCATCGGAAATTGGCGCGAAATCCCCGATTAACCACACCGGCCTGGAGCTAGGGGTGTTTTATATTAGCTGTATACCTGAGCATTTTTAACATGGCTGTCAATGGGATCCTGCTCATGTCTAGAGTCCGCCTCAAGCGGTCAGCTACTTCCTAAAGCACATCGAGAGGAAAATCTGGAGATTGCCCATCGGTGAGTATGAATTTCAACACTGAAGTAGATATGAATCTCAATAAAATACCAAATTACTTCACCAAATGTAAATCGCGTTACAATAAAAATATGTTTTTTTGGCTTTGATTTCGCTTAACAGTCATCGAAAGGCAAGATGAATGAGAGAAAGAGAGAGGGGGGTGTCTTTGTTGACCTTCTCGATGGCTTCCACGGCAGACTTATCATCTAGCAGTTTGGCCTGCTCCAGTGCCTTCTCAAAGTGTGACACACAGGCCTTAAAGTTACCCAGCTTCACTGTGTAAAAGTAAAAGAGCACCTAATTGTAAAGCACTGTCATCTAATTTAACTCCTCATGGTTATACATCTGGAGCAGTGTAGTGTGAACTCACATTCCGTCTGCGCTGTGAGCACATTGGCATTGAGTTGCCACTTCAGATCACTGATGTCATCGGCAGCCATGAGTGAGCGGTTTCCATAGTCGCGAGCCTCAACGTATCGCCTGAGCTCAAGGTAACATCGCCCGAGTTCATGGAACAGCCAAGCTTTTTCTAATGCTCCAGAAACTAATGGCACCTTCTCCTCCCAGCTATTCAGATACATTGGAGAGAGCATTTAAAATAGAGTTTTAGGGTTGAAAACATCGTTAAACACACTTACGCTTGAATTGCTTGTTGAAACCTGCCAATCCGCGCATTAACACGGCCAATATTGTCCAAAGCTCTGGATTTGTTGTCCAGCAAGTCACTATGGAATGACTCAAAGTAACCCGATGAGTTATTTATTACAGAAACACCATGATATTGTCTTCTCTCACCATTTCTTGGCCAGTTCCAGATCTTTCTCATGATGATGCAACGCCTTGTCCATATTCCCAAGATCCATTAGTGCATTACCTTCAAAGAGCAAAGCGACATTTACCATGTGACAGACCACTGAGTATTTCAGTCATATAAAGACTTTGCTCTACCAATGCAGCTGTGCAAGTTTCCAAGCACTTCACTCTTAATGGAGAGCACCTCCTCGGACCATTCCTTCACCACCTTCATGAGCTCCTGAGCCCTCTTTAGGCTACCTTCTGCATTGCCTGAACTCAAAGCTGTCATCAAACCACAAAAAAACTCTTCAGATTGCAAGATCACAAAAGCAGTAGTGCTTTAATGCTTGCTCATCAAGCATGTGATTGAACTGCAGTCGTCTGCTTAGTGATGTTTTCTGTTTATTGCTCTGTAAAGGTAGCTTCAGCTGACGATTACTTGATTGGATCAATGGATGGAAAACAGAGGAGAACGTTCACCTGTATCGATTTCCTCTAGAGTGACCAAGACATATCGTGTGGGATCCGAAGGCGGCTTGTTTTGAACCCTACTCCACTGTTGCTGCATTAACTTCCTGTCTCTGTGACGAGCATAGATGGGCTTCTGCTGCTGCCAGAAAGCCATCCGTGTGTCCAAAAATGAGATTGAGTTGATGATCAGATCCTGGACACGCTCTCCGGTTCTTATCTTGCCTTTTACAAGATCTGTTTGGAAATACAGTACACCTTATATGATTTTGAGTGAAAGAAGAGTGAGAGAGAGGTGGTTGTGGTGGTTGGATAGAAAAAGATAAGAGAGATGAAGATAAAGAAAAAACTGAAAGAGAAAGACTGGAGAGAAAGGGAAAGGAGAGCTAAAGAGAAAAGAAGGTGGTGGAGAAAAATAGAGGAGAAAAGCTAAAGAGAAAAAAGAAAACTGAAAGAGAAAGAGTTGAGAGAAAGGGAAAGGAGAAATAAAGAAAGAGGAACAGGTTGGAGAAAAAAATAGAGACAAAACAAAAGATAAAGAGTGGAGAAAAAAACAGGAGAGAGGGAGGGTGAAGAAAAAGAGGGAGGACACAGGGTCAAAAGACAAGGGAGAAGAAAATAAAAGAGAGAGAGAGAGAGTGGAAAGAAAAAGTGGGAGGAGGGAGATGAAGATAAAGAGAAAAGGAGAAAAAACAGAGAAAGATTAACAGAAAATAAAAAGATAGAGAGTGGAAGGAAAAACAAAAGAGAGAATTGGATAAGGAAAAAGAGAGAGGAGATGAAGGAAAAAGACATGAGAGAAAATTGAAAAAGAGAGAGTGAAAAAAAGGGGAGAGGGAGGGATAGAAGAGAAAAAGGGAGAGGAGGGAGATGGAGAAAATAAAAAATGAGAGAAAAAATTAAAGAAAAGGTTGTAAAAAAGGGAGAGGCAGGGAGTAGAGAAAGATAAAGATATAAATATAAGTGAGTTTGATAAAAACATAGAGAAAGATGAACAGAAAACAAAAAGATAAAGTGGACAAGGAAAATAGTAGAGCAGATAAAGAAATAAAAAAGAGGGAGGTAGGCACAGAAAAAACAGAAGGAGAGGGATGAGGATATATAGAGAATGATATATAGTAAGAGAGAGAGGAAGTACGAACAAGAGAGAAAGACAGCAGAGAAAAAGGTGAGAAACAAGAAAGAGATGAGCAGAATGTTTATCAGAACTGAGAGATGAAAGGAAGAAAAAGAGAAATAAAGAGGGGTGCAGAGAGACAGAGGGAGAACAATCCCGAAAGCAAACACATATACACACATACTGACCCTCATCCCGCAGAAGCTTTCCTAAGTATTCTCTGTCCCTGTGAAGCTGTCCCAACAGCTGCTTGGCTATTTTTTCACCCTTGTCAACCTTTTGGCCAAACTTCTTGGATTCGGTCCTCTGATGTCTGTTCACAGGCTCAGGATAGACCTTGAACATTTAGATTAAAATGAAAAAGGGGTAACAGTGACAGGCGAGAGAGATGAATCTTTGACTGACCCCTTTATACTTATGGAAGAAAGACAGGTCTCCTTTATTTTCCAGCTTCACAGAAGAAGGGCCTTTGGTATTGAGAAAAAGAAAGGTTTTGATGAGGTAACTGTGAACACTGCATCACAAACAAACAATCTCCTCCTGCTTTGTTTGTTCATGCACTTACTGCCAATTGAGTTGTTGATAGCTTCCTGAGCCTTCTGGATTCCTAGCCGGAACTCCTGCAGCTCAGGACGAAGCTTGTGGCCCCTGTGATAGTAGACTAAAGCGAACTCAAAGTCCCCCATCGTGTACAGGGCTTCAGCCTTCTGGTATAGACCCTACAGGAATATTATGAAGTTATAGATGTCAGAAACATCTGCTAGAAATGTCAAGAGCACCTTTTCATGTTACTCATGTTACTCACTGAACTCTCAGAGCCCCAGCTTGACTGAACAAGCTCAGTACAGCACAGTAAAATATTGAGGTACAATGAACTCTATCCAAAATAACACAAAATACAAAACAAAAACAGGTTTACTGCTGTACAAAAACCTTTATTAGAGGTCAAATAGCACTCAAACTGAGGACTGCCATCCAACCCTTTAACTCGCCACCAAACCAAATGTTTGTATTTTATTGAGCTTTATTTGATTACAAGTTAAATATGAAAGAAAGAAAATATTCTGTGTCAAATGAGATATTTGACGTGATACTTCTATTAATTTTTTTTAAAGTGAGTAATTTTAAATAATATTCCAAAATAAATTAGAATTACAGTTAATTTTTGGTGGAATTTCACATATTTGTATGGTTCGTTCATTTAACTAATAGCTATTTACCAAAAAAAAAGCTAATTAAGCATTTGGTAGTCAATTATGTTTAAGAAATTATAGGATTTTCTAAAAATTATAGGGATCAATTACAGGAATTGAATGATAGTAGTCGTATTAGAAGCTAAGAAATGAAAACTGAAAAATAGAAACTGTACTTTCTTATAACAGCCTTTAAGGTGAAACTCTTCTTGTTCTCTTCCATTTTGTTGAAAAGGTATACTTTAATACATGTTTAAGGTACAGATTAAGAGACTTAGTGCTAACTTTATTTAGAGAAGGACAAAATAGTTTGGAAAAAACTTTATCTGGATTTTCCTGGGTGTTCTCTACTTCCTTAGTAAAGAAGCCGTTGTGTTCATTTTAAACTGGAGCCAGTTTGCACCTACGTAAGATCCTGATGTTCCAGTTGTCTTTAACCCAGTTGATCCTGATGCTTCCATTAAGCAGGTGTCTCCAAATCCGGTCCTGGAGCGCTGGAGGCCTAAACAATTTTGGTTCAACCATCTTGAAACACACCTTTGAAAAAAACGCTAGAGTAGTTTGCATTGTAGAGCAGAGTTGCACTAAAATGTTCAGGCCTGCGAGCCTCCAGGACTGGATTTGGGGAAAGGGTCTCAAACCGAATCCCTGGTGGCATTATATATCTTCAAATACAAAATTTGTCATTTACAAAGCTGTCATGACATTAAACATTGTATTATTAGTTTTTGTATTATTATTATTATTACTCTTTCTCTGTGAAAAATCTCCATAGCAAGAAAAGTGGGAAGAAAAAAAGGGGTTTAGCATACAACCATTTATTTTATGTTTTCTATTTAGAATATGTACATGATTTAATATTTAATTTACATGAAAGGTTGTAACATATATATTATACTTTATGGAGGTGATTAACGATAATATAGAAAACCCCTTCCTCTCCTTTTGAGTGTCTCAGCATCAGTTAATGTGGTGTGTGACCTCTGCCGGACAAAGGCCGTACTGCATGTTCATTTACACAGGATCCACTAACAGATTTGAAGACATTTGAAGATTAAAAGCTGTTGAGAGTTTGAGGGTTGAAAAACACTATTAACGTACAACTCACCTTGAAAAAGTTTCTATTGTCTTTGAGGGAGCTCTCAGCGTCTTTCAACGCGTTCTCTGCAGATCCCAACTTAACAAAACACTTCGACCTCGCCACGAGACAGTTTTTATCACCAGGCTGCAAACTTAAAGCCTGGACAACAATAAAAAAAACGGAAACAAAGTCTGTTAGCTTAATGTCACGTGACGTTACCATTAGGTTGATCGCGCCGGTTATCAGCTCACCGTCGTAAAGCTCTCGACGGCTTGGACATAGTCGCCCTTCTGGTAAAGATGATCACCTTCAGCTACGTAGGTGCTGAATGTACTTTTCGGTCCTTGAACCTCCTCGCTGTCGGGCATTTTGCTTTTGTTTAAGGCTAAAAATATTGAAAGAAGCTAAAACCCCAGCTAAAGCGAGTAGTTAATTCAGTTTAAACCGCAGTATCCTAGCAACGTGACTAACAAAGCCCAGAGGAGCCAATCATCTGTGAGAACTTTGATTGACATACCTACACATAGTACGCCATACCATCCTCAATTCTGGATTTTATTTCACAATATGAACTTTCCGCTTAATTTCGAACAGAATAAGATTGTTAGATAGCACACAAATGTATTTAATTTATAAGAACTCAAATGACGCCGCAATAGACGGATAATCATCTGTCCGTTGCCCAGCAGTTAGTAGCTTTGCAGGAATTGAAGAAAACTAAGAACTAAATTGACCAAAGAATAAATTTAGCTGCTTTGGGAGAAAGGAAGAGGGCTTTGATAAATTCTAACAAAATAAACATTTTGGTTTTACATTCTGGATCCTACTTGTTTATAAAACAAACTAAAAAGATTCCATCTGTAGAATCAGCATAACAATATACATGTTAAAACAATTTCTATAGCGTGTTTACATCGCAAGTTTGGTCTTTGACCAAACGCTGTACCATCCTTAAACAAACAAACAATTTGTGCTACCTAAACTTGGTGAATCAACTTTTCAAAATGTATGTGATCATTTAAACTTAACTTCTCAATCAAATACAGTTACTTAACAATATAACTAACAAGATTAAAAAACACATAATTCCTTATTCAGAATACATTGGGCAAAATTTTCAAATATTTAAATACAAGCTTGCATCCTTCTTTTGTCATGATTAAACAAATCCAATTGCTGGAAAATTTAGATGTGAAGAAGATATGGCTAAAAAGATTGCTTGTCCACAAAGTTGGCAGGCATGGATAATGAGTATTTGGGCGCTACACAAAAATAGCTAAAAAAGAAAGAAAAAGAAGCATAAACAACATGGAGACAAGAAAGTTAAACATTTGGTGATGGGGAAAACAAAGAGGCTTGTTTTTATTTACATGGCTTCTTTAAAATGGCTCATTACCAACACTTCAAGAGGAGTGAGCAAAGTCTGCCTGGACAGTAGAACTTTGCTGAAAGATCTTACAATATGAACAAAAGGAACTTTTCACTCATACAGTTTGATCAAGATGATGTTCAGGTTAAATACAGCAACAGATTTTGGAGAACAAAAACCCTTGAACGATGGAAAGTTGAGGAACATTTAATTAAAACAGTTGAGATCATCAAACATGGCTCATTAACCATGCCAGCATACTACATCGATTCATATCAAAACAGTGACTGCTCAGTCAACAGAATCAAACAACCAGATGAATTCCTCCTCACACATTCCCTCCAGATGACACAACGCTTGCAGATGATCAGAGTCTTGCTGAGATTAACCTAAAGAAGCACAAGTCCTAACATATTGAAAGATCATCCATCCATCCATCCAATGCTCCCAATCGGCAAATTTACAATAAATATACATATCAAAAAAAGTGAGTTTTCAAAGTTAAAAAAACTTGTTAACTATGAACACAAAAAAAACACTTTACATTCCAGTAAAATGTACAATGCAGCAAAGGACTGAATGGCAACATGGACAGATGCAACTTACAGAGGGCCATACGCAACTGACGAGCTCTTTCACTCACTCTTGTATGCAGTAGTCCAACATTCCAGTACTATTCTTATTACATTTGGCATGATGTTCTGCATTCACATCAATGTTTGTGAATGGCCTGAAAATTCTTTGTGATGCTGCATAAATATCTTCTGTGTAATTTCAACTGTACACATGTGATCGACCGACCACTACCAGACTTGTGCCAACAAGTGATCTTTTTTCTGCTGTGCAGGATGATATGGATCTGGTGATGCTGACGCTGTTTTTTAAAAATAAGGCTTATGAGAGAGGAGCCTGCTGGATGATCCAGCAATCATCAGCTGACGTACAATGAAACTTGAAGGCTTCTTGAAGCTCTAAACCCTATGTGTGATGATGCATCAGTGTACATTCCATACAGTACATACAAAAAATCAAAAGCTGGCTTATAAGGGCTAAAAAAAGTGTGCAATGCATCTTGTTCTGGAACAGAAAGGCTGCGCCCCTGCCGTTGTCTTTGTGGGCAAGCAGTAAAAACAAGTCAATGGCACAGACGAAAGTCGACTTTGCAGCCCGGAGAAGAAGAGACCGAGGGAACTGTAAGGGGTATGTCGTCCGGTTCAGCAAAATCAAAACTTGAACTACTGCATACATGATGGAAGTGTCCATCTTATCCAAACTGGAAAAAGAAATTCCCAGGGCCAGATGCTGCAGGAGGAAGAACAATTCACTTACTTAAATCCTTTAACAGATCTCCGTCAGAACAAGAGCTGTGTTTAGAACAGTTAAGAACATGAGCTGCCATTTTCCAGTTGATGCTCTGTACTCATGTAACCTGCAATCCGACTGCAGCTTAAAGTGCCACATCAGTTCTTTCTTTTATGGGACCTTTCTCAGATATTTTTGACAGTTCAAACCGCTCAACTAAGATTTGTAAAATATGACAATCTTTTACACACCTCAACAGCATCCTCACCAGTTACATCACTTTTATCCAACTTATACTGGAGAAGACTTTAGGGCAGCTCTTCTGCATTTTGATGCACTTTACTTCAAAAAAATAATGCTTTATTATTACATTAAACGAGAAAAATAAAAAATAAAATGTGAAAATCTATTATTATTAATAATCTAAATAGTATTATTCCATAAAAATAATGCACAGACCAAACCATATGTCCTAGAGATTAGAAATTTAGACAAATGATAGTACTCAAATAGGGGAGAGGTTCTGAGAAAAATCAAGCCAGTTGGCCAATTGCAAATCTTTTTTTTTTGGCACATCACACATCTTTGGGCATAGCTACTCCAATTGTCAACATATTAAAAGGAATTACAGTATCGGAATCCTTGGGTGAAAGTGAACCTTTCTGCTTACTAACAGCCTCTCCATACGTTTTTACGTTAGAAAGCAGAATGTGTGAAATCTACTTTTGTGAATCAGTCCTAGGTTTTTTCTGCGTGTTTAAGAGATTATGCTTCTGGTGAGCATAATTCAGGTCAATGTGAAATCAGCTCAAGTAAAACTGATTCAAATATTGACCGTCAATGGTTCACAGGCACAGCACTCATCTCATCTAATAGATGAACAGAATTTAGAATTTACACAAACTACCTTCAAAACTAAACCCACCAGGTCCTCCAAAGAATGCTTTGAAGATGTTGTTGGCATCAAAGTCTGAAAAAGAGAAACAAATGAATATAAATGAAAAAATATTTATTTTTGGATGTCAATTTTTTTTTTTAAATCAGGGAATGTCTAATGCCCTTTTTACTCAATAATAAAGTTATCACGTTACAAATTATCTTCCATAAGTATACGAAGTTGCATTACATTTTTCCTAAACATAATGTAATTGTAAATACCCTCAGCCACTAAGGGGGTAGGGGTGACCATTTGTGAAGTTGAGTAGATGAGTTCAGTGCACAGAAGAGCAAGTATGTCTCCACAGTTACACCCCTTTTCAGCTGCACCATTTCTAGTCTCTCCATGCAACCCAACAAACAACTCAGAGTCACCAGATTAAAAAAGTAGCTGGTTGGCATTATATTTAACCTTCCTTTTGCAAATAAATAATACACTTCAGTGGTGCTCTGCCAAGTATTTGTGAAACAAATAAACAAAATCTGCTTTATAGAGGACAACTCAACTCTCAAAGAAACAAACGTGCAAAGACAGTTACTAAAAGTACACTGCTAAAGTACATTTATCTCACATATATAAAAATGTCAAAACAGACTCTTAAAAGTAGAAAAATTGCATCTGAAAAAATGTGTTTTAACCGTTTCACTGAATAAATTAAGATAAAGGTTTTAATATTAATGTAATTCTTTATAACCAAAAACAAGGGCTGAAATGTGACGTCCACTGTGATGGGAGCAGCATCTGAAAGGCTTAAATCAAAAAATAAAAATAAATAAAAACATTTAAATAAATAAATTATAAGGTCTTTATTGGCAAACTCACTCGAAAGGTTGAAGTTAGCAACAACTTGTTTTGCCAAATTGGTTTCAGTTTGTTTGCAAGCCAAGTTCTCCTCAGCGGAGTGTGTTAGTTTAAAAAATATCAGGTGTGGTTGGTAATTTTGAAGTGCACATCAAAATAAAAAAAAAGCTTGTGAACAAAGACGAGAAGTACTGACCCATGTTCATGTCATCGTCCTCCAGATCATGGCCGCTGTCGTATCGGGACTTCTTCTTGGGGTCTGAGAGCACAGTGAAGGCCTCACCGACTTCCTTAAACTTCTTCTCTTCCTCTTTCTGCACTTCAGCGGTTGCTGCACTGTGTCTGTCTGCGAAAAACAACAGGAACACTTTATTGAGGATGTTCGGTCATTACTGGTTTCTAGGTTAAATCAAAGCAATAGTGAATTTGCAAAGAATGTGTACCTGGATGGTGCATCAGGGCTCTTTTGCGGTAGGCTTTCTTAATTTCATCTTCAGTGGCATTTTTATCAACACCTAGAACCTTGTAGTAATCTTTCCTCTTGCTTTTCTTCAGCTCTAACTGAGCATTCTTCAAAAGGTTCTTGTGTTCTAGAACACAACACACACAACATAAGGATTAAAACATTTTTTACAAAGTAGAGAATCTGTTAAATAGTAAAGTTAAAACCTGATTACATGAGTTAACAATGCGTTATTTTATGAATTGAATCATGCATTGGGTAATATCAATACAGGTTAGATAAAGACTTAATGCCATGGTTTCACTATATAACACTTAATGGATCAATCCATGTATCAAAAGCGGATCAATCGCTTAAATCAAACCAAAGATGCACTTGTCTTTCCTCTATTTCCAACTCAAGGGAGCATTGTGCAACTTTAGCACCTTCAAGTGGAGAGTCACAGCAATCACAATCACAGCAGCCTGACTCACGACATACAAAAAAAGTGCTGCATTTCCTGAAACCTGATGCATTGTTGTACTGCATTTATGTCCCTCTGGTGTGTAAGGTCATGTTAACTCTGACCTTAAAAATTACTTAGAAAGACTCATGCCTAAATTGAAATTTTGGGGTAGAGAATCCTTTTAGGTGAGGGATTAGTCATTTACCCTCAAGCCATTTAAACCTGAAATGGTTTCATTCCTCCTCTAAATTTTGGAAAGTATTCATTCATGTCGTACACATTTTAAACATCATCAAATGTCACCATCAGCCTTGAGTGTACTACCAGGACAGCAACACTTCCTTATTGTGACGTAAATAAAGACCTAAATCCACCTTTTAGATCTCCTGGTCGTGTTTATAATGTATTGTGCACACGTAAAAGAGAGCATGAGCTTACTGACAGATACGAACAGGATCGAACAATGTGGATTTAAAACTTTATTTAAATCAGAAAATCTTCCTTTCATGGTAATGCATGCTATTTTAGAAGCATGCAAATCCCTGTTACGTGAGTTTGAAAGGGGCTCAAGAATTATATACAACATATCTCGAAATGTATTCATAGGAGAACCAAAGCTATAACAGTTTAGAAAGAACAACATCAGTGGGGTAAGGGATTAATGAGTCAATTTTCCTTTTTGGAAGTATACCTTTAAGACATACACAAAACCCTCTAAAAAAATTAGGGATATTAATTTCAACCTTTATTCAGAGCTTAAAAGAACTGCTGTGCCACCATCAACTCAGAGCTGTCAAGAACTAGTACCTATGTTATTGACTTATCCTTTTATCCTTGAGTTAAAATTCAAATATATGTTGTCTCAGTCAAAAAAAAAAAAAAAGAATGAAAACAGTAGACCACAAAAGTCGGTCCAGAGAGGAAATTATCTAAATATTAATATGGTCTAAATAAATTATTTAAAAGTTAAAAAAAGTAAAAAACGAAAAAAAAAAAAACAAGTGACTAGAGTGGCATCTCTACACTTCTCTTAAAAGTCTGCATTAATCACATGCAGAACTTTCCAAGTCTTCAATCCTCCCCTTCACAATGCCACACTAATTCTGAAAAGCAACACACCTTTAGTCTTCTCTGTTTGATAAACCTTCTCATAATCTCTAACAGCCTCTTCATACTGCTCAGTGTCCATGTAGCTGCAGAACAAAGTGTAGATGAAATCCACTTTCAAAATCAGTTAAGAATATCAAAAACAACACACATACCACTGAGCTCTTCTCAAGTACGCCTTAATGTAGGTCTCGTCAAGTTTAATGGCCTTTGAGCAGTCCTCGATTGCCTGCTCCAGTTTATTTAACTAAAGACAGTGAAGAAAGCAACATTTCATTTCAGTTTGACCTAGTTTGACAGCAGATAAATTCCGGATTTTAGTCAGTCATTTGAACGATAAAGGAGCAAAAGAAATCCAGACCTTTGATCCTACTGTGGCTCTGTTGCAGAATAGTTTGGCATTGGTTTTGATATTGTTTGGGTCGATGGTCAGCGCCTCTGAATAGAGGTTGTATGCTTCATCATAGCTGCCATCTTTAAAAGCTTTATTTCCCTCCTCCTTCTTTGCTTTAAGAGCTTTGGCATTCTAAAACATGACATTTTATAAAGTCAGAATATTTGAAACAATTGATTAAAGGAGTACATCTTCCAACTTACTCTACACGCCAGACGGGCCTTCTCATGATCGGGTGCCATACGCAGCGCCTGAACGAAAAACTGCACAGCCTTATCAATGCAGTCTTCATAGTACAGACACAACCCTCGTACATAGAGGGCATCACCGTTTGTTGAGTCCATCCGTAAAATGTCACTGCAAGTAAAAAAAAAAAAAAAAAAGGTTCTTTTAGTTTTCTGCAAAACACCCTAAATGAATGACAAGTGGCCTAAAGCTTATTTTACGATTCCACAATTATTGAAAAAAAAAAAAAAAAGATGGTTAGAATTGTGGCTTTAAACATTGTCCACAGTCTAGCGGTGGGTGCTATACCGGTATGAAAATGAATAATGCCATGACATGGATTTTGTAAAACTGTGTTAACCATTAAACGTTCATAAATTGAATCCATGAATTCAGCTTGACGTTTTGAATTGGCCATGCTCAATTTATTTGATATTTACACTATCGTCTAGACTAGAGGTATCGTCACCTGCCCTCTGCAGGAGCTGATGTGACGTGACGGCTTGTGCTGAGAGGTGCGAGAGAGGTACAGAGAATTGCACCAGCTGTTGGTCTGTCTTAAAAGCACGTCAGCCAGAATAAACCAAGTTATTAAAGTCGCCAGGAACAGCAGGAAACGGCGCTAGATAGGCCACTAATTGCTGGGATTATAAAAGTTAAATTATGTAAGGATAAAACTGCAATCTGAACATCGCAATTGTACACATTTGTGAACATTGTGGAGGTTCTTGACACCTAAAATGAAATTTAACAATACATCAAATCAGATTCAATTTTAAAATACTCCTGCCTCTCAGTGTAACAGGTTCATCAACTCATCAACAAGCTAGGGAACTAAACCAACAGGTCTAACTCTTTAGGTTAGGTTAGAGAACTGGGGCCTGTACCATGAAGCCAGATGAACTGTTTAGCCAGCAAAGTTTACATCAATCCTGAATTTTGGGTACGATGAAAGGATCTAGGATTTATTCATCCTAAGCTTTATAACCTTGGTTACACCACATGGCTAACCTGCTCCGGAGCAGGCTATGTTCTGGATCAAGCTTGCATTCGCCCAATCAGTAACAATGGGTTCACATTTTCTTTGCAATCCTGCCCATATTTCTGCACAAATTGTTAAACGAGCACTTAATTCAAGACAAATACTTAAAGACAGAGAGTCTTTTACGTGCACATGCCCGTGAACTATCCTTCAACTTAGCTTCAGGATCAAAGCCTGACTCAATAAAGAAAGTTGATGAGCTGCTTCATTGTACCGATTAGGCCTGATAGAAACGATTGATTTTTGTCAAGTGCAAACCTATCCGGTAATTCTGAGTTTGTTAAGCCATGTTCATGGTACATGTCTCAGGTTAGAGAAATTAGGTTAGAGAAATACACGGTTTTGGGTTACCTAGCAACAGATTGTGCCTCAGGGTACCGTCCCAGCAAAGCCAGACACTCTGCTTTGAGCACCTTGAACCTGTGACATGCGGATGCTGACTCAAGAACTCGATCCATGCAGAACACCACCTACAGAGACATAAACCAGTGTTTGGTGTCAGATACAGAAGTTGCCAAAGAATTTCCAATTCAAACATTAATTACAATAGTAACACAAACGCCATTAGCAGATTTTTAAACATTTAATGAGAATAAACAATAGAGTACATGCAGGTTTACAATGAATTGTTTTTGGAATAAGATGTGAAGGGCACCTATTGAATCTGTTCAGGTTCCTATTATTCATCATTATTCATTTTCTTGCAAGTCTGAATGTAATGTCTCAGTTAAAATCTCTAGATCTCTTGCTCAAAAAAACTTTTCTGGCTATAAAGATGGAACTGCAAGTCATTTTCAAGACAAACAAAAATACTCTCCAAGTGGCTCATTCTGGTTCCAATGCCTGGTACTCGTACTGGTAAAGACTTAATAATCCGAGAAAATTAGGCCACATCACCTTTTGAGTCTCCATTATATAGAATCTGTTTCTGACTTCACTAATTCAGGACATCTGCTATTTAATTTTTATTTGTTAAACAGTGCTTTATTTTGCACATGAGCAGGGATACCAACCCCCCCCCCCCCCTTTCAGTAACATTATTTATGAAAAAATTTGTTTAATAAAATATTATCCATTATGTGGATATGTGGATCATCATATAATAATCATTATCCATGTTATGCTTGAATAAAGTTAAAACAGTGAAGACCCTCAGTCTTTTCATACAATTTTAAGACCAGATTGTGGAGTCTGTAAAGACGCAATTTCAATGAAATGTTACAATTTTATAGTTTGCTATTCCATTTTACCACTGGCAAGATTAGAGATATCCCATTTTTTTAAGAACCGGACTCATAAAAGGGTATCGCGAATACACCAACCATCCGGAAATCTCGCTTGTCAAAGCTGATCTCAGCCATGCGCTCGTACTCCAGGATGGACTCAGCATTCTTCATCTGCAACAGATACAGTAAAAATTCAAAACAACAATCCCTTCATATCTGGACTGAATCAGGGTTGTTTGATTTACCTCCTGTTGGGCTTGACCATTGTCTGGTTCCAGCTCCAGAACTTTTTGCAAGCATCTCACAGCAGCTGTTGCATTGCCAAGCAGCAGGTGACACTTGCCTTCACGCATGTGACCCTGTGGAGAACACAAGTAAAAGATTTACACTAAAAATGCAAGCCTACGATCACTCTAATGCAGGGGTGTTAAACTCATTTCAGCTCTGGGCCACATGGGACATAATTAGAGCTTCTGTGGGCCGGACAAGATGAATCATAGTAGAATAAGCCATCAATTACAGCAATTAAGTGAATTACTGATGGTAAATTAGAATTAGTGTCCCCTAAACCATAGTATACAGTAAAAAAAAAAAAGTGTCCGGGCAAAACAAAATTATGGATACATTTTGTACATTTAATTTCATCCATTCAAAGTATTCACATAACGTTCAGCGAAAACACCAAAGATGTGTTCATCCAACATGAAACACACCAGTTGCCCTAAGGGTCCTCTCTGATTGTCTGAAGTTAGAGCAGTATGCATTAGGGGTGGGCCATATCGCATCATCCACGATAATACCAGTACAAATATAGAAATGGCTTAATAATTTTATATCGCAGAACTCTGATGTGTTGACGTAATGACATGTATTTTATGTGAATCACACAGCTTGTGTATTCGCCGCCCAAAACTCAGGAGGACGCTAAAGAACAGTGCTGGAGAGCTAGCATGGCTTTAAGAAGTTCAGATTAAGTATTAAATCCCAAAAGTGAATCGAGTTTGGGGGTGTGGAAGTGTTTTGAGTACAGCAGACCACTCGGGAAAAATAATATAAATTCAATGAAAAGAAACAAAAGTGTACATGACTACAGATAGCGAGGGAAACCGTATTAAACCAGTTCAACTGAAGGAGAGACTCATACCATCATACTCCTACTTTATGAGCTTATTTTGACGTATCTGTTCATGATAATGCGCTTGTTAATTTATGATTCACTAAATTTATGACTGAGATAAAGCATCAACAATGTCAGCATGCTCTGTGATGCTAGGCATTATGGGTACTGTAGTACTTCTAATGCAACGTGATCAGGGACCATGCCTGCAAAACATAAAGATAAAATCTAATAAAACCATCAAACATGAACACTTAATGTCACTATAGCAATATTGTTATTTTCACTAAAACCCAATCACATAGACTACAAAATATATTATTTCTTTGGGAAAAATAATGGTTTGACATTTAACTGAAGGTGCACGAGCACCTTAACAAAAAAACATTGGTATTTCGGATGCCAAAACATCTGTAGGGCAAGTAAAAACTATCGCGTCATCGTGGCTTATTTGTATTGAGTTTCTTTCAAATGTTTGCTAACTTCGGGACAGTCACTCTAGAATCTATGAGCTACTTGCACAACTACTTCCGCGTTCTGTCAGTTTCTTCCAGTTATAGCAAAGGCAATGGCCGGTTTGTTTTGCACTCGCTCTCTCCAGGAATTTCCAGAAATTATTGTGAACGTTTGCCATTTATGCAAAAAAGCTAGCGTGACTCCCAGCAGTGAACTAGAAAACTGTATTTTTTTAGTTCAGTAAAGTTGTACACTGATCCATAGATTCACTTTTCCCAGCTCAATATCTCTGATAAACATATGCAAGCTCTTTGTGATCTGTGCAAAATAGCCAACGAGCTACAAAGCTGTTTGAGCAGAAATAATCCTTCTTCAGAGATCGAAAAAATGTGTTTTTGGGGTTGGCTCTTTGGGGCGCTCCTTCACCCATCTCCTCTCAGCTGCTCGTACATTGACAGCAATACATTTCTGCTCAAACAGATTTGTAGCTCATTGACTATGTTACACTGACGAACCAATTTTTGGAAATTCCTGTAGAAAGAGAGTGTAAAACAACATTGGTGCTATAACCGGTATCACAGCTGATTTTGTGCCCCCCTGGAATTTCCGTTCCCTTTACGCAAGAACAACAGGAATTTGAGTTGCTAAGCTACCATACTTGCGTTTGATTTGTGAATAGCTTAGAATCTGTCCAAATTACAGCTGTGTGTACGACGAGTCAAAATGTTCTAAAATTTTTGGGCTGTTTATAAAAAAAAACATTTTCTCTTCACCTTGGTTTATATACATTTTAATAATATACATAAACAAGTATTATTTATTTTTTTACTTGCATTTGATATTAAAATAAAAAAAAAATGGGTAAAAGTGGTGTGATTTACTTTTAAATATTCTGCATATTTTATGTTAGCCATACTGATCACATAAGTTATGTGTTTGCTCCAACTTTTGTAAAAATTAAAATGTTAAAATGCCTCTTGACATCAGTTTTTTGAAGCACAAAATAATTTGAGTTCTGTACTTGTAGAGAATATATGGTCAATTGCTTAGTAGTTATGTTACCATGACTTATTATTTCAGAGTGGCTTAGTTCAATAAAATAAACCAATAAAGCTAAAAACTATTTGATAGCCATCTGAATTTGACATTTTTCTCTTCATCTAGACACCATGAGACAGAATTATTTGCTCAATTAATTAATATATTGGTACAAGGATAGCACATTAAAGTATGTTCTGTGGAAGGGTTGTTTACGCAACTTAAATGAAACCATCAAATCGAATTGACAACCAATTAGCATTGATATGCTAGTTGCACAAATTAATTTGTGTTTATACTGAACTCAAACACACACACATATATATATTTTAAACGTGCGCAACCATATTTTTAAATAATTGACTCATTGACTGTTATTTACAGTACATCATGATCATGCTGAATGATATAATTTAGAAAAATATATATGCCAAATGTAATTTTGAACATGTGAAGACAGACTCCCTTTAAAGAGAAATTCTAATCTAGTTACTTTAAACAGCTAAATGTCAAATTGAATAACTCAGATATGTAATAAAATCATTAAACAAAATAACAATACAATTTAAGTAAACCATTAGTTTTAAATAAACTTAACAGAAAAATACTTTTTTACTGAATATGCTGCTTCACAGTTTCCCTTTCCAATACAAAACTGCCTTTAAATGTAATTCATGTAAAATCTTTCTTTTTACAGCTTAAATCAGCTTCATCTACTCTAAAATAGGACAAGCTTTTGATGGTGAGAATACTGCCTGCATTTTTCCCATTGCAGTTCCATCACCATCGATCACTTCAAACTTCGACAAGCCTTCAAACTTATTTCCAAATCAAGGCGCTCTGGCTTCTAAATGTACCAACATATTTCAAACAAAGGGGCTCTGGAGACAAACGGTGCATACTATTGTAAGAGCTCGAGCAGAGAACATTGAATAATCCATGAAAGATGCATTCATCCCAGCAATTCTTTCACAGCCGATTCACTTCAGCAGTGTACTTGCAAAATGTACTGCCACCGACAGACTTAATATAGCTCAACACTTGTGACTTCAATGGGTTATTTTGTGTCCTCCATCAGAGTGCTCCTTTAATAATTGTGTTGCAGGTTTTGTTAAAGTGACTTAAAAGGGCAAAAATGAAGTCACTTTTATTTTATATATACACTGAATTACTTTTCAACAGGGTTTCTGCATGTTTCATAAGTCATACTTTAAGATCTATATCATAACATCAAAAATACATACAAAACTCAAAATCAACAGTTTGTACTAAATACATTGTTTGAAACACTAACTATAACTTGCGTGTTTTAGCATTTCCATTTTGTCAAACTCTTGCAACCCCAACCATCATTTTACATATTTTAACATTTAGGAAAATCTCTCAATCTCTGGTACCAAACACTTATGCATTTGAGCAAATGTGAACATTTTCTTAATTTCTGGAAACAAGTCACTCTTCATATTTCACAAATATTTCTGAGAGAGGAAGCCATTGCAAGCACGATTGGAGAATCAGACTCTTTTTTTTTTTTTTAAAGATGGCCATGAAATAGTGAGCCGAGAGGTAGCCGTGTTAATACTGTATATTCGAGTTATGAGGAATAACACTGTTTATAAACAAACATCCTGCTCTTTTATGTATTGTATGTTTTATTGGCTTAAGCATGTGGAAAATAGAATGACCTTCCGCACAGTGACTGGCTTGTTTCATACTATTTGTCCATGAAAAAAAAACATTGAGGATCCCTTTAGTTGCGTGTACTGCAAACAAGGACATGAATTCGACACCCAAGGATAGCAGACCTGATCAAATTTGGAAAAAAACATCCATTTAACTATAACTGAAAACGTGGTGTGTTTATGTTTGTCTGAACTAATAATCTAAAAGCGAAAGATTTAGAACAAGATTACAAAGCAAAATAAAACATTTCTCTAATTGTCTCACCTTTACAAAGGTATCATCTAATCTCAGAGCTTGCTGGGAGTCCTCCAGTGCCTCTCTGTAGCGACTCAGCATCATCAATGTAGCAGCTCGGTTTCCGTAGTAACTGACATTTTTTGGGCAGAGGTCTGATAAGATGACACAAATAAAAGTATTTAGACAGAAGCTTCAAAGCAACTTCGTGAACATCATCTACTTTGAAAATTTGTCGACAAAACAAGACGACTTCTAAATATAATATGTTTGGATCCTACTTTTACCATCCAGAGTTAAAGATATTATTTAGCCTTTATTAAAACTATTATTTTACCTCAACAACCGTTTTATAACAACTTTGGCATCATTCCTTTAAGCAAAACCTGAGCAACCGTATTTTGTTATCGTTCTAATAATTCTATGGTTGGCACCCAAAATACACATAAAATCATAGAAAAAGGTTTTCCACTATAAAACAAACAAAAAAAGTTGCACATTTATTTTGAAACAGTAAGAGTAAACCTTGCAAATGGAATAATTGTGTGCTATTTTTAAAAACAACTAGTACAAAGCCCTGGTAGTCGCTCCTAAGCTCCCGAGCCAGCAGCTGTCAGAGCTAGCGAGTGTCATCAAACCTAGCAGACCATTTATTTCAGAATAATCTTTTTTTTTGTTTTTTGAAGAAATCTGACATCTATCAACAATCTAAACACTTCAAAGAATCTCTGGATCAAGCGCTGGCTCCAGAAGTAGAGTTTCAAACAGCGGAGCCAGTCCGTAGCTCATGGGGGGTTGCGTAAATCTTCCCATGACTGCAATCTAGTAAATGTAAATACTATAACACTGAAATACACCCTCGGTAGGAGCTCATTTCAGCAGAAAGATCATGCACTATTCCAAGTGTGTGTATTGTGTAGTGAGCAGATGTCAAGAACTAGTTACAACAAAAACATATTTGCAAACTGGACTAAAGTGCAAGATGAGCCAAGTTTGCACTGAAAAATTCACACAAATCCACGTGAAATCAAAGGTATAAACTATATATATATATATATATATATATGCGTTCATCAAGTTTGTATTTATGTGCAAATGTTAATTGGTGTGAATCTATAACGTTTACATATGTGTATGCAGGTATGTGGAGGTGTACTCGCATAAATCGAGTTTGTATGTATACGCGAGCAATCATAGACGTATATGCATGCGGCTGGGTATAGGTGTATACGAATACATCAAGTTTATATGTATATGCGAGTATGTGTAGGTGTGTACGCATGCAGCAAGTTTAAATTTACGCGCAAGGGTATATGCATTCATATACAGAAACAACATGCATAAAATACACGCATACACTATTATGAAACAGATATCAATACATGTGCGTTTGAACACGACAGTAAACATGTATATGTGAGTAACTTATAGGTGTATATGCATGAGTTTTACTTATGTAGTGATAAGCAAAGTTTGATTTAAATCCTACATAGCGCATCATAGAAAGCTCTGCGTGGCAATTCAATATTTTGACATGTCACAAAATGTAACATAGTATCGAGTTTGTTGTTCAGCAATAAAGAATTGCGACAAAGTGTGGATACATGGTGGAGTCACAGATTGTCAAGCAATCTGGTAAGTAACAAATTTATTTTTTTACTTAATTTGAGCTGCCTTTAATATTCCATGTTAATCATTTACCAAAAAAACTGAAGCCACAGGGCTCGGGTTCACACACTTTCCATTTGTTTTAAAGACATTTTCAAACTAGTAAATTCAATTGTTTACAGCATCCACCAAGCAGGTTGTGCGTTTTATTCACTCATTTCTCTTTTGGCAGGAATAAAAACATGAGGTTCTGACCGATGGCCTTGGTGTAGAAGTTGAATGCTTCTGAGTAGTCCTTCTTGATGTAGTGTGCATTTCCCTGCTCTTTGAAGCCTTCAGCTTCCCTAGGAATGTAAAACAGTTACATGTTATTATAATCCCTTCACACTAGTTTAGTACAAAAATAGTTCAAGCTACAAGCACATTTGACAGGAAATAAATAACACTCACCCCAAAGCAAATTCAAAGCTTTTAAATGTTTTTTTCTCCTCATTTAGTGTTGTGGTAATTTTTCCCTCCATTGACTTCCATTATAACCACAATTGTATTGCTATGACAACATAATCATGAACCATCAACTTACCTGCAGAATGGTAAGCAAGCGTTTTTATCCGTGCACCTTGTTTTTGTTTAGTCTGTGCTTCATAGCAGTAAAAGGCAGCAAATTTGTTTTTGTTTTGCTCATTTTGACTTGACAGATAGATCAAGGTGAGGTCACACAAGCTCGCTCACGCACGCGCACACACAAAAATAAAATGCTGTACAACATTCAGAAACCATTTTTTTGCACAGGTACATATAAAGGATTAATGGTGTCAAATGCTGATCAATGTAAAATGACCAAGTTTTACCTCTTGCCATCAACAACCAAGTCAAAAAACAAAGAGTGCATAGAATGCATGATTATATGATATCATTGCGTTACAATAAAAAAAATGTGATCATAATAGAAAATTATTCATCTATCCATCTTGTCAGCTTTGTCCCTTTCGGGGTCGCCATAGTAGAACCGTCAACTAATCTGGAAAAAAGTTTTACGCAGTGGATGCCCTTCCAGCTGCAACCCACCACCATACGTATTCATTCACACTCATACACTATGGTAAATTGCTTAAACCCAATTCCCTTATATTGCATTTTCTTTTTCCACGCGATCACTGGGAACATGAACGAGCATGCAAACCGCATAGAAATATCAAACAACCCAGCTAAGGCTCGAACCAGAGACCTTCTTGCTATGAGACGACTGTGCTACCCACTGCACCACCGTGACGCCACTGGCAGATGATTATGAAAACTAAATGTCAGCATTCACGTGTACAGCTCTAGTAGTTTTGACAATGATCTTTGGGTTGTGAGCCTGAGAGACTGGTCAAGCAGTTACATTTTCTGAAAACCAGCCAAGAAACATTTAAGAAAAGGCATGTTTCTACTGTCAAACTCACCAAGTAAAGCAAACTATCTCTTAACAGAAAATTGTTGGAAAACCTGCTCTGTTAACAAATATGTCACTAAGGAAACTTCAAATCAGCTATTTGACTTAAAGAAAATCTGCTAACTTCCAGTGGCCTGGTCCCTACACAGTATTCTCACAGCAGTCAGCAGCTCAGACCCTTCCTGCACACAACGTTCTAACTCATCCGATCTCAGGTGTGCCATGCAATTCCAGTCAGGCACATTTCATGTCGTCATATGCTCACGCCCTACATAGCAAATATGAGATCATACTTTCTGAAAAGAAGTGACAACTATCTCAATCATTTACAGAGTTTTATATGATATGAAAGTGTTTAGAACCAATTCAACAGATGAAATGTTGAAAACTGGGATTTCCTTTAAAGGAACATTCAACCAGTGCAGCATCATCACTGGATTGAACAGATCACAGCTGGCACAGCTATGTTCTCTGGTCTAGAGCGTTTGAAAATATGAGTTACTTTCCACTTAATACATCTCTGTTCTCCTCAGGAACGTGAATGGAACACTGTTTGGTATATGAACGTGACAGACTAGTGCTAGCATTAGCATGTTTTGATTCTGACGATGAGACAGAGAAAATAATAGTAATTTTGTCAAGTGAAAACATAAATGCACCTTATGGGAATAATCACTGTGTTTTGTGTAGTCTGTTGTGAAACATCTTCCTTGTTTAATTCAGGTGATCATATTCATTTTATTTATTAATTGTTATTTACTTAGGACTTGTAATTTAATACAATAAATGAACACTTATTGAAAACTAAATGTGTTCTCACTTAAATGCCAATCATATTTTACCTACTGTGTTTTTTTTTTTGAAGAGAAGGATTAATATAGTAGGAATAAGATTAAAGAAGATCAGTAATTATTAAAATAATGAATGGCAATGCTGTATATTTTTAAAAGATAATTGTTTAAAATAATTGTGATCATTATTTTTTTACCATAATCAAGAAGCCCCAATCTTACATACAGATTCTAAATAGACTACTATGAACTACAATAATCTTGTTTGTCAAGTAACCAACCAGCATCAGCTGAATCTCACCTCGCTATCAGAAATTCTCTCAGGTTGTGTCCTCATACTACGGGATCGAAGACTGAGGATCGTATAAACACTTCAGAATCTTGCCAGAAGTAGTAAACCATCTGTGAAATTCTTCCACGCTGCTTTTCAAATACATCGAGTTAGAATACACTGCTCAGCTGATCTGCTGCAATTCATATTTCTGATCAGACTCACAGACTGCCCTGTGTCCCATGAATAAAAGAAACAATATTTTCCTGCAAGCTTCAAAAAGCTGACGACAATTTTGGGAAACGTTGTTTTAAGTGAAATGTATGGCTTATACAAGAGCCCACAAGTCTACAGTAGTGTCCTTCAGTCAGAGAATACTGTAAGTACACTTCTCATGAGGAAAAGCATGCCTAACTAGAAATGTCGCAGGTTGATTTCCTAGCTCCTCAGGTTACAGCTCGGTAAAACGATACTCCACGTATCTGTGAGTCCGCCTTCAGCACCTTCAGAAAGTTCCCGAAGAGGACTTCATAAAATGTACTTAGAATGGTATCTTTTAATCGAGAGTTGAATGTCATCACTACATAAAATTGACCATGGATAAAAATACTCGAATGTCAGAAGGGTTAAAGGGACAGGACCCCCACCCCCTAAATAAAATTAAGGCATAATCGCAGGTGTTGTCAGACAGTATTTTAATGAGGAACAGTCACAATTTTAATACATTTTCAAAGAGTTTGTTGTGCGTTTGAGCCTGATTAACATTCCACTCATTGATTGAGAAGATATCAGGCCTGTTCAAGTTAAGAGGCCCCACATGACTGAACACAGAAGCAACGTGTTGGGGAGGACATGACTCACCTTTAAAATATCAAAAGTAACAACCAAGATTTAGCACACTCTAATGTTTAACGCGTTTTTGACGACAGAGCAGATATTTTAGCGGACGCTGTCCTGGTTAAACTGAGTCGGCATTGTGTTCGTAAGAGTTGATGTCACGTTGCTCTCAACCTAATTCTTTACCCTTAAAACTGTGTCACGGCGTGGAGCACAGCTGTCGAGCTAATGCTACACACGACACCTCCACCCGTCGATTATAAACATCAAATATCACTTTAACTACAATTTACACGTTTCACAACGCACCCCAAAGCTACCGCCTGGCCCGCTAGGCCAGCGACACCCCTTGATTTTCAAGTTATGCGGCATTCGCTGTTTCAGGGCCTTCTCGCGTTCATTCGCCTCCCCAACCTCAGCTCCCTCATGGACAAAGAGTTGGTCGTAGTCAAACACCGCTCATCTTCACAATTACCTCTCTAACTCCTCGTCGCTAGTCAAATCCATATCTGGATCCACGGGCGAGTCGAAGTCAACAGACGCCATTTTGCTGTGGAGAGGCGGAGAGTGGAGGACGAAGCGAGGCATGAGAGGCTTTCATTACACGCGGCTCCGCCTTCCGCTGTCCGGGACTAGCTGGAAGAAATAGTAGGTCAACGACAAGTGTCACTGAAATTATATAAATTAAAAATATAATTTTCCCCCTCCACATTACTCAATTTTACCAAGCGATTTTAAGTTGAAGTAAACAATATTTTTTATGTAGTCAAACAAATTCCTGACTTAGCTTACAACTCCGTTTTATTATTATATCACCAATGATAATTGTAAATAAAAACAATAAAACTACAATTAGTTGCACGATTCATCACACATACTGCAGCTGATGCAAATCACCTGTTTGTGTTACACTGTTCTAACCACTGTTTGGTGCTGTCCGTGAGTCTGTCGTCATGGGTCTTAAGGTCAAGTAGGTTTTATGCTGGGGGGGTGATTAGCACCTGCCTCAGTCAGCGGGGCTCCTGTGACCTCACAGAGGGGTTCTTCACTGAGGAGATCTTTTCTCTGCATGTAAAGAGTTTTGGAGAACTGAATCTTCTTACTTTCAAGAGAAAACTACTTATAGCTGTGACTTGTCAGCTAAGAATATTGTGATTTATTTTGTATCCAAGAGTGTATAATTTTAGTATATTTTAAACGCACTCATTTTATTACTCATTAAAGCAAGAGACTGAAGTTATCTTGCTAAATCCTGAACCATACCAGAAGGTGGCGGTAATCCAAATAAGTGATTTGCAAACCACCAAAGAAACAGAAGACGCGTTGACAAATAAACAGGAAGAGAGCTGGGTTATTAGTAAGTGCTGGCTTATGTCAAAATATAAACAAATAACGTATATAATTTGTTCAAGGCCTGATACCTATTGTTTAACGTAAAGTAACTTGATTGTCTACTATATTTTGATACATTTACATCATGTTAAAGGTACAAGAAATTGAAGCTAGCGTTAGCAGAATGTTGTCACAAACCCTGCTGTCACTTTTTTAGTCGGTGGCCATGGGCAAGAGCTGTAAGGTGGTGGTGTGCGGCCAGGCTTCTGTGGGTAAAACGGCAGTCCTCGAGCAGTTACTGTACGCCAACCATGTAGCAGGTGGGTGAAGTGAAGGTAAAGTGGTGAATATCGCTCAAGCCTAGCTATTAACAGAGCTGGTTCGTCTTCAATAGGTGCAGAGACCATGGAGACACTGGAGGACATTTACATGGGCTCCGTAGAGACGGACCGAGGCACCCGAGAGCAGGTTCGCTTTTATGACACCCGTGGGCTGCGCGACGGCCTCGAATTCCCGCGGCACTATTTTAGCTTCGCGGATGGGTTCGTGCTCGTCTACAGCATCGACAGTAAAGAGTCCTTCAAACGCGTCGAGGCGCTCAAGAAAGAGATCGACCGCTGCCGTGACAAGAAAGAGGTGCGTGCTTTACCGTTACACAAATTGAAAACATAATTTGAGTTATTTAAGTGAGGAAAACTAAACGCTGACCTCCAATAATGAGACAAGATTTTATCATAACATGCTGAACGTATTTCAAATGCAGCTCCAGAGACAACCAAAAAGAAAATGCGTTTTTATAGAGTAACATATTAGTGTTATTCTTCCTGCTACTGTTAGTGTTTCCTGATTTACGATTGTGGTTAGAGGTAGGTCAATATGTTTTCTTTTATGTATTTGATAAAGATATTTTAAAACGTCAAAATAATTATTGTTTTGCCTTCTCTGTTGTCAGTCACGATGTTGGAAATAGAAACAAACAAAAATATTACGTTAACAGAGAGTGTGCCGTTTCCTCTTTGCATTCTCCATTCTTTGCATTCTCTTTGCAAAAGACTCTAAAAATATTTACCACGTTGAGCATAAATCCCTGATAATTTTTATTATGGTGTGTGTCAGTTTTAGGACCCTGTACAGACTGTATACAGACCATTACAGACTTAAAGCATACATTTATGTAAAAAAAAAAATCTATGATTAAGCACATTTTTATTGTGAAATAGACACGCTCCTCTCTGCAGTGAGGATTTAAGAGCCTATAAGCATTGTTAGGTGGGAACTACAACTGCAGGAACAGCATACAGCATGATTCATAATAGTAATTATTATTTAGTTCATAATTATTGCAAAGGTTCTACCCCAATATTTTATTTGTTAGCCGATATGTCCTTGTAAATAACAAAAAAACGGTTCCCACTGTTGAGAATTAATGCTGCCTCGTGATGTTTTCCATCTTTTTTTTTTTTTCAACATTTTTTTTCTGGTTACCCTCTAGATGTGTTCCTTTACTTCGTTTAGATCCTTTCTCCTTTTCCGAATCCTAAAAAAATCTTGAATGGTGAAGATAAATGGTGATCAGTTGAAACAGTAAAGTAGCTTAATTTTGTAAGTTATTTGAGGTTGTAGTTTATAAACAAAAAAGGTTTTTGATGCGTTTAAAGAATGCTCTGTTACGCCAGTAGAGACAGCCTCTCTGTGAATGTTTATGAGTGGGAATTCATAAAACATAATTTATTAAACAAGGGGTCACTTACTTATGCTCAGGTGACTATAGTTGTTGTGGGGAACAAACTGGACTTGCAAGATCAGAGGAGGGTGGACAGCGAGGCGGCTCAGCAGTGGGCGCGGCAGGAGAAGGTCCGGCTCTGGGAGGTCTCTGTGACAGACAGACGGACACTGATCGAGCCCTTCGTCCATCTAGCCAGCAAAATGACCCAACCTCAAAGTAAATCCACCTTCCCGCTGAGCCGCAATAAGAACAAGGGCAGCGGCTCCCTCGACAGTTAAAGGCACATAGACACGTTTAATTCCAATTAAAATCCTTATATCCTTACATCACCTGCACAAGGAAAGATGTTGCTGCTTCTTATTGAAAGAGAAGCACTCATGTTGCTCTGCCATGTGTATCTAGTGAAGCAGACAAACCATCTGTACCATGATGTACCTCTACCAAGCGAAATTACTTCTGGTTGTTTTTTCTTCTTTTATTTGCTGGAGGAATGTTTCAACAATATTACAGAATTTTCTTCATATTGTGTGAAAGCATTTACTCTATCTCATGGGTGCACCAGAGTATTTCTGCACAAATTAATGTCATGGTAGTTTGTGTGTTAAAATATTAGCGCTAAACTATGTAAACTATTAGCTTGGTTTGTGTGTTGCCAGTTTTTTGTACGATGGTCTTTAGAAAATGCACTAAATAAATACTTTTTATTAAAACAGGACTGACTTTGTAATGTATTTATTTATATACTTTTAGCCTTTGACCAATTTATTTAAATATATATATTTATATATATATACACACACACACGGTTTAATATATGTATGTATGTACAATCTATTTTCATTCTGCACCTGTTTATCAGCCCTGGATCTCGCTCTCTCTCTCGGACTTGGTTTGTTTGCCCTTTATCCATTCTTTTATGGTGTAGATGTTTCATTTTGTCCATGGCTACATCTGCAGTGACCTTCTAATAGAGGGCTCTCCTTTTGCTCCCGGCGACAGCAAGTGTGATGAAGAACTGGAGTTAACACGTGCTCTGAGCTGCTCTCAGTTTCTGGACTCGTATCCGTTTAAAGATCAAAGGAGTAATTCATGATTTACTGACTATTAACACTATATGCTGAAAATCGGAAATTATTATGGGCTATAATGAACTGTATATAAAAGCAGCCCTAAGATGGGAATAAGTTATGTCATACTGTGCATTTTGAACTATATTAATAAATTCAACTCTAACTCAATCTACCTTACTCAGTTTCTGCTGATCATGAACAGAAGATGGCGCCAGCAGCTAAAATTACATGGAACCCATATAATGAAAGAGTACATGAAATATACTGTTAAAATATTCCCACAGACCTAGGAGTGATTTACTCAGAGTTACTATAAGAACCACAAACATCATCACAGATCATTGAAGTGGAAGATCTAATCAATTTATTTCTCTCTCTCATTGATGACGTTATTTGCCTTATCACATATTCAGACACAAATTCTGTACAGAGGAATATAAAATGAGTGCAGAAACTAAGAGGCGGTTCATGAACCTATGTCAGTTGACCAATCAGAACCTAGTGATTCCTATGTTAATCAACATGTGAATTAGCAGTACTGGCCACGTCCCTTTAGGAAATAAGAAACATCAATAAACTTTCACTTTACGCACACGCACATGCACATGTACACATCAGTTGTATTCAACAGTTGTTGTGCTTTTGAATGTTTATGTGTGTTCAGGCTACTGGATTAATGGAACTGGAATTTGGCAACGGCTCAAGAAAAACAAAGGGCTGATGAGAATAAATCAACACAGATTGAACTCATCATACTAACCATTGTCTTGTCACAGTTGTCTATGGAGGTGATTCCATAACTAACAGTGTAACAGGTCAATATCGGTTACCAGAAACACAGCCTACCCTTGAGCATTAAAGTGTCCCTATTATGACTTTCCAAATGTGATCATTTGATTTCAAAAGGCTCAAACAACAAGGTAACATGCAAAGGCAAAACCATTGAGTTTTCTTTAGTTTCACCTCTTTTTCCCCCAACGAATCATGCAGTTTGTGTTCAAAAACCCTAATTTTTGTTGTGATTTATAGTTTGTTTTAATTGGATATTCTGTCGATAGGAAATAGCCAATCAAACACTATCCAAAGAGAACTATGCGGTAGCTTTCTTCTGTCTCATCTCAACTCAACCACTCAGTCTACTCAGTAGACAAGCGACCCCCATCATACCAGAAAATACTGATGGTGTGTGGATTGCATTACTAAATACTTAAGGTCACCACACACCTATGCAAATTTAATTTCATACCAGCTTCTTAGTAAGGAGATTTAAAGCAAGATAAACGCCTCTATTGATGCAGTGCTGCTCCTTGCCCTCAGGTGGCGCCAAACATTTAACAAAAGTAAACAAAATCGACCCCCAATTCCATAGCCATGCCATGCTTTCTCCCTTTTGTCCATGGTTTTATGATACTTGTGCTCATTATTGAACAACTTTTGATGGTCAGACACCAGCAAGATAAGCTTTACAATATCCATAGTTCTTCTGTTCTATTTCCTGTCGTGAATCGACATAAGAGTTTGTATCAGGCGCTTTTTTATGACTTGAAAGTACTCTGAACACACAATCAAAAGAGCGAGCTTTCATTGGTGGTTCACAAGATCATGCACTGTGACAAACCAATGAACATGACAGAGTGAAACTTTTTTCAATCACACTGATCTGTCAGTAAGGTGTGTGAGTTTGCGTCCTTGAGCGTTATATGAATGCGTAAATTTGTAAAACACTTTCATGCATTTATTGATTATTGTGTTTTCTACTTCCTTTATATGGAAATTTTTTCTTCCATCTCAAACTCACAAGTGATTCAAATCTTCATATTGTTTTTCAGTTAATGGAGGGTTCTTCATACGTCATAACAGGAATTGCAAAAGCCATTTCAAACAAACTTTTTCAGTGAATCTTAATCGATTCTTTCAGTGACTGTTAATTGACTTTTTCTTTTTGAAGACACTAATTTAGAGCCATGCCACATTGCATGAAGGATCCTTATTCAAACATATAAACATAAACATAATAGGGGCTCTTTAAGAGTGCATAACATAAAAAGGGGATAAACATACATCAGAACAAAGAGAGAGAGAAAAACAGACATCTTCTGCTGTCTTTAAAATATTTCAGTTTCCTTCATTATTGCTTAAAGATTGACTGACAAAAAACAACCAACAATAATCCCCAATACATGTTTTAAAATCTGTTACTTTATGATAGATAGGCAACCCTGTTCAAGGAGGGCCAACCGTGCTTCATTTAGATAATTAAAGATAATTAAAGCAGGAATTTCGGGAAAAGGTCCCTGAAATATTGGGACCAGGAGTGTTTCTTTTAAAGTTGTCATTAACAAGCAACTATTGTGGAGAAGTTCTGATCAGAACCGATTGTGCTGGAATGTGCAGAGTTCACCGTTTTTGAGATGTTAAACAATTCTAGTCATAGCCCCCTACAATATATATGGAATGCCTTTCTTTCCAAGTAATATCAACGCATACACAAACAATTGAAACTGCGTACAGCAAGGGACTCGAATTGTTTTCACACCGCTTAAAATATGATAGAGGGCTGGTGACTTTTTAATATTGTTTAATATCTAAAAAACATAAAAGGAAAAACAATTCAACAGCACAGTATTGCAGCACAATAACAGAGATATCAATAAAAAGACTTTTTGAGAGCGAGAGTGTGGGGCACACTTCAGGAACAGGGTTTCCTCCTGCTTGCAGATATAGAGTAATACAGTTAATGTATCTGGTGTTTTTACACAACTACTGATGGTAAGCTATGTTTACTTTTTCCTAAAAACAAAAGAGTAAACAGATGAGCAAGTTCAATCTGCTGTTCCTCATTTGCCTTTCCAAGAAAATGATGAATTTTCAGGAGATGGAAACACAGATACAGGTTGATTAATGTAGTCCAAGGAAAGTTTTTGTTCTAAAGTCCACGGGAAAAAATCCATTGTATGCCACTTGTAGTGTCAGTATGGCTGTTGTTAGTTAACTCAGATCAAGGCCTCAGGCATCATTCCAGCAAGGGCAAACCGTCCGCTGAAAAGCATGAGTCCTGAGTGGGCTTGAGACGCACCCGTGGCTCCAGGCTTTGAGGCCTTGTCTGGGTGTCTCAGCCCATTTAAGCAATATTTCTTCTGTTCCATCATCTTCTTTCTCTCATTCAAGCTTCAAAGCACTTTGAGTTACAATTAAACATTAAAGACTACATAATCTTATCTATTTTATATTAGATTATCTCCTTATTTCAGTAGTACATGTCTCAAATGGCAACAAAAGGTAATGAGTTTATCAAGTAGAGACCATTCTTATCACATTAATTACAATAATCAGATAAAGAGTCTACATTAAACATCTCATCAAATTCTACATATTTACTCTAATCATACATATATTATAAATGTTCATGATTCACCTTTAAAAGCTGTATTTCATAAAATATTTACAAATTGCTCTTTATGAGATGGGGTGTATTAAAAACACAAAGATGGCTTGAGGAAAGATGTCAAACAGCAACATGTAATCGTCCAGTTCCACATGGCTCTAAATGATGGCACGTCATTCACATCACTGAGAGAGAAATATATGTGTATATAGGGAGTCATTTTAATTTATTAGAGCAACTCATTCAATTACTATATCACAAAGGTAAATATTTTTGTCACTCTTGTAGGGTAGGGTAAACCCCCCCCCCCCCCCCAATCCTTTATTAGGCTTACCTTGCTTTGTTCTAGAAACTCGTGTTTGCCTGATTAGGAGTTGCACTGACTCCAGTCTAAGTGCACTCTTTGTGAAGGCCCTCTTCAATAAATCAATGCTAATTGATTTATCTTGATACTCCTCTTGAGGTTACAGCTATCCCCTTTACTTGTAGATCCACTGATAACTGATTCTTTTATATTATTCATGGGGCTGTTTATGATCGTCTATTGGAAGTCATTTAAGTGACAAGAATAATGATCTTTTAGTGACATTCTAATTTTATGAGATGCTCCTATATCTTTAATGAATCAAATGCAAGGAATCATTACAGTCACTATAGTTTTCAAGGCCTCCAACAAAACAAAGGTGCTTCAAAAATTAATGTGATGAATAAAATCAGATGATCGATGAACAGGGCTGGGATTACGCGCACAAACAATAACACGCTGAGGGTTTAAATGTTAATCAAGATGGGCTGCGGACAGATTTCTGACCTTTGAGGCAGTAATGAAGAAGTACTGAGAATGAAATAAGCAGACATAAAAGGCCACGTCAAATTGTGACTGAACTGTAATCATCTCATCTGAGGTTGTGAGTGTGTATCTGCATAACTCGAATCATAACTCGAATAAACCGCGTGTCAACACTGTGAAAATTACACCACTGATTGGGAGCACGTGCATTGCCCTGCTACCAAATTGTCACCTTGATTTATTAGCTTGGCACTCATTCTCTGTGATAACAGAACGCCTAATCATATGTAAACTGACAGACCAATGAGATTTGTTTTTGCCAGAACGCTCCTCACATGCAGACAGATGTCAATGAATGAATGTGGAATGATATGAAACAGACGGATAATGACAGTAAATGCTTAAAAACAGCATCAAGTAAAGGGATGTTTGCATTTCCTCACTAAACAAACAGCTAAAGCGCAGTTATAGGTCTCTAAAATTGGCTTTCCTCTAATAAATGATAGAATAACCTGATTTATATCTGTGTAATATGACACATCTCATGAAGCAAAGCTAAATATTCTTCTTATAGATGCCTATCAGCCTATCCATCCTCTGCATAGTGGGCTGGTTTTAGCAATGATGCCCCTCCCATTTTTCCACATACGCTTTACCTTTCTCTTCTCCCGTTGCTGCATAGTTCAAAAGTGACCTTTCAGAGTCACAGTCTTTGAGGGAATTTGGGAACACAATAGAAGTGTGTGTGTGTTTGTGTGTCTATACAGCTCAGAAAGTGCAGGAACATGACGGATGTTTGCACAGAGACCTTCAGTAATGAGAACGCAGCGTAAGACTAAATCACGTCGTTTAAAGCATGGTTGTTTTCGCTTTGAGGAAATCAGTAAGGGGAGAAGATTATAGGGGTGTGTGTGGCTCGCAGAGGTCCGGGGGCGGGCCTAAAGAGGGCGGGGCCAAGGATTGGGGTCTGAATGAATGTTGTGCCCGGTGGGTGTCGCAGGGCGAGAGGATTGGCAACTGTGCAAAGGGTGGGTTGGGTTAAAGGGGTGGGGAGAAAGCTGGCGGTCAAAGTTTTTGACAGTTGCTTCTGTAGAACCAATTTTGTCTGCAAAAGACAGAGAGGCTGTGTTGAAGCATCAGGGACGTAAACTTGCCTTAGAACTACTCAAAGCTACTCACCTGTGAGGACAGAGAGGAGAGACTGCATTGGTCGATCACTTTCTTCATGACAGACACAGCACCCCCATAACCATTCCATCTGACGCCCTGCTGCAACACACCAGGAGAGATAAGTACCATCCAAATCATCTTAATGATACACAAATTGCTCATTGAATCTCGATGGGTCTGCTTGTCGGAATCCTTCCATTATTTTCCCTCTCTCGCTCCATCATGCTGCGGAGAGACGACATGTTATGCTTCCCTGTCAATCATCATCAGGCGCATTGTTTGAAATGAACTCTGGGTAAAGTAGAAAAGAGAAAATGCTTTTTGAAAAATCTTTTCTAGTAAGTACTCTATGAGTGAGTGATCAGAGATGCATTAGAAGCATTTTGTAGCAATGTAGAATTTATTTTTGAATATTGTTGTATAGAAATTTCTTTGGAAATAAATGTCATTCTAAACAGTATACCAGGGTTAACAAGTTTTGATTGCAGCTCAGATATGTTATGTGTGATATGATGTATACCCCAAAAAAAAAAAAGTACATGGGGTGTTTTAATTGTACTGTTCTATGCTTAAATTATGTCTGTCCACATTTTTTACAAACTATTTTAAATACACAAAACTATTTTATTTTTACACAATAGTTGATAATAGTAGCACCTTTGAAACTAGTTACTCAATAAATGCTTGTGAACAGGTAAATAAAAAATTTGTACAGGATAATCTGTGTTTTGTAACACAAGTTAAAGGGAAAACACTTGCTCCCACCTCACCATGCCTCAATGCTTTGTCCCGTGATGTCTGAAGAACTTTAATTATAGAAGAGTTCCTGAATTTTACTTGCAATGGACTTTTAATGAGCAAGGCGTTAAGCCTGGAAGTGACTTCACAACTTAACATCCCCATATTCCAATTTTTCAAATCTCTGTTTTTTTTCTTGTTCTGTTATTGGACAATTTCACACTCATCATGCTTTTGAATATTAGTCTGATGACGCAGGGAAAATGGTAGGTTTAAAAACTTTCCTGAGAGGCTGGTGGCAACCATTGAAGGTTAAAAGACTAAAAGCATGGCACTGTCCCTCGAAATGCCAGGGGGCGCTCTCATTCGACAGTGTAAATGCATCTTTAATGAGTCTGTGCACTCACCGATGCTGCTGAGGTAGGCTGGCTCTTGGTGTGAGGGTTGAACTTGGGCTTTGGAGGTTTCCCAGCCAGTCTATCCTTATGCCTCCGGCTGTTCATGTGCTAAATAAACAAATACAGGAAGAAAATTGAGAACAAGTTACACATCTATTAAACATCCACATCCACCTGCGATCAGATGAAAGTATCCTCTGTTGGAAAAGTAAAACATGTGTTTGTGTCATAATTGTTTAAATTAACAAGATAAACAAGGGTACCTAAAATTATTTGATAAATTCCAGGAGGGGATTTGGGTGTTTTCATGCCATTCAGTTGCTTAAGTAGGTGCCTACTGTACAGTAGGTAACCCACAGAAAGTACAGTTGGCCCTATTGTCCCATTTAACTTTGACAACAACATTGATCTCCATTATTAAATCAAATAACCAAATCAATCAATTAAACAATATTTATTTACATTACCAAGATGTGTAATGTACGAAAAAAAAATCATCTTTACTCAAATTGTTTTATATGGCAGAATAGAACACCAGTATGTAAGTTTTGAACTACACCTAAACCCTAACCAAGCATGTTGGTTTTGTTGGACATATTTAATTTCTTGCAAAAATGGAGTCTGCACATAATGGAGCTATCAGCAGTTACCTAATGGCTGATTTGAAGGGTTTGATAACAAATAAGGAATCTAATATCTGTGCCGATGAGTGAAGGTTAGTTTTATGTTACCTGAGTGAGTTGAGTCTCAGAGTTGACATGGATCTCACAGACTTCACAGTAAAAGCTCTTGCTAGCCACGCCCAGACTTCCCTTGCTAGCTAATCGCTTGGTTTTGCATGAGGTGCGGGATGACATTGCTTTCCCTCGTCGTCGAGGCATCACACTCTGTCCATCCATCATTAGTTTATGCTTGGTGCCTGTGATAAGTAAAATAGATCACCTTTAATCTACATCTTTAACGGTCTGGATTCTATTACTCCTATATGAAATAATAAGAATTACAAAATTAGTGCAATAGCAGCAATATTTGGTTACCAATTTTTTTTATCCAAATGAGACTTCTTTCAATTATTTTCTTCTTTTAATTATTGAAATTAAATAGATTAATTTTGTCTCGTAAATAGAGTTCTCGAGGTACCACTGTTGTGAGCATCCATCTGCGTAGTGGAGTTGACGGTGACTTTGCAGATGGGGCAGTGAAGATGCTGCTTGCTTTTTTTGGGGTCTTTCTCTGCTGGTGTTTCTCCAGCTGTAGGGCTGTCTTGCTGAGTTCCTGTCTCATTGGAGGCAGTGGTTGCTTCTAGTAAAGCATCAGGGGAGGATGCAGAGAGGTCCACAGAGGACACCTCGGAAATGGGGGTCAGAACCACTGAACTGGATTGAGCATCATCTTCCTTCATCGTTGACTCAGAGTCACAGACAGCGACTAGTGGTGGGGTTTGGGAAGGAAGAGAGAAAGAATTGAATAAATACATGTTTTTCAAATTTTTATCAAAGCCAAAAGCAGAAAGAGCAGTTTTAAAATGAACAATCACCAATTAAGTGAAATTATATATATATATATATATATATATATATATATATATATATATATATATATATATATATATATAAAATAGTTAAAATATTTAAATTCAAAATATGACTGTTTATTGAAGTTTTTGTTTAATTTGTAACACAGGTTTGTAACACAAAAACAACATAAATAAAATAAACCATCAATATCCTCCTTTGGTGGCTGTTAGTTTGTGTTCTCTTTAGACTCTTGTTTTCCAAGACTCTCTGCCATTAACAGCGTTCTTAGTGAAGCCTCATTCCTTTCATCTTTGGGAAGAAACTTTAGGTCTTTAAGCCTTGGATCAATTGCAATAGCGATCTTCAGCCGTTTGAGATTAGTGCTGTGCTTCCATTTAGATTTACTGTAATGTGTTTACCATACTGTGGGTGTGCAATTTTTCACATGGCTCACTGAGAGCATGTACCTTCAAACTTAAGTGAAACAGTTTTGTGGTAACTTGGCATTTTTGAGTAATAAATGTTTGACGTTATTACCATTCATGCAGAAGTTGAAGTGAGTTTTATTCTGTAACTGTCTGACAGATTGATCTGAAATTTCTCACATGGCCCACTGAGAGTATGCACTTTTAATCTTAAGTAAAACAGTTCTGTGGTAACTTGGCATTTTTAAGTAATACATTTTTGACATTATTACCATTCATGCAGAAGTTGAAGACACTTTTATTCTGTAACTGTACATCAGATTGATCTGAAATTTCTCACATGGTTCAATGTGGGTGTGCACTTTCAATCTTAAGTGAAAAGGTTTTGTGATCACTAGGAAAATAATTCCATGAAGGTATTACCACTACAGTAGAAGTTTAAATTACTTATGTTGTAGCTGTACATAAGAATGGTTTAATTTTTTTATTGATGTTGAAGTTGAATAATTAAAAATAAACGCACTGTTATATAGTAAGTTTTGACCAGGATTCGATCTCATACCCCTTTACTTTGTGGGTGAGATGTTTGCCACAAGATCAATTGAGAATTATGTTTGTCTACTTAATGTTGAACGTGAAGTTGCATCAAAAATATAAAAAAAATGTTTTTTAATGAAACAAAATAGAGTCAGAACTTTTGTTCGAAAAGGTTTGCCAACAAACTAACACAATAATCAGCCCAGAAATGCAAACTGTTAATATCACTCAAGTAAATTTAATATAATGTAGGTGTATGGCAATTTTTCTGAAAATCATAGATTTTAGAGAAAAATCCTTTCAGGTTTCTAAGACTTCAGTCTTTATTTAATTGTGAAGTTTTTCATTAAACGTCTTAATGTGCTTAAAGGTCTACATTGAAGCGCTTTTAAAAAAAATCTTTTCTGTACTCATTGTTTAAATTATTTCAAAAGAAGTTTTTAAAATTAATGTCCATTGAACTTTTTTTTTAACCTAAACTACATTTGAATTTATAATGGACCAGAAAAGAAATGCAGGAGAAAAAAAAAATAGCGCACATATGTGATTCACAATTTTTCATGTTCATTGCCAAGAATTTAAACGTACTGAAGTGTCAAGTCATGACTTTTATTTAGAAATTTATGGAGACAGTTTGGATGGCAAAAAGTATGTTTTTGAAATTCCGATATACAAAACTGATTGACATTCTTCGCAGCCAAGTTGTAGGGCAGATACCTCAGATGTGTTAAGTATTCAACCGTAATTGCAGATAGACGCACGAGGAAAAAACAAAGAGCGCTGTGATGCCTCAGTAGTTGTCATTGCTGACAGAAGCACAGCGCTCTCCCGTTAGCGCAAAGTGTGTCGTTTGTCATAACGTGTCCATCCTTTGTGCCATCTCATCGTCATTACGTCGTATTCATACTTCGTTTAAAGTTTGTCCATCACAATAGGAAACACGAAAAACAGAAACCGCGTACATTTTTTAAAACATGTTATACATTTCAAATTAATCACATGCCTTAACACGTTAATTTTGCCAGCACTAATATATATATATATATATATATATATATATATATATATATATATATATATATATATATATATACGTGTGTATATATATATATATATATATATATATATATATATATATATATATATATATATATATATATATATACGTGTGTATATATATGTACACTGTGATTTAGTTTTAGACAACAGCCTAAGAAAGAATTTCATTTGTTCGGTTCACAATTAATAATTTTTTTTTTTCAAGTATGCCTGTAAGGCCTTCTGAAATATAATCAATTATAAATCACTTAACTTTCAACAATTCGAAAACCAGATTATAACATGTCTGCTTGTTAGACAACTCATCATTGAGATGAATGTGAGTATGAATAGTTCTCTCAAAAGATTTTAGACCAACATGAAAAAAAAGCAAGCAAGAGTACAACATCATTGGTACAACATCTAGTACCAGTTAGGCGTTGTAATAAATTGCATATTGTCTCTCCCCTATTGTAAGTTGTTTTGGACAAAAGTGTCTGCCAAATGTGTAAATGTAAATGTAGAAAGCCTTAAAACTGAGAAGCAACTTTAAACTTCAACATCTTCTCCTTCAAAGTGAGTAGTTTACCTTTGGGAGAGCATACAGACTAACTCTTTCAAGATACTTATGCAGGCCTTTCATGTGTACAAGATGCTGTTTAGTCTAGTCTAACAATCTAAATAGAGTAGTTTATGGCCAAAAAACTTAGTTACATTGATACGTTGTGCTCTTAAGATTGTGTGCATGATAGAGGAAGATGTCCTTCATATTTTAGTACCAAATCTAAAAAAATTTTGTCATGAAAATGTTAAATATTTCCTTAAAAAAAAAAAACAGAGTAACAAAATAATGTAATTATATCCCCAAATTAACATTTTGTTGGAAGCATTGCTGCCTAGAGGCTACAGTTCTTTTATTGAATTTAATATAATACTAATATAAAAAAGCAGAACCACACATTTTTTATTGGAAATAAATCAATATTAATATTGAATGAACTGATTTCTGTCTGGATATGAGAAAATGTAACACTTATGTGGTGCGGTTCAGGGAATGTGTAATCTGAATAATGAAATCTCTGGTTACAGCGGAGAGTGGATTGCAGAAAAGCTTCTAGCTAATGCATAAATGTAAATAGCCAATTATAGTGTGACATGCTTTCATCCTAAAAGGCCACGTGTGATTACATATAAAATATATTCACAGGCTTAAATGGGAAATAACAACAACTGATTTTAGAAATCAGTTCTTGTAATAGCATTTTGCTTCAAAGTAAAAGCACATAGTAAATAAAGAAATGCAACAACAATCAGGTTACTGTGTAGAAGTATTTTGGGAGAAATTATCAAAATAATGACTACTTGTGGTACACTATATTCTCAAAAGCATTCACTCGTTCAAACAAACAACTGAATTCTAATGTTCTTATCACTTCAATGGAAACAAGTGTATAAAATAAAAATGTAGATGTTCTTTATTTGTGAAATTAAGGTTCTGTGATATGAAGATATTTTTCAAAAGTTAGAAATGTTTTTTATGTTTTTGAAAAATATATTACATATAATATATATTGCTGGAATAATAACTTCAGAAAAGTTATCAATATTTAACTGATGCTATAAATTATGTTTTTTTCAGTTCGGTAGAAGTTGCATCTGCATCCCCTTCTTCATTACATGGGGAGTAAACAAATGGCTTGTCTACCCAGATTCTTTAAAACGTTGCCATTTCACATTCTCTAGTCATCTGATGCTAATTCCATCTGTTTCGTCTGCAAGATTACAAACTTCTTCATTTACAGCTTTTGTTGGCAGCAGCTTATTGAAATGAACAAACAGACATTAGCGTGGTTGCGCACTCATGTGTTCGACACTGAAAAAAAACAATCTGGGCCTGGTCACCATGGAGAGCATACCAACATTTTGCAGTCAAATTCAAACATGTGACCAATCAAGCAGGTTTGTATTATTTGCCAAAAGAACTGCACTTGTCTTATTACATTATAACAAATGCTATATTTGGTAAAAGGGGGATAATAGTGTGGGATTGTTTTTAGGTGCTGGGATTGGTCACTTGTTTTACCTGAAATTAGTTAAAAATGCATCGATGTACCACAAGATTTTGGATCTTCCAAATGTTTGGGAACTGGTAACCATGTTCATATCAAGAATGAAAGTTGCATAATTTGCAGGTGATTTATATGTGAAGTCAAAGGGAAGACACAGTCATGAATCCATGCGGAGAAAACAGCAGGCATTGCAGGTTCAGCGGTGTAAATTATGCACTTAAAAAGTAAAGATAATGCGGTTCAGTATTTGATGCACACAGAAGTACAAATAGTTACATGTTGGTAGATAATCATGGCAGATTTTTCTCTTGGAAATTTTTTTAGCGACTACCCTTGGTCGTACTGTGTGTTTACCCATTCTTGGAGGCTTTTTTCTATTTTAACAAGACCATGTACCATTGTCTAAATTGGGTTTAAAAAAGACACAGATGAGCGAGTCTAGAACCTAAGAATTTGCTAGAAGTTATGACCTATAAAATCATATACACATGTAAAACACTTTCTGGGCACATTTAAGATGTTAAAAGACTTCCAATTCCAGGTACAGGTTTCATTTTAAGTTCATATGCATCTTAAATCAGAAGAGGAAATTCATGTCTATACTATAGTCTAAGTACTAATCTTGACCGAAATCTGTGCATGAACCTTAACATGTGAGGCAAATACATAATGGGATGAATGACATTACATCGGTGACTTACAATCTGATAATAAACAAAGGAATTAAGCTTGTGAAAACAGCAGGAATGAATGGGAAAGTAAGTCCCGGATGTGAGTGAGACAGGATGTGAGTGTTTCTTGTCACCCACTGTTTGGTGACAGATTCTCCACTCTAGGGATTCAGACAGACTGATCCTGTCCCTTGCTGAGATTGAAATAATACCAAGTCCCCAAAATAGGAGGTGGAGTTCCTAAAGGCAAACGGAGAAAAGTAGGGCATAGATTGGAATTGAGAGATTTTGTGTGAGCAAACGTGTGCGGGAGGTTTGCGTTCGCACAGGAAAATGTGCGAAAGTTAATGAAATGGAGAAAATTGCCTTGGGTAACACTAGTCTACCATCTCCCTGTGGAGAAAAACAGAAAGAGGAAGCCTGACTTCAACGTACGCATTCAACAAATGATCTTTACGGTATATGGTACAAGGCTGCTTAAAATCTAAACATTTTCACATCATGGGAACCAGACGGGGATGGATAAAAGAAAAAAGTATAGTTTTTATCTACGCTCTACAGATTTTGGGTCAAATGTTCAAAGACAAGCGAATGATTTTAATTATCTACGACATCCAACAGTGAGAGCAGTTGTGTTTCAATAGTGCATAAAAATGGAGCCATTCCTCCAAAAATTTCCAAAACCCCTCCTATCATTCCTTTCCATTTCCAGCATCTCAGGCAGTTAATAACAGCTGACATGCATGCAAAGTTGTGATTGGCCCCTGCAGCTGTGAGCTTAATAATGAAACAATGCTAATTTTCATCAGGCAATCAGCTAAACAGTGTGTGTGCGTGTGTGTGCGTGCGTGTGCGTGTGTGTGCGTGTGTGTCAGGAGCCTTTCAAAATACAGTGTGAGCACTTAGCTTTAATGTGAGTGTGGGTTTTGACAGTGTTTTATCTCTGTAAAGTAAACCTTAACCCGCAAGACAACAAAATATCGCAACATTTCTAGAAGAAAACTAGAAACTAGAAGCAAACCTTTCAAACCTTGAAAAATGAAACATTACAATGTCATTTTTACGTTTTTTAAAACATTGTTTAAATGAATATAAGCACATGAAGTGATCCTGTGTGTAATTTAGCTTGAGAATTTTACAGATATTTGTCGCATACATTTAATAAATATCAGTCTGATGATTCAATTAATCATCTTGTTTAAAAAAGGAAAGTAGCACATTGCTACATAACGACACAAATGGTCCAGCAGGGGGCAGAAGCCATTTAGGGATGTGATCCCGGAAACTGTTTTAGAAGCAATAATCTTCTTTTTTCAGGACTGCCTACACGTTCACCATAGTGCTTTTTTTCTGCTGATGGCTGATCCTGGTCATATGAAAACTATTTTTCCTCTTTGCTTGTCGTTCCCCTAATTACATGTTGATTTGGATAAATCCTCCTGCTAATAGCAGTGTCAGTTCTGACAGTCTCAATAAATAAATGAATTAACATCCTTTAATTTTCTTGTTCTAAACTACCAGAAAGCGCATTAAAATAACTTTTTAAGAAGAATTTCAAATAAAATTCAAGATCCTCAAAAAGAGGCAATTAGCGGTTCCCTTGTAACCTGAAGCCACTGCCCTCTTCACCATTTTGAGACATGCATTTCTGCTCATGTCTAATATAAAGAACGTTGGCATGTGAATGTGAGCTAATCCAAACACAAAAGCTTTGAGTCAAAATTGGAGCGGCTAATCTTCTCATTCTCCATCTCTCGCTCTTTAAAACTGGCTCTCGCCTTTCCCTTATCTAATTTCTCCCTTTCTTCCTTTCTGATTGTTGCCATGAATGGAGATGAATATTAAAAAACGATTTGATGAGCATGCTGTTCTTGCAGAATATCTTTTTGCCCTCTGCATCCACTTTCATGTGCTCTATCTCTTTACTCGTACACGCTTTTCCACTCACCGTCTCACTGGAGACAGATGTGGAGTTTCTCACTCTTTACCTTTCCACTTTTTTCTGTATTGTATCCTTTGGGGCATTGTTCAGTTTGCTTTTCAAATCCTGTTCCATCAAGTTTGGGCAGAAGAGAATAAAGAATGTGTTTAAAAGCGATGAAAAGCTTGAGATTATTGCAGAAGGATGGAGTAAAGCTCTCTGTGGGCTTGTTGTTAGGTGACAAGAGGAGAGTCAAGTTCTTCCGTCAGAAAATTTAATTCCCTCGATCCACAAGACAGATAGTGAAAAGGTCTGCAATATATTAGTAGAAGTGAAGAAGGTAGAGAGGCAAGTTGTATACACGGAAAACGTAACAAAAAAGGATATACATTACAAGATAACTCTAAAATATCACATTAGCAAACCAAAATTATGTTATGTTGAAAAAAGTGGGAGAAAACTTGTCCAATCCTAATAATTTATTTGGCTACTTTACCTTGTTTACTGCCCAATAATACCTAGTGGACTAAGAGACCCCCTTCCTCAAAATGAAATGTGCTTCCAGTGTTTTGAAAACCACTAGTTTTCACAAGAACAAGTAACGTTTCTGCAATAAAACATTCGGGGAGGAACCTAGTTGGTTCTGTGATTAGATTAATTCACTTACTTTCCTCAACGGTGGTTTCATCGATCAGGCAAGGAAGTGGATCTGGAGTGCTAGTTTTGACTCTCTCTCTGTTCTTCTCTTTGTCCTTCTTCTCTCTGTCTTTCTCTCGACTGTGATGTGCGTTGTCCAGTTGCCGTCTCTGCTGCTTGTTCTTCTGAGCCTCTAAAGCCTTCATCTTGCGTGCATGTTTATGACCTTTATAATGAGCTTCAGCCTGATTCTGAACAACAACAGACAATGAAAGAGTGAGAAACACTAACTCTAGTTCACTAATGCAGAAATAAGATGACAATACAGGCCTGCCAGAGGTTCCATTGCAATGATATTGAGCATATATGACGGTATTAGATTTGATTATGATTATTAGGGTCATGATTCAATCAAAATCCATAATTGTTGCATGGGGTTTTTCAAACCAGGGGTTAATTCAAACACAAACAAACTATAAATCTTGTATGTAATACCTACAACATATACTGTACTGAAATAATCATAATGCTCATTTAGTGAATCTGCAAATATACATGATTTACATTATCACTGGTTTTAATTATAACAACATGTGTATTAACCTAATTAACTTTGTTTCATTATTTATTTAAAAAGATGAGGTAAAATTTTTGTGGCACAAAAAACTTATTTTATTATGTTAGTCAGCTGATTCCCGTCATTATAATGGAAATGGCTGAAATTGTTAATTTTTGGTGTTGTTTTTCCACCATATATTGTCTTTGTGTGTGGTTCTTGTGTAGGCAGTTGAAACCTCAAATTTATAAACACTAAAATGGTAAAGCAAGCGTACATAAACCTTGAGTCTTTGGTTTCAACCTGAACCACAAACATTCAAAGTGCAAATGCAGATGAGCGATGCTCTCCGGATCAATGACAAACATGTTACCGTAGCTATCGTGAGTACTTGTTACCCCCAACAAACTTTAAATATGTTAAATCTAAAGGCTCAAAAATTATACAGTGTTGCTTTAAGAAGTTTCCCAGGGTTGCGGCTGGAAGGGCATCCGCTGCGTAAAACATATGCCAGAGAGTTGGCGGTTCATTCTGCTGTGGCGACCCCAAAAGGGAAGAAAGCCTACATGAAGAAGAATGAATGCTTTAAGAAGATGAGAAATTAAAATGTAAAAACTACTGATATTTAATAATGCCACAAAACAAGTAAATGATCACAGATTAAACCTACATTGCAAAGTATTTTTGAGAGCCAAAATGAAGGTATTTGATGGTTATTTTTGTCACTTAATTTACTGGACAGGACAGCCACATTTGCAGAAATTGGATTGAGTTGAAGCCTGTGTCATGATAGTAAGACTCCAAAAGATAATGAAATTCAAGGCAAGGCCTCAAATTGAACACATAAACCATTCCCAATGTGGGACATAGTGATTGGCATTGTCAAGTATATTCAGAAAGATAGTATATGCATTCAACATGATACTATTTTAAGATGAAAACATGATCATTTTAAGAATTAATCTGAAACTATAATCCAGAACTCTGATGAAACATTCAGAGATAATTCAGCATGTAATTAAAGTGAGCAGGAGCTGTAGACATGCTGAGCAGTGATCCCTCATTGCAGGCATGAAAATGCTACAGACCCTTCTAAAAACCATGACATCTGAAGCTGCAGACGGTAGTTTGTTTAAGTTGTTTTAAACTAGGAAATCAAAACTGACACTCAGCACAGCAAGAAAATCAGAACCGAAAATGAGTCTGTGGGCTCGAGGGAGCAATCAACTCGCTCCAATCCTCTTAAGTACTTAAAAGTGACCCTCATCTGGGACACTGTCTGCTCCAAACAGACGAGGAGGATGTTTAACACACACTTGTTCGAATGAAATGCACACAGATTAGAGGTAGGCAGTAAGATTTCCAAAGTGAAATGTACTCCGTTTAGAGAACATTTGGTTCCTCTCGATTAAAGAGGTCATGAAATATGTTTTTTTCAATGTTATATATAAATTGATTTCATTTTTACATCCTAAACAGAGTTGGTTTGGATAAAATCATGTTAAATATTGTGTTTCTGTATAAAAAGAGGATAATATTCATCAATGTTCTTTTATTGGCCAAAAGTTTGACTATTCATGTCTTCCCTTGCAATATGAGATATTGTTAAAGTTTGAACAATCATTATACGCAAAAATGCATATAATTAGATAACATAGCATTGGTTAAGTCTCCAAGACTTTCAGCTATGCCTTTGAAACACTTACGCTTTTGCAATGATGTCAGGAAAATTACACTTTTTCCCTGGATAAGAAATTTGACTTCCCGGGTGGCAACTCAACAGCACCACAACCAAAGGAATTCACAGTTGACAAGGCTCTCAAGCTGGAGAGAAGCATGCAAATTTCATTCGGGTCTCAAGGAGAGCTAATGGTCACCACACGACTGACTGTGTACAATGTGAGAAAAGTATGTTAAGACATCCTTTCTCTTCATTGCTAGCTCTAATAAAAACAGTTTTAAAAAGCATGCTGAGCTCTGAAACGGTCAGTGCAGTTTTATGTTGCATCTGCTCTTATATTCAGAGAAAGTATAAGTATAAGAAGATGTATAAGAAATGCTTATTATTAATAACATTTATTCATTTAAAATAATAATACATAAAAGTTGAAAATGAGTTGCAAGAGATATTACATCACACAAAAGGTCATTTCAATGTAGTCATCTATGATTGTCACATTGTCCATGTTGAGTACGCAAATCAAGAATGTTTTATAAGCAAAGCTATTGTGCTGGGTGTAAAATATCAAACGACTAAAAGGCTGAAGATGCAGACGACAAAATAGATTATTGAACGAGCTGTAGGAGATTGACATTGCAAATAAAAAAGAAATTGACTTTTTTTGTTGCGTCTCATTAAAACAAAAACAAAAAAAAAAATTACATGTTTTTTTCTGAGCCTTGCAAAAAAAAAAAAAAAATTAAAAACCCTTTCTATCATAAATAATGGGAAAGTTAGTAGACCCATGTGGTTGAAGGCAATATTAGACTGTCTGCAGCACTTCTGACATAGTATGAACATAACAGAAACCAAGAGGAAGCACCATTTAACTAGTTAAATGGTTGTGTTTGTGTGTGTGAGAGAGACAGAGAAAGAGAGATGAAAGAGGGAATGTGACAATAATCTTGAAATAATAAGAAAGAAAGAAAGCATGAAACAAAAAACTAAAGAAACATTATGAAAGGAGTTTTTTTTACCCATCTCTGTAATGCTTTCTGTCTAACATCACAAGAGTGGAGGGTAAAACACACACACTACACACTAACCGTGGAGTTGAAGCGCAGGTGGCAGATATTGCATGAGATGACCTGTTTTTTCTTCAGGGACGGAGGAACACCAAAAGTATGGTTGATCACTGCCTTCTGAACCGGGTCCATCTGAGGGAAGGGCGAGACAATGAAGAACTAAAACACATAATTTCTTTTTTTTGTGACTCATCACACTCCCTCCCTGCTATGAGGGAACACACTATATCACAACGACTCTGCAGCTGGTCACAAATCTATTTGTTTTAGAGCCTCAAGAATGCTTTTTGTTGTTCATCTGCAGTCATCCCTGACCGTCTGGGACACAGCCAAGCCACGGTCTATGTGTGTGTTCGATCAAGTCGCCTATTGTTGACTCTGAGTACTGCAGAGTGGCAGGAAATGAGCATGATATTACTGCAGGCATGAGAGAAAGAATGGCAAGTGATGAGAAAATGTGACAGGAGATAAGAAAAAAAGACCAACGCCAGGAATAGGGCACTCATTTTAAGTGAAGAGGCACAAAAATGAATGAAAGGAGGTAAGAAGAGAGATGATGGGGTGGATGGCAGGAAATTTAATAGACGAGGATAAATAGATTAAATAAGAGATAATGAACTGGGAAAAAATGTATGTAATTAGTTGAATAGAGCGAATAAACTAAACCAATAAAAAAGAGAAAAAATAAGATAATAAAGCCAAAGAAAAGAGGAGCATAAGGATAAATGTTGGAATGAGAAGTAGGAAAATATAGAAAAGTACGAGGAAAAGAAAAATTAACAACGACAATAATGAGACAATAAGATTAAAGATAGAGGAGAAGAGAAGTAAAAATATGAGAAGCAAAGAGGAGAGAAAAATATAAAACAATTAAACATGAACAAAAATGAAATGAACAAATGCTAATTGTAGAAGAGAGCTTTAAGAAATTAAGAAACTAAATTAGAACAAAGAGAGAAGTGAAAAAATAGTAGATAGGAGAGAAAATTAAAGGAGAAGAGTTGAGTAGAAAACAGAGTTGAAAATGGAATGGAAAAAAGTATGTACAAAATAAACTAAACTAAACAAGAAATAAGAGGGGAAATTTGAAAGGGGAGTTACCAGATGGGAAAAGAATAGAAAGGAGGAAAATAACATTTGTTGAGAAGCTAAAAAAGATAGCAGAAGTGAAGAGAGGAAACAAGAAAAGATGAGGAGAGAAGAGAAGCGAAGAGAAGAGAAGAAAATAAGTGAAGAGAGGTCACGGACAACTACTTTGTAGTAGAGACAGGTGCATTTATCACTCTTTCCACCCACACAAGCTAGTGGGAAGCAGTGTTCCAGACCTATCCATGCAATATCGCCATTCTGTGCTGTGTAAGAGATTCAAGTACGTGCTATCCAGATAGCAGCATAAAGAGAACCCTATTAGACTCTTTTCCCCTCCAAAACTTTAGAGAGTCTGAAACTAAATCTAGATCTTGACATTTACAACTGACATTTGGGCTCAAAAAGCCAAGCCTCAAAAAAGTACTGAGTCAACAAAAGATTTTTGGGGAGGTTCAGAGTGTTGTTGAACTCACGTTGTTGAAGTTGGGAAAAAGGCTTAGAGGAGAGGAGCCACTGAGCCGGAAGGGCAGGAAGTGCTTGAGGTCCAGAGGGGTCTGCAGCGGACGGCCCTGCAGAGATAAAGAGGCCAATAGGGGGCTCCCTTGAGCAGTTGTACCTGAAGAGAACAACCAGATGTGTGTGTGTGAGAACCAACTCTACAGTAATACATATCTGGCCAATATCTCTAGAAACCTCTTAAATCATCAGACAGTGATGAATTCATTCATCAATAGTGACTGATGTTTCTTCACAACAGCGTTCAATTGACTTGTCTTATGCCAATACCACAAAAACACTCACTGATCTGACTGAAAAAACCTGCATTATTCACATGTATTTTTATTTTGATCCATTTATGACTAACAGGCATTTGATGTTTGAAATAATTACTCCTTGTTATCAATATCTTGATTAACAAAACTGGCTTCAAGCCCCACTCACAAGAAACACACAGAAAACCAGAAATTATTACCAGATCAGTTACAGGTACACAGGTACATTTTCCATCCCAGAATAATTAGTCTGAATTATTTGACTGCTTTTAAAACATGTTAAAACAAAAAGTACGCTATTTTAATTTATCACTTGGCGTGCTTTCAATAACTGCAAAAATCAATTTACAAAAGAAATGTGTATATAGTTACCTTCAGCGGGGGAAATAAGTATTTGACACATCAGCATTTTTATCAGTAATGGGATTTCTAAGTGGGCTATCGACACAAAATTTACACCAGATGTTGCCATCAAGCCAAATATTGAATTCATACAAAGAAATCAGAACATTATAGAGTACAAGTATAGAGGTTGAGTCATGAATAATACATTGAAATGGCAGCCTAATTCCTATTGTGATGGTGAAATGAGGGTACTTCACAACACAAATACATTGCCTACAACTGACATTTAGCTTTTCAAAGGCTAATATTCTGGCTGGATTGTTGCTGTTAGTGATACCAGTAGTTAAAATTATATATAAATAAATTATACCTCTTAATGCTCAAAAGATTCAAAGGTTACATTTCGTAACAACTGTGCATTAAAATGTGCACTGCTTTTTCAATTGCAATACAAAACTTCAAAAGACTTTAACTCCAAATGTATACACTACAGAATCCGATTTATATATTCTTTGCTTATCCTGTGGCAATATGACACAAAATTGTGTGTATACTGTGCCAAAAATTTGACAAAACGTTCCAAGAACTAGTCTTTGTTAGTTATAGGCCTTTCCAATTAAAGTGGTATTTTTTTTGCTCACTCTAGTGTAATTCTTTTCACACTCATTGTATCAAAAACCCATGCATCCTTACTCTGAATTATCAGCTACGATGTGAGCCAAATCAACTGGGTCGTGCTGACAGAAATGGACACCATGGTTTATGAGAATTGTAATGGTGTGTATGTGTGTGTGTGTGCATTTGTGCATGTGTGTCTACAGGGATATCATGTTTCTAATGGACCAGGGATGTAGAGGTTTCTCATTTTCCAGTTGGCTGAATCTGAAATCCAGGAGCGTATAGATACTTACCCTACTGCAAAGATCAATCAGTGCAGTGTAGCGTATACACACTCAGACTTCATGAAGGCTTGACATCAGTCATTTAATTCTATATTAATCTGTCACATTTCTGAGAGAGACTCACAGGAGAGCATCATTAATCAATAACCTGACAATTTATTAAAACTAGAACCCACACCTCTGAAACCTTTGCAGGTACAGTTTGGCTCATTTAAATTTTTTGGTAAAACATACTCTACCAAAATATATAAATGTACATATTTCCTTACAGGTATTCAAGGCTTAACAAGACAAACCAATAAATAGACTGCTGAAATTTTATTACAATTAATTTTTTTTTCGGGAACTGTAAAAACTAAAAACACATGCAGAACATTTGGAGCTCAAACTTGTGTACATTTAATATATAAAACAAACACAAAACAAAATTTTATAATCACTGTTCATGATGTAATAGTTTAATGGCCCACACCCACCTACCAATCATAGATAGCGCAAGCGGTGCATCATTTCCTGGTAATGTAAACACATTAACCCAACATGAGCGCTAGATCACAGTTCAGTAATTTGCTCAACTTGCATTCTTTTAGCAATCTTTCCATTAATTTATTGCAGATAATTTATCCAGATATTACTAATAACTGATATTATGCCTGAGTGCTTGCAAAAGAACATGGGTAAACCTGACAAAAAATTAGTTTCTAAAGTGGAAAGCTGTTCAGAAACTAAAGTTAAAGGTAAGACACCGCTATTGCACACCAGGCTACAGAACAGCACATTCCAATTTAAATTCAGAACCAGAAAGATGTTTATTGCCAAGTGTGTGCTGTGCATGTGCACACACATAAAGAATTTGTTGTGGTACAGGGGTACATTATATGACACAATAACGTTGAACAGTAACACAGGTTATATAAGTAAATTTCTAACGTTAAATAGAGTGGCCGGTGACGTCCCATATGTTTTATTCGATTACTCGAGTTGTCTATAAAATTTTTAGTAGAATACCCGAATACATTTTTTAAATAAAATAATATTAAATATTGGTTAGCTACAGTCTTAGTAAATAAAGTAAAACTGTTGTAACATCAAAGAGCATTATTAACAAATTATGGATTAACACACTATACTTAAATGAGAATCAAAGATTTAAGGAGTTACAGGCATTAAATATAATTAAAGTATATTCTGAAAATCAGAAAAAACATCGAATCATCTCATTGTCCTTTGCGCTTTTCAGTGAAGGAAAAAACAACAACTACAGACTCATGAACACTGTAGCTATCCCAATAATTTTCCACAACTTAGACTCAACTCGCAAAGCACTGTCAAAATGTTTTCGTAAAGGACCCTCAAGTCCAACTCTAGCTCCATTCCATCACATGTTGATGTTGAGAGAAATGTCCGAGTGATAATGTGCACTCTAACTCAATGGAGCTCAAAATAAATGACCGTTGCTGCTTGAAAAGGCAGACATATTTTTCAAGTGCTCTCACACACGCAATACTAAAGTAGAAAAACATGATAAATGTGACAAACAAGCTTGCTCTTGGGCTCAAACAGATAAACCTTTGAATTCAGAGAGGATGCTGGTGTCTGAATCTGGTGGTCCACAAAATAAAGAGCACAAAGAAAAGCCAGCTCTTTTTTCCCTTTCGTCAACATTTGAAAGGCGTAATTATTATTTCCAGAGAGCTGTAATTAGCTGAATCTGCTGCTCTTACCGCAACTGTCGACCACACTGCCTCTGTCTCTCTTATTCCCCCTCATAAAGTCCAGCTGACATCTCTCACTGGCTTTCTGTCACATCATCTATTCCTTCCTCATCTGTTCCTTCACGTTTCCATTCTCTTGTCAAAAAACCCTAGCATGTATTATTTATTTCTAGTAACTTCTCTCTGTTGCAGCTTTTACATAAGTAAACACATTTTCACAGTTGTTTGTCAGCAATGAAACAACATTTTATTCAATAAATGACGTAAAAGAGTGTATTAAATGTAAATAAAAGCACAATGTAAAAATGCAAAACCTTTATTTTTGTTTGGGAACTCTAATACCTCAGTGTTGAAATCCTTCAAATTCTTCCCACATAAAACACTTAATTTGCTCAATTTTGTTTTTCTTTGTACACCATTCATTCATCTTCATGTCGGCTTTCTTCCCTTTCGGGGTCGCCACAGCGGAATGAGCCGCATATGTTTTACGCAGCGGCATATGTTTTACGGAGCGGATGCCCCTCCAGCCACCACCCATTGCTGTGAAACATTCACACACACATTCACTCTTTTAACATTATGGGTAATCGTTCTTACTCAATTCACTTATATTGCATGTCTTTGGAAACCGGAGCACCCGGAAAACCCACACAATCACGGGGAGAACATGCAAACTCCACACAGAAATGCCACCTGCCCCAGCCGAGCCTAGAACCAGCGACCTTCTTGCTGTGAGACGACCGTGCTACCCACTGCGCCACCACTGCGCCCAATCAACAAAAAATTACTAACCATAGACTGTTAAAATGTATAAAAGTAACATTCTTGAGAACACCTTGAAAACTATTAGAAAAGATTAAATTTGAATTTAAACATATAGTAAAAACTAGAATTAAATTTACTCAAACACTGCTTATGAGTAGTTTTTAAGTGAACTTCTACTTTTACTTAAAAACGTATACAGATATTAATAATCCAATGATAAACAAAATGAACAAGTGCCTACTGAATTTCAGTTTTTGGGGCAGAGAACCAGTCTGAACAGCTCAAACCTTGCCATATGTAAAATGAATTCACGGTCCATGTTTTCAACATCAGTTCAAATTTATCAATCAGTTATATTTTTGTGTTTATAGTAAAGCTGAAACAACCTGTAGTTTTAGCAATTAAACCAGCAAAGGGGCATTTAGATGAGCCTGTTAATCCCCCAAATGTGTTTACTCTTCCCGCAAGGGTTAAATATGTGATTTAAACTAACTCGGCAATCGATTGTCCTGCAAAGGCTGAAAGTCGGAGGAAGAGCTGAAAGTTTCTAATCTCACTTGTCCAACCTGACCAGGGTCACTTAAGTAAATTGTGCAATTAATGATGCATAGATTTAAGTCACAGTACAATTCAATTGAGCAAAACAAATATATCACAAATCAATCAATTATCCAACCAATCAAAATCTATTTAAATAGAGTAATTGCAGTTGCTTCAAAACAGCATCACAAACAAGAAGTCTAATGTGAACTAACTCATCTTTTGATGAGTATTAATATTTTCTAATTTAATGGGGTAAGAAAAAAACACTGAACATGTTTTTGAACAAGTTGGAATAGTTTTTTGCCAATTCTATAAGTTTAAGACATTAGGCATTAACTGCAGGAAGGATAGTAGTCTCACTTAGCCGAACCTTCATGGAGTGTTTGGCAGCTTTCTTTGACTTGCCCAGAAAGCCTTTTTAAAATCAAACAAACATTCCCATTTCACTTCACATTGAGTGGAATGTTTTGTCAATGTTTAAGTACATGGAAATGTCGGTATACAAAGTTTAAATCACAGTTTATTTAAGGGAACTTTAGATGCCAATTCCACACATTATTATTTAGGGGATTTATACAAATTCTCTAACAAAGAATTATTACATTTGGATACACTATGTTTCTTCTTGATCAATTGTAAGTTTCTTTCTTGTATTTTAGATCCACCTCTGGGGGTGTTAACAAAGGCTAAGAAAATGACTTTCAGTCATGTCTCACTTAAAAATAGAAAAAGCAGTCTGCCATCTGCGGTCATGTTATTAATCCCAGCTGTAGGTGGTCTATTTGATTCTCCAATGAGCAAACAGAAAGATACTTGTGAATACGACAAGGTTAGCTTTTTGCTGTAGATATTAGACAACCTGACATGCAGGAGCTGTCAGGGATACATACTGATATAAGATACTGGTGCGGCTCAGGAGCTGAAGAAAAAAAAAAAAGAGAATTGGAGTGTTGATAAGCCTTAACACTCTCGGACATTTCAGACATTCTAAAACTTATAACCCTTTATGAGAAGTCCAAAAAACACTACCAAAAGTTCTGCACAGAAATCACCAAAAATCTCTGTCTCGCCATTTTGGTCATTACAATGTAATTTTAACATTCCACCACAGATAAAATAACCAACCATGACAGCAATCCTGCCTGACATAGCTGCTTAAAAGTTTCAGGTGTCAGTTTTTTGTCAGTTAAAAATAAATGTGTTAAAATTTTGAAATAGTAACTTTGCATAGACTTAAATCATTTCTATGTGAAAGTACATAGACTGTGTGCTTCTGAGATGTGGTTAAGGGCTTTACCGATGTCACTCGTTCAATTTACATAACACACATGCCTGCAGCATGCATCTCCCCCCTCCACAGAAACAAACGGCCTAAGTTCAGTGTCACACACACTCACACACCCCCACTACCAAACAAACCCTGAGGCTGCAAACCCGCCTGAGTCCATCTTGAGACGAAACCGAGGGTGACAGGCATGTGCATGTGTGTGCGCGTATCTCATATGATTTGTTCTTTCTTGTTTGTGTGTGTTTGATGCAAGGGAATCTGACAGAGAGATGGACACATTCTGTTCTGTTTAGAGGAACGCACAGTTTAGGAGGAGAGCTGGCTTTAGATCTCAGCAACTCGGTTATCACTGTCTTTTGGTCAGTTCCACTGAGCAAGAGGAACAGCAACAACCAGAACCAAAACAATTCAAGACTAGAATTTGATATGCTCCATAAGCTGATTCCTATTGTTTACTACAAACATGAAACCAGAGTTTTTGTTAATGATTTACTGCCAAAATAGCTTTTGAGAGCAAGTCGTTTATTTTTTTTTTGTCAATTAACTCAATTTCTCTTGCAGGGAAACACACATTGTATCTGTTTTCCGGAATGCATACCTATTTGTGCATGAAAATCCCAGTCAAGACCACAGACTGTGATTTTTTTTAGTTTGTTTGAATCTATGCACTCAGGTGGTTTGTACCTGTAAATGTGCATCTTTGATTCATGCAGTTGATGTACACTCAAGACAAATCAAATGACTGTGTTACCAGACCATGTCAAAAAAGTATAAACATCGGTCAGGATGTCTGGTAGTTTTGCCTGAGTTCATAACATTTTTATCTGATGTCACTGCCCATAAGAAATATAGCAGGGGCTCATGTAAACATGTTCATCTGAGAAGCTGGTTTACTGACTTGCATGTAAAAAACAAAAACAAATGAAATTATTAAAAATTATCTGATTTTGAAGTGTTAACTGGTAACTTAGTGCACACAAAGAGCAAACAAACAATATAGTGATACATTTAGGTATTAGCTGGACCCTTGGTTGTGTACCTCTCTACCTGCTTAACCAATGGAAGCAAAATATGCAAAACTGCCCTACTTAGTTTGCATAGTATTTCAATCGTTTCCTTTCTGCAGATCAGTTATACTACACACTACATATAATGTTCTCCCTAAATAATGGTCTGAAGACCATTGTACACAAAAATTTATTTCAGCAAATATAGATATATACATACATAACCCTTTTACTTCCTATAAGTGGTGTGCAGTTTAGGTTCGGAGCAATACCATTGCTGTTTCTTCATTCTATGCTTTTATGCTTTCAAAATAAACCTAAAAATTTATTTCAGGGTGAAAACATACATAAACAGTCGTAATTCTAATTATTTAAGGCAGAAACTAAACATATCCAAGCACATTCAGCAGAATAACATGTCTTATGTGGATTCTAATCAATTATCTTGCAAATCTCCCTCTCTTACGTTCCACCTCTCTATAATCAGGACAAACTACCTTCTCTATTTCCTCATCCTCTTTTCTCTCTGCTCTCTCAAATACAATAAAAAATCCAAAAGGATGAGAGTGACGCATCTGATTAGATGTAACGGCGCATGAAGGAGGTAATGAGAGAGGAAATGATGGAATGACTGTTGAAGCTGCATGTCAGACAGACAGAAACAAGCTGAATTAATTAGCTATATACCTCAGAAAAGGCCTTCCAGAACACTGAGGTCACCCTACAATGACCTTTAAAATCCAGAACATCTGATTGGCTCCTGGAGCCCACGTGATGTGATGAACATAATGAGCAAAGATTTTATCAGGGTATATAGCCACTACTATTATATCCCCATCTTCCTCTTCTTTGTGCTGTTGTGTGCAGCATTTCACCTGCCAGCTTGCATGCGATCAACTTTAATTAGGAATCTCTGAGCGTGAGTGGATATGTGCGTGCATACATCTAAATTCGCATACGAGTGAATAATAACAGCTAATGAAACATTGTGATCTGTTTACTCAAGCTGTTTTAAAAGTTCCACAATTGTTCTTTTAATGGAAGAGTTAAGTAGATAAAAACATGTTTGAAATGAAAATAATTGCAATATTTTATTAATGTAAAAAGATTTTAAATTAAAATGATCTTCAGAGTAGCATGTTTCACGCAATGTTTACACATTCATGGATGTTCTTCATTGTTTTAAAGTAAGCTGCACACAAAGTACTGCAGATGAGGCCAAAATAGGTCATGTAATCTGACTCAACTATGATTTGGGGAGTTCAAATCCTCATTTTTATAACTTATAACCAGTTCCATACAACTAAAGAACAGAGTTAAGTTCAAGATCCATCCCTGTCTTTTTAACAGTCTGAGCTTACAGGCAGTTTTGGACTTGTACATGAAAAAAATATATAAATGAATAAATATAAGTAATACCACCTCCAACCTTAACTGAGCACACCTGATTGCACTTGTGAAGCTCCTCTTGGCTTATTTGAAGTTATTGCTGTGTCTTTTGAAACAGGGTTGGAACAAAAATCATCAGGAGTTGTAGCTCTTTAGGATTTAAGTTTGACACCACTGATGTCTACAAAGTTGTCAGATAAAAAAATCTGATAAAAAAAATTCAAATATTTTGTTTGACCTTGTCTGAGCTATATATATTTTAATTACTTTGACTAACCAAAAACTTTTCCCAGTGATGGGTTGCGGCTGGAAGGGCATCCGCCACGTAAAACATATGCCAGAGAGTTGGCGGTTCATTCCGCTGTGGCGACCCCGAAAGGGAAGAAAGCCGACATGAAGATGAATGAATGAATAACTAAAACCTAGCAGTGTTGTCTATTCCATATCTCCATAGTTCAATGGTTTAAAACAATTTATGAGCTAAGAAAAGTTTAAAGAATACATTTTACAAAATGTAAAATTGTCTGTCACATCGATGTAACCCCTTGCTGAACCCTGTGCATGGTCAGGTGTGCATCTCATAAAAATTACTACTATGCATTATGGTGATGCACACAAAAGTGTCTCTGATTGGTCATCATTGTAGTAAAGCACATATTGATGGATCTTTACACACCAAATGGAAATATGGACTTAATGCACTTAGTGATCGATTTAAAAGGTGTGAAATGTAGTTACACTTTCTCTGTACTGTTTTACTACAGTGATAACTTAAAACAGTCCTTTCAGTCACAGTCTCAAAGACAAGCGCAAAGGTGTGAGCAGCTAAAGACTAAAAAGTGGAACCAAGCAATTCAGCACGTGCTAGGGTTTTAGTAACATTATTCCAGTGGTGTTCTACCTAGGCCACATTAAAAGTGCCTTAAAAGCCTTTTAAAAAATCGAGGAAGGCAAACAAAATCTGGTATTAAGTTATGTTGAAAATGTCCATGCATGCCAGGATTTGCATGCACTTTAATAATATGGAAATGTGAAACTGCTGCTGAAAGTTTTATCATTTGTGATTTTATCAGGCTGGTGCCTGTTTTAAGTGTGTTTCTTGCTTGGAAAAGCTTTTAAATGATAATTCCGAACAAAATAATGATAAAGTCAAAATAATTTACAGTTAATGGTCTCGCTCAGGGGACTCACTCAGTCTCACATAGGCGTGTGAATTTTGCAGTCGCGTGTAGCCTCTATATTTGACTAACTTTGTCTTATGCCCCATAGAAAGTGCAAACAATATATTAGCATAGCATTATTACAAAAATGAACCTGTTCATTTGCAAAAATGAATTGCTTGTGTTATCACGTTAATTTGTAAAATTTCAATAAAACAATTTACTAGGTAATATGTTAAATAAATAAGATCAGGATGTCATGTTGTCTGTATAAATATGTAGTATACCATGATAAACAAGATTTTTGTACATTTCCATCATTATTTAAAACATAAAAACCAAAGACACTTACAGTTTGAGATTTTTTTCGTTGCTTTCTTGCTTCCACTGACAGTTTTAATAACTGAAAAATTCATAGAATTTACTTATCCTTACTTATATCTGTAGATGTTTTTGTTTTGTGTATTGCTACATTTGTACATAAAATATTTTGTACATAAAGTAAAATCAATAAATAAATCATAATCATTGTCATTTCGACATTAAGGGCACCACCATATATAATGAGGTTATCAGATCACCTTTTTTTGTATAAGAATCTTAATTCAGCAGAAATGTCTGCATTGTCTGCAAATGTCTAAGGGTTTGCTTGCAAATGATATAAATTTCATGAATATTATTTGTGTGTCACCTGCACGCTAAATGTAGAGCTAATCTAACCTGTACAGAAAGCTTCTGAATCAGAGAGGAAAAACCATCAAACAGCTCAAAGGAGACAATAAATGACGTAATTAAATGATACGATCAGAGAGCAGAGCGCCTAAACGTGACCGGCAGCCTCAAGTGTAGAGCACCTTGCTTTAAAATAACAAAGTCTTGATGATCAACGCCATCCTTTCTTTAAACAATCATGACGTCAGCAACCAAAGCACTTTTAAATATGCGCATAAAAAGCAAAGGTCAAAGGAAATGACTCTAAATGGAGTGTTTACTAAGTTATTGTCTATTCAATACTGGAGAGCATATGGCCCCCGAGAGCAGGCTTTATGTGTCACAGTGTCATGAAGGCTCTTCAGTAGGTGTGGAAGTGTGCGCATTCCATAAACAGGGAGCGAGAGAAAGAGAGAAGAGCATCATCAAAACCAATGGTGCAAAGCGGGCAACCCATCTGCCACAAAGGAACAATAAAGCCTATGGCTCCCAAGTGTGCGTTTGTGTGCATGCGCTCGTGTGTGCGCGCTAAACACCCCGAGGCTGCACAGTGATAAATTACTCCTTTTTTCTCCCCCCCCCCCGAGAGTCCGGCTGAAGGAGGGTAGGGTGAGAGGTTTGATACATGGCTCAAAATATCAAATTGATAAAGAGCGGGAATCACAGGGCATGAATCTAAAAATCAAAGCATGGCACTTGATCATCTTTGCTCTGAATCACAGCACATGGAAGATGTTGAGGATGAGGAGGCAGGCAAATCAGCAAAAAGAAGAAAAAAACAGCATCATGACTGCAGGGTGAATGAATGCAGAGGGAGAGCGCATGCTGTTTTCTTATCTCAGTTGCACTGTTTGTGTGTGTTGAAAATATTGCCAGAGGCTGTGCAGTTGTTCCACTGATAAGACAAAGCACTTTAAAAGATTTGAACTCTTCGTAGTCTCTAGAGAATGCAGAACTCGTTGATTTATGTCAGGGTGATTGTTATCAGTATGATTTTCTTTACTGATCAAATGTATCAATCTAAGTGTTTGGACATTCTTCACATAATATTTAGTTTTTTTAAAAATCTTACTGTTATTATTGGTAGGTGTGGTAGTATCATTATGATAATACTATGCTGACTGTGTTAAACGACAGACATTATTAAGAAGATAAATGTGTTAAATATAATACATTTAGTTACACATTGTTAATTAAGAATTGTTATAATTATTTGTATCATTTTAAACATTGTTGTTCATCTTATGTGTAAAAGACAAGCTAAAATGTTGTATGTTGAAAATATATTGAGAATACAAGATGTTGAGAACAAATGACTAAATAATTTATTAATGTAATGATTGCAAATATTATTTAAATATTTTTTTTGTTAAAATTAGCACATTGAAAAATAACAATTCTAGTATTATGATTGATTATTACAACTGTATTATGAGATGCCCAATGTTTTACACACTTATTTAATGTAACACTTGTTATACAATTTATAAAAGTCGTTGTGCCATTCAGTGTCTGTTTGTCTGTGTCTCTCTGTTTCTGTTTGTCTGTTTATATTTCTCTTTGTCTGTTATTCTGTCTGTGTCTCTCTATGTCTGTTTATCTGTCTGTGTCTCTCTGTATCTCTTTGTCTTTCTAGGTGTGTTTAAGTCACTCTATGTATAACTATTCTTTTGTGCCAATCTCTTTCTGTTCATCTGTCTGTGTCTATTCATCTGTCTGTGGCTCTGTTTTCTTTCTGTCTGTATTTCTGAGACCTTCTGTCTGCGCCTCCCCATGTCTGTTTGTCTGTCACTGTCTGACCATCGCGCGCTCTCTCTCTTTCTGTCTGTTTGCATCTATCCGTGTCTGTTTGTCTGTTTCTCTTTGTATGCTCATTTATTTGTCTCCCTCTTGTCTGTCTGTATCTCTTTGTCTAACCATGTATGTTTGTCTATTTTTATTGTGTCAACTGTCAATATTTATCTGTTCATTGCTCTCTGACTGATCATCTGTCTGTGGCTTTGTTTTTTCCTGACTGTTTCCTGACTGTTATCTTTGGGTCTTTATGTCTGTGTTTCTCTATGTCTGTCTGTCAGTCTGTCTTCCACATTCCTCACCCAGAAAACTGTTCAGTCAGTCTCTAGTGTAGTATATTTGTAGAATGAATTAACTTTTGCTAATTTAGTTAATTCCTGTGTCGGTAGTCACTTCAGGAAGAAAAGAGAGTTGAAATCAAATCTGTTACAACATGACGAAACATCCAGGATGAAACATATTCACATGCATGCACAGCTCCGGAATATTTTTCGACAGATTAGCAGTGCTTGTCATTAATGAAGCGAGAGACTGCAGTGGTCTGATAAGCAAATGTGATTAAAAAAGCTCTATTCAACCTTTAACAATATGCCTTCAAAGAAAGCCAACATGAATGCAAATGTTCAACTAAAATGTTGGAAGACATGTCAGGCTAAACAGTTACCCCAACTCTGTTTATCGCTTTTCATCATGTTAATAAGTCGCTGTTCAGGTTTATCTTTCCACAAATCTATTTGTTGAATAGATGCAGTACCTCTCAAAAGACTTGTCGTCTTTGAAATGACCCTTCCTTCTTGCCCTACTTCCTATGTGTGCATGTGTTTTTTTTTAGAATCCTTCACATTTCATCAGAGAGGCTGGCAGATGAGTTGGGGTCTGAATTTGGCAGCGACGCTTTGTAATTGTTTTAAATAAGCCTCATGCGTCATGCCAAATAATGGCAGCTCGATGAAGACGCTAATCTACACAAGCACATCTGTGCGACTTCCTTTACTATCCTCCCCCTCGAGACATCAAGTGAGTGTTCCTATAAACGCTCCCTACGGTCCCTCAGCTCACCAGCGACACGTCGACATATTAAACAACCTTCAGCAGATTTCACTAAAGACCTGCACAAAGCCTAACATTTCTGACATCCCTTTTGCTCTTATCAGTCCATCTCTCTGTTCTCCTTGCTTCACACATCCTCACATCTCTCCCTCTCTCTCAAAACACGAGGAAATCTCAGATTCCATGTAGTTTCTGATTATAATAATTGTGTACAAAAACACACACAATATGTAAGAAATACTATTACAAATACTAGAAACTAAAACAAAACTACAATTACACAAAAATCTCTCCATTTTTAACCACAAGCCTCCATTGTTATGCATTTTTAACACTTAATTTAAGTCTCTTGAGCATAATAATAAGATCAAAGCAACAGAGAACATTCTTCTCTTGCACATCTTCTGTTAAAAATATACAGAGGCCCTTAGAACAGAATAAATAAAAAGTAAAATTTTTGTGCACTTTAAACTAATGCCTGGTTATATTGCAATGAAATTGTAGATTATCTTGCTTGCAATTGTATTTAAACAATAAAAGCCAAAATTCATTGAGGGATAATAACTGTCATTTAAGTGAGTAACATAAAAAAAATAATTTTCTGATAGTTTTTAATGCATTAAAATCATTAAAGTATTATAGTTGCCAGATATGCTTTCGTAAAGTCATAGTAACAAAGAATTGGACGTACAGCAGACAAAACATCGGAGACCAAGAAACTTTATTGAAATAAAGCAGTTGGCAGCTAGAGCTAGAGTTAAATCTGACAACAAGTTTCAGAGAAAAAAACAACCACACTACCTATAAAAAAAGACAAAGAAAATTAGAATGAGATTTTGAAATATATACAGGTTATACAAGCATCTTTCCTGTGACCTCCAACTGTAAGCCAAGTTAGAGTCTAAAAAACGTTCAAAATGTTCTTATAGGTATAGAAACCTCATATCCACAGTATCAAGACTCAAACACCTTCTTGGTCTTCACCTTCAGGCAGCAGACGTGTACAGACAGTGCACAGCAACTCCATACAATGTAGACTAGATGTAGAATAGGCTGTTTCATCTCTCTCTTTCTCTCTCTCTTCTATGGGAACCTCTAAGGAAATATGTTCGTGCATTTAGAAAAATGACCTTCTCTAAGCCTTTTTAACTATACTTTTCCTCAGTTGCTTATAAACATGCAATCAAACGCAGTGTTTATCATATATGAATTCGTAACTAGCACTGAATGATCTCTGTCGGTTGTATCAGATGCTGAACTAAGCCAATCAAGGCATCTCCAGACTAAGAGGCTTACAGGCCAAGCCGACTTAAACCAGACATCAAACCAGACTGCATCCTAAGTGACTAGCAGGCTAATTACTTCTCTCTCTTAACGCTTTAGTAAAGACCAAACGCTTTGTTCAAAGGGGCAAACCAATTAACCCTTTTACGGTTAACTCAACCTTAAACCCGAATTTTTTGGTTTACTTAGCAGAGCACGTTGTTATGTTAGAAGATATACTGAATGACCAGCAAAGTACAAAAATAACTTTGATCTTTTTTATTTTACAATTCTCTTTTAGTGTTAACCTAAATACCACATTATTTCTCTCAATTTGAACTTTGGTTAATAATTGTTTCAACTTTTGAGATGTTACCACTCATTGACATGCATTGGGTGGGCTAAAGAGGGTGTAAATTTTAGCATCTCTTTTTCAGTTTGTTACACAATGCAACTATTTTTCTTATGTATGTATATATGTATATTCGTTTTTTATTTATTTAAACCAATCACAGGTTTCCTTGTGATAATGACCAAATATCTGCATTTGTGACAAAGTTTTCTTTGTATGATTTTAAAAAAATATAAATCTTAAAATTGTTTAGATGTAAATAAATCATTCATCATCAGCGTAGCTTGGCTCTTTATATTTATTCACAGTTTTTTTTTATGCCAGACAAAAACACAATGGCATGAATAGAAACTAAATAATGTCATACAATACTTTTTTTAAATTATATTTTAGGTTTCCTGTTATTACTTTTTCAGAGCTATTAAAAGAAATTTTTAATCTTGTAGTATTTTCAATTTCTGCAACCAAACCAAACATGCCGAATCTCTCATCAGAATGACTCGAAGGTGCGTGAAACATTTGACAATCCTAATAAAAGCACATTATTTTCTTAATAAATTTATTTTTTTCAAGCTTGCATTGCTTCCCCACCAGAAGGTGGCATCTGAGGTGAGTGACTAATATACATTTAGTTACATACAATATAATCTGCATCCAAGGTTTCATATGACATGACAACACCATACAAGCCACATACTTCACTTAAATTTTTTACTTAAAAAAAATAAAGTTACCATAAAATGCAGAAATGCAATTGTTTTTAGACTGATTTTTATAAGATGCGGTACATCTGAATAAAAAATAAAATAAATAAAAATAAAAATATAGAAAATAAGAATAAAAATAAATTGATTTAAAACTACTGTTCAAATCTGACACTAAAATTATTATATGTCTATGTAAAAATACAAAACAGTGATTTGCTGTTTTTTTTCCAAGATATTAATAAATATGTTGTAAAAGTGATTTTTCTCATTACACTGCTACCCAAAATGTTGGCATGTTACTATAAATGAAGGGTACTTTAAGGCAATTTTTTAATATTTTTGACAGTGTAGACTATACCAAAGTAATACGATTATTTATTTTTTACATTTCACAAATTAAACCAGTGATCTGTGTAAAAATTGTGAACATTAAAAAAGATGGTGAATAACGAGGTTGAGCAAATGATGGGGAGGAGACCACAGGCTCATGGGCAGAGCTGACCTTCTTTATACAAGCCTAAAGACAGGATTACCTCTCCAGACCCCCCTCACACTCTTGTCCAGAGCCAGGGGAGCAGGGTTGTTTCTAGGCCATCGCACACACCTCCAGCATCACACAGTTAACCCATGTATCACTGTGGCCAGAACAATGTACAACAAAACTCTCTCTCTCTCTGCCCCCCCTTCTCCGTGTGTGTTATCACAGTTGTTCCCTCCCCTCCTCCCCCTTCTCTCTCCAGGGACATTTGTAGTCAAAATAGCTGCCCTTCCAAAATCCCCAAATTACCCCCAATCAACCCTGCCCATCTATTCTGTGTGCATGTGAGAGCACAGCATGCATACGTGCACCATTAGCTCTCAAGGAGAACCAGTCAAACCCAGCAGTGCATTGTTCTAATGCTGTTACACAGCAGAGGAACAGCAACATCCTTTTCTGGCCCTGTTGGTTTTTGGGTTTACTATGACTGATAACAGAAACCTTTGTGCCCAGTTGGAAGATCCAAATAAGACAACCGGGATACTTTTCGCCTTTTGCTGGTTCAAGCAAGTGCTTCAGTTTCTCCGTTTCTCTCTAAACGCTTAGTCGCTACAGCAAAACTGTAGCACCAAAATGGCTGCCACTGCAGAGGCAGAGTGAGAGGATAAATGATGTGGTGCTATGCCGAGGACTTGCTCACTTGTGTGGGTGCACGTGCGAGGGAGAAACCACTGACAATGTGACAAAAAACTGCTGCTGTTATGGCTCTCACAGCTGTCAACAATGTCGCTAACAGCCTGAATTGGCTAACAAAACAAATTTAGAAACATACAGTAAAGCGAGTTTAAAGATTGAGATCATATATAATCTTTTTCATTTCTTAAAGTGTGTTTTTGTTTAGCCTCAGCCTAACAGACATACATGCTTTCGTAACCGCTGGCATTTGTTAACGTGGTAATTTAATGCTAATTAACATTAATGCAATGAAGGCTAAGGCAATAATAGCACATTATGGATGCTCCCGAGGGAGAGCTTGACCTACAGTCTGCGCGTCAGATCCACCTCTCAGTTAGCCTCGAGCCTCTTAAGTACACGGTTTTCCTCCCGAGGAGTAATGCTTGAATTCTTTTCAACTCTCCTTTTTTGTGCACAAAATCAATTTCTTCATACCTTTTTGATCAATAAAAACAAATATTTTCCTATTTTAAAATCTGTTTTTGCTGACTGTTATAATTAGATACATAATCTGAAAGGAAATTTACCTGCAATGCCACTTCACGTGGTTTACCATCCAATACAATTGATACTAAACAAAGAGTTTGGTACAACAAAGGAAAGCTGATATGTTTTAATTTTTCAATAAAATACAATTACAAATAAAAAAAAGATTATTAGACAGCAACTGAGACGAATAATTCCAAAAATAATGTGGATGCCTAAAAAAGTAATTTAAATCCAAACATTCAAATTAGATTCCAATAAATATGATAATCATTTTCCAGTTTTACTCTCTATTCTAAAAATCTAAACCAATGATGATAAAACAGAAAAGTATTAATACATATTTTTAACATATTTTTTATGACCATAAGTTTATGTGATAACAGCATTTTGAAAAATACTATTTAGTCCCGCCTAATCATGTTTTTTTACATGATTAAAATTGTTTGCTTAATTACCATGAATGACCATGAGTGAAAATAAAGCATCTGGTTTTATAACGATGTACCAACCACAAAATAAAATTAGATTCACTGTAGACTTTCTAAAATTTTTATTAATGCTATGTATTATTGCTGCTTCCTGAAATGTAATTTTTCTTAAAAATATGATAAAGCACAATCAATTTCCAGCAAACACCTTTTTCCTCCGGACATTCTGCAGGACTGGGAAGTGTGCCATGTTACACAAGTTAAACGCATTGCAGAGGCAGGTTCATAAGGTCTCAAACGATCAGTCTGCACTGCTTCTAAAATCATGAAGCTCGTTCAAGCAGAAATACCCAAACTCAGAACCATAGTTTAATAGTCTAGACACACACACACACCAATAACACATATTCTCTTAAGCTGCAAAAAGGAGCCAATCGCATATCAAGACATCTTTATCAGCCTCTTAATGCAGAAACCAGAAGGGATTTATTTTGAGATTTATTCTGAGGCTGTGTGGTTTAAAAACCTATGGCTGGTTTTTCTCCATCACAGGTGTGTTCAGACCCAACAATTCTAGTTTCATCCTCTGTCTGGGTCACAAAGTCATGAGGAGACCATGTGTTTACATTTACAAAGACCACCACTCTGGCTGCTTTGATCAACAACATGCAAAAATTCATAAAGGGTCATTATTCGTCATGTTACCCCTGCTGAGAACATATGCCTTAGCCTCTTGTCATTGTCACACGCTTGCACCCACACACACTTACACCCCAGCACATCAGACGCTCTGACAGGCCAATCAAGCCCATGCAGTCATTTCAGTCTAATGATTCGCCTTGTCACTCATTCGCTCTTCAACAGGGAGCAGAAAAACAGACTGCGTCACTAAACCGAGGAATTGAATATCACCTCCATCACCCGCGCCAAGCGTCTGACGAGCTACTATGCAGAAGTGAGCAAAACAAAACTGATTTAAAACAATTTAGCTTATAAATGTACAGTCGTATGAAGAAGGAAGGGCGTCAAAGCAAGGACAGGTGATGATAATGCATGCCAGAAATTCCATTGTAATGAAAGATTAAGCTGGAAGTGAGCAACAAATCTCTGCAAGGCTGTTGTTTTGTAAGGCTCAAGATCAAACTATTCATTTCGCTCAAAAATCGAGAAAGTTGAGAAATGTTCCAATTCAGAGTAAATTACACATGTTATACGTGTTACATAGATTATGCTAAATTATTCAAATACATGGCAAATGTAAACAGCTGTTTGAATGTTAACATGATGTTTTAAATGGCATATGTGTAAATATTATTGAAAACAATGAATAATGAATGGAACATGTATTAATTAAAATATTACTTTCATGTTTCGAAAAAAAAACCCATAATAGATATATTTGGCTCCTTATACATAAAAAAAAACCTCAAACAGGTTACGTTTACAATTTATTTTGGAATGATGATTGAACTCTGACTTTCATTAGATAATTTGTATATCTTGTTATTATTATCATTCTTTATGCAACAACTCCACCTTCATACTTCTTATAAAATACTCTAAGAGTGACTCTCTGCAGTTCGCCAATAATTCTTCCTAGAGAGAGCTGTGGTAATATGTGGCTGGCAAAGAGCCTTTGCTTAAAGCAAAGCTGGTATTACCGCATTCCCCACACCTCCAAACACAAAAGCTGGGGCGCCGCCACGACAACTGAAACCATGACAGAGAGCAAAGGGGTGAGAAAACAGAGCCAAAAAATCCAATGATCAGGGTAAGACTTTGACCAATAGAGCGGAGTCGAGCAGCACTGCATCAGAGCAGGTTAAACAAACTGCGTTTTAATTAGCTGCAGATTCAGTAAAATCCTAAAGTTTAATAAAATAAAAACCAGTTAATCAGGATCAAGGTTGTGTGCATTCTTCATGAATTTGTTTTTATGTAAAAAGAAGCAGTTTAAAATGGTGCAAAAAATGGTCAAGGGCATGACCTTTATCAAAAAATGTTCTCACATGAGCAACTATGTAATACTTGATTTTAAAGAGCAAGAACATTTACACATAGATATATTTATAGGGCTTATTTATTTGCTTGTGTTGAGAAAAAAAGAATAATAAAAATGCTGCCATTTTATGCTGCAGCTAGCTCTTTCTCCTCATGCTCCTGCTCTACATTGCCTTGAATGCAATCCAAACATCTTTATTTAAACAAGCTTCATGGTTTCAGTGCCACTTTGTAAATGTGTAACATCTGGGAGTCCTTTTGTGTGTGTTGCTATGAGGACAAAGCATTGGTATCTAGTTAATAATGAAAGAAATTGAGAGCAAGGAGGTGAAATGGACACTTAAATCCTTGCTGCATGGTTCCTTTTATATTGCTTGCAATATATATGCCTTTGACGTTCTGTTAAATTAAACATTTATCCACAATTATATGGAATGAAGAAATGTACATTATATGTTATGGTTTTATATTAATTTAAACGGCAAAATAACTTATTTAACTACACAAATGTTTGTTAAACTATTTTTTAAAATGAACATTTTAAATGCAACGAAAAGGGTCAAATGAAAGATTCAAATCAAATTACATTTTAGGAAAATCAAAATGAGAAACAAATGCGATGGTTAAATTAAAAACAAATCACTTTAATTTCAGAACGAAATTGAGAATATGAAAGGAAAATTCAAATTAATTCCTTAAATGTGCTGTGTTATCGATAAAGCATTTCAGCGCGTGCACGATCAATCCTTTATGATTTTTAATTTTCCGCTCCGTTGCTTTTAGTTCTTGCGAGGAACACCGGATGTCTTGAGAGTCCAGATGACCTTAACATAATTCAACGAAAAACGTTTTAAAATAAAAAATAATGTAATATTTTCTTGTTTTGTCTAGGGAGAATACAAGCTGCATGAAATAAAAAACAATTGTCGGCCGACTTGTTTTCCAAAAGCGTGCCTCATAAAACATACATAATAAAAAATATCATATATATTTTTTTCCACACATAAAAGTGTAACAAAAAATGTACTTCCAAATGAATTAACAAGACTTCCCTGATGCTCGTTGAGTGTTAAAGAGAGAGAGCGCGCGTTTGTGAGAGAGCGTGATAAAGAGATGGAGAGAAAAGGGCAAGAAAGTTTTTCTAATGTCATTCCAACGCGCCAGACCGTGTCATTAGAGATCTGCAAAACATACAGTGCATTCCCTCCATCATTTCTCGTCCGTTCACTACTTTTTCTCCTGCGAGAAGGTCTCTGGTACAACGGTCGGCGGTGACATAAAAGCGTGTTCCGGGAACCAAGCACCTGCTCCTAATTAAGGCGGGAAAACAGTTCCCAAAACCTCTCAGAATTGACTCAATCAAGAGCGGGCTTTCACAGGTGTTAACTGCATCACATGTCACTCTGTTTCATCTCCGCCGCGCTGAAGGCCGTTTGATGGCACGCGCATCCTCACGAGTCACGTAGAATCCATTCTGACACGCTCCTGCGCAACAAGAAACATCCGAATAATCCACTTTTTACTCTGGAAAAGTTTGCACCGTTTGCAGTCGTATTTGAGATTAATGTTGGAAAACCCGTGTTCCTGGAATAAGAAATATGAAAAGCTCTGCGCGTTCGTGGCAGTGCGCATCGATGCCGCGAAGACTTTTGGTGTCTTAACCTCAAATTTATCGTAGCAATTTTACATTTTTAGGCTTGGTATTACAAAATTTGTGTAAAAACCTCACTGTGAACTGACTTACCGATCAGCATGTTGTGAATAGTAGTCCCGGTTTCCAAAAACGAAACCCACCGACAGGAAAGGAAAACTCGCCGCGGAAAACCCTTAGTTAACACGCTCACTCCGGAAGTCTCCAATAACGCCCTTTTCTTAAAATTTCTCACTCTTGGCTGACTCTGTTCTTCTCGTTGGTGTGATGGAGGGAACACTACAAGCGCTCGCAAGTCATGCACGCGCACTGATCCGCTGACTTGCGCGCGCTCGACGGGGGGAGGAGGAGGAGGAGGGAAGGGATGATCGACAGTCTTTTACCCCCCATCAGCACCTCCTCTCTCGCTCTCTCTTTTTGCTGCCTGTCGCTTAACCTGAACGAAAGGCACAGATGGGAAAATTAGCTGGTGCTATTTTCTCCTTTCATGGTCCTTGATTTCGGCTAAATAATTCGGGGAACGTCTGGAGGGGGTGTATTTCTTCCACCTCAAACAATTCGGGATAATTTCAGATAAACTGGCAACTGAAACATGGGATTATTCATAAGAAAAGGCTAACATTATGTGTTTGCAGCTTTAAAAATAACCCTTTTTTCCCAGATAAACTCAACTGCGAGAAATACATTAGCCCTCAACGTTGTATAGAAAACAAAGTGCTCTTTGTCTTTGAGTGCACAGTATGGTGTAAATATAAATCCTGCAAATTTAGAAGAACGTTTCACTGGAACAAACCTCTCAATCTAAGAACAAGAAGTTGCTGTTTTTATGCCGATGAGTAAACTTGTTCTGGTTAGCAACACTTAAGTGCTGTAGTTTTAAACCATATAGTTAAACAGCATTTTCATTTAAAATAAAAGCATACATGTTGTGCCAATCTGTGCACTATAGTTATTTTATTTGAGTGGGTGTGCCTCTGGAATTCTAACCCAGTAGTTGTTTAAGTTGTTCAAAGCTTATAATATCTTGCATTGGTGGAGTCTGACGCTGCTCTTGCGTGTAAGGACATATTTAACACATGCAATTACATATGGTTTGGAAGATTTTTTAAGGTACTGGTTGCTGTGCTGTGTAATGCAAGTGAGAGTATGAGCCATGCAAAAACTTCCCTTGATGTTTATGAATGTCAACAGTTTGATGGTTCTTAGCATTTTAATGTTTTAAATGGTCTTTGTCTACTTTTAGCTTTTTATCTGAATAATATTGTAAGTTATAGTTTAACAGCTTAATGGTTATAAATAACAGTTATGTTATGTGGCTGGAAAGAACAGTAACATGCTGATCATTTCTGTTAACATGTTGATATCATGCTGCAGAAAGATGGCGCAGTGGTGGGGTTGGTCGTCCTGGTCTTCCTGTAAGGTTAGCGGTTCGATCCTTGCTAGGGTCATTCTGCTATTGTGGCCCTAGGCAAGCCACAATTGCCCTGTATGGATGTGTGTGACTGGTGGGGTGTGTTTGGTGGTGGGCAGGAGGCTGTAGGTTTGGATTGGTAGCCACGTCCTGTCAGACTGCCCCAGGGCTACCAAGGTAGCTTATCACCACCAGCATGTGAATGTGGAGTAAACGAATAATGCACTAAACATTGTAAAGCGTCTTTGAGCTCTGGAAAAGCACTGTATAAATTGAACACATTATTATCATTCATTATTAATTTGCTGAAAATACTGTAGGATGTTCCATGTTCACATTATGAAGTGGCCACCCCAGCTGCCTGTACATTTCCGTTTTTTAACCGAAACTTTCAACAGTGTAGGCACTCAGGGCTAACACGAGGCACTATAGCGTTGCTCTAGTGAACTCTTCCCAAGAGAGTATTAAGCCTGAATTGTATGGCCTGAAGGCTAAAACATTAACATATCATTTCAATTTTTGTCAGACAATCTCATCCTATTCATATAATTTCTGAACGACTGTATGTCAAAAAAAAAACTAATTACATTTTGGTGTGTCTGTCAATGTTGTTATAATTGTGTGAATTAAGCTATTAACATTAAATTACTATTTGTTTTTATGTAAATACTTTCCATCACTAGTCATGTTTCCAAAATGTGGTTGTGATTGGATACTGAGGTTTATTCGAAGGTAAATGTCAAGCCTTGTTGGAACACTGCATGCTAATAATGCCTGAAGCAGAGGTTTGGCATTCTGTTTAAATCTTCATATACGCTTAAATTGTTTTGGATTTCCAAATCTTTTATACCTTTATTTGAATAATTTTCAGGTTTTTAATGGATACACATAAATATTACACATAGCACCAAAATAAATATTTTATACAGCACAACAATTAAATGAGCAAAATAAACATTTTCAGACAGCAAAAGCCATAAGCTGGCCTTTCGTTGTTTGAATCTGTCCAACTAAATCTAGCTATAAAAACAAAACAATTATATCCCAAATCGCCAAATGAAGTCACCTTAATATCAGAAAATTCACCAGAATAGACAGCTGAAGTTGTGTTTTGTAACACTTTTAGATTTGTAAGAGGACTGACACATTGAATTTTCCACCAGTGCTATTTAAACACCACAATATTTGTAGAAATATTTCTGCTCTTTTCCCATTATCAACAAGGCTTAAGGTTCTATACCCATGCATGACTGGTGTGTGTGCAGATGAGTGTGTGTGAAGAATGGTACTCAGGCAGAGCTCAGGGATGTTTGGATCCCAGCCCGTAGACCTCCTGCTGGGGTCATAAACACTCTCTCTCCCCCCCTCTCTCTCTCTCTCTCTCTCTCTCTCTCTCTCTCTCTCTCTCTCTCTCCAGTTTCCCCTGGAGGTCTCTCACTGTATTTGCGGGGTCTTGTCATTTCTGTACATGTATCACAGAGTAGCTATAAGCAGAAAATAGATGCTCTATTCATCATTAAACATGTTGGTCAATTCTGTTTGGGACAACTCCTCCATGTTCCGCAATGTAGGAGAACCGGAGAGATATGTGCTAGACGAGCTCTTCAGAGTCAAAGTTAAACTCACTATTGTAGTCCTACGCTATTAACTTGTACCTTAAACAAATTTTTTCATTAAAAAGATTGTGCCTTTAATATTGAATTTAAAACAATAATTAAACCATGGGATTAATCATGATTCAAAATAGCAAACGGTTAACGCATTCCTGTATAGCTTAAACACAATTCACATAGAAATGTATTGACACATTTTACATTTTTTATATTATTTATAAGAATCTCCTTTAATTTTCTTTTTAAATCTTTGCCAGTTATGAAGGCCAACTTTTACCTTCAAAATACATCAAACAATTCCATACAAAAATGTACTATATTAAATAGACAATTTGTTATATTTACTGTTATACTAATACTGTTATATTTACTTCCAAAAAATTGGAAAGAGAAACACAGTATTGTTCCAAAACAGACTTGTATTGATGCTATTTGTGGTTCCTGTTTTTAAATTATTTTTAATCTTACAAATGGATGATAATGGATGATGAGGCAGCCAGTAGGTAAAGTAGGCACCTACTCGATACTTGAATTGGCAATGCCCATTAGAAAGATGCAATAACAGTGGAAGCTAATAAAAATGTTGTTTTGTAATGGACCTGGTAAAAAACACTGTTTTATTAAATTTTAATGTCTTATGTTAGTTTAAAAGTGTCGCTATTAAATCAAATGAAAACACTTATTTTTTTATTTAAACTAAAACAACAGAAAAAAGTCAATATCTCATGACCTCTAGCAGCATATCTGTACAATTAAACCATAGAGAACATTGAGTACTTGTCAAAGCCCCCAAAAGCAAAAAAGGATGAATTACTCGCCAATTACTCCTGCACCCTGGAGGTTTGCAGAGTGCAGCAGGGCGTTTTACACAAGGTGATGGGCAGGTGAAGGAGGAAGTGAGTTCCTCCAGCAGCAGCATTAAGGGTCAATTACAGCCTCAGATAGACAATGTGCTCTCATGAGGCGAGCAAAGCGCAGAGTGGAAATCTTTCAAGAGACATCACTCAGGTAAATAAAGCAGCTTGCCAATCAAGCCCATCTCTACGAGCAACTGAAACACACCAATCTCACTCATGACTTTAGCTGTGCTGTTGTTTTATTGTGCACATTTATTTCAAACTGTCTGCACTGCACTAAGCTTTATCATCTATACTTAATTTACTTGTGCGTTTGATACGAGTGGCTGCCATGAGTGTCATTTGGCATCTGTAAGTCTCCTAGCCTCCTCCATCTCTCTCAACAAAACTTGAACAAAAAATGTGGTCTATAGATAACAAAGACTTGAAGGTTTTGAGGAGGATTAGATCTCATTTTACTCAACCTCAATGTTTTCTTTCCTGAAAAAGGAAGTGCCGACTATAGGTTGTGTTTAAACCACGTTGATTTTGGAAGAATAAAAACATAATTAAACACATGTTCAATAGCTTTAAAATCAAACTGAACCATGTAAACTTTTATACAATTTTGTATTATATCATTCATCACTGTTAGACATTATTTTTATGGGCTGTTAATTTCAGTTTTTAAAAATAAAAATATACATTTTGTAATTATTTATTTGAAAACAATATGGTTTGTCAAGAATTCCAAATATGCTACTGTTGGAAATCCAAAAAATAAACTTATTTAGTGTTTATATGTTGTTTTATGCACTTCCTGCTTTAAAAGGGATACTTTTGAAAAGAAAAACTGGTAAACTTTTTTCAGCTTAACATAACTAGTTGTCATACTTAATTTGAGTAATAAAATTGATCTATATATAAAATATTATTATTATTATTACACCAACTACTAACACATATTTTCCTAAAATGTACCAAATAGTTTTGGACATCCTGGCTTTCTTTATTCTATGTTACATATTTCACAATGCCATGAGCTTTCAGTGTGCTACTCTCTTTAGGTTTTGAGATCAATTTTATTACTCAAATATATATATATATAAAATAAAAATTATAAAACGAGAAGGCATGTCTGAAGAGAAAGTTCTTTAGGTAAGTCTCAAAATTATTTAGTCTAGAGGGGAGCAGAACTAAAAGAACCTTGGGTTGTACGGTTCTGGAATGACAAAGTGAGAGTCAATGACTTCCGAATTGATGAATAAAAAACTAGCATCATCCTTTTGAAAGTGCTAGTTTTCTGTGTGAGAACACGGGACATTTGTCAAAGTCATTCGCTACATTACCCCACTAAGATTAGATGCTGCAACACAGAAAGAACAGACGATTCCAGCTCTTACAACATGCTGTGATTCAGAGCTTGAGGTTACTTCCTGCACATCATTTCCTGTGCAAGCCTGTCAATGGCCATCAGAGCACCGAAGAGATCCGACACTGACAGGAGCTGACAGAGGGAAACCCACAGCACAAACACCGCCTGACACACATCAACACACTCATAACAAACACACACATCTCGTCTGGCACAAACACACAGCGCCAAAAACAAGGCACAAGCTATGACTCAAAATTATGCGGCAACATCATCAAAAGTCATTTGAGGACATGATGGTGTGGATGCAAGTTTATTTTTTTAAATAAATTAGTGTTGTATAGTAGGATATTAGTGCTGTTGACCAATTAAAAATCGAATGAATCGTGATTACTCACAATTAATCATGATTAATCACCTTGAATCACCAATTAATTTGAAACATTCTCCATGGGTTTACATGAATAAATAGTTCAATGCAAATGGCTTGAGAAAAACCACATCAACTCTGTGTTTACTGCTCATAACAACATTTAATTTTAAAATTGAGGGCTCTTGAAGGACTCTTCTAAATATCTAAATAACCGGTTTTGGAAGACAAACAATGTTCTTCTGAGTCCTTGAACTTCAGCACACAGAATCATAACATCTCATTCTTTTTTTTATCCTCAAAAGTGACTTCTGAACCAAACTCGAACCACAGGAACACCTGTGGTTCTTTGGTTAAGATAAAGTTAAACATTATTTCACAAAAATGAATAGCATACAAAACCCTCACACTAAAATATGCACACAACGTTTACAAATAAAACAAAACCAATTGCATTCTCAGATTGTGTGGCTATTCGACTCCCCTCAACAACATTCAAATGAGCGTCGCATAATAGGAATGTCACAATGAATCTGAAGTGATTTGCTGAGGATGTAACATCGGAATATTTCACAGCAGCACATTAGTCTGAGTCAAACGCTTCTACTCCAGCGACCCGCGTTCAATGTCACACGCACACACACTGGACCCCTCTTTGTTCTGGGGCAGCATCTGTTTGGTCTGATAAAGGGATTTGGACATCCATTCCCCGAACCAGCCAATGAGGTTCAGCAGCTCTGAGAATAACACTGTGCGAGAGAGAGAGAGAGAGAGAGAGAGAGAGAGAGAGAGAGAGCGTGTTTGAGTGTGATAGAGACTGTCAGAAACAGAGAAGAAGACTACAAGTGTACTGTACATACAAATTCTGCTTCCTCTCATGGTTTTTATGAGAGAGACCCGCTTTCGCCTGAATGAAAGAAATGATGAAATCCTAATTACACGCTACAGACATCACCCCAAGCAAAGTCTCGCTCAGGCAAACGCTGGCCAACGGAACACATGCTGGCAACCTTTACCCTTCTCTAGATGACTCTGCTGCGATCCTATCTCTCTTCTTTTTCAATCACTGGCTTGAAAAAGGATGCTGTGTGGCTCCAAACCCAACAACACACAGGTATACATAGCTACATATTTAAATGTCATAAAGATGGACACTAGGCAGGCTCTGTGTTGATGAACAGTTTTTGAAGGGGTGGGGGTGGTGGGGGGATTTGTTCCCTGCTAGTTGAGGGATTCATAGGAAGAGTTGCTGACACCACACGTTATGCCCTGGTGACTTAAAACAGCCGTGACAACGATGATGGTGATTATGACAATGGCCTTGAAGCTGAAATTGATGATCTAGCATGAGCACTCGTAGTCTCTTGTGTCAGATTTTTATTTTACAGAAATAAAACACTCTCACTCACTCTCTCACTCACAATCTCTCTCTCTCTCTTACTCACAATCTCTCTCTCTCTCTCTCTGTCCCTCCCTCCCTCCCTCTGTCCATTTCACCCTCTGTTCTTGTCGTCCTGCCATACTTTATCATTAACTGCAGCCACTTGGAGCAGCCAACCGGAAAATTCCCATCATGAAGCTCATCTGCATATTACAGCCCCATTCGCTCGCTTCTGGCGCATAAATTAATACATGAATAACAACCGAAGTGAAAGCCATTGCTAAAATCTTACACTGGGAGGTTGTTAGGGTCCTTTAATGTTCTCCAAGTCACATTCATACTTTGTAGTGTGTGACCTACATACTGCAATGCTTCCTTATTAAAATTATATACATAAACTATACAGGATATTACTTTTAATCACACATCTGATGCCTACATTTTAGAGGTGCTTTGCATGTTATGATGCTTAGTCATTCTCAACAACATTTTTATGCTGCCTACTCTACCTTCTGGCAGCCCTCAGAAGGTTAGTTTGTTATCTATTTATTTAACAGATGAGCACTGCCTTTTCAACAGCACTGCCCTTATGAACTTCTATTTTTCATTTATTCTTTGACTTTTGATGCGTTTCATATCTTAACTGTTTCTTTTTTTTTCTCTCTGATCAGTTTTATTTTCTGTCTTTATCTATGATCTGTTTTAACTCTTCTGTAAAACACTTTGAATTGTCAATGTGTTTGAAAAAGTGCTATACAAATAAAATTGCCATACCTTATTTAGGTTTAATCATAAAATTAAATATGGACAAGTCATTGGTTACCTCTAGAAACGCTGTTACATTCCATTGAGAACTGGATTATTTTTCTTGTTTTATATAAATAAAATGGTACAAAGAAATACAGTGTGTTTCCTAACATTTATAAATGAACAGTTAATTACTTTTGCATTTGATTAGAACTAAAATGTGGTATAATAAAAAAAATCTCTCTCAAGCTGATGCTGATCTGAAAAGGGTACTTTGGTAGTTTTTTTTATCAAGAATCCTTAAAAAAAATAATCGGTAAACTATTTCCATCCTGCTCCAAGAGATTGAATCAGAGACGGCATGATAAATGATGAACGAGGTGACGAAAACAGACGCCGTGAAATAATCTAATAGAACAATGCTGACATTTGGGAGAAGAAAAACAGAAAGATAAAGCAGCAGTATGTAGCAGACAACCCTATTCTGAAGATTCAGTGTTAAATGATTCCAACACAAACCTGATATAAATTAATATCTCACGCTGCATTTTAGACCACTAAAAAAGGGCCACATGAGAGACAGAGAGAACATGTTTGACAAACAGAACAGAGCATGTTTACCGTGGCACAACACAGTATGTTTTTCATAATACTTCTGTTGTCTCACTTAAAGGGTGATGATGGAATGTAGTAACAAATGCTACTTGTGTTCTGAAATTTTGAAATGGAGGATTAATTGAAACCTTTAGGCAAATAAATAGTCTATTAATCAGTCTGGTCAGTGCATGTATTCATCGTCGGTAACATTTTTACTGAGTAGTTAACAAGGACGTACAGTGGCATAAACGAGGAAATGGTTGTGTTAGCATTTAGCTAGCCATTCACAGCAGTCAAGCAGCTTCTCCATAAAAATTAGATGCTGGCAGAGGGGGTGAAAACAGGAGGTGCCACAGATAACAACGAGTTTGAAAATAAAGAAATAGAGAAACTGTGATTGAGAGAAAAATACAGTTGGAAGAAAGAACAGCTAGAAAAGGCTGAAGGATCTAACAGCAAATATTCATTGATGAGTTATATAGCTAATTTCCTAAAACACACTATCCTAAAACAGATTACGGAAATTATTGAAAAAAAAAGCAAACTGACAAGATTCACATGATTCCTCTACATGAATATAGGTGGAGGGGTGTGCGCCAGTGTCTGCTTGTGTGCAGTCATGCTGATTATGTGGGTCTGAGCACAAGGCCCGGAGGAGCAAACAGAAGGTGAGCAGTGATAAGGCTGTGTTGTGTGATTGGGTGAGTGTGAGAGTGTTTCAGCGTCATAATAAATCAAGTTTCCAGGCTTTTGGCTTTCCCTACTGATGGTGAAACATACTCGCATTTTTGTCAAAAAGAGCCTTAAATTCACAGAGTAGAAGAATTTCAGACATATTTTAAAATTATGTTATCAGATTGAGTCTCAAAATCCAACTCAAGTCATCAGATCTATTTCAGATGAAAATCACACGTACGCATTCAACTGTACGCATTCAACTTACTCAAGAGCTCTTCCTTGCTTTGCTGTCTTTTTAGCTATAAGTTGTCGAATAAAAAAAAAGCCTTTCAGTTAAATGTTAACAGTCACAACATACACAGTACTAACAATACTACTCCCTTGATGGTCCACTGCCTCGTGTTGTGTACGGTCGGCTTTTTACAGACTCGCTATTCACCAAGTAGAAGAAGAATGACATTGCGGAGTGACTTATCTTGAGTCTATCTACAACGAGATCAGTCAGAACCGATACTTGAAGTTGTTGAGGAAAAAAATTAACGTCTGCGGGTCGAGTGAAGCCATACCAAGACAACAGTGTCATTGTCAAATCTGGTGTAAAAGCAGCATTTGTACTCTACCTACTATTGTTCTCCAAAGTCTACTCTCTAGAACAAAACGCCAAGAAACTCACGTGTACAGAGGTTTCTCATTCGATATTGGAATAATTAACATACTATTTTTTTGACATCTCTCGTCTTGTAAATGTTTGATTGTCAGGTGTCCTTTGTGTCTTGAAATGTACCAAATAAATAAAATGTGTTATTTGTGTTAAATAAGTCAAATGCGTAAATACGGTTAACAAATTGAATTTGATGTCACGAGTTACGATGTGATTCAATACAGTACCGAAGGAGAGAAAGTGTGAGTACGAGCATGTGTGAGTGTGGTTGGCTTGAGGCGATGTTGTATGCTCGTGGGAGAGGTTGTCCGATCTAATTTGACTTCTATTATTCTGTCGGACACAAGCGGAATGGCTAATCAATGAGCTCTTATATCTTTGTGCTTCAATGCAAGCACACATACACACGCTTGCTTGCAAAACAAAAAAGCAATGGAATTTAGAACAGCACTAAAGCCTCGCCACACAGATAAAATGCAGAAAAATAAGCTGGCTCTGAAACTGTGAATGCTCGTGCCCCGTTGCTGAAGGGGGCGTCACCATGCTGAGCATTTCCATGGTGAAAATGCTTGGTTGCTATGTAATTATGGTCTATTTGTATGAGAGCCTGCACCTGAAGTGGCTCCGACTGCTGCTCATATGATTGGCTGAGCATGCGTCTGTCTGTCTTTAAGTGCAAGATTCAACAGTATGGAAGATAGCTTGGATTTGTCATTTGCATTACAAGAGGAGGGCAATAGCATTTGGATTTCCAGTGCGGAATTAACTGAAAATCACTCAAACTAATTGTGCGTTTTAACAGGCTACAGTTATTTAAATTAACCGACAAATTGCACCTCTAATCACATGATTATTTTAACTCCACCCATTGTGAGAAAATAAGCTGCACAACACAAATCTGCCACCAGCTGCCTCTCTTTCTCTCCTGCAATTATCATCCAGACACAGCTCAGTCTGCAACATCACTCTAACATCAGGCCACTCAAACGCTCCTCTCTGACCCATCAGCTGGGCTTTAAAGCCTCATCACCATGGAAACATAAAAGGGAGTCGAGTCAAAAATCACAAACTAACTGCTGATGGACAATAAGGGCTAAGAGTATGAATTACATGAAGATGTCGGTCAGGCCTAGGCTGACAAAAAAGGAGCAGCTGCAGGGTTATTTGACTATGTTTATCTGTACATTTCAACATTTCAAGTCGCAAGGTTCTGTGACAAGCATAAGATGTTTATGTTTAAACCATTTCTTCACATTTGATAGAAATAGTAGAAGTTCAAATGAATAAACACTCCATAAAAGAGCATTCCTTGGCTTGTGTATACCATGTTAATTTGCATGCACGAGAACATAAAATACACAATGCAATTCATTTCAGCCGCACATGATCCTGAATTAACATCGTTAACCAATGTCAGGACAACTTTCTAATAACCAATCACTCCCCCATGAGATAAAGAAAACGAATGATAAAACAGCTTTGATTGGTTTTCAAGTTGTTCCATGGCACATTATCTCATATCCCAGACATGGAATTGAAAAAAAAGACACAAAATGTCAGTTAAGAAAAAAATAATTTCTGAAATAAACTTGATATGTTTTGTATATTTGTGTCATTTTACAACCGAAATAATTTACTTTAAAATATCATACTACTTGCTGATCAACTGTTTCGAAAGGGCAGTTTACTGGCTGCAGAGATTAAGAAAACATTAAAAAAAAACCTCATAGTCACAAGCAGCTGTTGTGATCCTCTTTATCCTGAATGGAGATTTTTCTTTAGAAAGCTCAACTCATTAAACTAAAAAGCCTAACTTTTAACGTATTCTAACAGTAGTTGCCAACCTCCAGCCCTCAGCCCACCACAGTCCCTTTTGGTGAGCCGAAACAGAACTAATTTTTATTTTGAAAATCTTGCTTCTATCTAACTCACTCACTGAGTATGCCAATACACATGTCTCCAAAGTTTGTCCATACATCCTCTATAAAAATTGGTAACTATTTAGATTTGTAACATCCTTGTTTTATTACTTAAAAAAAAAAATAGCACGAATGCTTGTGACTATTTTTTAATTTCAAAATCAGTCATTTTTATATTTAACAAGTAAACAAAGGGCACGCCAAAGTTTACCACCTTTCATCCTTTGTTTGAACCGATTTTGAATGGCAAGGGTACTTTGAGAGACAACCTAGAACTGTATACACTTACAGATCTTGTTATCACCACATGTGCAATTAAGCAAAACTTCAATCTGGGATTATAGAGTTAAACAGGTTAAGGATGCTGATGCAGAATCATGTGCTGTTTTGGTTAGGTCTATTATGACAGGACAACCAGAGGAAGACACACATACCTGTGCTGTTGCTGTTTATGTGTTTGAGTCTTTTCTGGTGTGTTTTGCCATTGTAGTGTATCTGTGCTTGTGCAGCAGAGTTCAGCTGAATGTTGCACACTTCACAGAGTGTGTAAGACCTGTGTTTGCGGTCCCGCTTTGGTCGGGGGTTTAAAGATGGAACGTCCTCCTTTCTGGTAAACTCCATACTCTCAGAGGAGGCACTCTCCTGGCCAGGCTGTTCCATCAGTGACCCATCTTCAACAGGACTGAACGGCCTCTTCATTCCTACAGAGAGAGAGAGAGAGAGAGAGAGAGCGAAGTGATAGAGATAGAGATAGGAGATAGAGAGAGAGATAGCGCTCACGCTATAGCTCTCTCTCGCTCTCTCTCTCGCTGCTCTCTCCTCTCTCCTCCGAGCGAGTTTGTTCAGGTGAATAGTCATGTAAGCCAGCGGCACAATAATGCTATGCTCTAACATTACGCCTGAATTGTAATACCTTTCCAAAGATTGAACACATTGCTTAAACGTTATGAACGTAATATGATTTCTGCTGAGAACTACACACACAAAAAATGTAGTTACTATGTAATGGATTACACGAAAATATTTTCAAGGCATGTCACTGTTCAGGTTGCCAAAATCCAAATAAAGAGATGAGAAGTTAATGGATTACTGTGTTTCAGGACATTCTGAAATACTTAACATAATTATTGCCTAATGTGGCTTAATGTACATATCGTGAACTCTAGGGAAACCCAAATTTTACCTTCTGGACAAGAAGCTGAAATGCTATGCTAACCTGTACCCTTGATCTGTCTCCCCAATAAGTAAAGAAGTCTATTTAAATTGTTAAGAGGCATTTCATATGTTAGGCTGACTGTGTTTTTATAAATGGCTGCACATTGAACGCTTGGAGTGTGTAAATGAGTAAGCAATTGTGCTATTGTTTTATTTACCTTTGAAACACATGACTTAAACATATCTTTAAAAATACAACTACCAATGTTTTAAAATATGAAGCTCTCTAAAAATCATCCTGGACTTTTTGTTAAAAGCATGAAAGTAGTGTGTGGGCTTACATCAGTTTTCACACAAAAAACAACATATTTTTAACATTTTCGCAGACTGATAATCCTTTAACCGTTTTTAAACCCTTTCTCTTTGCAAAACCAATCATTACCTTGCTTGTTTTTTGCATACAGTCTCACTGAAGGGCGAGAAGACTACAGACAAAGTGAAATCAATGCATACCCTTTACATTCTTTACCATAAAAACTGTATGAATGTATCAGATAACACTGCTTTTATGATTTGAAAGAAAAACTTTAAAAAGTAAATACGGTGAAAAAAAAAACGGTGAAAAAGTTCTGGGAGCAAAGTTGTCAATCCGTTACAACACAAAACCAAAGATTATTTTATATGCGAAGGCCATTAAAATTACATTATTTACGCCTGTATATTTAGATAAACATGCTGTTATAAAAGCCAGTGGAAGTACAATTTTAATTTTGTTCAAAAACACAAAATAAACTAATAACACAAACTTATACATTACATTCTCGTACGAAAAAACGACACATTTGACCATAATAATGCTAAGCATCTTTTTTAAATCTCAAATTTACTATATGTTACATAAATAAACAATAAAATAAACATCTGAATTTTAAAGGCATATGTCTGTAAAAAACACATCATTTTTACATTTCAGTTTCCAGTCAAGTTAATACTTGTTCAAAACACTAAACATGGTTAGCCAACGGTTTGTTCTTCTCCAAAAATAAATTTGGAACAAAATTATTTTCAAGAGAAAGATAAGTGAGAAAAAGCTCGGAATGCAATTGATTTGTTTTATTACTTGTTCAAAAAACAATCTCCACTTTATTCTTTATCAATATTCGTATGAGTTTTTTCAAGCAAGTATCTTTTCAAGCAGCTCTTTTCTGAATCTCCCTTGTCACATCAAGCATGAATAAAAGTTATTCTGTAAAAACAATCACGCATTATTTAGTTTTTCCAAAATTCCTTCAAGCATATTAATAATTTCATTGCTCATTCACCAACTTTTTTGTTCTCATGGGACCACAGCTGTGCTGCTGAACTCCGCTAGGGGGAGACATTAATCAACTATGCACAATATCTAAATTTAATGTTTAAAAAGAAAGAAGTTGTCTCACCAGAAAAAAAGCTTTTATATATCTAATTGTAACATCCAAAAAATTTCCTTGAAGTAATTTGAAAACAACTCAATGCATAACCCATATTTAGGTTCCTCTACAGTTCCAGGACACACAAACATCTCTCAAATGCTCATAAATACAAGTACACACAGACACCCACACATGCACACTCACAACCACACTGGTCCCATTGATGCCATCCCTCCCTCTCTAAACAGGAGCACCACTCCCTGAGCCCAGCGCACAAAACTCTATCTGTTTCTGCTGCGTAAACACACCTTAAACCCAGCTCACCTCCGCAAATGTCCAGCCCTGCAGCTAGCTTTGACAAACTTGAGAATCAAAACATAAAAAGTTGATGTCATTTCAAACTATGCATGAAAGTGTTTTTACAAGGCATCCGATTTGCAAGAACTTCTCTTTTTCTTCATATTGCCTTCAATAGTTAATGTTTTGGTTGTCAATAATTTAACATAAAATAGTGGTATTGCTTAAAATATTAAATAAAGATTTGGAAAAGGTTGACAAATTAATGAATACACATCAACTCATTTGTTATCTAAATAAATTTCGAAAGCGAAAGAGATCAACAGCTCTGCAGGAAATATCCTCTTTGTTGAGCTCTGTCATGCTGACATCATGGAAGAGTTGAGATTGGGAGATTGATTTAGTGTCTATTTGTTTCTCTGAGAAAAGCTCTGAGGTCAGGCTGTGGTCTGGAGCCACAGCTGAAGGAGTGGCAAAGGATCAAGGAGAGCCTGTTAGCACGTTAGCTATCTTCTGCTCGGATCTGGTTTCACATCTTCTATCCGCGTCTCCCCATGAGCCCACATCAATCAGAGCACCGATATCCTGCTGAAAGTCACTCATATATGGAGACACGTGTGTATTTATGTCACTCTGGCTCATACAGGAAAACAAACAAAAGCACAAACAGATTGACAGATTGTTTAGCGCTCTAAAAATACCCAACTGAAACACTTCTTAACATTACACCCTGCCTAGGTCAAGAGAATACTGTAACAAGTTTTCAGTTCCTGGTAATAAGTGAACTCATTTCTGATCCCACCTATAAATCTAAACTCCTGTCTTAGACAAGAAATGCAATTTTCATTCCAGCCAAGCTTATGCTCCTTTTTGTGGTCAAGATGTGTACTCTTAAGAGGTAAAAGGTAAAAGTGAGAATAAAATCTGCTTAAGTACCACAGAAATATTCTCCCACAAACTCTAGCAACAGTTTTATTCTCTATATAGTACATACTGTTAGCTCCTAGCGTCCTAACTGGTTATCTGGGATCTTTTTTGTCTGAATTGAAAATTTGAAAATGTTGTAAGTGGCTGGATATTCTCTCACCATATTGTTTAACAGCTCCACAGTTAAGACTTTACCTAAGTATCTTGGAGACTTTGAGCGTGAAAATCTTCTGTTAAGTTTACAATAGAACAAGTATGCTCTGCTCCACCATTGTTCCAATTTTGTACACATACATGGTGTTCTGAATCAATTAGTTCCGTTAATTTTCTAATAAACTATTTTAAAACATGTTTCAGAGTCTATTGTTTTTTAATAGGGTTGAAACAAATCTGTACATGCTTAATTTCAAAAGTTTTTATAACTAAATGAAGAATATTTTTTTATGTTAAAGCATCACAACACCCCCTTCTTCAGCAAGGAGCCTTCACACCTCAACCAGGTGAGTTAAACAAGGTGCCAGGCAGTGTGGCTTATATAAAATATTTAAATCGTATAAACACAGAACATTTGATTACAATTTGAGGGTTTTGTGAGCTTTGATGAATAAAACTCCATTCAACTTCTGGTTTGTTAATGTGAGATGTTATTCAAGAGCATCACTCAAGACCCCACCCACCAGGCAGTGTTAAAATAAATAAATTATTCAAACGGCAAAAGGGTTTAGTCATGTCATGTGATGCGCTATCCAGGTCAAAGTTGAATCCAGCTTATTTATTTTGGAATAAGCAATTTATATTTTTTTTTGTTAAAGATTGTAATAAAAATTGTGGTTTGAAAAAAGTTTTTTTCAATATACACTGTCAATGTATATTATGGGGCATAATATAGCTTCAAATAGGTCAAGAGGAGCTTAATTAACGGAATCAGATGGAATCTTTCCCTACAGTTATTGAGTTTGAGACCCCTGAAGTATACTGTACAGACTGCTGTCATGTCCCAATGAATTATGGGAAGTATTGTTTACTAAAGCCAAATGACACCAACTCTCTACATCCTGGAGGTTGAATCTTTCTTTCACAATTTAGAACATTGATTTTATCTGTCTCTCATATAGCACGAAATATTCAAATATTAACATTCATGAAGACTGCTTCTGATTCCTCTGTTTTTCTGTTTGAACAATAACTAGATTTGATACTAGGATGGGGCACAGATACTAGGATGGGGCACATCTGGATAGGAGTAAAGCATGTTTGGATGCTAACTACAAGAATGACTCAAACTACTTTGCATCTTCCAGGCATCCAATGTAAAGTGACTCAAGTGAGGGGCAACATTTGACGGTCTCTCTCAATGCATAATAGGTGATTGGTGATTGGTGATAGGTGATACTGGGGTTCATCATTAGACTGCTGGAGGTTCTATACATGAGCAGAATCCCACTGTAAAAAAATAACAGATTAAAAACCATGTTTATGGTTCCATTACATTTTTGATGCATTAAATGAATCTTCTCTGATGGTTGGAGATTGTATTACTTAATTTACTCAAAACAAAAATTGTGATTTAAACTTTTATTTAATTAAGATTAAGAGCAATTCACCAGCACTGCAGCAAAGTCTTTTTGACATTTTTTGACTCTCCAGTATTGACGTTTTTCCATTAAGAAAATTGTATGAAGGAAATTACCCTCATTCCAAGTCTCATTTGCTTTCTGCTAAAACCTATAGGAGGCACATCATTCTCACTATATACATGTCTTACAAAGTCAATGGATGCGCGGTAGAGCACACATTTGCATTTTCTCTTGGTGACTGAAATAATTCAAATCTGAAATAAACCCATCTCAGTGTTTTTCCGTGTAAGGCATGCCACCTAAAACAGTAATGGCATTTCAGTTAGAAGCCAAACTCTACATCCCTCAATCTGCAAAAAGTATGTTTTCTTTACAGTTAGCACTCTTTGAAACCCCCACATACAGTCACCTAATGCACCCACAGACACACAATCAGATACTTAGCAGGCCAGTCAAGCTCTCTGAGAGGCGATGTTGATGAATCGTGAAATGAGTGTGAGTATGTGTTAACTAGATTCAGTCTGAATCCACACAAGACCCTGACCCTAACACTCATTTGTTTTCCCACCCCAGCACGGAAATTTAGATGGAGGAAAAATAGACCTGATGATAAAGAGCTTCTTTATTCATACTTGCACACCCACACACACACACACACACGCACAGTACACAGAACAGCACACCTTCTCTGATGCAGACCATTAACAGAAAAAGCACAAAAACACCATAACAAACCCATTAACAAATTATTCTATTTTTCTGGGCCTTGACGCAGGAAAATAAGTGTTGTTTTGAAAGATGGGTGAAAGGAACACATTCAAGGAACACAGACAAACAGTGACAAAAAAGTAAATGACTAACTGACTGACTGACTGAAAATGTGAGACAACTCAAAAATGTAAATCAACCTACATTACAAAATTGTTAACAATAGTAAACAAATACTCCGTTGATTATAGGGAATCTTGGTTTTCAGATTTGTATCCGTATTTTGAAAATCACCTTCCATTCTGGGATAGTCTGGTAAAATTTACAGTTCTTTGCAAAAATATATGGCTAAATAACAAGAATTGAATACTTTCTTTGTTAAATTACTAAACTAACTTGTTTTAAGTCTGACAATTTGTATTGAGCTTGGCACTCAATGAGTAGTGGAACATTGCACCTGAATCAAATCAAGAGCTCATCGGGTGTTGCATGCACAGCCAATCACCTTAATACTAATCCCAGCACTTTCACTATAAGTCTCCATCACTCACGGTACCCACCCGACCCTGGTCTTCTTTTGAAATCGACTTTGCCACTGATCTCCTTCCACCGAATAATTACACCACCCAACTGGTAGCAGTTTTCCAAAGGTTGCACATTAATTTCATTACCAAAATTTGTGCTAGTCTTTCATCAGGCTATCATACAGAAACAATTTCTCCGCTCATACTGCCACAACAACCAGAATCAGTGGTCAGAGTACTTACTGTGGACCAAGTATGGATAAAACTCCATCCGCCAAGACACTACAGACATGAGCCTGTGCATACTCGACTATCAACCCCCACTCTATCCTTAACCGAAGAACCTTGCAATGTCCCGCCAGCCAACCACTTGTTCGATGAGGAGAGAGTATCGGGTTCAGCTCATACTCACCTCCAGAGAGGCACAGCAAGTAATAACAACTTTGGTGACTGTAAATGATCAAAAGCTCCTCAATTCTTGCAGGGGGAGCTCGTCTGGTTGTCTAGAAACTATCTATGTCTACGGTTATCTTGCACAAAAATGAACCCTTAGTACATCGGACCTTTACCCATCCAAAAAGTTACTAAACTAGAAAAAAAGCAGCTATCACCTAGAACATTGTCAGGTGATAGAGCCAAGCACCTGATGAGCAAAGGAACATCACATCTGAATAAATCAAGCGCTCATCAGGTGTCCCATGTGCAGCCAATCACCTGAAAACTAATCCCAGCACTCCTTGATTCTGCACTGCTTACCTGCCTGTACCACAATACTGAATATTCCTGTCATCTCCAGTCGTCTCCGTTTCCATTATGCTCTTCTACATCTCCAAACCTGCACCGTTACCACCTCTGCACCCCATGGTCTCCACGATTCTGGAAGCAGCGCTGATCTGAAGCAACTACCACACAGAATGCGCTAAGCCTACAATGCCCTTTTTAAAGGGATGTTTTATTTCTGTTTCTTTGATTTTAATGAAAGGTTAAACATCACTGATACCTCTCATTCTGTGATCCTCCCTGTTAAAAAAATCAGCCTATCATTGTGTTTCCTCTCTTCTTCTTCTCTTTCATCTAATGAAAAACCAAGTGAACAAAGCTGAGAATTTAGAAGTTGGAGCTCAGTGTGCACGATTACTTGGATCTTATGGACAGTTGTATTAGCTTGGTGTTCAGAAGTTCTGAATCTTGGCTACAGACCCAAAATAGAGACAAATTCTAGTCTTGTGTTGAAATTGTTTTGCAGCATTTGCGGTAGCGTCGAGTTGAGCAAAGCTGCATATTCTAAGCTATAACTATAATAAACTAAATCCATATTTTACTGAACTTTCTGTTACTAATTACTTCATCAATTGTTAAATTTGTCTTACAAAGACTACAGTTGTCATTAACATCTCAAACAGCTTGGCTCTACTCTATTTGAGGTCTTGTTTACTACTCATGCAACTTCCAATACGTTTTCTATTTCCCGGCGCATTACTTATGTTGCAACCAGACAGATCATTGTAAACTTTGGCAGAATTTTGATCTTCAGGATGTAACCAGTCAATGGAGCAGTTACACACCCTCTGTATGAAATGAAATGAAATGTAGTGGGAGGGGCTGGTTTTAACCAGGCTAAAGTTAGAGTGGAAAGGTGAGGAAATGTAAGGAAACATTTGAAAAAAAAAATCTCTCATCAGAAGAGCTGAAAGTTGATCCTTTACTAAGGGTTTTAAATAAAATTCAACTTGCAGATAAAATATATATATAAACATTTTTGTGAGCTCAAGGAGTAAAATACAATCACTATAAAAACATTATCACTGTACAATAAAAACAATTCGCCACATAACATAAGTAACTAGTGTGTTCCTATTCCGTAAAGGGGAAACAGAGCAAGAAATGAGGGAGGGAAGGCGAGAGTTAATGCTGCTCTGTATTCATTAAAAGCAGGGATTTGAATGGATTTGATTGCTGGCACCTCCATTCCAGAACAACAAGGCTATATTTCTAGCCTCAGACATCTCATTCCTCAAATATGCCTTGAATGTTTTGCTTTTGGTTTACCATCTGTGTAGCAAAAATATTTTTGTGCTCAATAAGTATAAATACCCGACCTCACTGTCAGCAACCTGCACAAGACAAGGTTTGTGTCAACGGAACAGTGACCAATGTAAAACAGGACCAGACTTTTAAATGACCTCTCTTTCGATCTGCAGACAAGTGTGAGTGAGTAAATGAGCAAGTGAGTGTGGAGCAAGAGGCTTGTATTAAACAACACAAGGCTTAGTGTGTAACTAAAAACGTTTTCCATCACATTTGTACACACTTTAACCCTAATCCACCCTGATTACCCTGTCAATCATGCCTAAAATACACCTGCTAAGTTACAGTACGTCACACAAACACACACTGATAAAATGATAGATGCACACTTGTACCATGTGCAACAACATAATTCAACCTAGACCACGCTGTATGCTTTCATTTGCCAAAACATACAGAGATGCACTGCAGGCAGCTTTGAGTATCTAAACATTTAAGTGATAACGATGTGGGACTGTGAGTCCAATCGCAGTTAACTTTCATAGAGGCCAATTTTAAATAAACTTTATTTAAAGCCTTTATGGAAACAGCCTGGCTTACAAGTTAAAGTCCAAACATACATTCCAGGAATGACCGGCTAGTTTTCCAGGCACGGTTTAACCACACTGCTATTTGATCAGCCCATCCCACCATGAGCCCTGTCATCTCTTAAATAGCAGCCTATTTATTAGATTTGCATTAAGTAGTATTAAACAATCACTGCATACCAACATGCAAGCCTTCAGAAGAAATTCTGTGTCACAGAGTTCACATAATGCAGTGACTGAAGATAAAAACATGCATTATCATACACAGGATTACATAAATAAAATTAAACAAAGCACTTTGAGCACATGAGGCAGTAGATGTCATCAGAGAGATGCTTACATGCACCTTTTAGTGATTTTGTTTCTTTAGCAAATCCAAAGTGTTCTAATCCCTTCTTAAAATCATTTTGAACACCTGATGGCAGATGAAGTACTTTGAAGACGTTTTTCCTACTTTTCAAGGATCTCGACAAGGGTAAAGTCTATAAAGCAGTCTCCTGTCCCCCTTTTTTGATCCAAAGTATCTGAAAAGTACAGGGAAGTAACAAAGGATTGACAGATTTGGGGTTGAAAGATCAATGACTAGATTGACAATTGGAGTGTCCTTTTACTAATCTCAATCCCTAGAGCAAGAGATATTGCTTGATTACAACATGTCAATTGCTTTTTCTTAACTGCATAAAATATCTTTCAACATTTCCTTATCTAGCCAACTGTTGCAATCTTCACATATACTGTATACATAAAAGAGTTGAGTAGTAAAAGAGTTGAGTTATTTTACTCAATGAAAATACCATTGAAAATATTTTCTCAAATAAGAGTCTATATCAAAATATTTACTTGAGTATGAACATAAAAATAATTGGATGAAAAATTGACTTCTTCAATGTAACTTTTGTCCTTTTTGTAAATTATACGCTGAAGTTAAAACAGCCTCATTCTGTTTAAAAAAAAAAAGCTTGAATCCAGATGTTTCTCTCACAGTTAGCTCTTGTCTTTAAACCAGAAACTTATCAGCATCTTTTTTTCAGATACAATTTATCTGAAAACTAAAGGACTCTGTACAGTTTCCTTTTACTATTCCTTATATACATGTGTTTGTGATTTAACTACTATTAAAACACACATACAATGCTCCTTAACTTAGAGAATAATGTGTGTCAACCTAGTTGCAAGCATTGAATCCACAGCTCTACTGACTTACTGGTCCACTGTTACATGGAGTTCCATTAGGTTCCATTTATAACCTCTCATTTTCTTCTTTGCCTACTTCATGTGGGCTCTGTTTTAACATTAAACAGTAAATGTGGTATATAGACATATTTAGATTCCAATGTGAAACAACGATACAAATGCAATCAATTCTCATTTGCCATATCTTAAAATTAAGGTATTGAAAGGCAAGAAGTCTAAAGTAATTGTATTTGCTCCAAATGCCTCTAGTGACTCCCTCTTAGTAGACTTAGGCTCCTAAGGAGTTTCCTAAGGTGGCATTTAGCCTGGCTGTAAAAAATAGTGCAAGTTTAAATTTGACCATCAAATTAGAGCACTGGAAATGGAAAAGGAAAAGCATTTACCTCTCAACAGCATTTTAAAACCATAATCCATGCTTTTATTACATCTCAGCAATCCTTTTATAGGGATTATTGCAATCCTCAATATCTTGGAGTCACTCAGTTGTCCCTTGCTCAGCTCCAAATAGTCCAAAATGCTGCTGCTCATCTCCACATCAGAGCATTAGAAACCATATAACCCCTAGGCTGGCATCACTCCACTCCTCTGGTTACCTAGACAATTTAGAATCAATTTAAAAATTCTTCTCTTTTAAGTTCTTGACTGTCCTTGCTCCACAATACCTCACTGAGCTTCTTATTCTCTACCATCCTTCCTGGTGTGAGCTGCCTGGCTCGTACTCAAAATATCGTGGTCAAATTAATAGCTCAGAGGATATGAGGATATTTTGCAGCGGCTGCACAACAAATGTGAAACAATTTTCTATTGTACATCAGACTGGCACCAGCCCGTTTAAAACACTTTAACCCTATTTTTATTGTCAGGAATTCACTCCAGTTTGAGATTCTACTCTATTCTGCATTTTTGCTTTATTGATTTGAACAGCATATACACACTGCTACACAATTTTTGGTTGGAGATTTAATAATTTTATTCTTGTTAGTTTAGGTGAACAAATAGAACAAAAAAATGCTTGTCATGACATTTTTGAGAGTAAACATATTCTGAACTTTACAGCCCATGACTCTGTGCCACAGTTAACTCACAAACATCTTCAACGTCAGCCATCGTTTCACTTCAAGGCGGGATAAAGTAATCCAGGAAATACACAGCTGATAATCAAACAAACATAAAACACATATTTATTCAGTACCATGAACTTAGTAATGCAGCAAAATGTAAACCTCTGTACTCTCTATAAAGTACAAAGAATTACACATATCTACAAACCATTGCTACTAAACATGCACGTCCATAAATCCTTCTGTCTGCACTAAACAAGATTGATAAGTGGATAGATTGCTGTGCAGAGTACACAGGAGTCACTCCACTTTAGAGTAAAGTGTGTTCAATCCAGGCTTTGTTTAAGGGATAAGGCGTTGGTCAAACAAAGAGGTGCTAAGTGGACTTAGAGGGCAAAAGTAATTGTTGCTCTACATTAATCACCAGCTTAACTCAAACATACACAGAAAGTCACAGTTTCCAGTTTAGGAAAAAATGAGGAGATGTGAATAAAGTTAATAAAAAAGATAGTAAAAGATAAATAATAGCCAATAGAGAATAGAGTTCTCTGCATTCCTGTGGCGGTTAACCACTTCAGTAGCAAGGGGACTCCTATGACAACCCAAAACTGTTTAGGAGGATAGAAACAGGTGTCAGGATGAAACATATGTTCAATGAAGAGACGGGTCACCCTGACACAACACATACTTGTCCCGTTTGCCCACCTGCTTGCATTTTCCTCAACACTATGAACCTCAAGGTATTTTAATGAACTTATATTTATGACACACAGTTGTCAGTTATAACCAAGCATATTTCTGGTCGTTTAACAAGCAGGTGTTCTATCAGTGTGTTTTTTCTTTTAACATGAAATATTCATTGCATTAGAAGATATAATACGGACACACCAACACAAGTCCTTCACACAGAGAGAGGCGAGGGTGAAACAAAACTGATTGAAAAGGTGCTAGAGATAAAACCCTGAGGGGGAGGAGGCATTTTTATGCAGATTTCTCAACAAGCCGCTGAGATTTTTAAGATGGGTTCATTTTTTGTCCAATTTGTCTTATACAAAGATGCTGAGAACAAATTGACCAAAGAGCTGTTGAAGCAAAGCAGTCTCAGTGTGCACACATTTTAAACAATGAAGAAAATGCTTAGAGGCTAAATTAATGTAAATAGAACAAGAAAATAGTTTTTTTTTTCAATTTTGGATTTATCAAACAAACAAACAAACAATGTTAAGTAAATGTAATGGTTATTTTCCTATTAAGCAGGTAATTGTGGCTGCTTAGAAAATCTGTAACCATCCAAAAGTTTTTCAACATGACCAGGTCAAGCTGTGCTTTGGAACATGATAGCTGGTTGTTAGCAACTAGTAAAGGTGCTTAGCAGACATGAGGAGCACACCTCCCCTAAACCATCACGAGTTTGTCTTGGGTACACCATTGTATTTACAGTTGTTTGCGACATCTTTAACGTCCATGCTCCAGTCAAAAGACAGCTCAGTCAAAAGACAACTGTCATTAACTTTTTAAGACTCAAGCTAGCGTAAACTAGCCTCTTTGGAGCTTGTTGCGTGCGCATTATTTGTTCACCATATCTTTCACAGTCTGACTAGCGAGGTTGGGTCTAACCCCAAAAGTACGGCTGAAATTGAAAAATTACTACCCTTAAAACCCGGCTGGCATCTCAGGGACAAACTTTGAATATTTTGTTGTTTTATTTTAAACAGATGATAGGGGTAAAGAAGACGTCGTTCATTTAATTCGTGCACCTCTAAAACCATTTAAAGCAAAAAAGTAAACACTTTATTGTATTTACAATAAAACATGATAAGTGTTAACAGGTGAGGAGTAGAAATGAAGGGGTGGGACCTACAATGAAACCATCGAGCAGCACATGGGATCAAAAATAACAAAAGCTAACATGGCTAACAATAACAGAACTAAGACAGGGCACATACCAGCAATGAACAACTTGAACCAACATCTATTTCCTTTGAATAAAGGGACAGCTTTAACTAGTCTAGAGTGGAACATGTTTTCTTCAAATTCAGTACAAAGAAATCTCTGCAGTGACATTGTGAGCAGAGTGAGTACAATAAAAATGCCAAAGCACTAATATAGAAATGTGAGGAAAACTACCATAATGGATTTTTCTACATAATTTTCCTTAACCCAACTATCCTTTGTTTAAGTATTCAATTATCTTTTGTTGTTTTAACAAATAGGTTAATTACCATCCTAACTGTATTTTGCCAATGCTAAAAATAAAGTTCAACATTCATTTATCATGTACTTCTTTTGGTTTCCAGCACATTTCGCAGAAAGGCATGTTTGAGGAATAGTTTTTACAAAAAATTTACAGTCAGATCCAAGGGAAATATAATCTTCACACACACACTAAACCTCTTTGTGTACACAACACATACATAAACATAATTTCAGGGCTGTAACTGTTCAAGTGTGAATATTCTGTCTGGATAATATCAGCGATATCAGTACATGAATTTAGCAGGATTATGTGATATATGGCTATATCAGGTCCATTTTATTATTACCTAATCAATAATAACATTAGGTGAAAATTTGCCTATTTTCCTATTCATTACCAGAAGAAATACTTCAGTTAGAGTTCAGAAAAAACTATTCAGCATCTTACAAAAAGACAAACATACAGAAATATGAGAACTGACAGTTAGATGAGACAATTAGGCCCAATTCACAGAACATCTACAATGATTGAAATTGTGTGTTATTGACTGTATCATAATCAAGTACATCCTCTCATTTCCAGTGTCCTCGGTAAGAACCTTCAAAAGGACTCTCAATAAGCATCTGTGAACAGATTTATAAAAGGCTAGCATGGTTTTAATATGACAGCAAGAATGTCTGTCAGAATGTACTGTGCAGTTGACATGTGCGTGTACCCGTCTGTGAGAAATCTCCCTTCAGGGAAAGCAGTCGGGGTGAACGGCGTAAGTGGCTCACTCGGTCAGGTTAAGTAGGACATTTAACGAGAGACGACAGACCACGGATGCACAAAAGCAGAAGAGGGTCTTTGGAGTTTAAGCTATGCCGCAGATAACAATAGGAAACTGGTATGACATTTCATCTGTGCATAATCAAAAATTAGAACTTGTGAAACAAATAATATTTATAGAATGTATAGAATGTATACTAGGTATCCAGGAAACGGCTGTGGGTCCAAAAGATGGCCCGAGCCCAGTAGACGACTCAAGCCCGTGTAACCCAGAAGATAGTAGACCTCCCAGGCAACCAACTTCACCACTTGTCACCCACATAAACCCTGACGATGGCCTGAGCCTAGTATATATATATATATATATATATATATATATATATATATATATATATATATATATATATATATATATATATATATATATATATATATATATATATATATATATATATATATATATATATTATAGTATATATACATTCTCAATGGAGATGAGCGACAAACTGTGCCCCATCTTTCAGTCAGTTGTGTTTAGAATGAATCACACCCTTTGCAATCAACTAAAAGATGAATGTGTGTCAAGGTCAAAGAAAGACAGAAAAAAAATAATTAAAAGAGCCGTAAATGGGTTGTTCTGAAGTTATTTTAAGACGTTGATTGAAAAAAGAAGAGAGGGAAGAAACAGATCGGTTGAGTAGTGGTATTATTATTACAATTCATTTATTTATTGAAGATGGTGTTGTAGGTTGATATAGCTCACCAAGAAGCAGTCAGACAGGAACTAAATGTATCGTATGATTTTCATTTCAGAGAAAAAATAACATTGGAACAAATTCCATTAAAAGGTTCCATCAGTCATGAGAGTTTTAAAACAAACATAGTCTACTACTAGTGTCAGTGTGAGACACCAATGTTGCTTTTTCTACTGGATTTTTTCTAACAGCATGGATCGGTTAGATATGGCTGCTCTCTGACCAATCAGTAAGTCTAAAATTTACCATCAAGCTATCAATAGTATGTCATGTTTCCTTAGAGGTAAGTAGAGGTACTTACAGAATGTAGTGTAAAGTTCCCCACAAGCATGCAGAACTGAGCTGTACCATTACAAGACAGGTCAGAACTGAAATAGTTTTTGGAGTTGAAAATATGCCTCTAGTCAAATGTAAAACTTTGTGTTAGATTTGTGTCTGACTTGAATTATGACTGTGAAGTATGTAGACTCAATCAGTGCAAACTCAAAAGCTGGCTACTGAGTGACTGATTACATGTAAG